>BRZM01000022.1:2651727-3251727 GCA_033238685.1 Lates japonicus | reverse complement strand
CATTAGAAGCACTTTTGCATTTTTAATCATGATTAAAAGAAGATCATTGTCTGAAAAGGTGACATAAAACACCTCAGCACGGACAGTGTTCCATTCAAATTTTATGCCACATACTTTTGCCAGTTTCTCTGCCAGCTGTTTTCTGGTATCTAATGGAAACATATGTTCCAATCTTTCACCGCTTCACCTCTTCACCTCTGATTGCATCCCATCCATTTCAGGAGAATCATAACATTGATATTTAGTTATATTTAGTTATGTTAGTTATATTCTACATATATTCATTGTACACAGTCATGGGTGTCTGGAAATTTCATGCACACAGGTGAAAATGCTGCATAAACCCAAGGACACAGATTAGGTTAAAAAAAATAATTAAAATTTCCAATACCTACACCTATACCTAAATTGAGAAAATAGATCAACATGTTTCCATGCATGTTAAAAGTACTTTCAAACCAAGGGAGTCTGTTAGGAGCACAGGTAAAAACGGAAAAATTATACTTTTAAGTGTTCGTGACCCAAGTGTCTGTGTAGCTGTCTTTCCAGTCCACTGTGGTCCTCGTCCTCCCCGGAGCTGCGGTCCCCTTTCTCTCACCATTGGCCCGTCTAGGCTGGCTGAGGATATACGGTTGGGCAAAGCTACGTACTCTGCTCAGTGTCTAGGTGTCAAGCTTGTAGTACTCTATCCTTTTGTTGTTGGTTAGCTCGCTGGCTGTCGTCTGCTCTCCTGTGGCTGCCCCCGTCGTCAGTCAGTGGCTCGCTTCTTACCGTTGTTTTTCCACAGTGTGCTTTTGAGGAAAAAATGAGTGATGGAGTAACTATGAGATAAAATCCATAGAAGAATCAAAAATGTCCAAATGTTAGTATACACAAGACGTGATTTAGATGTAAAATGACAACAATAATGAGGTTGTGGCTTGTTGAGCTCACACTGACCATCATGTCAAATTTTATGAGCATGTGAAGGTTTCATAAAATCAGAGCATGAACTCATTCAAGAGCAGAGAAAGGTAGTTCGTCAGGGCAAAGGCACCTGTTCTAGTTTTTTCCTCTCAACACACATGTACAAGCGCACACAAACAAACACACACATACTCCTTCACACACCCTCTCTTTAAATCTCAGAGGAGCTGCCTGTGTACTCTATATTTATTATCCAGGGTGGCACTGTTGATAGATGAGATACCTACTCAATTACAAGGGCACAACATTGCCTTTCCAAGCTGATAGGGTGAAAAACTGGCTCCTTTCTTCTTCCCTTCGTTTTTTCTGTCCTTCCATCCAGAAGGGTGATGTACAGCAATGTTGGGGATATACATCTCTCCGAAACACTGAAGTGCCCTGCACCCCGAAAGCCCATCACCATACAAAGGACAGACATGAACGGGTTGTATGGGAGTAGCAGTGACTTCCCACAGTGTGGTATCCGCTGAGGAAGGCTTTCTTGGTGCTATATACGTAGTCACAGCATGGTATATAAACAAACATGGAATACACTCACAAACACACACAGACACAAGGATGGACAAAGTGCAGCTGCAGCCAGGGGGGCCCACAGCAGCATTAATCTCCATCCAGCTGAGATTTGTGAAGCTGGGAGATTGAGAGGAGGCCGATGATGCCGGCTGTTTCAAGGCGGACATCATGGAAGCATGATGTTGAGCTATGTTCCCGCAGCCGGCCGGGGGGGAGGCATCGACATATAAAATGGTTGTAAATTTGCATTAGGCTCAATCCATCATCATAGGATGGGTGAGAGGGAAGAGGGGGGTGGGATGGGGGACTAGGACAGACACAGAGGCAGTGCAGGAGCCTGTGGAAAAACAGGAGAAGAAGGAGGGAGGACGAGGAAGAGGAGGAGGGCACGGCAGTGGTGGGGCAGTTGTTGAGGAGGTGGTGCAATAGTGAGCAGGCTGCTCTGCTGTAAGCTGAGGTGAGGCTGGCCCACTCCTCCTCTCTGACGGATTCCTATTTAAGTGACTGTGAATGCAACAATTCCACAAATAATTTGTCAAGCAGTGCACAGCTGAACTGGCTCTGAACCCGGCTCTCTCTCTCTTTCTTTCCTCCCACTCTCTTGCTCGCTTGCCAACTACACACATATTCACAAAAGAAAAGATCTATATAAAAATGTACATAGCTGTATGTAAACATACACAAAGTAGCTGTTAATTGTCTTTTGTTTAACATTTGGACTATAATATATGTGTAATGAAATTAATTGAAGGTGGATTTGCTTGAATTCAAGGGGTTTCCCAGCAGGGATCCAGGCTAGGCCCAACGGGGGGCCTAAAGGGTACTTTACTTATTTCCCAGTGGTTTTTATTTAACCAGATCAGAAATTTAGGGGGGGGGGGCAAACAAAAACAAATGCAGGTGCTTCCATATAGAGTCAAAGGGGCCAATGAAAATTCTGTGAATCAGATGCTCTAGCCTCGACAATCACCAAATTTCAACCCAGTTCAACACCAGTAAGATCAATAGGGGTCCATGTGACAAGAATTTTGTCATCTGCTCTTGTGTGTGTGTGTCCCTGCTCATCAGGTGCATGCAACCCTGTCTCCTGCACTTGTACATCTGTAACGTCAGGGACCAGGGTTTGTATTAATGTGATCTCATGGGAATGCATATGAATACCTTGCTGATTTCAGGAATTTTCACGTGCCTTTTCTATTTAAGCTTTCTGCGTGTCATTTTACGTCCTTTACTCCCACGTGTCCCTTTATGCCCTTGTGGATAGGGTTAGGGTTGGGGATTAAAAAAACGTGGCTTGAAATGACATGCGGAATGACTTGCCATGTTATTCATAAGCAATTTCATGAGAACTGAACCGTTTGTTTCCACAGTCACATCTATGCTTAGGTTTATTACTAGACATAACCATAAAAAGTGTGATAATGCTGTAGTCACCACATGTAGATATTGTACTGCAAGATCAGATACGCTGTCTGTGTGCATTTTACTGACGTTCAGTATCAAGGTATTTGTAACTTGCAGTCATGTTTCAGAGACTTGCTGAATCTATGTAGTGGAGCAAAGAAACTGGCCTGGCACTTAAGTAATATGCTTTATGTTGATTTTTCTCACCCTTATTAATTAGTAAACTGTTCTTGTAGTCCGATTTCCTACAAAAGACAATAATCAAGATGATGGTTTAAATTCTAGCATATGCCTGCAGCATAAGTTTGTTATCATTAAACCTTATCTACACTGGACACATTTCAGCTGTGTTTTTCACACATGGAATAGATACAGTTCAATCCATACAAATGCTTCTAATCAGCTGTCATACTTTCCTACCTTGCTTATCATATGTTACATGACTACAACATACCACAACATAAAACAGACTGGACTGATTTCATATGTTTGGGGGCACAGACAAACGTATAAGCAGAGGTGAATGAGGGTAATAACATTGTTTTATTTGTACATAATCTTAGTGGCACTCTTCCATCAAAGCTGTGATCTATCAGGAACAGGCAGGTGAAGCATGTCCCATATCTGTCCCTGTCAGCATGGGTATTACTCACCTGGGACGTTCTGAATGGGAGGGGCTGGGTTAGTGAGGGAGACGGGCATTCCAGTGATGTCAGGCCAAATTGGTGATCAATCACCACATCAACCAACCCCCAAATCCCCCGTCCCCACCCCCACTGCCATCCTAATTACATGCATAACAACAGAACAGGAGAAAGTGTACAGAAAAAGAGAAGGAGGTGAAATATTTTGGATATAACAGGTTTAAGAAAAAACTCAAGTGAGGGATGATCTCAGACTGTACTGATGATGTTTATTCAATTGATGTTTTACACTATACATTTCTGGGGAAGGTGGGATACGAAGAGGAGAGAGCGAGCTGAAGGGAAATGGAAAAAAAGGCCTTAAGCAATGACTTCGGAGGGCATAGCAGAAAAGGGAAAAAAGTGTTCATTCATCATTATTGTCATGGGCTTTGGCAAATGATAACAATTTGTCTTCATCCCTATTTTTAGACAATGAGCCACAATAGCCATTTTGGCCAGATGGGAAAGAGGGCCTGTGTGAACAATATGTTACATTTTGTTTGATGTCCTTTATATGGAATTTCTTTATTAGGACTCTCTTGACACCGGTGTCTGTTTCTGGGCTATTATTTTAAACATGCATGCTGTTCAGTAACACATTTAGATGTATGTACCTATATATAGGGTATGCAAATTCTCATTTGTTTTTCAGCATATTCATAAGGCATGTTCATATAGATTTTGTACTTGATTTCTCACTGTCTAAATGTGCATTTTAATTTGTGCTTTGGAACTGTCAGAAACCAAAAAACTAAATGTAACTGGACTGTAAGCAGATGCATCAGTGAATCAATGAATGAATCTGTGAGAATTAATAAATTAATGGATAGGAACAATTGTACAAATGACAGTTACAACAGTACACAAAACTGTGAATGCCTATAGTAATTGAGTCCCTGGAGCAAACTGATTTCCCAAAAGCATATAGCATACCTATAAACAAACAGCTATGACAGACAGAAGAAAAATGTTGACATGGGACACGAAAGCATTATTAAAAGTCAGGAGGTGTGTTGTGTGTGTATGTGTGTGTGTGGTACATGAAGGCCTGATGCGTTTGTCCCTGCTGGGCCTGTGGGGAGGTCACAGTGTGAACTAGGCGAGATGAAGATAAATAGGAGTAGAGCAGGACATATGGAGGAGGTATAATTGACATCTAACATGTACGCTGACCCTGTGACTCGCAGGTTACTGCCAGGCCACAGTATAAAAACACACACGCATTACCCAGCTATGGATGCTTTGTCAACACAGCAATTAAATCACCAATTTCACACAACTGCTACTATAGCACTATTATAACGACTTTATGTTCTACTGGTAAGAAAGGCACTGAGATTTTACAATTTAAGGTTAAAAAATCATTTGATGTGAATAGAACGCTTCCAATATATTGAGGTACTTATGTCTGGTGTGACAATCCTGCACTTTGTGCACCTGCCATCACATAAACCACTATCTGGTAACTTTGCTGCTGTTAATAAATATAGCGTTTCATTCATTAAACAAAAAACAAACAAAAAAACCTTTGACTTAGAATGTAAGCGAGTCAGCAATTACATTTCCTAGTTGCAGCTCAGTTGTATATAAACAAAATCTGATCACGTTGGGGGACGGGCCTCCCAAGACAGTGGTACACTATCAATGCCAAAAGAGACCTTCTCATATTCAGGCACAGCAATGTTTCTTCTAGTACAATCTTGTACATGACCATTTAGGACCTAGTTCTGGGTATACAAAGATTTATATGCCCTCAGTTTCTCTTTAGCATATACTCTTGGTTTTCTCAATCAGGTGTAAATGTCTTGTAATCCTGTCAGATCACCCATCAATTGAGTTAGCGTGTACGGGTCGGTCAGTCTGGTCCCTCTGGTTAATGCTAACTTTTTCAAGTAACACTCATGGCCGTGGGGAGTGAATGACTGACTATACATATTCGGATGAACTCGCATTTTCTTCAAGAATTCCTGAAAAACAAGCCAACAAAACTTGCTCGCTAGTGTTAGCTAACGTGTTTAGGGAGACTTTTTGCCTCCAACTAAGCCCCGCCCACAAAAAAACATCATAAGGTTTACTATTAGTAAAAGGATCTGTACTCCTGTAAGTCACAGCGATGTGTCACCTGTTTGAAATCTCAGAATGCTATCATACAGAGGATCTGAATTGTAGATGTGGAGCATTCATATAAATAATAAAGCCATAGTCCATTATAGACAAGATTGTTGACTGAACTTATCGTGTCTGTATTGTTAAATGTCAACACTATCTGTCTACAAAGTATTTTCTTTTGTTTTGTGCTGAAAAAAAGTATAGATGATTCAACAATACACAAAAATAATTCTCTTTATACTCCTCAACAGCAGTTAAGTCCTCATGCTGGAATTGAAACACCAAGGCCAATTGTTCCCCACTGAAAACAAATTCATCCTCCCTCCACGCTACAAGAGTGACATATCCTCTGTATCCCACCCCTCTCTCCCTCTCTCTGTCTCTGTCCATTTCTCTCTCCTCCAACATTATCCTATCGGCTGTATCGCTCCGACCAGTAATTTATAACACCTCCACTGTAGTCCCCCATTCCAGGGATGTACCAAGGGCTCTTAAGACGCTATTGATTTTTATTTGATTAAATGTCTTGCTGGTTTGCAGCAAATTAGCAAGAGTTTAATCAAATCACAATCGATATCTACTTAATAATCCCCCAACACACCTCACGCAAACTAAGGTAAAATTCACTAGTGAATAATAGGCAGAAAAGAGTCAGGATGAAATGACCGTGTTTGCATGGATTTAAGGTGCTTGCATGTTAAGTAGTGGATCCTTGTGCAAAGTGTTATGTGGTGTTATGTTTGGTTACATCAAGTTGTGTACAGTTGTTGCTGTGTATTTAGAGGATAAAAGATAAAAATGATTGTGTTTAATGTTCAGCTTTTCAGCTATAAAGTGCTGTGTTGAATCATTTCCTCCTAAATGCAGAAGTGAAATCTGGATGGAAGCAGGAATTTGTAACATTTGTACTATATAACACTGAGGTAGATGGGTGCAAAAATAGGCCAGGCTTTGCTGTAGGGCAGCCAGCACACACCCTATCAGATATTTTTATTTATCCCAAAATATAACTAACAATAACATCAGAGATAAGAAAACATGTTTGACAGTCATCATTTATTTAAATTTAAATTTTAAAAATATCTATCTTAAATTAAATCTGTCAATTATAAAATGAAGAAAAGAGAGAAATATTTCCAGTCCACTAAGTCATTAGTTAATTTCTTTATATAAATGTGGTCCTGCAATTGATATGATTAGGTTAATTTATATTTCCTTTCATCTGTGTACCTATTTTGATTCTGCTGAGTCCAATGCAGTCAACAAAACATTTACTAAGGTGGACAATTCAGTGGCACACTTGACTTAATCAGTGAGTCAAAAGAAAATGTCAGAAAACGATAAAAAAATTGTATCGCAGATTCCTAGAGTCTAGTTGTTGTCTTCATACGTCTTGTTTTGTCCAACCAACTTTCAAAAACCAAAGATTTTCTATTAACAATGGTAGAGAACTAAATAAAATGGCAAATATTCACACTGGAGAGGCTGGAAATGTTATACAGTATTATAATAAATTTGAAATTTTTGTTTATTTAAAAAAATACAACAGTTAATCATCTGTCTATGTAGCCTTCTCTATGGTCAGGTGAGAAAAAAGAAAAGAGCCATGGGTAAATCTGTTCTCTTGGTTTACAAATCTGTACAGATGGTTTATAAACTGTGCTCTCAAATTTCTGTTCCACGTGTATGAATTTGCAGTCCATGCCTGGACATGGATTGGTTGAAATCTGAGAGAGAGACAGTTAAAACACAGCATGCACACATTTAGTACACATTTACTTAAGATTCTTTTATTTTCCTCAGCTGACACTAGTGGAGCTCCATAGCTTTCAGGATTTTCCATTGATCAACCAATAAATTAATCGGCTCATCCTTGAAGTTTTCAACTTTTACTCCGAACACTTTTCAGACTAAAATGCATACAGTATGATTCAAGACATCTCACATGTTCTCCCAATAGAAATCACATGTGAAACCACCCGCTCTATCCCTCACACACAAACACACACACACACGGGGAAAAACCCTCTGGAAACTTAGATGTGCACCCCCACCCCTCTATGGACATCAATCATTTTTATTGGCTATCTGTGAGAAGGCCTTTTTGAAACAGTGAAGTATTACTTTCGACATCACTACCAAAATAGTACAGGGTGAGAGGCAGTGACTGATGTTTGGGTGTCGGCTGACATATGCCATTGCTCTCTACAAAAGCCAAGGTGTTTGTATTATTTAACTCTCACAAATACCAAATATTACAAACATTATCAACCCTTAACTTTCAGTGATAAGTGTAATGTGTTGCAATGTGCTTTTCTCTCTTTTGCAAGGTGAAATACTGACAGTGGTATATTCTGTCAGGATTTCAGTAACTCATCTGTGTCATGGGCCACACGGGCCAATTGTGTGCTTCCTTAAAGTTCCCAATATTAAACCTCATGCCCTTATTGTCATTTAAAAAAATATCAGTTAACTTTTTCCTGTTTTTTTTTCTTTGTTCCTCACTGCTTTGCTTTGCCAGAGCTTTCCAGTCTCACACCAGCTCATAAGAGTCTTTGTCTCTTATAGCTGGTAAACACAATCTATCATAATCCCTAAGAATTCAACAAAAGCTCTCCTTGGAGTATTGAAGGTAGTGTTAATTAAATGTGCATTTCCTATTCCAGGTGCTCTTAATGGAAATGGAGAATATTGATATCACAATAGACAGATAATACAATGTGTTTGAAAGTTGATTTTTCTTGATTCCCTTGTTCTTTTCATAAATATGGTGCAATCATGTGATGTAATGTGCATTATTGGCGTGTATTTTTCCAGATTTGTTGGCCTGATAGTTACCACTTCACCCCTTCCTCTATTCTGATCTTCCTCCCAATGAGAATCAGAATGTTTGTCAAGTGCAAAAAAAAAGTACAGTGAGGTGTCGTAAAGGTAATGAAACAGAAACAAAATGTTCTTCTATTCAAATTGTCTCTGCTAAACAGTTTCATCTTACAGTTGAAGAGTTTTTCAAACAACTTCTACACTTACACTTGTTATATATATTTCTTATTTATTATTTTATATTACAGTCCTAGAGCACGCATAGTACAAGTTTGACTCACATTCACTCTCTGAGTATCCCTGAAAATAAGAATATACATCGTGCCTCGCTCAGACATTTAGTGACTCTACTAAAATTCTGTAAATAAGTATTGTCAGAACTGAGCAAAAAAAGCAAAGTAAATACTATAGTACACTCTGTGAGCAAGAACACAATAAATTACCATAAAGTGCAAGCTTTCCATTTCAAATACTCATACTTACCTGCTTGTATATAAGTTACGTTGCATGTCTACAGGCAACGATTCAACAGTTGAACAAAGTCAATTTGAACCAATCCATCTGTGTCTTAATTTGGAAATTTTGATCATGTGCATAAACAAACACATACACGTTTCATTTGTCTCAAAATTGTAGCAGTCATTCCCTTCATCACAGCATGTTCTCACCTCAACCCAACAGTCAACCTTAAACTGCTACAAGGAAACACAAAGTAAGATAGAGAGCAAAGTGTCAGAGGGAAAGTACAAGCTTTCCTGGTTATATTTCCCCCCTCTCAATTTTTCCTTCCTCGCCAACAGAAAAAGCCAACCTCAATTTGTGTCAAGTGCCATTTTAAGACCTTGGGATTAAAGCTATAAAGTGGCGTCTGTCAGGGTTTTTGATGCCCTGGGGCCCCCCGCTAACATCTGAGAGCCAACGTGCCGTTGTTCGGTATCATCTCCCATCATATTATGTCAGCGGTGAGGAGACGGGCCGATAAGACAGGCAGCCGTCACAGGAGCTGACAGGGCTGATTCACGTCAAGAGTGCTTCATCCACAGCTGGGGCCAATCGAAGCTGACTCCACGCCTCTCTCAGCCAAAAGTGGATATCCCTCTAAATGTGCATCACACAAGTGCTGTGGGAGGCTACGAGACAGACGCTTGGCAGTTTATGATGAAGACAGGATGATGTTACAGTCTCGGTGATGGGGATGAGATGAGAAGTGAAACGGAACAGAAAAACTCTGATGTTTGATATCTAATGCGACACAGAAAATCGAGGCTAATGTCTGCTCCAATGATTGAGGAAGAGGTTCACTACCAGTCTGATCCAGTAACAACAGGCTATAAGCTGTTAATGATAATGCATTTAGGAGATACCATGTCAACCTGTTGTAGTACAGTGTACACTAAATGACAGATAAACGTTACAGTGCAAAATGCATATAATTCTTGCCATATTATTATTCATGCTTTATTTGTGTAAATTTGACAGCTGGATTGCTTGTGTGTTTACTCATCAGAATGTACCAATTATATAGGACAGACATTAGCTATAATTAGCTAGCCACATGCGTGCTAACTGTGCATGTGGAGTGTTTCT
Organism: Lates japonicus; assembly: GCA_033238685.1. Taxonomy (NCBI): domain Eukaryota; kingdom Metazoa; phylum Chordata; class Actinopteri; family Centropomidae; genus Lates; species Lates japonicus. Next base: position 3,241,639 of record BRZM01000022.1, on the reverse strand, counting down.
GTGCCACGCTTGTGTGACAGCTCAGCCTCTGATTGATCTTACCATCTTTGAGTTATTTTATTCTAGTTTGTCTTGTTTTTTTCTTTTCTCAGTATGCTCATGAAGTAGAGGCATGAAGTCTCGAGATAAGCCCACATTTTTCACTCTTTAACTCGCACTGACGAGTCCTCACCTTAGTTTGACACCCAAACTAAATCGTCTTTCATTTGCTTCAGCTAGTTTCTTTGCACTGACTTTTATGCAATGACACCACGCTCAAAGTTTGCTTTGCCCTCATCCTGAATACACCTTAATAGCCCTCCACACCTTCATAAGTGTTTTCAGTTACTTTGATTGATTAGAACTCTAGCGCTCCTTGAAATTACATAATGGCACAAAACTCAATGGACCAATAAGAACAATAACAGGCTGAGTTGTCCAACCCTAACAGATGCAACAATACTAACAAGAATGATGTCAGTCACACAAGCTAAACATGTGCAGGGCCCTTAAAAGCTCCTTTTGAACTATTGTTGCTGGTCCACACCAAAAATGATGAGCTGCAACTTTTTACTGTTTTTTTATTCTACTGACGTTGGCTTGAAATAATTAGATTTGTGTCTTCTGTGAGGAAATAAAACTTGGGGAGCTTTGAGTTGCAGTGTGAACTGAGCCTTAGATGGACAGAGAGAAAGACTGACATACGACAACAGCCACCGTAGCAGCTGTCACCACATCACTTCCTCCTCCTGATTTTCTCCACTCCTATCTCCTTTCTTTTCTCTCAGTATGTCAGCTGCCCTGCCTCTCCTTATCACTCAAGGGTCTGCTAATTCACCAGCAAGGTTGCGCTGATAAGCCTCTCTCCCTCTCTCCCTCTTTTCTCTCTAAGTCTCTCTATCTCTTTTTCCGTAGATGGACAGGTCCCAGTGTCCCCTAACATGTGTCTGTCCGGATGTGATGGTGACACGGGGACCTGAGGGTGACAGCTCAGCATGGCCTTGGATTGAGGAGCATTACAGATACGCTGATAAAGTGACACTGTCGGTGGGGCAGGGACGTGAATGAAAGAGGGGAGAGATGGGCTGGAGAAGCAGCAGAAAAACAGTCTGCTGGACGAAGGACAAGAAGGACAGAAAAGGAACCTAAAGAAAAAGGAGCTGTAACTGGCTGCACATAAAGGTACATAGACATATTCATTCAGACTTATTCCTCTAAAAGTATCAGTATTTTTGTTATTCTTTTTTGTATGTAGCTAATTACGGATACATATGGGTTGGTGTGTGTGTGTGTTACTGTGTGGGCTTAACGAAAGAGAGAAAGCCTAGGTGTGTTTGTATATGCCTGGGAGCATGTCTGTGTCTGTGACAGCCTAAGGCATTTGTGTGTATTGTCTTATTGTCTTAGGTTAGAGTGTGTGTGTGTGTGTGTGTGTGTGTGTGTGTGTGTGTGGTAAGAGACTCCCCATGAATAGCACAAGGTCTTTTTCTGCTCTGTTTCCTTTCTGTTTCCATCGTTTAGCTAAGTAGAGAGTCTGTCTCAGGGTGGCACCTTCTGTTGCCCAGCTCCTGAATACAATAACAGAAAGTCCATAATTTGGAAGTCTAATACAAAAAATTAAGACTGCTGCTCAGCAAGATTTGAATACTAATGTAAGGAGAGAAACCTACAGCTACATCTGAAGAGTCCATACATTTTGGGCAGTGATGAGTAAAGTAGCAAACCTATCCTTGAAGCTGGGAAGAAAAGTTTAAAAAGTTTCTGAAACCTGGATGGCCACTTACATAATGACTTATTTCCTCTAACAACTGCCTAATTAAAGGAAAAACACACTGGACAGCAACAACTATTAACTAGATAAAAAGGTGAGTTTGAGTCTGCAAGGTCTGCAAGTTTGAATTCTCTAACAGGTTAACATTACAACGAAATAACTTTTGAAATAACGTTTTGGGCAGCACTATAAACCCCATAGTTGACAGAGTCAAGCTGAAAAGAAAGACTGAATATACAGTACACTGCCAGCTTCCATAGGCATGTGAGGTGGGACACTGGTGAAAAGCACGCACAGAGACTCGTCTGAATAAGAAAAGTTCAGTAAGGTCTCTACAATACCGTAAAATTTACTACTTATTCTAAACATACCTTTTGACACAGGCAGATCTTACAAACACTATACGGATATATTGGTGCTGTACATACACATGAGAGCAGCAGCCTCCCATTTAGCTAATTCACATTTCGTAGACAATCAGATCCTTTTCATGCAAAGGTAACGCTGCCTTGATAATGGATTTCTGCCTTTCCATTATTTTATTGGGAAACTGGGGCTCACTATGTTGTGAATATATAGGTTAGCGTCATGGCATTTTAGCAAAAAGGCCACCCTGGTACTCTGCCCAGTATGAATAGTGTCAAACTTCAAGACAATGCCACTGAAAATTCGGTACTGTCTGAGAATATTATTTTCAGACTGGCTACAAATATAAATTATTTTAGGACACTTAATTCAATCAGAAAGTGCGTAATTAGTGGTTTTGAATTTAAATATCATGACAATATGTAATATCTGAAAATCATAAAAATCCTCTTGGGTTAACTGTTGAAATACCTTTTCAAAAGTAGGTTGGAGCCATAAATTGAAATGTTATGCATTTTATAACGTTGTTTTGGTGCTATACCTGATGTGAACTGAATTTACTGCCTAAAAGCTGGAGCAAAGTATATTTCATTGGTAGCCTCCATAATAACTTTTAGCATTCTTCCAGCATTTTTCACTGGTCCACAAAACTGATATGTATGGGGAGGAATTATAATCATTACATTAAATATTACTACTAAATATAAAACTTTTGGGGTGATTTGTTGAATTGTTCACAGAACTAACATTAAGTCAGTCAAATTTAGAACAATTTTACAAATAAATACATCACAGCATAGATCTGATGAAATTAGCTTATTTCATTGGAATTTTTCAATTATTGCCCTATAACGATGAACTGGCAGTCTGTCCAGGAGTGTACCCGCCTCTAAGCCCGGTCTGCTAGGATTGGCTCCAACTCCTCATGACCCGTAAGGATAAGCAGTATAGATAATGGATGGATGGACTGTGTGTATGTGTGTGCATGGATCTTTGGCACATGTAGATCAGGTTATAATTGTGTGTGGAGATGCCGCACGTTCCCTCGTTCACAAATGTATGTTTTAATTTAAGTGCTGCTGAAAGTCTGGACGTATTTTTACATGAAACATCCAGTGGTTTAACTTTCTTCAAATTCACTCACTCTACTGACTAAATACATGGAGCGTTTAACTGGTGACGCAGGTACTTATAAATATTGAGAATTTTAGTTCTACAATGCAAATCATGCATGGGTAAAATTGATCGCTCAGTTTATACTCACTGCAGAGAATGATTCATATTTTCTGGATACCATTAGCGATGTCAGTTTTTGTCATCAGGGTGTGGGTGAGTAGTAGTAGTGTGTATGCACAAGTAAGTAGCCAACAATCTGCTGAGCATGTGGAAGCGTGTCCTGCAAGTGGACTCCAAGCAGAGTACCTGGGGTCGACAACTACTACAACGGTGTCCCACAGCTATATGTGTGTACGCCACAGGTGAGGTGTTACTGAGGCTTTACTTCACTGGGCACGATCAGCATTTTCCTGGTTTTGACTTTAGCTCCAACACCTATAGCTGTGTCTTTATATACTTTACTACAGATGCAAATTTCTTGCTCTTCCTGAAATCTTTTCCCTATTAAATACCTTTTTGATTGGACCTAGGTAGCGGTCTAAGGATAGAGGTCTTTTGTGATTTTGATACATACAAATAAAATTGACTTAGCTAAACTTGATCATTTATTCTCCCTTCACCAAAATTCTTATCAGTTAATAAACGTGGAGATGTTGGAGGATTGTATCATCAAATTATTCATGCTCCTCAACCTTTAGTTTACTCATTTCATCCAGTTGACCATCTTGTATATTTCAACCGTGAACAGGTCAATATAAAGTGAGTTCATAAACATGCCTTTTCCCTTTCCACTGTCTATTACTGATGTCCTTCTTATCCTCCGGCACATCAAAGTAAAGTTGAATTGGTGGCTCTGCAGTCGCTGTGTGTTACTTGTCTGATTGTTGTATTACTCTTATTCCCGTCAACCGCAGGAGTTCAATGAATGTTTTACACTTCTGCGGTCAGTCTATTCCCATCTTGTCGCCTGACTGTTGCTGCTTTCACCACCTTTAGCTAGGCTTGGCCTTTAGTCCTCCGCGTTTGTGACGGTAATGTGACACAGAAATATCAATGATTACCCCTCTGTCCATCACATGATAAATAATATACCTGCGCAACATAATAGCTGGTTTGAAGAACTGGTTGACAACTGCTTCTGTGTGGAAGTTTGCATTAATACAGATTAATTAAGCATGACCTTTTGTTCTGCCATTTCAGCCTGGCCTCACAGAGTAAAATAAATAGACTATCAATGAATATTTGACTACTTGGAGAATAGGAGCGTTCATGTTTCAGTCGCCCCTCTCCCTCACTGGGTACGTGTCTGGTCATCGCTTTGTCTCTGACAACCATGTTGCAGATTAAGGATGAAGAAGGGGGGGTGTTAATAAGTAGCAGTGCAGGCAGAGAGAGCTGGATGGAGGAACCCTCCACGCACAAACTCACACCCGAGCCTTCTGGGTGACAAGGAGTGAGTGGAGGACTCCACACACAGTGCTGGCTGGCACTTTGAATCGGCTTCAAATACTCAAGCTTCATGTCACATTTTTAAGGTTGATTTCAGTTTCAAAAACATCCAGAGCATCCACACACACACACACACACGCTCAACATTTACTAATACTCTCACACACTCCGGCAGGGTGAGTTTATCCTTCAGTGTTTGACCGTAGTAAAGAAGCTGCCACTCATTTGCAGAGAAGCTCGTAAATCCACACGAGGAAGGAAGTAAAAGGAGCCAATTACTTTTAGATCTCTGTCCCTCTAATCAGCCTAGTGAGTGACATAAACTTTCACCTTCCAAGACCTCCATCCGTTTTACTGGGACACCGTCTGTATGAGGAAAGCGTGCAAGGATTTGAGTGTGTGTGTGTGTGTGTGTGGCATTTGTCTGGTTGCTTATGTGTGTGCTGTCTACATGTCTGTATGTGTCTGTGTATGATCTGTTTGCATCAACATGTGACTAGGTGCTGCAGGTGTCTGTTACATATTTCTCTGTGAGTCTATGTGTGTGTGTGTGTGTTTGTGCTGTGTTTGTGTTACGAGTCAGACCAGCAGAGTAAAAGAGAATGAGGGAGAGCAGCGTGTTTTACTACAAAGTCAATCGCCAAATGAAGGAGGTGGGAGAAATTGTCCTGTCAGTCCGGTCAGGCGCCCCAGCTGGCCATGTTGTGTGTGTGTCTCTCTGTGTGTGTGTGTGTGTGAGGGGAGAGAGAGAGAGAGAGAGCAGATAGGAAGCTCACTTGGCCCACTGAAAGTCATGACTGCCGATGTCTACTTAACACTGGTAACCCCAGGACCCACACTGACATGCCTTCCATCAGTACATTAGTTTTCCTATGGATGCTGTGGCACTGTAAGAGGTAGCTGCATGTTGCAGCTAGTTTTGATAAGTATTGCTTTTCTCAAATATCATTCACACCTATTGTGTAAAATCTCCAGAAACAACATTTAAAAGTTGAGGGAGCTAAAACGCAGTGGAAATGTTTTGTACATTTTCTATAGTTGCGATATTAATATGGACCTGGGGTTTGTGTGACAACTATCTTTCTATGTATGTTGTCTGTTTTGACAGACCATATACCGCAACTAAACAGGAATATACATTTTGAAATGTTTTATACACTTAGCAAGATGAAAACTCAACTCATGTATCCTTCTCTGCCTTTGCATTCTGTTATAAAGCATGGTGGGGTTAGCTAGGCATCACTGGACAGGATGATGTGTATTGTAAGTTTGTCAAAACAAAATGAAACATGAAACATCTCTACAGAGTGAAAGGTCCTCTCATTTATAATGGTAACTATAAAGAAAGGCCACAAAGCTGCAAACACTCCCGAGCTAGCCTCACTTTGACAGAAAACATTAATAAATCTTTTTAAAAGAGGTTGGTATAAAAAGTTAAAAGCAGGCACCTTTGGGGGATTACATTAATAAAAAGCTAGCATATGTCTTATATCTTGAAAAGACATTTTACTAATCCATCACAGTTACGGCAGGCAGTGTTCATGGTTTTTATTCTGGCTTCCTGTAGCAGCAGACAGTGGACAGCAGCTCTTATGGGCACCACATTTTTCAGTGCTGAGGTCGAATTTGTTTGAAAAAAAAATTACAAGTCCTCAACATCGGTAAATGGTTTATATGAGTCTAATTAAGCAATACGGTTTTCATTTACTTCAAGGGTGTTCAAACAAATCCAAACCTAGCACAACGTTTTGGCTAATCAAATGCACATATTCCTGGTAGACTGTTTTAGCATGGATGATATTATGTTATTTTCCCTTACAATCATTTGAGAAAAGTTAAAACTCTGCCTCATACTATTATAAACTATTTGTGTAGTAGTATTCGGTCTCATAATCCTTAAAAAGTCATGGGTGCATCGCAATGTATAGCTGCCTTTCTAGAATTAAACTAAAAAGACCAATAAAAAGCCAACTATATTTATAAAACTATTACTAGACTTATACAAATAAAAGCTGAAAAGCGCATATTCATCCAAACTTAGCTATCTGGCAAAGTTTATATGTGACAAAGTGCATTGCAACAAGACGAAAACAAACAGAAACATACCAACAGCAACTTTTGGCAGTGACACATAACACAGCGAGGAAATGGGCCAACAAGCTCCTGGCACAAGAGCGTCGTCTCCTCACCCAAACCAGTAGCGGCTCATTTAGTTCAAAAGTAGAAGGATGAAATCTAGGCGCTTTTGACACATAGCCCATCCTTATCCCTGCTCTGTCACTGCCTTTCCTCCTATTCTCATTAGGATAATGTGATTTACAAAGTGGCAGTGGGGAGGGAGATGAAACAAACCCGAGTGGCTGCTTGGCGATCTCCACCCGCATCGCGACAACTCATCGGCGCGGATCCTGATTGGCGGTACTAAACGCTACTGAGTCGTGAGGAAGCGTGTCATTTCGAACATCATCTCGGTATGATGGTGACTCTGTCTCACACACACTCTTTACATGTCATGTACGAATAAGCAGAAAAAAAGGAATGGAAGAAAAATGGTCAACATGTGAGCAACAGCTGCGACAGAATGCATCTGGTAGAACTTAAATGGGGTTTCAATGAGGAGGAGGAATGAAATTACATGTGAAAACAGAGGAAGCAAAAGACTAACACATTTCAAAGGGCAGTTAATTGCATCCTTTGTTATCCCTCAAGAGGACACGCGACTGCATGGGACTTGTGGCATGAAGTCATCTCCTTGCTATTCTGCTGACCTGCAGGAGGCTGTCACTGATTTTTTATCATTGCTGGAAAAACTTTGAAGCTCCTTACTTCACAGGACTGTATATGCACTAGATTTCACCACACAGTTGTTAAATATTTTCTGGGATCAAAGAAGCATTAGCGATAACTGACAATATGCTACATCATTAGATATCTCATTGTGTGAAAATATGTAATTTCCTTTGGACCAGAGCTAGACATGTTACCAGACTTCATTTAATTTGATATTAGTATTAAGGATCTCCATAGATTGCTACTGATTTAGGTGAAGCAATGATTTTTGCTTTCCGTGAGGTTATTGGTCTCTCCTTGAAGGGTTCTGTATGTATGATGCTTGGAAACCCTTGTTGTGCTGACGTATTTAGTGTTTAAGTCTAAGTCTGTGCTCGCATATGCTCATACTCTGTAAGTGATGATAGACAGGCACAAGAGTCCATGAAGTTCTTACCGACCCTGTCAGTCTCTTAATCAGCCCTTCCCTGGCTGGTTGCTGTGGGTGCATGGTTTGCAGTCCAACCATGTATAGGCGTCAGCGTTCCATGGAGCAACGGTTAGCCAGGCCTTAATTAGCTGTAACTTAGCTACTCGGGATCCAAATTTGGATTCGTTACCTGAGGAAGTAATTATCAAATGGCAGGCTTGGCGGATTTACCAGCCAGATCAGTGGAGTTTGGATGAACTAGTGAGCGTTTTCCACTCAACAGTTTGCTGCTGCTCTGTCCACGCCAGCAGTCAAGCTAATGTTAAGCTGGCTAAACCACCAGTATCGTAAATTTCACAGTTTTACAATGACTCCACCTGCCCAATAGGAAGAAGAGAGCCAGCTTGGGGTCGATTTTGATCCTAAAGCCCTTGAGCCCTCCATGAATCAAATGCCCTGCCGATGTTCACCTAGTCAATGCCGCTCCAACTCACGTTTGGCCAAACAAGCTTCATAACGTTAAGTTTTCGTTTTTGTTCTTGTGTGAGTTTGTTTTGGAGTGTTTCTTCTGCTGGGGCCAGTCATTGCGATTGGTGGACTCATTCCGGAAGCTAACAATAGCAGTTAGTGTTGTGGCTTATTGCTGCTAAAGATTCTGACAATGGCCTCACTTGACTATTTGTAAGATGTTTTATTCAGTTTTGAACATGACTTTCATTTACAAAATCAAGCTGAAAACATAATCCAGTTTTGAGCATTTAACCAATTATATAGAACCTGATAATGTGATGCCACATATTTAAATTTATTTAATACACAGCCACATTCATCACAGATGGTATTATTAACATATAGTACAGTTTTTTTTCTCTTGTCAGTGGACAAATGGCTCATAAAGCATTTTTAGCCAATGATATGCTACTCAGATACAATTACAAATAAATAAATATGTCTGTTTGCCTTTAATGTTCATTTTCCCTGCTTCCTTGTGACGTGTAAATCTTGAAAATTACTGTTAACATACAAACAGACTAAAGAATAACAAAAATATTTTAGTCAGAAATATTACAAAGATTGTTCATGCAAAGATCACAAAAAGTAGTAAATCCTAGATTGTATTGTGGAACAGTAAATAATTTGATATCATCAGCCAAATTGAGCAGACTGTCTGAACCACCTCAACAGAAACATAACACTGTAGTTAACTGTCAGCTGCAACTATAAGTGTTTTTCCTCCCTCCCTTAACCTAAAAGCAGTTTCATACACTTTTAATAGTGCATGACCAGAGGCGGAGGACTGAGCATGGCTTTGACAGCAGCTCGTTCCACTAATTGACAAGACATTAAGAAAGGATATACTATTACACAGTTTTGTATATATCACCATTCTCTGGGGTGCTGTGTGTGTGCACTGACTTATGTAGAGGCATTCTGTAAGCGCTGCAGCCATGCAACAAACAAACGCACACACACACACAGATAAACATGCGGACAAGCATCAAACTGTGTTATACTCCAACCAGAGATGACAGCTGATGTTCAAATCGCTGCGAGCGTTTCTCCAACACTTTGTGGGAATTGCAGCTCAAATACGAGCATGCTGTTGATTTAACTTTTAATGCTTTGTCCGTCGAGTGAGCACCACCACCCGCCCCTATCAGCCTTTCCCCAACTCCCCCCCCCCCTCCACCCACCTCCTTCGATTAATTGAGGCGTTTAAATTAACTTTATTCATAATGTCTGTTCACAAAATAAAATAATTTAAAAAGAGCCCTGTGCTTTTGTAGCCCTACTATTGGCTGTGACTGTCACCAAAACAGATTTTTTTTTTTTTTAACACATACATACACACACATGCATACTCCAGCTCCATCCATTTCAGAGCAAGAAAGTAAGTGGTGGTGCTGAGGCTGGAGCTTGATCTTTGTTAATCGTCAGACGACAGCTTAACAGCTTGTGCAACCGTAATTAACGCTGCTTGAAATAAACGTGACAGTTAGCAGAGTATGTGTGTGTGATGGGGTTGAGGGGGGAAATGGAGGAGTGGAAAGGGTGGGTAGAGAAAAAAAAAAAAAAAAAAACAATGTGGCAGTTGCAAAAGTTGAAGAATCAAATAAATGAACCAGACAAAATGCCATCTCAGGTGCAAGGCCCACCTGACTAGAGCAGTACTCCTCTCCTTTCTCTCCCTCTCCCTCTCTTTGGCTGGATAGTTCACATAACCAAAGGCAAATGAAGTGACTTATAAAAGCCAGCCATTGTATGTTTAATGGCTAATACATGTACAACAGGGATTGTGAGTGGAGGGTTGTGTTTGTCAAGCAGGAGGCCTCCAGACTGAGCCGAGTGGACTGATGAATGTAAGAATGAGCTTTGTGTTTCAGCGTACAGTATAGGCCAGTCTATACATATTCATCAGCTGCCTTAACGTTTCCACATCTGCATGCTGCTCCACTTTGAAAGGTGATTCAAAACAAGGACGCAGCATAAAACAATCAGGTAAAACACTGTACTTGGTGTGTCGTTTGAAGTTGGCACATTTATTTGAGTCATTCAGGAGAGCAAATGTTCCGTAACAACTTATAGACAAATTATCTGACATTATCACAGCACTATCCAAAGCCAGTGTTTGGGATTGTCCAGGATTGCATTCAAATGGGCCATTACTTCATATTATTATTAATAATTCCTTTATTTGTTCACTGCTCCATCCAGGGATACATACATGTTTTTTGATTATATGAAACAACTGTGTATTTTTAGGTAATTATTACGTGTATATGGATGAAAATGGTGATCAAGAGTATATCCCTATATACAACTGCACTGACAAAATATTTTTATTAGCCCCAAGCAGGAGTCCAACTGATAACTTATTTATGTCTGTATGTGAAAACCAGACCAGTTTGCTGTGGCTCACATGTGGTGATAATAGCTCCATCAGCATTGACACTCCAAAATTTTCTTTCATTATTCAAATCATCCACGATCAACAGCGTAATTATATTTAGTGGTGACTGCTATATTTGTTGTCTCATGCTAATGATGTCAAACTACTGATAAGTCATGTGTCTGAAGATTAGGCAAGATATCAGATATCGACTAATAGATTCTATTGACTACTCTCAGTGTCCACACTTGGCTACAGGGCTCATGTTACCGGTAGATACAGTTTAAGAGGACAGGACAAACAGCTTCAAATCAGCCCTGAATGTCTGAAGATCATATTAAGGTGATTAATATAATGACATGAAGTGCATAAAAGTAGAGGGTATTCCACTACTCTTTACTATCTGCAGAAGCAGTTGGTGTTGGTCACTACTTATCTGGTATCTAGGTCATCTCCTAGAACGCACTGGGAAATGACATACACACAGAAAAAAAAAATGCACAAAAAATGCAAAGATGGAAACCCGTGGACTGTCTCTGTAAGACTGAATAGTACAGGGGAATACAGTGAGGTGTACATAGATGGGTGTAGTAACAGGTGGACCTTGAGAGAGAGTCCAGAGTGTATGTACAGTATTCGCTGTTTCTGAAAGTTAGAAGTAAGGATGGTTTGTTCATCCCTTGATTCATTCAACAATATAACTAACTGGCTATAGATAGAATAATTTAGCTCTTTTCACCCAGAGAATGTATGTTTGATACGAGAATACCATTAGACAGCCTTGTCTCACAATCACAGTACTGTACAACTAATACAACAGCAGATACGTTTTTGTGGGAGGCGCAATCACTGACTGGATTACGTTCCAGGGGCAAGGTATTTTTGAATGAATGAAGTGCTACATTTATTAACAGCAATTATGCTGACGCCATAAGGTGGTTGGGGTGGATGGTGAGCTGTCACACCCAGAAACCCAGGTTCAATCCGCAGCAAAACAAACACACCCCTCCTTCAGGGCAGAAGCTCCGCCAAATGATGTGTGGGCATGCATTTGCCATGAGGCCCACACTAACTGTCAAACTGTCCGAGGAGGAAAATGGTGGGATTATCGAAGTCCCTTTTTCATAGCTGAAGCAAAACAAACACAATGAAAAGCATCATCAAATGAATGACCGCACAAAACACAACAGCAAAGTTGTGGTTTGAATTATTTTACAAAACTACAGTCACAAAGACAGGGCTGTAGATTTGTAGTTATATATATATTGTAGCTAACAAGGAGGTAACTTCACCTGGCACAGCATTTCACATGGCCATCGCTGTGCTCATAAGCGTTTGTTTTCAGGTCAGATCTTTGTGTCTTATAGACAAACTGTAGGGCAAATATCACAATACAGAGCGAACAATGTAGAATACTAATGTATACATTAAACAGTGAAGCTAACATGCAGAGCAGACGAGGCGGTGTGCGGAGGGCTAGCACAGTAGCCACAGACAGTGATACTCACAGCTCTCCTCTTGGTCTAGCAGACATTGCAGAACAAGTAGGACAAAACAGTGGTCCCTGAACATCTCTCCGCCCTCAAATGCCGCATTAATATTGACGGTCTACCACTGTCCTGATCCGCCTTCTCTTTAAAATTACATCCGTCTCTTAAGTGTTTTATACCATTCCCGTCTTTGCTCTGAGGCATCTTTCGCTCCGCTACACCGCCTTGCTCGCCATGATTACCTGGAATGGACACTTTTCCCGATCCACTTCATTTATATCCCAGACAGGCCAAGGATTGTTCAAAGGAAACGTTAGATTTTTCAGCACACACACACACTGAAGGAAAACAGCAGATTAGCAAAGGAGATCTTCAGTGAATTTGAATAAGTGTTTTGATTATAATTGCTAACCCTTTGTCAGTGGTAATAAGTAAATTATTTATTGATATCAGACTCATCACTCTGTTGGTCTTATTGACAACAAAAGACACAGTCCTTTATCAATATCAAAATGGTCCAAAGTGGTGTTTCTCTTGCTAACAAACCGTCTTTAGTGGTGGTTGTTGGAAAAAAACATATGTTAGCTTCTGAGACTTACAGCCTCAGACCCTGCTCCACCATTTCCAGGGTTTATCACGTACATGCTCTCTTTTTTGTTCTGGTAAAGCACTAACAGCCACCATCGCATACACCACTGTTTACATATGCATGGTGCAACTGTTTCTAACTTCAAATGATCTCCTTTTAGGCTAATGGAAACACTTGAAAAAGGATGTTAAGATTTATGAGAGTTAGGAGTAGAGACCAAGAGCGAAAAGAAAGGAAGGGAGGGAAGAAGATGATGGCAGGCAGGTACAATATGCTTTAGCATATAAATAAACCCATTCATCAAAAAGCTTTTTCTACAAGAATAAACTTCTAATTTTCCTGACAGTGACCCATGGAGAAGTAAGCTGCACCAGGCGAGAGTTACAGTGTGGTCATCCCAGCGATGCCACACTGCTCAGCCAGCCAGCCAAATGGTTAGAGCAGCCCTCTCTCTCTCGCCCCCTCTCTGTTTTATTCCTTGCCTCTCTCTCTATGTCTTTGCTCTAAACATCGCTCTGTAGAGCTAATAAACGGCCAGTGTCAAAAGTGCTGTCAGTCCATTCTTTGCTTGTTTGGGTTCATCTGCACTAGGAGGAGGGGTGTGAGGAGGTGATGGAGGTATGAGGGGAGGAGGAAAGAGGGGGTTGGAGGGGAGAAAAGGCTACATGGTGGGGTGGTGGGGGTGGCTGGCCAGAGAGGCGAGGAAAGAAAGTGATAGGCTGATGGAAGTAAAAGAGGAGGAGAAGGAGGAGGAGGATTATGGGTGCAGCTCAGCTCAGCTCAGCCGCGCGCCTCTCCGGGAGGACTGGCGGGACCCATCGGCCCATCACTGGCACTTTATTGATTTCTACCCAGTGTGCTCTTTGTCAAAAATTAATCAGATACAGTGCGAGCCCTCTGGACCTCCTCACCTTTTAAAAGCACACAGAGAGCCTTTTATGTGCTGAACCGAGGCGTTTGTGTGCATGTAATGGTGTGCGATTGTGTGTTGTGCTCTTTGTCTGGGGGTCAGAGGGTTCCATGATGGACCAAGAGAAGAGGGATGAGAGGAGCCTTGCCTACTGCGCTTGTTATTGCAGTGTGAACAGATTTCTTATCGAGACAAATATGTTTTGATGCTCTTTTATAGCTACCCGTATGGTGTAATTGTTTCACTTTGGTTGGGTACAGCGTGGGCTGAGATATACGTAATGATCAGATATATGTAAGATAGGCTCAAAACGTGTCTTTTTATAGTCAGAGGTCAGCGGCGGTAGGAAATCTAAGCTAAGGTCAACAAGTAATCAGTTAAAGGGGGTAAAAATTAGTAGCTGTTGATTGATGCTGATAGGGTCATTTATCCAAGAACAAGATCTAGGAAAAGTCATGGGTGGATATTTGAAGTGTGCTAAATGTGACAATATATCTACCACAATAAAAGCATCCATAACTACCAATGGCATGGCACTAATGGTCTTATAATAGCACCATGTGTCTCTGGATGCAGAAATTGGGTGAAAAAGAAATTAGGAATGGGGTCAAATCAGTGAGAGGTGGAGGTAAACTGGAAGAACAGAGGTGCTGAAGTGAGCTGGGGTCCACTGCCCAACAACTACTCAACCCCCACCACCCCTACTGCCCCTCCACCCTCAACACAGAAAAAATATTATGCAGCAGCCAGGCTCCCATTGAATCCCAGTGATTCATTGCCCAATTTTAAACTGCCAAGCTGTTAAATTGCATCAGGTCTGCCAAAATTCATTCCAGGACTACGGAGGAGATATGAAAAATTAAATGTCATCTCAGCTACAGTGGAAAACTTTTACCTCTCCTCCTAGTGGGGGCAAGAATATGCTAGATTCTGTTATGATCGATGGCCACGCGGGACTACACTTAACCTGCTTAGTGATGTCATGTTAGGCTGCAGCGCCTGTTTACTTTCAGCAAAATGACAGGAAGGCATAAACTTTATCAGCCACTGACATCAGCCAACACTGTCTCCCTCTCTGTCTCTCTCTCGCTCTCTCTGTCTTGTTTCCAGTTATTCTCTTCATCTCCATCTTTATGTTAATTCCTGGACGTGTGATTCTATTTTCCTCTGTCATCGACTCCCCCTGCATTCATCAAGCAGTTTAAGAGTGGAAGGAAGATAGAAATAGAGAGAGGCGATGTGTGTCCATGTATAACTTAACCACAAATTAATATCTGTATTAGAGAAAAGACTGAAGCTGCTCTTTGTCGTTGGGAACCTGCTGTAGTCAGTTGTCATTCCTTTCCACATCTGTCCTCATGTACTGTGTTGCTGCATTTATTCTGTATAGAGACTTCATAGAATCTACATTTAACTAGTTTATAAGTCTGCTAGATATTCAAATTGATGTCAAGTTACTGTAATAGTAACAGGAAGTTACGTGTTGTTGTGCCTTCTCTGGTCAATTTAGTATTAGTATCCAGAGTTTTAGCATTAGGATAGAAGCTATATTTGACTTAAGTCTTTCAGATTCATAATTTTAAGGTAATCTTTTATTAAATTTGTTTTCCTCCACTCCATACTCCCCTTAAAGTTTTGTTTTGTTTTGTGTTTTGCACTTTTTAAAGTTGTGATGTTATACTGGACATTTCAGTCAGCTTTGGCTGCTTTCACTTACCATGTTTGGGGCTTTTATGTGCTGTCATTGATAATACACAGGAGGCACAAATTGTGGTTAATGTGCACATTTATCACTGTATACAAACAATGTAAAATAAATAGTGAAAGTTGTCAGGCCATGGACGATCTGATCAAAACTGCAGTTTAAGGTATGTGTTTTAGGACATAGATTATCAATTTGAAAATGCAGTACAGTAGTATTTATGCAAAAACAAAACAAAAAACAAAACAAAAAAAATCCCAGATAATACCTAACAGCAGAGAACTGCTCACTTTCCAGAGCTGATTAAATTAGATACAAATTTTAAAATTTTAAATATAGTCAAGTGAAATGTAACAACGGGTATATCTTTGTCATTGTTACATCTTTGTTGCCTTGCACTCATTGCTCATAGTTTTTTTTTTTTCCCTTTTTTTTGCACTACTACAAAGAACAGTGCAAAACCTGTAAAGATCACTTTTCAACAAAGCAGACTGTCAATTTGTATCAATTTTACATGAAAATGTCACCAGATGACGTTAAATGGCTTACATGTTTTTTGATACAGGACAAGTGCTTTTTTATCTCTTCATCATCCTGATATTTTTTTCTGAAATGCAACTTGACGAGAGGTGCCTCTGTGATCGCGACACAACAAAAACTGGAACTGTCTCTCCCCCTCTCTCCATCTCTCTTTTCCTGCTCCTGCTTCTTTACGCACTGCGAGGCGGCGATATTTATTATTACGAATATCATTTGTATTAATCATCAGGATAAATGACTGGTTTGGCTATCTGAATGCCTCATTTAGAGAAACTTGGCTCCCATGTCATGGTTATAAATTACAGGCAGGCCTGTGTTTCACCTGAGGCTCTCTCTCCTGCTTCCCTTCTCCACTCCTCTCCTGCATGCACACACACACGTCCGCTGTTGGTGTATTTCACATGTCGGACACACAGACATTGATGGTGTCATCGTGATACAGGTGACATCAGTTCGAGGGACAGTGGTATCTGCACACAGGCGTTCCGTGTTCACACACCTGATTTGTTTTTTAAGGCACATAATATTGCAATGAATTCCCCACAATATCAGAAATCACACAGAGCTATTATAATAATAAAAAAGTGCGACATTACCTAATTATCTGGTTCATGTATGGTGTGCTCTTTATCCTGATGGTTTATGTGTACTGTAAGTCAGTTTTAATCGTTTCTATGGCCTTAAATCACAAGTTTGTCTTAACCCTGAAATGCATACTTTGAGCCTTCAGAGGCCCAGGAGTGTAGGACACCCCATATAATTCATTCATTTTTAAGCCTCTGTCTTTTACTCCAGAAAGTCTTATAGACAGGTGTGTCAGATCATAAACTCTGACTGTGAAAGAACCAAAGCAGGTCTGAGGAACCAAACATAATAAACAGAATGGGCACAAGTATTTGATAGTGTGCAGAAATGTTGTAACATGATCCTGTTGTCAAAATGTCAAACTCTCTGAAATTCAGTATTGTTCTGATGTCCTTCTCTAAAAGACACTGTGAGAAGGTGCCTGAAGAAGAAATCAATCAGATATTTTGTGAAATTTTATGCACTTTAATCAATCCAAAACAGCTGCTATCAGTCACTCACTGTGTGAAATTCCATTTTCAAATGTGCAATATCTGTATTCATTTTCTGTCTATGTATAAAGTCCTGTGTATATTGCTCTTCTGTCAATATTTTTTATTACATTGTCATGTTTATACTGATGTGTATATTTTTTATAGCCTTATCTTGTTTTTATCTTGCCCTTACTTGTATTTATGTCTTTCTATCTTTTCAATCACTTATGCTGCTGCAACGATGTAAATTTCCCCATTGTGGGACTAATAAAGGATTATCTTATCTTATCTTATCTTATTTCAGAAGCAGAAGCTGCTATTGGCATCTATAGCAGTACAACATGTGTATGAATATAAAATATAAGACTGCATTGAAAGATATCCATAAAAAACTTTGACATATGTATATGATTGGAAATAAGATTTACAATAAATACATAAATAAATGAAAATGAAATACGTGTTGGGGGACTGGGTAATTGTTGTTAATACTATAATATGAAACGTTTACCAACAAATGTTTTTTTATTACAAATTTTTTTTATTACTCATACTTTATTAAACTTTTTTATGGTTATGTTTAGGCACTTACAGCTATTGGTTAAAGTTAGGGAAAGATTGTAGTTTGGTGGCACTTCATTCATTCAAAAAGTACATTGCCTAATCCAGTAGTAAAGTATCATATTAAGCAAGTATTACAGTTTCCTGTGTGTAAGAATATCTGGTCCAGTGACACACACACACACACACACACACACACAGATGAAACAGGAATATGGTGCACACAGATTTGTAGGATGGAAGATGTTGGAGGGGAGTGTGGTTTTTTTCTTTTTTTTTTTTTTTTAAAGTGTATACTTCCTCCCCCCTCCACGTTCCATATTTCCATGAGATTAAATTATTCAGTGGTACAAACTACAATTATACTTTATTAAAAAATAAATAAATAAATAAAAATTCTCACCAGGCTCTGCAGATGTGAAAGAATTTATTGCCTGCTTATTTTTCTAATTTGCATCATTGATTCTGGTGGTGTTTGAAAAGCATTGATGCTCCCTATAACTACTCTCTCTGTCTATTTATATATCTATCGCTCTTTCTCTATCTTTGATAGGGATGCAATGAGGAGAGGGGGTTGAGGGGGAAGGACAAATGCTGTTTTCCTCCATCGATAGATGTGCAAGTGTCTGACTTCTGTCATGCGAATGCGTTGTTGAGTAATTTCTGTTTATTTAATTCTTTTTTATTGGTTGTGTATGAAGCTTTGAGAAAGTCCATAGAGTAAGATAGGAGAAATCCATGCCTCATTACCCCTAGCAAAATTCTAAAACCCCCCAAATTTATGAGCATTTTTTGAACACTAAAATAAGTGATCAAACTCTTATCTGCCATTTTGCTTAAAGATGGCATTTCCATGTATTAAATATAGATGTGGAATTTACACTTCAAAGTTAGGCCCATTACGTGAGCCATTCGTTATTCTTGTAACGGCAGATCCCTATGGCCAGGTTATGAATGATTAAACAGTGAGTTAGTGTAAACTTGATTAAATTTTCTTTCAAAGCAGCAATCTCCTCAGCATTTTGGAAGGGGGTGGGGGGGTCATGTGAGAGACAGACAGACTGTTAAAAAGACAAAATAGGGAAGGAGTGACACAGAAAAAGTTAGAGAGACAGAGAGGAGAGACAGACAGAGAGAGAGAGTGTATTGCCCCTCTCCCTCTCATTGCGTCTTGAATCCTGAGCAATGACTGGCTACTTTAGCAATTAAAATCCAGGGCAAAGACACAGCAGCTTGCTTTGGCCCAGAGACTGGCCCATTCATCATCCCAACTGCCATAAAATAGCACTAGATGGATTCTTTGATTTTAGCTTTGGAAGAACATAAATCAAAATCTAAACCATGGCCTGTCACAAGCATCACCAGAATTATCCATTTGAGAGAGAGAGAAGAGCTTGAGGATGGTAGAGAGAGAGAGAGAGAGAGAGAGATCAGGATCTAGTCTCATTGTTTCTCCTCTTCTTCGCAGACAAACCCTCACACCCACTACCTATCCCCCAGTGTGACACCCTGGGTAATCTATAAGTGTCTCGTAATGAGGCTTTTTCTACAGTTCAAACCCAGCATTCATCAAGCATTACAGAGAGGGAATGTAATCTGGAGTGCTTTGTCATTTTTTTAAAGGGGGGTGGGGTTGAACAGGGAACCTGGATAAGACTAAAAAACATGAATATCAGTTCTAATACACTGCTATGAAGAGACAAAAGCAGTGCTGCATTTTCAGGAATCTCAGATAATATTGCAAATAGCACTGATGTGTATTTGAAATAATTTCTCATATTTTTAGTTTTAGTGTTCCATTAAAATGTTCAAAACAACTGTAACTCAACACAACTGCAGCAATATCAACCAAACTAAATCAACCATTCATTGACCATTCACTAATAGAAACAAAGCATTACCATATGACAAACTGTGAATTAAAATCTGAATAAATAACTGGAGAAACATTAAGAATGTGGATGTGGGGGACACAGAATGAAACAGAAAATGGTGTGGATTATATGCAATGGCCTTCACAGTCACCATCTCAATTCAGCACCAGTGGGGGATCTGGAACAATGTGTTAACCCAGTTCCGTACAAATTACTACTATTATTACTATTATTTACTATTATTTACTATTATGATGTCAGGGTCCCACACTTTTTGGAACCACCTTGAAATTCATAGTGTTTAAGTCAAGACACTGCAGATGAATAGAGTAAAAAAAAATATCTAATAGGTATCACCATGAAACTTCCCCAGTTAATTAATTATAGTAAGACAATATTTTTTTTGTGTAACAATTTCATGTTTAAAAATGCAAATTCGGTATTGTCTAATTAAATATGCTAATATATAATTAAATCAACACCAGCCAATGGGTTTTTGTGTTTAGACATAAATCCACCTCCATATTTTCATGATTGGTTGCTGATACAAAGGAATTACTATGTTCAGATTTGATAACATTGTACAGGAGAGAGAGAGCTTTACAACAATGCCACACATGACATGGTGCAGCGTTAAAATGCCAACTTTTGGGGAATTTAAGAGAAATCTACAGATGCACAAAGACAAACTGTAGTAAAATAATTGCCTGATAAGTATTTGGACATTTTCTTTATACTGGTCTGAAAGAAGACATGTTGCAGAAGCAAAATAGCCTGAAATCCAAAAACTCTTGCTTGCCATGTCCCGCCTTAAAGGTTATGTTTATGAATGCATGTGTATGTAACATTCAGAAAACCTTTGTTATTACTGACACCGGTGGCTGTCCAGTGAATTGCAATAAGTAACCTGAGCGTCCTAAGCATCGGCCAGAACAGGGATGTGATGCTTTGACTGGGAAGGAATTTAAACTATGAACTACATTTAGATTTGTCTCTTCAGTGCTGGCGCAGTGCTAAGAAGAACTATGGGGATAGGTCTGGCTATGCAAGACTGTTGTTTGACTAACACTGTGTTTTTTTAGGCTTTATAAAGTCTAATATCTTATCAGCTGATGTTGACCCTAGTTTTCCTGTGGTGTTGGCCACATTCCTGTTTGGCAGGACTAACTCCACCAGATAAAACTTGTGTTTACATAGATATATAGAAAGGTAAATAGATTTATGTTTTTGTTTGTTTCCCTTTAGTTTCTCACTCATCTCTATCTTATTGGTTGCTTAAATTTTTATGTCTGCAACTATTAATACCACCAAATTAAAGGTATCATCAGTTCTGTACAATGCAAGAAATAATACTTCATCATCATTAGCTTCACTACTGAAAAGCATGAGGTTCTGAAGCATCACTGATTTGAAGCTGTTGAAAGTGCGACCAAAATAGATCAAACCATGGGGCCTTTTGAAACCTGTCTGATGTGATTCTCTTAGGAATGTAGGTCGCTCCATCAAGTGATATTGTAAGTGAAATCAAAGAGGGAGACATTCTGACACAGGGTTCCAAAATGATCTCAAGTTTAATGAAAGATGACTGTAAATGGTATTGTTTACTATAAAAATACTGTAAAAATTCTCTACTGACCTGATATTGAGTCTTGCATCTGATTCTCATCAGACTTCTTTAGTGTCCACCTACTGTTCCACACTCCTTCATAAATCTTTTTACTATTACATCCGTCACTTGTAACCCCAGCACACAAACAGACCTCATGTGATATTTTAGAGAGAGGTCAAGGTTTGGAAGTGAGTGGAAAAATGAAGGAGACATATCTCATTCTCCCATCAGAAAGCGCTTTTCGTCAACTGTCTTACCAGAAATGTATTATACTTCTTTTTGTTTGTACTTTGTACATTTAAGGTGAACTTCCTACATACAAATAACTGTGAGTGTCTGTGAAGGTCTAAAAGGTCAGTGTGGCTTACATGTTGTCAAATGCATTCGTGTGCAGGTTATACATTTTTCCCACAAAAAATATATGACCTTAAAAACATTTCACAAAAATGTATAACTACACAGATACGAAACATGGAGCACACAGAACTCTTTTCATTAATTCTATCAGTGCCTACTTGATATTAAAAGTTACCTGGTTTTATGTGGCTTGATAACTTCCCCAGTTGTACACATAAAAGTGTGTTTATGTCTCAGGTAATACTACACATGTGGAAAAAGTTGAATAAAGCCTTTTGTGGCTTTACGGTGAGCAGTATGAAATCTGAAAAACTATGTCAAGTCATGTCACCATCACTGTCCAACCCTGTTTCCTATAAATGCCATTTGTATACATTATACAATTTATAGCTACTGTAATCACTTTTTAAAGAATGAATTAATGAAGGGGAGCTGAGGCACCATGAGGTCTTTGGGGTGTCTGTCACACCAGAGACCAGAGTTTGCATCCACAGTCCCATTCGTGATTGGGTTTAGGCAACAAAAGCATTGTGGTTTTGGTCAAATGCAAGTAAATATGTTTTGTGGTACCTTTACTTAAATAAAGGCTCTGAATACTTCTTCCACCACTGAAAGTCACAAAATAACAAAAACTAACTGATGAAGGTAGTAGTAGTTATTTAGTAACCTAAATTGAACTATACGTTGGATATACAGCATGAACCTTTCACCTCAACCACTTACCTGTGACTTCTGCGCAACATGTAACCTATTACATTTCCTCAGTTTCTTAGTGGTAATGTTTAGAAGAAAGTATTGATATTTGATGAATCGACCCCAGTAACCCTAACCTCAATCCAAACCAACTGAACACATCAGTTAAACACAGTTCCCACTCTACAAGTCAAATGTAAACCACTAAGTGTAAAAGGTGTCCTGGGCTGTAAGGACAGATCACTATTATCTGTTATTTCAGTTCTCATTGTGACACTGTGTTTGCTGTCTGTTTGCTGATCAGCAAATACACACACTTCAATATGAGCAAATGCCAATTCCTAATATCTGATCCTGAAGTGTTTGGTATTGATACAGTTTATCAAAGTCGAAAGATCCATCCGCTTCCATCAGTCCACAGTCCTGCCAATTCTGCCTGCATGCCTGCCGGGGCCCAGGATTAATCTAAGAGGGATTCGTTTGATTTGTGGTCCTCATTTGTATGTCTGTCTGTGAGAAAATGGAGGACAGCTGTCAATGCAGAGGCATTTGTCTCTGTCATCTCCTCCCCTCCTCCACCCCCGTCTCTCTCTTACCTCCATTCGTCTCTTTCTCTCTCCCTCTTCCTCTTGTTGGTTTCCCTCTCTGTCTCTTTTCAATTCTCAGTCACTGAGCACTCCACAAGGCATCTAAAAAATGGATAATTCTACTGTCTCAACCACTTAAGAGCAGATTCAATCAAAAATAAAGCAACACATAAAATGACCTATTTTAATTCCCCCAATGCGATGGGGACATTCAATTATGTCCCCGGAAAGGTGCGTTTTTCATGGTGGCGACAATTAAAGTCTTATTTAATGTTTAAAGCATATTACTTTCCTTTATTACAGATCTCATAACAAAGTCAGCAGCCATCAAGGTGCAAAAAGCCCCCCTATCCTTTTGTTTTGCATTTTATTGCAAAAGCTCATCAAAGCGGGAGACAAAGGGAGGAATGTGAGGAGCTGTGTGTGTGTGTGTGTGTGTGTGTGTTTGTATGTGAAGCCGTTTCCATCTAATGTTTTTAGTTTAGAAGTCTGTATTATTTTTAAGTTTCTCATTCCATTCAACTCATATGCTAATACTGCACTTATTTACACGAAAAATGTACATTATTCCAGCTACATACTTTCAGGCTACAGTGTTGGCATGATTACTTAAGAGTAAAGAGAAATAAAGTTAAACTCAAGACATTACTATTTTACACATCTACTGTTATTACATGATAAACATAATAATAACATCTACATTTTACATATAGTAAAAAAAAAGATTAACAAATAACAATATACACAAAAAATAAAATTAGAATAGCAAGTGTTGTGTTAAAGACAGTAGAGAGAGTAGACAAAATGTTGAAAACATCCTCTAGTCAGATTCTAATAGTCAAGTCATGTAACCCAAAACAGAAAAACACAATTTTGCCTCAGAGGACAATTGGTCCTTATACCACTGATGAAGAAAATTTTCACGAAAACCCAAATAAAATAAAATAAAACAAAATAAAATAATAAAAATTAAAATTCAGGGGTAAACCTCAGGAAGAACAACACTGAAGTTATTGGAGACAACACATGATATAAAAACAGTCATAAGCAGCTGCCTGAGGATCCTGGAGGATGAGGAAAATAATCCTGCAATTAAAAACACTTTTGTGAAGACTATTATGATCGTTTTTGATGTTACTGCTGTGTCAGGCAGGTGTTGAACAACACAGAGTTTATTCCGAGACAGCGATTTTAACATAATCGTCGGGCATCAAATTCACTGTGTGAAACAACACATATTACAGCCACAGGGTGTAATAACGAATGTCCAACCTCTCAAACAACCAAGACAGTTGTCACATCAGTAACTGATAAAAAAAAAAAATCCTTAATACGATAAAAACAATATATGTCAAAAGGTGTAGAATTCAATAGAATAGAAAAATAGAAAGATTGTGTCTTAATCATTTTTTTTTTATTCATTGAATTACTGCATCTACATTGCCAATACTTCTTTTTCCCCTTTGTCCAAACTAATATTCTAATAGTTAAAAGAAGAACATGCTCAAAAATAAAACAATGAATCACATGACACGAAACTTGAAGTACTTGTCAACTACTTGTCTTTCCCCCTGCATCTGTGGTGCATACTGCAGCATTTTAACAAAATATGAACATGTTTGAATATGTTTGGTTTTGAGGAGAAATCCCCTCTCCCCACTGCCCTGAGAGCCAACCCATAGCCGTGCCACTGTGGCCGGCTACCACTCACTTCATTGGCTCAATGAAATACAGTGTTCATTAGGCCATTGATCAACTAGTCTCATCCTGTCACAAGATTACAGCTGGCCAGCGCACCCACCTACACACATACAAACACACACTCACACACACCTCTGCGGTGAGACATAGGGCTGGTAAGTGGGGTCAGAGGTGGCTTGTAGTAATCCATCTAACCAGCGTGACAGCGGCAGCTAATAAATCACTTATTCATCGTTTAATCCATCGTCTGTCGCCACCAAACTCTCAGAAAACAATGCCTTTACAAAATGCACTCCGTGCTGCAGACCAACCCAGCACCCATACAGACAGGTGCACCATAGCTCTGGGACTGCATAAACCATAAGACATAAACATCATACAGAGTTGTTTAAAAGAACCTTATTTATACTGTTGACTTTTTAAATCAATCACATCAAGTGCCTGAATTAAATCACTCCCTGGCCGTGAAACTAACATGACATAAATTAACGTTAATTAGTCATGAAGTGATTTATCGGTAGTACGTTGTCTTCAATGGGCCATAAATCTGCATTGTTTTAAGTAATAAGAAGCTAAATACCAGTTGATGGCAGTTTTCATATCTGTGTAACTGTGAATTTTCACACTGTCAAACTAAACATGAACAATACTGTGCTTGTTTGTGGTGATGCTGAGGATTGCCATCTGTTAAATGCTCTCTTGGGTGTTATAGATAATTGCAAGCAGATGCTTTTTCTTTGAAATTACAACTATAAATCCCAACCAAGGCAGACAAACCAAAACCAAAATAAAGTCTACACTCTCATGGAGTTGAAGTTTCCACAAAGAAACACAATACGCCACATTTATGAGGAAAATCATGCAGTGCAAATGTGTGTATCAGGTTTTACAGAGTGTGCAGCAATCCATGCATATCCAACACCTGGTTTACTAAAGCAGCAGCTCATCACACAGGCAGCTCCTGGACTAAGCCTGGAACTGACGTAATCCTACTAATGCCGCTTTTCCATTACACAGTTTTAGTGCTACTTGTCTCTATTCGACTCGACTCTACTTGGTTCCGGTTGTTTTTCATTACAATTGAGTACCACCTCAACATGGGTGGGCCGTCATAGCAAGGCAGCTCGAAACCCCCGTGACGTCATTTGTATGCGCTGTTGCTGTTGCCAAGTTTTAAAAATGGCAGGTTTGATTCTTGAGAAGGAGTCGCTCTCATGACTCATCCAGTGACGTCACTCCCTGGCCAATCAGTGGCCTCCAGTCTGTTGACGTCACATTTTCGGCTCGACTCAGCTTGCTTGGGACCCGGCCGAGTAGGTACTAAAAAAGTACCTGGTACCAGGTACTGCCACCTAATGGAAAACCCTAAAAGCCGAGTAGAGTCGAGTCGGGTAGAGCTGAGTAGGTGCTAGTGGAAAAGCCCCTTTATAAATGGGCATATCTCTATTTGTCTGTCCTTTGAACCACTCATCTGATCAACTTCAGACTTGGCATGTGTATTGCTGAGGACTCAAAGACGTGCAGTGACTGACAACTGTGACACTATCACATTATTTTGTAACCGTGCCAGGCAAAACAGGCAAAAATATACTTTCTAGTTACTAATAAAACAACTGTACTGTAATAATAATACTAATAAAAATAGGATATTCATTAATTGGTAATACATATGTATGCCAAAGTTGGCAAAGCTTTCTGGGGAATGGTAAAGATATGTAAGAAGATGCAAAATAAATGAACCAGTCCAGTAGCTCAGAGTGCAGCAGGTAGAGCTGAAGGTGGTTGGATATATGTCTCTCAAATGCATTAATATCTTATCAAAAGGAAGAAAAGATAAGTTGCAGGCTTCAGTAATTTCACAGTTCATTGATGGTCAACTTCAAGTTTAATGAACTCACACCACAGGTGCCACCTGTTCCTTAGCCGTTACAAAATAACTGGGTAGTGTGTTCATTAATAATTCCTCTACTATTTCCTACTATCTACAGATGTATTTTAATTGGCCTAGATTTTTATTAGTTCCTTTATTTTTAGATAACTCTCCAGATACTCCCCATCTCTATAACGTTTCTAAGAGTGGGTAGATCATGTATTTCTCTTTCTGTAACCTTCCTTGTGGCTCATGCAGATCCCAGCTTCTCCATGTTTCTCCCTGGAGTTTTAGAGATTTTCCACTGGACTTTGTGTATTGCGTAATTTAGTAAATCCAGTGGAATGATAATCAACCTGTGTTAACATGTCTCCACTAATTATGTGCAATCATCTCATAACACTTCACACTAAAATAACACACAAACTGCAACTCCAGCCTGTGCATGTGTTTGAGTCATATTTACGCCTGACAAAAGGTAAATCTGGCTTATTGTGTTTCTGTATTAGTGAATAAATGGCTTTTAAGTTAGAATTATGCTCAGTTTAGTGAGACTCCAGTTTAAGTTACTTGCTACACAGTTCATGTATGAAAAAAAAAAAAAAAAAATCTGTGGCCAGTCTTTTGAATAGGGGCTGTTCACTTCCACAAATCCACTCTGTAACTTTAAACACCATCCTCATTGTAGCCTTAATTGCTCCTCCTTTCTTCATCTCTGCCCATCGCTCCTCTTAATTCCCGTTTTTCCAGGCATGTTGTCTCACCGGCAAAGAGAGAGAGAAAGGGAGAAACGAACTAGTGATTGGACTGAAAGTAAAAAAAGAAAAGAGAGGAAAAAGGGAAGGAAGGGTCTGATCGTACAGTTTAATTACCAGCCTGACTTGTAAGTGCTCTGGTGGGGAACTACACGACCCAGCTACAAGAGACAGCTCCGCTCCATCCCATTAGAGTGAACAGAAGATGTGCTGCCTGTTTCCCCTTGCTGTCCCTACAATTCTTAGCTCCCTCTCCTGGCTTCCCTTCTCTTTTCTTTGCATCTCTTAAAAATTGCCTCCTTTCCTTTCCCTTTCCCTCAACACGCCCATTTCTATCAGTTACCTTTGTTTAGGCATGTGGAGTACATAAAATAATTGTTTGCGAATAAGGTCTCTGTGGCATCCTTGTCTCTATGATTGAAAGTAAGCTGGGTTAAGAACACTTGCTTGATGAGGTTAGCAGTAATAAAATAACTATGAAAAGCATATTCCTTCCAACATGTCACTCCGAGAAAGGAGAAAGAAAGAGAGAAGGAGGGAGGATACTGGCAGCACCTAATTACAAGGAGCGCATGGCTGCTTTTTATCAATCAGTGGACTGCACCAGCCCTTCATTATAATTTACTTTCTCCCCAAACTGTGATAATGCAGACAAAGCGAACTGGGTGGGCCTGTTAGTGGCCCAGAAACTGACACCAGTTAATGGTTATTATAATAGCTAAATTAAGGAGTAGCGGTGAGAGGGCACTGGATAAAGCCAGGCACTTAATTTAACAGGATCACTATCAAGAAAACTCATGGGTTCAAGATTGGAAATAGAGAGTAAAGATGAAAAAAAAAACAAGAAGAAATTGGTAAAAGGAAAACAACAGAAAATTTGTTTTGTGGTTTTGTTTTTTTATTAGCCTCATTGTCAAGTGAGAGCTGGAGCGTGAATGTGTGTCCAGGGATTAGAGACCATTAATTGTCTGTTTCCAGACTGTGATTGAAAACAGGGTGAAAACATATTTTCATTTTAGGCGTCCATTCCACAGAATGTGTCTTGCTTAACAATTACTTGGGACAATGTGACTTTGAACAAAGAGATGCTTGTGTGGCTGTGGCAGGCTAATAAACACTTACCAATCAAAATTTATTTTAACCATTTGAGCCCTGGGCTGTTTTTGCCTAGTTTTCAGTCCATTGAATTTACAGGCCCTATGGCATCGTTTACTACATGCCACTGTTAGGTATTGATGCCCAAAATGTGATGATTAAACGTAATGTGATTGTTACAAATGTGTTTTTCAGTAACAAGTAGAGTAGAGTTACACTTTTAAATTCAGTAGTACATTTAGATTACCTTCCCAGTACATCTGTGTGAAATTTGGAGGTTTGTTTGTTTGTTGTCCTACCAGTTGGATGGTTCACTCCAGGTTAAATGGAAGAGGCAGCTAGCTAACTTCCAGTAACTCCAATGAGGGCCCTGCAACACACTCTTTCTGGACTGCTGTGCTCAGTAACTCCAGACTAAGCAAGCTGTTGATGGCTAAGACATACTGTAACTCCAAACTATATGCTGTCTGCTTTTTATACATGTCTTATTTTCCATTTCTACATGAGAGTCATAGAAAATGCAACATGTGGCTGCAGAGGACTTGAAGTCATTGGCCAGGTGATACAGTTCTCTTTAACTGACCTGAGAATGAGACGATCAGAGTTAACGGTACAGTCCACAAAGGTGGAGAAAAAGACAATGCCAAGTACACTAAACCAATGGACACAGGTTAACAATCTATTGAAATGCTAAAATAATGGTTATAATTCTGTTGTTTTATTTTACTTGTATTAAACTAATAGGTTTTGTTAATGGACAAACAATAACACCAACTACAAGAGTTAATTTGATGCAAAGAGAACTCAATTTAATGATCTCATGATTAGAAAAGAGCATCTTTTATTATTCCTATGCAGATTAATGGCATAGGACATTTTATCTTCAAATGATCATAGAAACTGCTGGAAAGAGTAGATTACCAGTTTGTCTTTTGTGTTTCTGTGCTGTGGTTTACTGAGTTATGATGTGTTCCAGTTGCATAAGTCAAATTTCTGAAGTTCCTAGTAGGAAGTTTCAACTGGGCGCCCCCTGAAGTTTTTCCAGCTCGGGAAAGTCGGTTAGCCCCACCTTTCCATTAGAATTCCAAGGCGGCTGCTGGCATCAATAGTAGTGAACACTGCTAATTTTACTGTTTATAGCAGTTCCGTCTTGTTGTTCCCCACACTAAGTCGATCACTTACACATCCGTGGACATGTTGCTACACGTGTGTGCAAAATACCATGTAGAGTGTTGTTATCAACTGGTATTGCTAACAATGGCTGTAATGGCAGTGGCTACTTCAAGATATGTTTGGCTTTCGGTTCATGTTCGGCTTAAACAGTTAAACTTGATGTGTTTAAGGCGGCTCTGAAGTCTTTGCATTAAACTCTATGTGTAACAATTGGTGTTCTCCAAGTGGAGGCGCATGTTTGTTTAAAGTTGTCTATACTCATGAAGAGCAACTATAAATGTAAATAATTAATAAATGGAAGCAACATTAATTGCAACAATTTAAAATAAGTCGGTGATGCTAAACAACCACAGTGTGGATCAGTTCTGATGGGCCATCCCTTTTCTCCAAGGCCAAGTTGTTCATACTGCTCAGTCTACACCAAAGTGATGATGAAGCAACCCATCAGCATACCAGTACAAAGTAGCATCCTCATCTCCTCTCACAACCACACACATGTACACATCACGAGCGTTACTGTATTCTGAGGTCAATAAGAATCAGAGCTGTCAGAGGCCTGACAGGATTTTTACCAACAACCTCGCTGTTGATAGTGCCGTACTCAAACACGACTCACTGTCACATGCAGAATATCAACTAAGATGACACTTGATGTGTATTATCATAATCGTGCGATTACATGTGTATTTCAGATTTTCCCGCTTCAAATGTGAAGCGTGTGCAAGTGTGTGACACCGTTAAACTATTGCACATTCGCTCCTTTCTCCTCACAAACACACACACACACACACACACACACACAGTAAATCCGTGGCTTTGTCGCTGTCTCCTTTGGTCCCTCTTGCTTAGCCTTAGCAGGTGGCTGCTTACTGATCCCTTGGCATCACACATCTTTGGCACTCTTTGCACACTAAGGTAATCATCATCACCATCATCATCATCTTCAGCACCATCATCTTCATCCATTAAGCGGATCAGAATCATCGTCTTACATACACCCTTATGAAAAAGCAGCCCTCTGGGTGGCACCCACCACCCACACACACACACACACACACACACAAACATTTCCTGTTCACTCCATGCACACACAGTGGCAGATCATCATGCAGCTCTGTGGCTCTTCTCTAAATCCCCTGCACCATCAAGGAAGGCCTGTCTGTCCCATGTGGGTGATTATGGGACTGAGTGACAGGGGACCCTGACACTAAGCGGGTTGGGGCACCTCAGTCAGGCCTGGCAGTTTAGGTGACACACGGGGGCTGGGCGCGTCCCTCACGTACGGGATTAGCCTGTAGCTGCCATCTCAGCCACTCTGCTCTCACTCACACTAAGTGGCAAACACACACACTCCCACATAGGCAACACATGAGGTGAAGAGTATACAGTGCAGAAACAAAAGTGGCAGACATGCCTTACTGTCGTTTTACACAGGTATGTACATGTTACACAAAATTGTAGTCACACCACCCACACACACGTACACATAGGCACTAGAAAATGAGCAAACTGCATGCATACACAAAGCATTGAAGCAGTGCACAGGTACATACTGAAAGTGTAATGTATTAGATCATCCGTCACCCCAAGCGACTTCAGTGTCGACTGTTACCAGTCATGTCTTCTCCACATAATCCTTTCTTGCAGCAGAAACAGTTTGTGAACTTTACTTACGGTCAAAGGCATCACTTATTTCTAAATGGTTGCAAGACCAGCTTCTATACATACATTAATGAAGCAATGCAGACAGAAAGCACATGAACACACAACACACACTATGCATGCATGTGCATTTTAACAAACAAAGTGGATGCACTATGGGAAAAGCACATTGGGTATGTTTTCTCAAAGGCGCAGATTATTGCACACAATATCACACTGCATTACGTACTTTGAACATTAGTGATGTGATCTCACAAAGGTGAAAAGAACATGTCTCGGGGCTGTCTGTTGAAATGCGACTTCACTGCTGACCTTCAGTATACTTCAAGAGGCTGGGATTCAGCAACCTGCTGAGACTCAAGCAACATTAAATGAATAGAGATAAAGATCTAGTGTAAATCAGTCTGTGCCCAAACTGTATATGTATGTAAGGTTTTTTTGTTTTCCAGGCAGTGCCAGTGGTAGAGAAGTTACAGCAAAACTGTGCAAGTAAACGTGCAACAGGTAAGACACTTGGCAAAACAGGTTTTATTCTTGGCTGAACCAGAAATATCATATCCAAATGAAGAGCTACAATAAAATTGATGGAAGCAGACTTTGTGAAAACATCCTGCTTCCTGCTGCCACATTTGTCCACATGCCACACACACACACACACACACACACAGTAAATCCGTGGCTTTGTGTCGCTGTCTCCTTTGGTCCCTCTTGCTTAGCCTTAGCAGAGTGGCTGCCCCACTGATCCCTTGGCATCACACATCTTTGGCACTCTTTGCACACTAAGGTAATCATCATCACCATCATCATCATCTTCAGCACCATCATCTTCATCATTAAGCTGGATCAGAATCATCATCTTACATACACCCTTATGAAAAAGCAGCCCTCCTGGTGGCACCCACCCACCCACACACACACACACACACACACACACACACACACACAAACATTCCTGTTCACACACTCGTACACACACAGTGGCAGATCATCGCTGCAGCTCTGTGGCTCTTCTCTAAAATCCCCTGCACCATCAAAGGGAAAGGCCTGTCTGTCAGTCATGTGGGTGATTATGGGACTGAGTGACAGGGGACGACTGACACTAAGCAGCCGGGTTGAATGCACCTCAGTCAGGCCTGGCAGGTTTGGGTGACACCGGGGGCTGGGCCGCGTCCCTCACGTACGGGGATTAGCCTCGCCAGCTGCCATCTCAGCGCCACTCTGCTCTCACTCACACTAAGTGGCAAACACACACACTCCCACATAGGCAACACATGAGGTGAAGAGTATACAGTGCAGAAGCAAAAAGTGGCAGACATGCCTTACTGTATGGACACACACAGGTATGTACATGTTACACAAAGAGAACACATGGTCACACACCCACCCACACACACACACGTACACATAGGCACTAGAAAATAGGCAAACTGCATGCATACACACAAAACGTGAAGCAGTGCACAGGTACATACTGAAAGTGTAATGTATTCGTCCATCCGTCACCCCAAAAACGACTTCAGTGTCAAACTGTTACCAGTCATGTCTTCTCCACATAATCCTTTCTTGCAACAGAAACAGATTTGTGAACTTTACTTGCAATTCAAGGCATCACTTATTTCTAAATGGTTGCAAGACCAGCTTCTATACATGCATTAATGAAAGCAATGCAAAAGACAGAAAGCACATGAACACACAACACACACTATGCATGCATGTGCATTTTAACAAACAAAGTGGATGCACTATGGGAAAAGCACATTGGAGTATGTTTTCTCAAAGGCGCAGCAGGTGTGCACACAATATCACACACTGCATTACGTACTTTGAACATTAGGCGTGTGATCTCACAAAAGGTAGAAAAGAACATGTCTCGAGGGGGCTGTCTGTTAGCAGAAGTACGACTTCACTGCTGACTGATGTACTTCAAGAGGTGGGATTCAGCAACCTGCTGAGACTCAAGCAACATTAAATGAATAGAGATAAAGATCTAGTGTAAATCAGTCTGTGCCCAAACTGTATATGTATGTAAGGTTTTTGTTTTCAAGGGCAGTGCCAGTGAGTAGAGAAGTTACAGCAAAAACTGTGCAAGTAAACGTGCAACAGGTAAGACATGGCAAAACAGGTTTTATTCTTGGCTGAACCAGAAATATCAAATCAGAGAAGCTACAATAAAAATTGATGGAAATAGACTTTGTGAAAACATCCTGCTTCCTGCTGCTGCCACATTTGTCACATGCCAGAAAGTCTGGAGTTTTAAAAATAAAAAGAGCAGGGGTGTCAGGGATGTATGTAACTGCAATGTCCCCAGTTTTAGTCCAGACAGGGTTTCTTGTCGCACGTCACCTTCTTTTGTATCTCCACAGCAGCTGATAAAAAAACATCACATTGTACAGGTGGAATCCGAAATGGCAAATCGATTCACTAAACACATAAATGCCATCTTTGAATGGCAGTGTTGTGATGAACATATTTGCAAATAGGAAAAATCCACATATATGCATTCTGTTTTGCTAGATTTTCAGAATCTGCTTTAATCTTGTTTACTGATAACGTTAACAGTGGTCTTTGTGATATTTACTAAGAGTGAGTAAAACGGTACCACAAAGTTCTGAGCTTTGATTTCTACCTCATCCTTCTGCATTTTACTGATAAAGTTTATAAACTGGCTCTCTTGTTAAATGGAGGTTGCTGCAGTGTTTTTTTTCCCCCTCTTCTCACTAGGTCATGTTCAGTGCTGGCAGGAGGGTTACAAAAGACATTTCATTTAATGTTACATTATCCTCTTCAGTGACATTTGGATGCCACTCAAAGGAACACTGAAGAGTGCTTGAGTATTGTCAATGGAGTTGATGAAGGTTTTTTTTTTTTTTTGCCTTTTCTGTCATGTTCCACTTCGACAAGGACGATACCTTCCACACCAAGCCATCAGCAAGCCTCATTTCACCTCTCAATGAGACAGACTGTAATGAGCAAGGCTGAAACCCAGATCATTCATCCCCTCCCTCCCTCTCTCTCTCTCTCTCTCTCTCACACACACACACACACACTCTCCTTTTCTCTCTGTGTCCCGCTGCTTTTTCACCCTACACCTCACTTCCCTCATTAACACCCACACCATACACACCCCCCCCCCCCCCCCCCCCCCCCCCCCCCCCCCCCCCCCCCCCCCCCACCCCCACCCCATCCATAACCCCTCTAACCTGGCATACTGCACACCTTGGGCTTATTCAGCAGAGTCAAATGCCACCCTCTTTCTCTTCGGCAGCCACTCTTCTGCTCCCGTGCGCTCACATTCACGCCTCGCCTGCCTCTTGGAAATGGGATTGTCTGGGAATCTGACTGTGCCTTTCCCCAACAGGATAATTGAAAATGGGACTGCAAGGGCAAATATAAAAAGAGAGAAAGCGAAATGCCATGTTCTTTTGCAGCCCCTCCCTACTCACACCCTGCCTGTTGATATATAAATGAGACCCCACCGGTGTTTCAGGGAATTGGAGTAGTTTATCAAAAGAGCTGCATTTACACCTTTTATAAACAAACAAACTGTATTTGAATATCTAAACTGAATAAGGAAAAACATGTTAATGTACAGTTTAAATGAGCACATTTCCTGCTTAGTCTTAAATTTCACCATCCTGACTTTCATCATTATTCCTGCATTGGTCTAAAAGCTGTTGTCTATGTAGTGTTGCTGTTTGATATCTAGGTTCTGACTTCATCACTCCCCAAAACAAAACACCAAGCTCAGTGCAGGAAGACATAACTGTCCTCCATTAATACACTTAACATTCTCTTGGCCTGTAAATGGTTAAATGTAGATGCACCAAGTATTGGTATTAGCTTTAAAAGCAACCACAATCATTATTTTTATATCTGACTACATACAAGTGAAAGGGGTTGCTCCTACTAACAAACCCATAGAGTACCTGACTCTGCAGGTCTTCATTGTGGTCCTGGTCCAGCAGGCAGTTGCTTTCAGTGAAGGAGCTCTGAAGAAAAAATTCAGTAATTCTATAGTTAAAGAAAAACATTCAATATGTGTAAGGGTGACCTAATGCCTCTTGTTGCTGCTCATCAAAATGCTTTACCTGTGGCACGGCATGTTTGATGACAGATGTTTACAAACTGGATGTTTTGGTGTAATCACAATGCAGACAGAGTCAAAAATAATATCCAGGTAAGGTACACACATAGTATACACTAGGTGTAATACCAGGTGTAAATGGAGTAAGAAAGTTCAGCTTGTTTTGTTTTCTAATCTGAATATGCAGATTTAGTGGAAGGAGGGGAGCAAAAATTAGCGAATATTTCAATTTGTTCACTGCAGACCATTTTTGATTTATATCAATTTCATGCCTCCCATCAGGTGCCATATCATAGACGAAGGTAATAACCCAGAAATAACCTCGTTATGGAGACAGCACTGCGGTCTGGGCACAATGAACTCAGAGCTGAAGAATTAGTGACCTGGAAAGTGGCAGGGAGAGTTAATGGCATTAGCTACATCAGACACACAGCGAGAAAGGAAAAAAAAACAAGAGAGAGAGCAGGAATCATTGCCACCACAGCAAAGGAAGGACGCATAAAAATTAAAATGAAAATAAAAGAAAGGATCCTCTGATGGCTCATTGTTCTTTTTCCCCTCAACATGGCGCCTTTTGATATCAAGAACACAGCATTGTTATGAGTATTTTACCATCAGCATTATTATTATGATAGCTGTTTGAAATAGAAATGCAGCTATTCTTATTGTCTTTGAGTCTAATTAGTGGGAAATGGGAGAAAAAAAAAAAGTAAAGTAGGCCGTTAATGAATTATTTCCTTTCATGTATTTTATAGTGCATCTTTTGGTGTTTGCGAATTTGACGTGCACACACACTTCACAAGTACACACAGCCTCTTTACCTGCTGACAAGCTGTGTACGCTGTGTAAATGTGTGCGTAAGTCCACACATGTACTGTACAACGCAGTGACAAGATACTAGGGAAAGCATGTTTGTTTGCTTGTTTGTTTGCGAGTCCCTCGTACATTAACGAGGGCTTACGAGTTGCTCTTGCTAATGTGTAAGCCTACATTTTAACATGAAAAGACAAAACTGGAATAAAAAATTATACAACGATCTTGGAAAAGAAGGCAAATGGATTATCTGTTTATCAGCAGCTACTGGTCCTGTGCTGCTTAAAAAAAAGAAAAAAAGAAAAAGAAAACAGTCACATCCGCTGCGTAATCACTGCAGAAATGGTTTTGGACCAGGACGAGGACAATTAACAGCTAAAAATTCTGGATGTTACTAAGTAATCACCTCTTTGATATCCAACATCAATACAACTTTGGACACTTTGATATATGAGCCTGCCTTGATGAGCCTGGTGAATACATTAAAAATATGTTTAATTAGCATTTCAAATCAGCAGCACTCAACTAAAAAAGAATATACAATAAAGGAGAAATATGGCTGAGGAGTGTTTGTGTGTGTATGTGTGTGTGTGTGTGTGAGAGAGAGAGAGA
Source organism: Lates japonicus (assembly GCA_033238685.1). Taxonomy (NCBI): domain Eukaryota; kingdom Metazoa; phylum Chordata; class Actinopteri; family Centropomidae; genus Lates; species Lates japonicus. The sequence continues at coordinate 3,205,134 of BRZM01000022.1, read as the reverse complement.
GAGAGAGGTGGGGGGCGGGTGAACGAATTAGTCGTGGGTTTGATGAACAAAGAGACTGGCCTCAGAACAAAGCACGTGTTTTAGCCTTGTGCCTTTCACCTTCTCTGTTTATTCTGAGGCCAGCCAAATCAAAATGATCTTCCGGGCCTCCTTTTTTTTTTTGATTTCTTCATCACTCACATGCAAGAAAATATTCTGTCTCTAATTAATATGACCTTATGAATTTTTAATAAAGCTACATCTCAGCTTTGAAAATGCAGTGGGGAGCCTTGAAGTACATGTGTCAGTATTTGCACTTAGCTACAAGGAAGAAAGGGGAGAAAATATGACTTTGGTTGAACTAGTTTGTGATGAATAACTGATGTACATTTTAACCTATTTACTTCATTTTGATTTTCTTCACTCAGAGCACTTGTGCGTCCTCAGATCATTGGAGATGATTGACAGATCAAGACTGTTGGGGTAAAATGATTGCTATTCCTTTATTTATTTATTTTTCAGAGATGTAATGCCATGCCAAAAAGGAAGTTAAGATTTCAAACTGTTCAAAGTGAATTTCAGATGAGGTGTAATTCAATGGAAAATATAAAATGTCAGTCTCAATTCTGCACTGTGAGAAGAGAGGGATTCTCAACACTCCGCTGGCTTGCACACGCTCACATCTAGCTCAGGCTGCGCTGAGGCATCACACACTTCTTTTCCTGTCCGTTTTTCCTGTGCTTTCTGTCAAAAACAAACCAAAATGCAAATAGTTTAATATCAACCAGCTATCAGGGAACAGTTATCACTTATTCCATTTTCAGTAACTTACAAATTTACATAAGCTGAGACATAAATGTCAGGACAATGTACAGCTGGATCTGTGTGGGTTTAATCACCCAAAGTCTGCTAAATTCAATTAAAAAATAAATAAACACAGTTTTTCTTTACTTTCTAGAATGACCCATAAAAGTGTTTTCTTATCTGATGCCCCTATCAGTTGGACAGCATCATTTGTCTGTGCCTTCCAACGTCGTTACAAATCGCAGATGGAAAATAAATCAGTTTTATCACAGTAAACTTTGATTAGGTTCAGCACTAAAATGACTTTGTTAGGTTTAGGGATATATGACGGTTTGGGCTACTTTGCTAAGGTTAGGGGTGTTTTGTTGTCATGGTAACAATGATAAACCAACAATCTTCCAACCTAAATGACCAAATAGGTTGTTTGTCCCTTAGAAACATAGTGTACCAGCGACCTGCAGCCTAATCCTCACGGTAATCAATCAATAATCAGTAATCAATAATCAATATTAAAGATGCAGTTCAGTTTATGGAACGTCATGGTTTGGTTTAGGCACAAAAATAACTTAGTTGGGTTTTGGGGAAAAAAATTGTTGTTTGGGTTAAGGACGTTTGTCATCATGGTTACGTAATGACATAATAAGGTTGTGCAACAATCGTGGATAAAAGAAACAACAGTGATTAAGAGTTTGAAACAGGAAGTGAATGGTAGTTTCTGGTGCAAAACCACTGTTCATTTTCACTGCGAGCAAATCATATGTGAATTTTGGGGCATGGATGAAATGACTGGTGTTGTCATTCTTCTTGGCAGGATCTGATACATTTATCCAGGTTTAGTGCTGCCTTTATTTGCAATTAGAAATATCTACAGCACATCTACAACCCAATAGTGGTAGGTATTTGGCTGAGAGCATGTCGAGCAAATGATAACACTGCAGTGTTTTAAATGACATAATTAATACACGTGATTACTGTATGCTAAGGAATGGCATTCCATGCAAATATGATTATTAATACAGTTTTGCCAGGAAGTACATTTTCTCAAATGTTGTCCTTTAACTATCCATACTACTAGACAGTTGAGACCCAAAATGTAGTTTTGTTCCTGGGTCCTTTTTGCTTATATTTTTGATCAAAAAACAGGGGTCACAACTACAATTTTCACCTTGTAAGTACCAGAGGGCGTTTCTTTTTTCCCTCCTCTATAGCCTCGGGGGACAGAAATGACCCCATAAATGTTTGGTCTACCACAGTGAGGTGAACAAGATATGGTACTGGGCAACTTGCTGCCTCCACTGACTTTGTGTTCAGTGCTAATTAGTAAACTAATAAACTTGGTAAAAATTATACTCGCTAAACACTAGCATGTTAACATTGTCTTTGTACGCATGTTAGCACGCTGACATGAGTATTGACAGCTTCAAAGCATGGCTACAGACCCTCTGTTTTTCTTCTGTTTATTTGTGTGTGTGTATGTGTGTGTATTTTAAGGCTCTCAGATACCACCTCTGTATTTAAATCATACTGCTGTAGTACACACAAAGTGACCTGTAAATGTTCTGAGCTTCAATATTCCAACTTTGTTTTTCACTTGGGAGTTTTTTGTCGATTTATTTATAATTTCACATTTGTTGGACAGACTCAACTGAGATTATAACTACTACATGAACAAAATATACCTTACACAAAAACATACACACACTAACACCGTCTCTGCCTTTGTATTCATTATTATGTGTAGTTATTTGGTATGTGGTTGCATACATTCACACCTTTAATTGGCTTTTTCAAATCAAGAGTTTTGGTATGCAGCTGTCACACTTGCACTTTGTGCACATACATTAGTGTAGTTTTTTTTTTTTTTTGTCCATAGTGTGTGCTTATAGCAGATTGTCACACTGACCTGCCACATAAAACTGGAATCTGCCAATATGCAACTTAAACTAAACAAGCTTTTTGAGTCTGTTGCTATTTATAGTGCATACCCCCATTTTTTTTTAACAATCCAACAAATATTTTCATTTATATCTGAGTGAATGAAAGAATGTAAGATATTATGATATGATAGCTGCATTACTACATTTGTTTTTGAAAATAAAAAAGTTAGGAATATCTGTAATTAGAAAGCTTTTAAAAATGCACTTTCTCTTTTTTCCCCACTATTTTTCCTTGCAAGTTGACACTAATGGTTTCCTACAGCAACAGAGTGTGTGGGGAGCCTTTAGCTTTCGAGAGTCTGTTAGGACAGCTGTCTTTTAAAACCGAAACAACATTAGTAATAGCTACTAAAACTCTGCTATTAATCTGCAGCCGGCTCCAGTGTGGCTGCCTCGGCTAATGAACATAGTGCTCGGTGTATCTGTCCATCTCTCTACCAACCCTGTCAGAAAGGGGTCAGAGGTCAAATGGCTTAATGCTGCATGTGTGGGAGGTGTATATACAGGGCATCTGTCTGAACAGCCGGTCAGGGAGGGAACAGAGACCGAGAGGAGAAGGTAAGATTTAGATATACTGTTAGGTTACAGCAGCTAGTAGTTCTTTGGCTATGAAATTTCACATATACATATAGATATGCACATACATTAGGAGACAATGGAGAATCATTTACAAAGTTTCTGTTTGTAAATTTGTTAACATGTCTCTGACTGAATCATCATCGCTTGTGATATGTACAGTATGCTCTCAATTGTTTTTATTGAATGAGAGAGAGATTTGCTTGGAGTAGGAGGAAAATGCTCATAAGCTCCTTTAGCTGGCTATTTGGCTTCTCCTAAATAAAACTGGTGAAATTTGAGAATGATGTCATCATTTTTCCCTATTTTTGGATGTGCACCTGTCATTTCGAGTCTAAGCTTTATATTTTTAAACCCTTTTTTTTTTTTTTTACATCTACCCAAATGCTCTGGACTCCTTGGCTAACCCTGCAGTTTCTTTTATGTTACAAAAGGAAAGCATCATTAAGATCTACAGTATGTGAGTTCACCTAAAGAAGTAGAGCTTTAACTGAATTTGTGAGCTGGAGGCATTTGTTATCCCCTCCACCCGTCCATGCAGAGCTACAACACCCATCGTGACACGTCAGAGCTTTTTGTTGTAAAAACAGGTACAAAAGACAAGACAGCTTGGCACAGCTGGAATGGCACACCCACCCACACAGCCATCATCACCCGCTCGCCCCTCTCTGGCACTCTCTCTGAGGGTTTATAATTGATTTAGGGGGCAGGCGATAATGATCGATGTCAGTCCGCCTCAGCTGCGACACCAAGAGAGTCGCAGTGGCATTATGTGACGGAAGACACCAGCCTATTACGAAGGCACAATCAAATATTTGTAAGATCCGGACACACTCGTTATTTATTCATGCTAATACAAGTATATTAAAGAAGCTAAACAGGGTTAGTGCTCCATCACTCACAGGGGGAATCAGCCAAAGCATTTATCAGGACCTTGGGTACGACTCCCCTTGGCCAAGTCTCCTATCATATACGGCATGCTAACTGACAGACTGAGGTGGATAATGGGCCCTGATTTGTATGCATAGGGTTGCCATTGTCATTTCTTTATGGTTGGTTTGCAAATAATGCATGATTTGAGCGTTAAGAGGAGACTTTCCCTGTATGTGCGGTTAGCACACATGCAAACACACACCACCACACATACATACACGACCATATGCGCACACTTACATATGCACGCACCTACTGGAATTCTGCTGCGGTTTTTGTCTGTCATCAATGACAGAGAGAGAGAGAGAGAGCGTCTTCATTAGGCAAACACCGATGCTGATGTGTTTGATGGATATTTGTAACTATGAGTGTGTGAACAGGAGCAGCCGCCATTCCTCAACTGTTTTACACCATTAACAGCGCCTCCCCACCCTTTGTCAGCCCATAAAACCAAGACTTCAGATATATTATGTTTTAATACCCGCTTATAAAGGAAAACATAAAAATGCAAAATGCAATATCCAGGAGCTGTCACTTTGATAAACAAAGCTGAATATTGATCTGTCTCTAAATTGGAGGGCGGGGGGGAAAAACAATAATGTTAGATTCCCAGTAACATGAAATTACATGCTGAAACAGAGTGCGTTCTGCTTTGGCCTGTCACCATCCAGCTGCAGAGCAGTTTCTCAAATGGAGTAAACCAGAGTCCCACACAGCCAAAAGGAAGCTGCAGAATAACTTATGCTGGAACAGGAACAGTACTTTCTCAAGAACAATTCCAAGGAGTGAAATGTGTGGTATAATGTTGACAGGTGTGCACGTTCAATCAATCAGTTCATTAAATCATCATTTCTAATCAGTGATGGTAACAGTGTTTGGTGATGGCTAATATGGGAATACAGCAGGAGTATTCTCACTGTCACCTGCTTGAAAGGTGTGTAAAGCAATTTTGAGAACAACACATAATTTTTTTGTCATTCTCAGTATATATTGATGGCATTTTTAAAATATTAATCGTCATCTACCGCACTTGAGAGGCCTTATCCATCAACCAAAATCCATCATTAGACAATAGACTTTATCTGGCTGCCATCACAGGAATTTGATTACTCTAAAATTACATGAACATAAAGTGTCCAACAGCATGTGGACTTTGTCCTTCATATTAAAGCATGGGTATTAATATGCTGCTAAAACAGCCTCCACTCTTCTGGTTTCAAAAGATTTTGGAACCTGGCCTGGCACAGTTGGCATTGCAATTCATCCCAAAGGCACTGGATGGGGTTCAAGTCAGCCAAGTCCTTCCTCATCTTATCTTAAAACCATTTTCTTGTAGGGGAACTCCATCGTTTTGGATTTTATTGACGGTACAAAGAAGTGAGCTTAGCAGAGCTTTGTAGCCCGTTGCTTCTCTCTTCTTCAGGCTTCCACCTCTACTAACATAACATACCCAACACTTTGGCTGAACTGTTGATGCGTAGGGTAATGTAGGTACCAGGTTTGACAAGGAAAAAGAATGCATGACATTAAATGTGTTGCCTTTGTAAATAGATTCTTGAATTGCCTAGAACTTTGATTTAGTAGAATTTAGTTCTAGCGTCCCCAGAGTGGCCAGAGATCAGTAGAAACAAAGGCAGAACATTCTTGCTAATCACTGTACCATTGTGACACCCCCCTAGAAATGTCTGTGATTAAATGATTAACTGAAACAGAAATTACCATAATGGATTGTTATTACACCAAGTAATAATACTTTTGTGTTTTATATTTTACATGAGCTACATACAAACAAACCTGTTTTAATGATTTCATGTTTTTAAGTAGACCCTGCTGCTGCTGTTTTATGATGCTAAGTTTGTCACAGTTTAAATCATAATTTTAAGGGTGTCACATCTTAACATTAATCATGCAATGATGACGTGCATGAGTTCAGTTCACATCAGTTTGTCCAAGAATTGGTCCCCTATGTAAATCCATTTGCCAGCACCACTTTCAACTGCCATGTATTTTGGTCTGACACCAGTTTTTGAAATGTCTTGTTCTGCAAGACCGTTTGATGGCTGTCTGAGTTGATTTGTCAGAAACATGAAGCGATAACAAACTACATGTTAACTCCCATACCACCAACGCCCCACCTTCTCCACCCCCCTAACCCCACCTCACCCACCCCAACTCTCTCACACGAAAAAAAAACCCCTCTCTCTCTCTCTCTAACAAGGCGTACAGGCCCTTACCTAGAGAGTTAGCGCTTCACGTCTTCGACAAATGGACTTACACCTCTCCCTCCATCTCCCGCTGTAGCAGAGCTCAAGGAAGGCAGGCACCCGTCTACTTCCCTCCGACTCTCTCTATATTAAATCGACCAATCAGGGGGTGTCAGTCATGCATCCCAGCTCGCGGCTGACAAGTTGGCAGTTGCGATGCAAGAGCGGTTCATTCATTCCGATGACACTCTGCCAATATCTGTATGGTGGAAGCCGCACGTCTCTGCCTTTTTGCTCTTAGTCAGTGGAAACAGATTCACTGGCAGACAGGGAAGGAGAGAGAGGGGCATCGAACCGAGCAGAATTAAAAGCTTTGACTGTAAGTTTTCAGATCTGGGGTGTCTGACTTGCCAGTTTGAAGTGTGACTGATAACGCAGGAGGAAAGTTTACAGAGGAAACAGCTTGTCTTCCTGCCAGCAAAGCTCAATCTTTAATGTCTGTGGTTGCAGGTCTTATTGATAGCAAAGTGTAATAGCGAGCTTCTGTGCTTAGCCTTGTTGTGGAAACTTTGGGGTATATTGATGTAGCCAGGAGGGTGCTGAGCCAGAGCAAGGGTTGCTCACTGGGCTTGAACTGTTACCGAAGGGGGTCCTTTGGGGCATCAGAGCATCACCAATAATCTCAAACACAAACACCATGACATCAACTCAAAGTCTTTTGAATTCAAGGATAAACAGCCACGGTTTACTATCTTCTGCTTGCTCTGGACCCTTTCACTGTCATGTTTATTGACAGTTCTAATGAGTAGCTGTCATGAAAATCACATCAAAGATCTTCTCAAAGCTGGATTCACATGAATTCAAAACATGACAGCTATATAGGGCTTCTTACCAGGAGTAATTCAGATAAAAAACAACACCCTCTCTATAGTATAGAAATATCATAAACACAATTCTTCTGGCCACATCTGTGAAGCAGAAAGTAAACTCTAAAAGTTGAGAGCCAGTGTCACCACTAGTGACTCCTGGGAGTATTAGCTGTGAAGTTGTGCAATAAAAAAGCCAAACAACACCTATTATTAAATGTAAGCGTCTAAATACTGATAATTGTGTTTTTCGGCGCAGTACGCTTTTAGAATCCACGATGAGTTCAGATGCTTTGCCTCTAATGAGAGACCTGTCCCAAATGGGTCAAAGCATTCTGGGTAAAACAGCTAATTAAGTGGCAATTAACCAGTGCTGTCTGCCAGAAAACTAAACATAGTCAGGGCAATTTAGTTGGAACGTGCCCAAATGGCTGCTTGTTAGTCCAACCACCACAGCATTGGCTGAAAAAAAAAGTCACACACAGAGATCCTTTTATTTTTCCTGAAATGAGATTAGAAAATTACAAACAACATTGATCTCTGACTTTACTCCTCTAAAATGATAGATGGTTATGAATCAAGTCAAACAAGGATAAGGGAGAAAGGGAAAGTGAGAAAGAAAGGTTGGATGCGGAAAACAATCATAAAGGATACATGTTTGTCTTAAGTGGGATACATAGGCCTTAACACTGGGTAGGCAAGTGTGTGATGTTTTCCTATCTTTCGTTATCAGAGCAGCCAACAGCTGCAGGCATCCTATTGATGACGAACATGGACCGCCGACCCTGATGGACAGATGGATGGGATCGTTATTGAATGTCTGGCAGAATGCTTTGTCAGTCTGGAAGGCAATCTAAAACCCAGAGAGAGGGGAGAAACCACTTAGACTCCAGGGACACCTCTAACGTCTTACACAACTCAAAATCCCACCTGCCCCCCACCTCTCCCAAACCCCACTTGCAATCAAATTACAGCATTACACTTGGTATTAATGAGGCTGCTTTACAATGCTTTTGTCACCTATAATGGCAGGCTATGTCGCTCCAATATCAGCTGGGTCTAATTTAGAAAAATGCCCATAGAGGAGGTCAATCTCCTCTCTCATACGCTATGACTGATAGATCCAATACCTCTGGAATCAGATAAAACTTTGACAAATGGCCCCGTGCCGGCCTGATCGGTGTTGGAGAGGACGGAAGGGAGCCGGGGAGCTGCTGTGTCCACGACCAGCCCTGTCCCTCTATCCCATCACACCAGCATGGCTTTGATCAATGGGGCCAGTTCAGACACACACACACACACACACACACACACATACTGAGACAGGTCCTAGGTCCGTCATTACATGATTACAAGGCCTAGAGGATATTGCTTTCCCACCATTCACCCTACTGAAAGAAAAAGAAAAACAACAACAACAAAAAACCTTCATAAAACTAGCAGCATCTTCCCTTCACTACTTTTCCCTCTCTCTTGTTCCTCCTCTTTTTCTCTCTGCTTGCAAATTTCGATTGATTAGAAAGAGAGAGGACGCTAAGTAATATGAGATAGATTTCACCTTCCTCCTACTCTCGTCCTCTCCTACTGAGCAAAGGGAGAAGAATCCCTCTCTTCTACTTGTTATTGTTGTTTTCCATCTACTTTCAGTCACAGGACACCCGTCGCCCTAACCTTGCATTAATCACAATCCAGCTGATGAATCGACCCTCCGATTAGCATGATAGATAGTCCAAAATGTAAATACTACCACACATTGCTAATTGGCCTCCTCTACCTGGAGACACATCTGTAGTTGCTCTTTCAGCGTGGAGGACAACTTTAGCCTGGTGGGCACAGCTCTCGATCATTAAAGAGATGTAGAGTTATCATCTGTTTGTGAATCTCTCTCCTTGTACGATTTCTCTTTCGATTTTTTCCTCCCGCTCTCTGTCCCCCCTGTGTATGCTGATTTATACATTGCATTTCTGAGGAAAGAAGGCAAAGATATCTTAACAGGGAGACAGACAAAAACACTCACACACACCTATATGCAGTATGTATAATAGATGGTATGGAAGGTAGTTAAGGGGCTAAAATGCTATTGATCAGCCAGGGAAATCAATTGACAACACATACACACAAAACCACAGAAAAGCATCTGAGTGCACACTGCACACTGCAGTACACACAGCAGTCATAACATACACACACACACACACACACACACATACATTTCTATGAGACAACGAGTGGCTGCTGTGTGTTTGCATGGAGTGAATGTTTAATGTTGGAGTAATATACCATCAGTTCAGCTGCAATGGGCACTAAGAGCCTTGTGTGTATGTGTATGTGTGTGAGTGTGTGTGTATTAGAAGGCATATGAGAGGATCAAGTGTCTCTAGTTTCATTTCCTCTTCCCCATGTTTGCTCTGCCAAAGAAAACAGTGCTTCATAAAGTCACTCTGAGCACAGCAGAGGAAATCTCTCGGTCTGTTTTGGCAGTGAAACAAGTTATAAAGTTCATAACCTTTGATTGCTCTCTTCTAAAGTTTCCAGTTCCTTATAGCGAACCTCTGATCGGTGAAAATGAAAAGAGATAAGTGAAACAAACAAACAAGCGAAATTGTGACATTGTTGAATCACGTGCTTCATCTACAGTGTCTACATATCCCAGTGGTCATCACTCTGATTTACACACAAAGATGAGTGACTTAAAATAAGGCTTATAATATGTCCCTCAATGCATAGATCACATTAAACCTGCCATGACTGGCCGGCACAGCCTCAGACTACACCTTTTCAGTTGGTAATGCAAACTTGGTGGGTATTTGCAAACGATATATTTCTACATCAGTGGTGTAGACATGTTCTCACTCATTTGTAGTCATGTTTCTGGCCACGAGGTGGATGTGATCAATATTCACTGTCTTTTGGCTCTGTTTTTGGTGCTCTACCTACTCTCCAACTGGGAAAATATCCAGTTCTAAAGGATGCTAAATGTTTGTTGTGTTCAACAGCTAGCCTTGTCTTAATCTGTCTGTTCCTTGTGCTGAGCAAATGAGCTTTTTTTTGTTGAAAAGAAGCTGGCCTGCTGTGGTCAAAGAAAACAACACTGTGAGGAACGGTGAAATAAACCAAGTAAGTTGCAGGCTGGACAGCTAAACAGATGATCATGATAAAAAGCCCGATGGGCGATAATAACTAATAACTTAGAGTTACAGCCATCAGCTGACACCTTAAGAACCAGTCCTAATTTGAACAAAGGTATAATCAACAAAAAAAGTTTGATAATACTGTGGTCACTACAGTTATAATATAACACAAGATCAGATGACCGGAAGACAGATATGTGTCATTTTTACTGATACATTAAGTATGAGCATCTTTGCGGCTTGCCCAGCATAATGGTGTGTTAACAGAAAATTTAATCTGGGCACAATTAAGTTTCCCTCAAAATTATTTGCTGTTGTAAATGAAGTAATTTCAGGAGATCGGGTTGTGCAGAAAAAAAAAGAAGAAAAAGATATAAGAAGAGACAGCGTACTTGTCCTACTCTCAGCTATTAGTGGGTTCAAAAGCAGCACTGCCTGCAAACAAACAGTAGTCAAAGTGGTAGTCAGGGTGTATACAATCAGGGAGCAAATGTGATCAAATTGTGGCTTTTGGGAGAGTTGACACTGCTTGATCTGCCTGCCTTCCATACAGCAACAGTTAAATTGTACATGTAGCAGCCTGGTGAGGAAGCTCTTCTCATGACCACTGCAAAACGGCATTAGTCACCAGCTGGCCTCCGCGACATGCCTGCAGTGTGAGGGAGATTAATGCCTACTGGACCTTTATTATTCTCTCTCTACCTTTGTCTTTTTCAGTCTCTCACAGTCTCTCAGTCTTTCTGCCTCTCCTCGGCCTCACAATTGGTTATGCCTTTCATTTGCCTCCCTTCTCTCCTTCCATTGCTCTGTCCCTCCCTCCCTCTTTCTCTTGCCAGAGTGACAGATGTGGTGAGGTACATGATAGGGAGGGGAGAGATGAAGGTAGGGGTGTGTGTTTAAGTGTGTGTCAGTGTGGGTGGGTGGAGCGTTGCAGGAACCCATGCTTTTGGGCTTGACAAGCACCTCCCATCCTTGGCCTACCCTTTCCTGCCAGCACACACACAGACACAGACACACACACACACACATCCCTACTGGCTAAAGCTTAGGCTTGTTTTAGGGGGAGATAGTTTCAGTCAGTGATCCATTTTGGTGGATGGCACATGTGAACAATACATTACTTTTTGTTTGCTTTCACCATGGAACCTGTATTCATTTAGCTTTCTTAGAGAGGTTTCACAAGAAAATGTGACTTTATACACAACACAGTAGGAGTTCAGTCAATCAAAACCTCAATATATATATTGCATAAGTTGTACAACATATGTTTAGATTGGCGAAAGTATGCCATTTTATTTACCTTGTTATTTTTCTCACTAAAGAATGAAGATTGTCCACTGCTGCAATCACCAGACCAGTGGTTCCCAACTGTTAGCCTCAGAGGTTCAAGAAATAAATCTGAGTGGTTGAAAGCGATTAAAATGATAAAACAAAGAAGACGAAATATTTCCTTCTACCCGGGAAAATGTGATTGCTTTTGTTCATGTATATTCTTTTTCTAATGCCGTGCCTCTAGAGGATGATATTATTAAGTTGCTTGGTCAGTTTGGTGATCTGACTTTCCTCTAGTATCACTATGACATTTTTCATTTTAAGCAAAAACGATTCAACTGTTGACTGGATGGTTTGCCTTAGAAGAAGATACTAGATACTGAAGCCTGGATGAACCATGACTGCTTCAGTCATACATACAACTTTCCATCTGGGTGCCAACAGCAGGTCAAAGTTTCCACTTACTCAGTGAAATATCTCCATCTAATAGATGGGTCACCTAGATACGGTGGTACAGATATTCATGGTTCCACTATCACATTGACGTTTTTGGGTGAGTGTGACATCTTACCATTCATGTTGCCCTCAAGAATGAACAGTGCTATCCCTCGACTTTTCATCCAGTGGCACCATCAGGTCAAAGGACCAGCATCAAATTTTTATGTTCATTTGCTAATTAGCAAATGTTGCAGGCTGATATTTAAGCGTATTTTTCTTAATAGATCACACATAAGCAGTTCGCTATTTGCTGTTGTATAATTGTGTGTCTAGTCTAGTAGAAGGTTTACATAGTCCTCTGATGTGGTTGTGAGGACAGATCAGTGGTGTTTGCCTTCATATTAACATTAACCCCACGCAGCATACCTCTGTCTGCAGCGGAGATATCTAATGTCAAGTGGTTTGATGTGGAGACAACAAGACTGGGGGAAAAGAAAAGGGAGGGAGAGTTTACTCTACTGTCAGTTTCTACTGATGAAGAAACTGACGAGCCTAACCTAAACTAGTAGTTATAAGTAGCACAAATGACTCATGTTTTCCACGGGAGATGTTAGTAGATGTTAAGTGAACTGTACATACACACCTACACACCCCACTCAGAAAACATTTTTTAGCCACAGGAAAAAAAGGGAGACAGAGAGAGAGCAAACATCCTTTAAAAGTTGACATTAGGTTTTCAGACGCCAGAGAGCAAAGTGCCGGCAATTAAACCAATCAATCTTGTTGTTGCTCTGGAGCCAACATCTGGTCCAGTGGTCCTAGTAGACCACTGTCTAGGGGTGGGGTGAGGGGGTTTGGGGTGGACAGACACTTTGAGCTGTCCTTCAGTGATCTCTCTCTCTCTCTCACACACACACACACACACACACACACTCTTACACACACAACATAGACATACGTACACTCACGAATAGAGGAATGTGTAGGAAAAAAAGCTCATATACACTCATACATCCGCTCGTCCCAAGTCCGTACGGACCTGATGTCAGCTGGTTCTGCTGTGTTGTTTCCTTTGTTATAAATAACAACAGATCACCTGGACTCCTCCAGCCCGTTACCACAGCCGTGGCATATGTGTGTGTGTGTGTGTGTGTGTGAGTGTGTGCCCGCGACAAGGCTTTAATGATCCCCCAGGCAAGCCAGGCTGAGCTGAGGCTCAAAGCAGAGCAGAGCACCTCATCCCGGGCTAATGGGACAATGGAGGATTGCTTGTGTATGTGTGTGTGTGTTTGAATACATGTGTGTTTGCATGAGTGTGCATGTTTGCGTGAGTATGTGTATGGAGTGTGTTTTGCGTGTGTACACATACACAAACATGTGTGCTGTCCCTATAAGAATGTGAATGTGTGTGTGCGTGTGTGTGTGTTTGTGTGTGTGTTAATGGGACGGTGGAGGATTGGTTGGAGGACTGACTGGTGGCAGAGACGGATGGCCTGGGACAGAGACTGTGCTGACAACCAGTGGATACGGGGCAACGTTGCAGAAAGGTCAATGCCGCACACACACACACACACTGCGCTCTTACACATACTCCGCGCTCAAAATAATGTCAGGAGAGGAAAAATAGGGGAGGTGTGAAAAGTCTGTGTGCCTCCTCCCTGCTTATGTGACTTTCAAAGTTTTGTTGGTGTGTGTGTCAGTGTGTGTTTAGGCATGAATGTGTTTGGTGCGTGTTGAGGGAGAAGAAAGTTCTTTAGCCTCAGACGCCATGCTGAGCAGTTAAACTAATGAGTGATTTTAAATGTTCTTTAAAAATCCAGTTAATAAAAACAAACAAATCAAAAGATCCTTCAATATGCGTGTTTGTGGGCAATGATACAGAAGTGTAAGAGCAGAAGAAAAACCTCAGTAAGCAGGAAGCACAACAAATGCAAATGCCGTAGAAACTGAGGGTCACTAGATGGGTTGGTTTAGAGAGACTATCCTCCTGTGACCCCCGCCGTCCATGAGGCTTATTACTACCATGGAGTGCATTCTGTTAGATGACCTCTAACGGCAGTAGTAATTAAAAGTGGGAAGTTAGGTGACATAGTATATAAACTGACAAAAGGTCTTCAGACTTGCCTACATGAAACAGATTGTGTTTTTATTTATTTATTTTCATGACCTTTCCACAACCTTAACCATGTTTATTATTGTAACTATGATGCCTGTGGTCCTCTAACTTTAGGAAGTACTTATTTAACCCATTTTCCACGCTTCTCCTAAACCTAACCAAGTAGTGATCATGACAGCAAGGTCAATGCGGCTGTGGCTGAGTCGCTCCATAGGTCATACCAAGGGTGGGACAAGTGACCTATATAATCGTTTAGGTAGAGGCACATGTTGGTTTTGCAGTATGCTTCGCGTGACTTCATAATGTCTTGTTCACAGCTTTGTGGCAATGTGTCCAATAGTCATGCAGCAGTACAACACGGACATTATAACCCTGACCTTACTGCTGTTACTCTGGTGATCATGCTCATACACCAGCACCAGTTGCTGCTGCAGCTCCCTCTACCCCAACCTCCTCCTTCACGTGAATTGTTCATGTAGCTGATTTCACTAAGATTTATGCTCATGTATGTATTTATTAGGAGGGATTAGCTCTCTCATGATCTAAATCGAGCTCAGAATTCTTTTAGAATCCCTCAAATAGCAGGCATTTCACTGTTCTGATTGTATAACCATTTTGTTATGAATGGTCATATTTTGTGAGCTCTGACTGAAATGAGAAAATATCTTTTGGAAAGAATACTATTAATCCCTCCAACAGCGTCTGGAGAATCTGACTAAGCGTGACGCACACAGTCACATTTTTGATGGACTGTTCTTGACATTCATATTTCTCTCTAAACCAGAAATAAATCACTCATTTATTAATTTTACTTCTCAGATTAACTTTTTGGAAGAATTTGAAATCAAGGTTATTTTATTATATGGCATATAAGCAAAGTAATGCTGCTCTGCTTACTGAGGAAGTTGTTTACTTTTATTATTGTTCTTGAAACTATCACAGTTCCACTCAAAGAGTCCATCTTCCTTCATCTAAAACTGTTGGTTTCTGATTCATTAAGTTTGTGGGACTTTATATAGTTTTCTACTGCTTAATGTTAGTTTGACTGGATATCTGACAACTGTGTCACACTTCAAACAAGCTGAGTAGACTGTGACGTAATTTTAATCCATTGATGGTTTGTTTATGCATCCATTTTAGTTTGTGTGTCATTTAAAACTCGTTGTCTACACTCTTCTCACGGTAGGAGAACATCTGAAAAATTCTGACGTCATGTGACTGCTGTTCTTACCATGCTGCACTCCATATTGATTTGATAATACTTGCACCAATCTAGAATATGAAGGATCAGCCTTGAAGCCTGATCCTCATGATCTCTATGTGTGTGAGGGTGTGTGTGTATTATGAGGGGATGTCCCTGTGGCTGTAGCATATGTCTGGCCATGCTAAAGTCACAGGGTTAAGTAGAGTTCAGACCAGGGAATACCTGCTGCAGATCCTGGCACTAATACAGCAGTAGCCTTTACCACATGCATGAGTGCACAATGGCACAGAGTGTATCAGAGGCTATTTGGACCATAAACTGCCACATTAAGGATGTGCTAACTCAAACACATCATGACCTGCACTTTCACCCAAAAACGGTGGGGTGCATGAAATAATAATACATGCTGTGTTGGTGACAATAAACTAAGAAAGCCCTGGTGTATGAGAGATAATACAGTGGCCTCAGAGAGCATTCAGACCCATGTGCTTTTGCACACTTTGTTATATTGTAGATTTTAAATGGATAGCACTGCCATTTTTGCCCATCAGTCCACACCCAGTAATCCATAGTGACTTGTTTTTTTTACAAATCTTTTTTAGATTTTTAAAAAATCTAAAACTGAAATCTGTTGTTACAAAATCTAATTAAGACACTTTATTTATAGCTTTAAAAATGTGGTCGGGCAGGTCCTTTTTTGCTTTAACGTGATTGGATTCCACCTGTACTTAAATTGATTGACTGGAAATGGTTTGAAAGGTACACATCTTATAAGAGTCCAACAAGTCACATTACATGTCAGGTCAAACTAAAGCAGGAAATCCAATGAACTCCTTTTAGACCCATGATAAAATTGTGGTGAGGCAGCGATCAGGGCTTAGTGTAAACCACTTCTAAATAGTGTGTGGCCTCAGTAATTGTGGTCAAAAATTGAACACTTCAGGCAGAACTCAAACACAAAGTCTGTCATCCTGTGAATACCGTCCCTATGGTGAAGCATGGTGGTGGCAGCATCATGCTATGGGGGTGCTTCTCAGCAGGGACACAAAGACTGGTGGTTCATCTTTGAGCGACAATAACCTGAAGCATAGCCAAGAAAATGCTGGAGTGGCTTTTGGGGAACAAGTCTCCGACTGTCCTAAGTTGCCCAGCCAATGCCTAGAAGAATAAATATCTGCGGAGGAACCTAAAAGATGTGATTCACACAACCCCATCCAATATGACAGAACTTTTAAAAGCATCTGCCAGGAAGAATGAGATACATTGGTGCAAAGTGGGAACTGCCGAAGACTACTGCCAAAGGGAGCCTATACAACACCAAACTAGAGATCTGAATACTGGAAAGTTGGCAAAATAACACTTTATCATTTACAATAGCATTTACAACATAATAAAGTGTCAAAATAGTGAGGGGTCTGAACTCTCTGAAACCACTGTATAATCTTTCCCATTGTGTAATTGTGTATGTATGTGGCAGAATATGATGATATGATGTATGTGAGAAAAGAATGAATATAGGCCATGTGTGAATGATTTTGATGGTGTTTGTGGAAAGAGAATAATAATGTGCTCAAGAGTATAATTGTGACTATGCAAGCAATCTTCAATATATGCAACCTACTGAGACTTGTGTACATGCATGACAGGAAAACACACAGATATAACTGGGGTAGCATATGAGGTAAAACTGGAAGGAAGCTGAGTGAACAGAAGGCATAATTATCAGTCCATTTGTTTACTTGAGAAACAGACCCCTGTATCTGTTTGGTAGCACTGCTGTAAGTTTTAGGGTTCAAGGAGCATCTAACAATGTAGAGTGTGCTGTTTTGTTGTTTTCGTTGAAACAATATCAATCAATAACAATATCAATTTACCTTCTCTTCCTTTTCATAAAGCTATAAGCCAGTCAAATTAAATAACTTAAAGCTACGTGCAATGATTTTTATACTTGGGGAACGACGGTCCAGCTGCTGTTGGCTTAAATATTAGGACAAATTGCATGAGAACAGGTACAAGTACAATTGTGCGTCGTGTGTGGGGCAGTATAGTGCGTATGAGAGCAGGTGTGATTTATGTCCTAAACAGCCTGTCATACACACTGAAATAAGCACGTAGAAATCTTACACACCCACAAATGATTTGTGTTATGAACATAATTTCTTGTCCCACTTTACCTGCTAGATTGTAAAATAAAGGATTAGGAAAGGCATACTAAGGGAGGAGAAGGTCTGTGTGTATTTGCATGTGCTTGGGTTGCCTGCTTTAACATTTAGGTCCAGCTGGGTCAGTGTTCATCCTCACACTCCAGCCCCTGGGCAGTGACATCCACACCCTTGATCTCCATTTCTTTCTGCCATACAAACACATTTTCTGCAACCTACAATAGATGGTGATTGTAATCTAAAATAAATGAAAGGGAAAAACACAGAAGAGGGGAGGGTGGAGAGCGTAGAGAGAGAGGAGGGGAACCAGAAGGGAGAGAGACAGAGAGCATTATCACCTTGGCCGAGCATCAGGAGTTAGAAAAAAACAAAAGAGTGGGAGAGAGAAAAGAAGGTCCATGGGCAAATTCATCTTCCCCTGCTACAATCAATCTCTGGCCAAAAGAAATACACAATAACTAGGCAGGAAGAGGCCAAGATTAATGGGCCACCGACATCTCCACTGACCAGCATCCACCTCCACCCAATACTACCTCTCTCTCTCTCTCTCTCTCTTTCACCTCTTTTCTTTCTGCAGCCAGTCTCTCACCCATCCTCTTTCTCCCCTCACACTTTTGCTCTCCCTCTCCCCAGAAAAGCCCCCTCTTTTTTTTCCCCACTGCACCACCTCACCCCCTTCCTCCACACACACACACACACACACACCTTGTCTGACATGCAGTGATCTATTGTTTCTGCTGACTGTTTTACAAGCATTATGAAAAACACAATGAAATGACCCAGTCACTGAGCAAATGCATGCAAGGGCAAACAAGACCAGGCATAACCACCAACTCTCAGCGATCCAAGTCACAGGAGCAAAGGGAAGAATGGTTCTGTAAATATTTTTGTCATGGTAGAATAATCATATTTATTTTTATTTATCATCAGTGTCAAAAATAGAGATAGAAAGAAAGATGGAAATGGGGAACAGCGCAGTGGACTAGGGACACCGCGGCTCATAGCAAGCACCTTAAAGGAAGTTAAATATTTCAACCTGCGTTCTAGAGAAATGAGAATTCATACAAATTTCGTGACATCATAAAACAAAAACAATTTTAAAAAGCATTATATTGGTGCAAGCTGTGGTTGTGGTTGTCTCTGAGCCTGAGCAAGACAAACATAGAACGCGTAGCCCCGCCACAATATGGCCAACTGGATTGTGCTTACATCCTAATGGCAACTTACCAGCTGACCTAATGAATGCTAGTTGTGTGAGTGAATACAGTGTGTGTGTGATCAGCAATAAGCGAGCACCACCTTATACATTTCCTTGACTCCATATGATCAACATTACAATGGTAATGTTAGCTGAGGAGAAAAAGATGCCAAGTTGACCTGGTGCAGACCCTCACCTTGCGATGTCACTGTCAGTGTTCTTTAGAGGCCTTCTGTATCACCATACAGCACCTTTGGGATGTCGAACAGCAGATTGGATAATGCGGCTGACAAATCTGCTGGAAATGATGTGATGCAATCATGTCAACGTAGACAGAATCTCAAAATTTTCCAACATCTTGTGGAATCTATGCCTAAAGTAGAGACAGGTTTTTGAGGAGCAATGGAGGCCTTGCAGTATGTGCTCTGAGTATATCTGGTGTATTGTTGGATTATTATCACTGATGTGTGTTCCTGTAAGCAGCATTTACAGTTGTGGTTGAATTCAAAGTGGAGTTAATTTTACTTTACTGTATTTTAACATTATAGTTTATTATTGTTAACAAAAACATTTGATTGATTAAGCGTTCACAACAACATTAAATTATCCTTTGTGACTTATCTTCACAGAACTAGCACTACTTTCTGTGCCATAGATCCAGGTCATGATGATTTATGCCAGCCTAAAAGGCCTGTAAACTCCACTCCTGCATATAAGGCAGGAAGGCTGAGTTTCACCGAGTTTAACCTAACACATTTCTAGCAGGAATGAAAGTACAGCAGATAACAAGGTAATAAATGAATCTTTTGAAATCTATCTGTTTCTTATCAATATAAATTGGGAAGCTTAGTACAGTCAGACATCCAGAGGAAAAAACTTTGGTTGGCAGTGGTAGTGTGTGTAGTTATATATACTGTATATCAGAATAGTCATATCAGCTTCATTGTTTACAGTGCGCCAAGCCAGCTTTCCTATAAGTAACTGGTCATACTCAGGTGATAACAACAAACACAGCCCTACCTTGCAGGAGAAAATAACAGGTGTGTACATGGTGGTGTGTTAAGCACATTTGTTATCTCTGTTTTTAGTTTTGTGTGTGTCTATTTTGCACCGTCTGAGTGTGTGTTTAGTAGTAGTGTGTGTGTGTGTGTGTGTGTTTTCCATGGGCCCAAGAGATCACAGAGGATGCAGGGACTGAGAGAGAGCAGGGCCCCAGCCCACAGAGGTAAAATTCATTTCTTGAGGAGGCTATATATCCATGAGCATTTGTTTAATAGGCGCCAGAGTGGAAGATGTATAGAACATCGAAGTCCACTTGCGTCGTTGTGGGTAGCAGATAGCATCACAGAGTGTGACCGCTCACTCTATCTCCCTGCTTGCCTCTTTTATCTCCAGCCTCCCTCTCCCCATTATAAATGAGAGACAGAGGGGAACAAGAGGTAAAAATAATGGAGAAGAAAGAGGAGAAGAAAAAAGAAAACACAGTCAAAGACAAAGTCTGTCGGCACCAGCTCTCAAATGTCCTACGCATGTTGCAAAACACATAGGTTGCACATGTGTATATACAAACATGATGTAAAACAAGATATAACAGCAGCAGCAAAGAGAAAGGAAAAAAGTCAGTTACAGTACATATGCTATGTCTAAGAATGGAAGTGCTAAGAAATGTGAAGTTTTGGAGGGAACGCATTCTCTATAGCAGTCTGTCTTAGCCATGTATCAGCAGCTGATCTGCATTAATTTGTTTTTTTTATCAGTCACATCACAGCATGAGCCTTACACACACACATAATATCACGCACACACACGTACAGACACATCGGCATGCTCCCTGGCATGCCTAACTATATGTTTCTGATCCCCCTGCCTTTGTTAAGATATGTAAATGGGATGCATGGGGAGGACATGTGGGTAATTAATTGTAACTGGGGGGATAATGTTGCGCTGTCAGAGATGTCTCTGGTTTGTGTAACATTTTTTAAGAGTAATGAGGTTAAACTGGGAGTGTCTGTTAGCGCTCAGACTCTTAATTGTGCCGTGCTGGGAATGCTAAGGCTTAGCTAGCCTGCTCCTCTCCCTCCCTGGTCCGTCTGTGTGTGTGTGTGTGTGTCAGCAGTCTCGACACTGAGAGGGAGAAATATATTATCCCTAACGTTACGGAAGCAACTGGGTGCTTTGCTGTGCAAAATGATAGTTTTTAATGAAACTGGCAGAAAAGTTTCAGTGAGAAGGATTTACTGCTAAAATCACACTGTTGTGCTTCTGTGAAAGAGGACATCCCATATGTTGCAGATTTCATTTTAGGTTTTGAATGAAGCAAGTTTAAATGTAAGACTAAAATGACATCTTCCAGAACAAATAAACACAAAAGTTGAGTCCATGGATGTGTAAAACATCGGTGTCGCTTGAATTAACGTCAGAGTCAAAAAGTTACTAAGATTAACTTATTTACTGTACTGTACAGTACATATGACGAAATGTGATGCTCTTGAGAGTTTCACAATTTAGTCTACTTTCACTTCTATATCACTACATTTCAGAGATATACTGTGCCCTTCCAGTACGTTTATTTGCCAGCCATAGTTACCAGTTACCTCTGCGGTTAGATTCAGACTAACCTTAAAGATATGATGTATTGTTATGATTAAATTGTCAAGCGGTATAACAGTTAAAATTAACTTTACCTCAAACAATAAACCCAAACTCCATGTAAGCTTCAAAACACACACTCACAAAAAGTTTATCAAGTAGAAATATGTCTGTGCTTGAGAGATGTGACGGTGTCAGAGTCAGGCAATGGAATTCAACAGATTGGCTTGGCGAGACTCTGTTTCTAACAATTTCCCTCTGGGATTAATAAGTTATCTATCTATATCTATCTATCTATCTTACCCAGACGAAGTGTGACTTCTGAATCTCTGTGGCCTAAAAGCGGTGGATACTTCATCAAAATAACAGTGCACAGAAGTTGTCAGCACAAACATCAGAAAGCGTCACAAACAATGATTGGGTGAGACAACCTTCCCACATTTAAAACTAGCAAGCTTAATAGCACTTCCTGCAGTGAGTGCCATCAAGCACATCAACCACAACATAGCCACTCTCACTCTCTATCTGTCTTTCTCTCACACACACACACATCAGCGCACTGTCAGCTAAAAGCATGTTAACACCAGCAACTCTGCAGGGTGTGAAAGCCCATCAGTGTATATGTATATGAAGTTGGTGTGAAGAAAAATGACAGTGAATACACTCACACACAATGTACACACAAACACAGTGTTTAAAATGTATTACATTAGACTAAAAGCAATGGGTTCCTATTCTTTGAGATATAACATTAAGTCAAAGTTGTTCTCAACACCCCTGTACCTGACACTAAGACTGTGTTTAGAACATGCCACAAAGTGAGATCATTTGAAGGCATAAAAGCCTACAAAGACGTAAAGAGTAATATAGTAATATAATTTGTCAGTCTCATTTAATTCCCTTTTCACCCTCCTTTTAATTAATTATTTTATGCAATTATTTTGTCATTTTAGCGTTTAACTTTTATATTGATTATTTAATTTCCTCAATTCCTACAAATCCACAAAATAATATGGGTTAAGATACCACCCAATAATATGTATAAGATACTCAGCCTGTAAATGTAACAGATTTATGCTTTGTTTTGGTTTAACTGATCAGTGGACATAGGACATATCTGCCCACAAACAGCAACAATGAAATTTGCCATTGTTTGGCTGGTGAACTAACTGATGATATAGGATGATAATTTTAATCCATTTCTCATTTTAAGCCTAGCACACACTAAAGATTTTAAAATCTTAACCTATTTGAAAATATTAGAATACAGTGTGTGATGTGCAACGAAGACCAACACAACCTCCACACTGAATTTTGTCCACCAACAACCACAGTCTTGACTCAAGCTCAAAATCCTCTTGTGATTGTCTTGCGTCTTCTTCACCTTCCAAG
Source organism: Lates japonicus (assembly GCA_033238685.1). Classification (NCBI taxonomy): domain Eukaryota; kingdom Metazoa; phylum Chordata; class Actinopteri; family Centropomidae; genus Lates; species Lates japonicus. Next base: position 3,182,333 of record BRZM01000022.1, on the reverse strand, counting down.
CAGGGGAGGATAAATCACTCTTAACACCTCACACCACAGGAAAATCTGGCAAGATAATCTTGCTTTCATCAGATAATTATGCCTTTGCTGACTTTGATCGGGAGGGGGTTCAAACGATAATGGGCAAAAGATTATCTTTTTAGTGTGTGCCCCTTATCTTTTAGTGTATTGCCCGCTTTAGGAAGCTAGATGTGATGAGTAACACATCAGGCCTACACATCCATAAAAAGATTCAAAGAAAGGAAAACATTCTCTGAAATTGAGTCCAAAGTAAACTTCAACTGTAATAATTCAAGCTGCTACACTTATAGAACACAGGAACAAAATAGCCATTATTTTGATAAATGAAATCAAATTGAATAAATAAAACCATTAAATAGTCAGTCTAATTGTTTAGAACAACAAGAAAATTCTCTGGCAAACAGTGGGATTTTTGACTGATGATTAACATGCATCCACAGCCCATTCGGTGATAGATTGATTATTGGTTGGCGGCTTAGCGTGGTGCTGCTCTCATCCTCACTGAACACAGTCAGCAGAGAATCATAGCCACACTGAGCTGCATTATCTGAAATATCGACTCAGAGGATAAGGTCTTACTTAAAAGTCTCTAGATTTTGTCGCCAGGCTTTCGTTCGAAAAAAAAGTCTTTGTAGCAGGGGCAGCAAAAGTCACTCAATCTGGCAAAGAAAATCCATTTGTTGCTTGTACTGCTAATACATCTGTCCACTTATGTCCATACGTCCTCATAGGACATGTAGTCGTATAAAGCTTTCAAAAATCTGTAATTTGTTTGATTACTTAGCTAAAAATAGTGGAGTGAGTGAAATTTTACAGTTAGAATAGTTGTAGGCACTCATTTATCTGGATGGAATATGGCAAAATATTGTGTGGCCAGAATAGTGGAACAGAGGCCTGCTTAAAAATGGGATGGGACTTAATCATTCAGTAACCACAAATGTGGTAGAGGTTAAGCAGTTAGCACTAAAGTAACTGTTTAGTTCACCTGTCTGTCAAAACCTGCCATCGAAGACCTCGTATTCCTGTCATCTCTATTGCACCTCTCTGCCTTCTCAGTTTCCTCTGTTTGATATGTCAGTCCTAGACCTTTTAAGACATGTCAAAGTGCCAGAAACATTGTGTCAAACTCCACATCTACTTCCTGTGCCCACGATGTCTCTTGGTCTCAGTTGGTGCCTCCTTCCTTGATGTTCTTAAGCTATCACCCCATCTCCCTCTGCACTTGGTTTGACTCAGTTAACGTCCCTGGAATGGCCAATAAGGGTGATAGAACATAAGGTGACAAGATGGAGACTCTGTGTGTGTGTGTGTGTGTGTGCAGGTGCTCACTTACCAAGTAGTGGCCAGTCAAGGAAGTGTGTGGTGTGGTGGCCTGAGCACAGCAGGAGCTGTCTCAGTGTTCGTCTCCTTTCATTCTTTCATGTGCAGGCATCCCCTTCTGCCTCAGGGGACAGGGAGGAGAAAGATGAGGACAGACTCGAAAGAGCCGAGGGAGGTATTGGTAGGTGAGTTAAGTGACCTAACAGATATCATTCCAGTAAGCTGAATTCATTCTTCAAGTCCTGAAATTGATGACTAAACAATTTACACATAGAGCAACAAACATATATATCTAATCAAAAATCAAATAAAGTTTACTTAATGTAACTTATCACAAGATTTTACAGTGCGGACAAAAGTAATGGAGTGAAAATTTGTTTTCCACTTTCCTCGAAACAAAGAATTTAAACGATTTGTTGGTGCAGTTTCAATTTTGCTCAAAATGCTGGTAAGTTAAGTTTTCCTAGGCCTAATAACTTACCGTATTATGTAATCCAAAGGATATAAGTTGCAGTTTTACAGTGTAAACAAGCCTCCAGCCTGCCTTCTGCAGAAGCGTCTCAAGGAGCTGGTTGTAGCAACCTCTGTCTAACAAAGACTCAAGTTTCACCAGCTGCTGTTTGCCAAAGGTAGTTACTGTGTAACTTCCCCTAAAACCTCTAAAATTATTTTATGTTTCTGTCTGAGTTCGTTAAAGTAATGATATACTGTCTCACATCGATGAGTGAGCTTTACAGGCACAGGTACTTTCAAATTTGGATAAGCCAAGACTAGCTGTTTCCCCCTGCTTTTTATGCTAAGCTTGGCTCCTAGCTCTACCATCAATTAATAATAAATAAATGCAAAAAAAAAAAAACCAACCAACATAAAAATATCACATATAAAAGAAATAAACCACCTTTTAAATGGCATATGTTATATAATGTTAAATAACTTCGTATATTATGAATTTGATAGTGAAATATTAAAAACCATTATGATTTGAAGACGAAATCGATCTGTTAGAAATACTTGAGTGAAGTTGCATAAAATCCCTATTGAAACTCCAGAAAAATTCCAGATATTACTACTCAAAACCACAGTCAATACTCCCACAAGGGATGTATCAGAATCTATTCTTTGGCAAAGTAGAAAATAATGTGTGATATTCAAGTGCACATACAGGTAGATGATTGCTGGGCTTAAGTAATCATATATAAAAAATTGCCCTGTTTTAATTAATTTATGAGGTGACACTTTTTCACGTGATTTGATGAAGTAGCTTATTGTAATTGGACAAAACAGAAAAAAACCTGTAAAACGAGTTTAATAAAATTGCAGTTAAAATGTTAGCTTTAACTTTTACAGTGTTGAAAAGAAAGTAAATAAGTGTTGAGCTGTTCCTGTAACATTCTTGACTAAAAGTGAGCACTTGGGTTCCCAGAACTGAGGAGGAGTGCAAAGTCCCCACTTTCTCTGATGTGGAATTATTAGAGCATTACAACTGTTACTTTCATTTCAGTTATGCTTGTAAATTGAATTCATTAGCTTCACTGTCTTTAGTATTGACTGTTTTATTTGCTTACTGAAATAATGTTTGTTCTTGGCAAGTTTCACTTTGTTATAAGAATAACCCTCCATACCTCATAAAGACCCTTCACTGAGACTTTCCTTGGATTCTGCCCGCTGTACAGTCCCAGGCTAGGTCCAGCCAGACCCTATATCTCCTATTATTTAGCGCTTTCTGCATCACTCTTTGTCCCTGCCCAGGTGTGCTTTTTTCCACCAAATGAACAATCTTTATAGGCGTTCGGCCGCCATAACAGAGCTGATTTCCCTTTACCGGCATGGGTTGTGTAAGTCTCTGGGAATTGTCAGGCTTCCCTTTCGACCAAATCAGCCTAACATATGATGTTTGGGGTGCAATTTTATTCCTGTTTGACTGTTAACTACCCAGAGGTAATGGGGATGTTGGGCCGGAAGAAACTGCTGTGGGAAATATGTTGCGCTACTGTGTGTGTGTGTGTTTGTGTGTGTTTGTGTGATTGGTCGATGCAACATCGCTCTCCATTTATATCCGCTGACTTCGGAATTGGTTATTTAGGAAAATGAATCTGAAAATACAGAGAGAGAAAGAGGTAGAGAAGAGAGATGGTGGCAGATTACAGTGAAATGACCGTGCAGCTAAACTGGGGCTGGGGTGTCCATGATGGGGCTGTGGTGTCTGTGGTGATAGGATGTCAATGAAAATCAATAATATGTGCCAGTGTCTTACCAGTGAGTAGTGTCCGGGGCGACAACCAGCGGAAACAAGGGTGTATGTGTTTGTGTTTGCTTGGCATGAGGTATCCAACTTTTCAGACCCAGGTCATTGGTTCAGGACTAATACGTCCAACATCAGCTATGTAGAGATAGGAAGTGTAGTTTTATATTACATCAGACATACTGTTTGTACCCTAAATGAAGAATAGGCATGTTTGTGTGTTTGTGTACGGAATTTACATATATTTGTTTGCATGTCTGAACAGAGGCCACTTCAATCCTTTTATGGTCATGGTTGGAACACCTCTCACCTGTCGGCCTTTGTAGGGTGTTAATTTCACTGACGAAAATTAGCCTAGTGTGGTGTGAAACCAGGTATTAGCCATGCAGCTCGAGCTCACTGCTGTGAAATGTACCTGAAGCATCATCAAGTGCAACTTGCGGCTTTTTGCTCACTTCTTCCTTGATGAAATCTACAGATGTAAAGGTGTTATGATCTTACAGCCATATTTTGTCTGAAAGAACACAAGAAGAGATATTAGGCAGCCAAACACAAAGAAACTCAAGATAACAGCAAAGCTAGGCCAGATATGTCTATCCTTTCTACTCCACCCTGCCCTTCCCATTAGGCATGTCTTACCACTCTGCAGCCATCTTGGCAACACCTCTAGTAGTTATTCTGGGCTAACAAGACCAGATATAAATCTAAATGAGCAGGAGATCCATAACTTCACTTCCAATGGTCCTGAGGACACAAAAATTGCATGTAGAATCATGAGTCATGTCTGATAAAAAGCCACCTCAAGGTTTGGTGATGTTGCCCCAAAATAAGAACTTTATCCACAGATTATACTTCTACTATTCATTTGCAACAACAACATGATTGATTTGCCATCTTTGTGATTATGAACTATTCTATTCAAAATTCTCAGTGGGCTTGTCTCTCCTTACAACTTATCAATATGTAGTTTTATTGAACTCAGGTCAGGTAAATTTAAAAAAAAAAAAAAGAATGTATTTAAATAGTTGACTACTCTGAAATTACCTCATTCATCATCTAAATGCTCATTTAAGAAATTCAAAAAATATCAATTGAATATTATCCAATGAAATATTATTTAATAAATGAATGATAAGCATTTATTTTGCTCACAAAAGCAATTGATTTCATTGTATATGCATAGCAACTGGTGTGTGGGTATCGCGGTTATGATCTATTAATTATCAACAAATACATAGTAAATAAGTGGTAGCATGCAAGTAATAGAGAATTGAATCCACCTTCTAAAAAGTATTGAATATATGAAATATATTTCACAATATCATCAAAGGAAGTGGTTTTAACTGAAGTTACTGGTTTCAATACCACAACAGATATAGTTTACATAAAGATATTACACTCTGCAACTTTTAGATGTGCTCACAAATCTACATACACATGGCCTTGCAAGGCAGGGTGTCAAACTCAATACTGGGGCCAAAAATTCAAAACACAGTTTTGGTGTGTGGGCGAACAGGATAAGCTTATTTAGTGAACATACTAAAACTAAATGTTTTGAACATAAATAAGGAATAAAAACAGACAGAATAACCCATTCCAGAATAAATAAGCTTAAACTGAAAAAAACACAGAAAAAATAAATAAAAATTGTGACAGTACTTGTGCTTTAGTAACGTTAAAATAACAAATCAAAACATTTGAATTTTGCTTTTATGTCATTTATCAGAGCTGGATGCTTGTATCTTTTTGGCAACAAGTTCTTTTTATGTTTGGTGTGAGGTCCTGTGTTGTGGAGATTCTCAGGATGGACTGCAGGTGCTTATCAGTATGTGCTATTTTGTTAGTCTTCGTCACTGAGAAGAGCTTCTCACACAGATATGTGCTACCAAACATACACACAAGGTTCGAACGCGCATGTGAGCGGGCTGGAGCATTGCTGCGGGAATGGAGTAGATAAACTGTCGCAGGCCCTGCAGTGTCGTACTTTTGCCTTTAGTGTCCCGTACTGCAGCTCAATCAGCTCCTGAATCTGCACAGGTGCAGTTTCCCTCAGCAGCAAATGGGTTGAAGCAATTGAAATTCTTTTTGTGCTTCAAAAGTCACCAAAGCGCGTCTGCGAACTCAGTGCGCAGTGCGCTGGTTTATCAGCAAAGTGCGCATTTGATTGCTTGATTAATCTTGAGCGTTAATAGAACAACTGAAGCGCTGCATTATAGGATCTGTAGTTTATTATTATCAATGCTTCATATCGCCGGGCCACTAATGACGGTAATATAAAATGATCTGGCGGGCGGATATAATTACCGCGGGCGGATATTGGCCAGCGGGCCTTGAAGTTTGTTTCTATGTGCCTTAGAGGAAGACTTAGTTGGTGAGAGCAGCCCAGGGTGGGAATGGGAGTAGACAGTAGGACAGTGTGTTAGGGAGGTAGGCGTTCTAATGTTAGCCCTCCTATTCTCATTTCCCTGCCTGTGTAGCACTGCTGCTGCTGTGGAGAGAGAGGGAGAGGAAATTTCTCCATTTCAGAGCCAGTCAGGCAGAGGACAGGAGAGGTATAAATCAGCCCAGTCTGGTCTGGTGACCACCAGCGGCAGGAATGGTGCAGAAGACAGAGAGAGAAAGGGAGGGGGTGAGAGTCCCAGCAAGGGCCTGGAGCTGACAGAGGAATAATGTCTTTACTGTATGTCCCTCTCCACCCAGCCCCAATGTGCCATCTAAATCTACCTTCACTCATTTAATGTCACCTAATCCACCCTTCAATGAACCAGCCCATGTCCACACTCCCAATAACACACACACACACACACCTCCGACTCCTGACAATTAAGTGCCCGACTCCATCTCCCAGCAAAACAGTGTGGTTGGCAAATGGTCAAAGTATCCGTTATCTGGCAACAGAAGTATATCGAGATGAGCCTGAGGAGAAGATCAGGAAGGGGAGGAGAAGGACAAAGGCAAGTAGGGGGCAGGCCGACAAATTAGCCCATTCAGAAGTTAGAAAGTGCACTAACCAGAGGAAGAAATATAGTATGAGAGGCAATCATAAGAACCATATGTGGAGAAAGCGTTTTATAATGTGTTTGAACTATAGTAATGATTACCAGTGGAAATCATATACAAAAGCGTGTATAAATTTCTGACTTTATATACAGCATAAATAATATTTCTAATCAACTTCAAAACCTTTTTTCAAAATAATTTTGTAATTGTACATTTATGTGAGTGTATTCATTTGCAGGTGTGTTTGAATGCATTGGTATACATGTATTATTACCGAGATGCCCTGAAATGTAGGAATACAGAGCATCAACCAATTTTAATCCATTCTATGGGGTTACAGTATAAAATATCAATGGATAAGCCTTGAGAGCTACAAAGGAAGAAAAAAAAAATCTAAATTGATCATTTCATGAAAATGAAATGTATATACACCATTTGTTGCAAAAATAAATTTAATCTAAGCATTGCCTATGGTGTTTTTCTCATTTAATTAAACAGAAGATGCATTTTGACACAGTGTAAATAATCATAAGAGTATTTTGAAAATGGAAATGAAATTTAAATTAATGTTTGGCACATTCTCTGTTCTGTCTGTGGTATTTTCCTCTCTCTCTCTCTCTCTCTCTCTCTCTCTCTCTCACACACACACACCACACACTATGCTCTACCAGGTTTATGTTCACAGTTTTACTCAGGCCTCCCAGAGCTGTGTTTCATCTTAAAGTGAGTTTATTTCAAAGGCAAGTCAGTGTTTTTCCTAAAGAAAGAAGGGAGAAGGTAAACAGAGAGAGAGAGAAAGAAGAAGAGAGAGAGAAGAGAGAGAGAGAGAGAGAGAGAGTACCAGTCATAGCTTCAATACATAAGACATTTAGTAATCCTTCCAATGATGTCCAGGGCAGTGATGGTTACCAGACTACAAATACCCTACAAACACACACATGCACACACACAATCATTTTTATTGTTATTTGGGTCTGCAGCATTGTATTTCCTGCCCTCTTGGCATACACACACTAAAACAAAAATCCATGTATGTCGACAGCCAGTGTCACCACAGGGAATTATTCTTTTTGAGGCAGCCATTGAAAACAATTACATCACTGGGTTTTCATCCGATTGCTCTGGGTGAGCAATGCTCAGCAGCTGGAGTCGGCCTGCCTTCGCCCGACCCGCAGACCCCATGGGTTTGCTGTCCTGCTGGTGTAAGCTATGACTGCTCTCTCTCTCTCTCTCTCTCTCCCCTCCCCTGTGTGTGTGTGTGGGAATATGTGCAATAATATGGTAAAGGTCCTGGGGGGGGGGGAATAAAAAGAAGCAGTTAAGAGCAACAAAGTTTTGAATGGGAGAATAAAAGAGGTAAGTAAATATCCTGGACTATTATAGTTACTGTTTAGCCGACTGTTCGCCAGCAGTGGTGGAAGGAGGTGTCTTCTTCTTATAAAAATAAAAATGTAAAATACTAATAAGTTCTACATTCAAAAGTATGGAAGTACTATCTTCTAAATGTGCTTATTTGCAAATATATTATGTGCAAATATTTTAATGTTATATCTCATTAGTGTGGAGCTAGCCAAAACTACTCTTTCTATATTTTGCAGTTTAATTTACTGCATAGCCATGCATTGTACTTTTGATTTTTTTTTACTCTTAATATACAAAGTAACTCAATGTAGTGAAGTAAAATATAGTTGTGCAGAAGTAAAACGTAACGTACAAGTATTGTAAAATTTTACATAAGAAGAATTTTTGAGTCATTGTGTTACTTTGTTACTTTCCGCCACTGGTGATTAATACATGTAGAACTGCACTGATCAGTCGATTAAATGATTAAACAGAAAATCTATTGGCAGCTAAATCAATAATCAGTTGTTTATGTCAATTTTACAGCAAAAATGTCAAATGATCAATGGTTTCAGTTTCTCAAATGTGAAGATTTGCTTCTTTGTCACACATTATATTAAATTTAACATCTTTTGGATCAGACAAGACAACACATTGTATAATGTCGCCTTTGTGTCTGGGACACTGGGATGGATATGTGTTTTTTTTTTTTTTTCTTTTCTCATCTTTTCTGATGTTTCATAGACCAAACAATTAACAGAGAAATTAATCTGCAGTCACAAAAACATATGTAGTACAGCTAAATATTTTGTCAGATAAATGTTTTTATTTTATTCAAAATCATGGACTGACACCCCCCCCCCCCCCCCCAAAAAAAAAAAAAAGACTGGCTGCTTGTCTTGTTAAATAATCATGTACTGGCTGTTTTACGGTCATTGATTATTCTGTGAAAGCCATTCTGAGGGGCAGCATGATTGCCACACCACCATCGGACCACTATTACATCTAACTGTGTTACTTCATCTAACAGCATTAGCCCACTGCTCTGCACCACACAAGCTCCTTCCAATAGCATCAGTCCAGTGGTGCCATGTGACAGTGGGAGAAAACAACAACTAATATCCAGCCGGCACAGTTGGTAATTAATCCTGGCTCGGCTTCCCTCGGCCGAGGAGTACAGCAAAGGCTAGAAGGCAGGATCCCTTTGTTAAGCTTTGACCACACAAGTCACCTCACCGGCCCTCCCGAAGCGGGGAAACGCCAACTTTGGAGTATTAAGAAAACCAATAGCCTTGTTGACATGAACACGGAGGCCTAACCCCCGCAGCCTCCTCATATGAAGCATTGATTTTTCTGTCCGGCCGCGGCACTAAGACCATTCATTCTCTATGGCCAAGCCCAAGACTTGCACGGACGCAAGCGCCCTGCACATACACACACACACACACTCAAGCCCAGACAACACACACAGGGGCCTGGCTAAATGCTCCTTTCATCCTCTCAGTCTTACCTTGGGGGTGGAAAGTTGAGAATTAAAGTCACCTCTTCTCCTCCAGGTTTCACCATCACTCCAGCAATGAACCAATACACACAGAGTAAACATGCAGAGGCACACACAGTATGGCCTTCCCCTGAGCAGGGAGGCCAAAGGGAAGGTGAGGTTAAACATATTGAGCTGCAATTGAGGGGGATCAACCTCCTGATCTCTGGCGATGCAGGTCAGCCATTCATACCATGCAAACACAATAGCACTGTAGGCAAAACATCCTGTTTTCACACACACACACACACACACACACAGGCACAGTTTCATGGTTAGCTATGGATAACCTCTGTGGCTTAGCGGGCAGTGTTTCGTCTCTTTCTTTTGTTGTCTCACTTATTTCCCTGTTCTCTCTTTCGATCTTAACTGTCTTATTTTCTCTGTAGTGAGGATTATGTATGGTCTTCTCTTTTAGCCTCTCCATCCTGTCTCTGTTTCTCACTGCAGTAAAAACTGGCCAAGAGGAGAAAATGTTTATTATCCATCTTTTTCTAGGCTTGATTAACTAGCTGCACAAATGCAGCTAAATAGATGACAAGATGTCGGACAGACAGCGTTAACTGATGTGATCTGAATGTGTGATGCAAGAATAGAAATATATAAAAATCAAAGAAGAGGCTGGAATGGAGCGGAGGGGAAGAGCTACCGTTTGCTCAATTAGCATTGGCACATTAGTAAAAGCACAATATCACAACCTCACAATTGGCTCAGCTCCCTTCAGGACACGCTGTAAGACATACAGAGACATTAGCATAGGGTGAGCTAACGAAGAAAAAAGGCAAAAGTAAAAAAGATTTTCAAAGCGTTGGCTGTACCGGATGTCATTAAACATTTATAGAAGTCCCCCTCAGTGTGATGAGCATTTTGGTGCAGAAAGTGAGGAGGAGAGAAAAAGTCCCACTTTGGTTTGTCCTGTGTCTGTCTTTTTACAGATAACAGATAAATACACACCTCTGCAGTGTTTGGTCTAATTTCCTTTCTCACTTCAGTAGTGAAATAAGAAAAAGAGAAAGTTCCTTAACTGAGCTACTATGACAATGGGACCAGCTATCACCTGTAAATGACACAGTGGCCCATTTTACAAAGAAATTCCTTGTATCCCAAAATCCCATTAAGATTTTAATGAAGGTACATATACATAGGTGTATGTAGACCAATTTAAAACTGCATGTTAAAGTTTCTTTGTATTTCATTAAGGACAACACGCATTAATGCACATTTCAGTTAATGTGCCAGTGTTCATTTTTAACTGCAATCCTAGGCCAAGATGTTCTAAAACTAATTAAGGTACAACTTTTAAAAGATAAATCAAAAGCAACAAAATCAGCATGCAAAAGACAGTGTCCAAGTCATGTCTGTGGTTGTGCATGTACAAACAAGTAAATAAATAGCTGACGCATCTGCTGATGGCGTCAATCTGGGATGATAGGATGAGGAAATGTTGCACATCATCAAACAGATCAGTGTGTGTCGACACAATTTGATGAGAAAGCCTCTTCTCTTGTCTTCCATAGACGACTACAGAGTGTTGATCAATGATACGACTCGACCAAATCATGTCACACAGATCAGAAAACGATGAGACTTATTGGATGGAAATTAACAGATGATTTTGATTTAATAGAACTTGAGTCTTATTTTCATAGTTTGTTCACTTTCATTTCTATCAGTTATGATAACATTGTACACAAGCTGAGATCTAGGACCGCAGCGACATTACTGCACTCACTCGTAACATGACATCAACTCACTACTGCCAGTGCTAACAGACTGCGTTTCTTGTCAGGTGCCATGCGACTGAAGAGATGCCATTTCCCTCCTTATCAAGCACTCTCAGCTGAAGGTGTTCGGTCATGAAGGAAATGAAAACATGCTTGTGCCATTTGGCCCTTATTTTGTATTTCACTGTTCTTCCCTGTTGTCAGTATTGCACTCTTTCTACCCTCAGCTGTACACTTGTTTATCACGAGGCCTGGGACCTGTGTGCCGTGTTACATTCCAGTGGTGCAAACAGCAAGAACGTGACGCGTATCTTGATCACAGAATTGCTTTGGGGACACATGGCTCGTGGAAGCAAATGTCATTAATATTTTTTTTTTTTTAATATTTCCTTCCCTTTTCAACATCTTTTCAATGTGCTGTGTTGGCCAGTGTAAATTGCAGATAGGAGGAGTTCAGGAAAGGCGGAGGTTGTTGCTGCCCTGGGATATTTATCCCAGGAAAATTTTCAGCTGAGATATTGTGTGAGCTCTCCTTAACTCTGACAGAGAAAAAGAGAGAATGCTGAGGGAAAAATAGAAATTGTAATCACAGTATGCTTGAGGGAAATGCATGTTCAAGAGAAAAAAAGGACCATTACATCCAGAGACTTTTCTTTGTGAAAAACTGAAAAGAAACTAGGATTGCACTTTAAGTAATCAGACCATGTACCACTGAGACTGTAGGAACAACGTGTTAATGCAGCTTAATCTCTAATGCCGAGGGGATACAAACCGCACACTCTCTGACTAGATGTTTCTTTACCGGACTCTGGCTGGTATTATGTTATGGAAACAGGGATTTGGAATTAGGGCCATTCCATGAACACGAAATGCACCATGATTTACAACAAAGCAATCCATAGTTGTTTCACAGAGTCATCAATATATAAGAAAAAGTGAGTAAAGGAAAGGATCGGCTTTTCTGAAAAGAAACCAGAGACCAGAGAAATAAGCAGCTTCTTCTCAGTTATTTATCAAGTATTAAGTATTTTAAGTGTAAAGTTAAAGAGCATTTTTAGTCTGTTTTCTTATTCGTTTTGTTTTTGCCTGTAGTGATGAACCATCAGAAAAAGTATTACTTTGCAACTCCCCTCAGTTTCATCGCCCCATTCTTCTATTCTCAGCCTCTTTTACCTCATTATTTTGGTTTTTGAAGTTCTACACTCACTGAACACTACCTGTTTTTCACTACATGTCAAACAATTTAGCGTCTTGCTCGTATTAACTCAGTAGTGAAAGGAGACCAAAACTGAGCTAGAATAAGCATGGATATTTAGACTGTTATATTCAGCTATCTAGATGCATGACTCCCAATGAATGCCAGGTGTGTGTCATGTCTGCTGAATGGGTAAATTGCAAATGTTTGCAAACACTATTACTAGAGTTTTTTATTTATTTTATTTTACATCCTGCAGATGTCTTATCAGCTTGTTCCACTTCCCCCAAGTGACCAGAAATAAATAAATGAATACAGTTAATAATATGCCAATATTGTATCCATATGCTGACTGCTGATTAAGATACAATACATTCCTTCTCATGTGGAACTTACAATATTAAAGCTACACTAATCAATATTTTTATATTTACAATGGACTTTTCAGCTGCAGCAGGCCGGTGTTTTGAGCAAAAAAACAAAAATCTCAGATAAGCTCACTGCTCACTACCAGTTTAGTACCAAACAGCTGGCAGACAAAGTTAGCAACTAGCTAGTGATCATGGTGTAGGAGTTACTCAATAAGAAACAACATAGTTCCCTCACGTGTAGGTTGAGACCAAAACAGAGCTAGAAGAAGAGTGAATATTGGACTTACATTTATTAGGAGAATAAAAACACATATTGCTAATGTTGTTGTGGCAAGTGTGAAATAGTTTGCTAAGACTTACCCACTCTGACTCACTGTGAACACTTACATATCATCACCCTGTAAAGTTGTGTGTGGTAAAGCTGTTTTCATGTACAGAGAGCAACACCTATCAGTCGCTTGACCAGACCTCCGACTGTGTAGTCCCACTCACCTCACTATTCCTCGTGATCCCCGGCTTCCAAGTGCTGTCACTGTAACAAAGATGTAAAATCTGTATAAGATTCTCGCTGAATATCGCAGATGAACACTGGTTTTTAATTACTTTTAAGTCCTTTTATCTGATCCGGCAGTTTAAGCTGCTGACTGTCACTCACTGTTTGGGGCACAAAATGGGAACGAAAGGTAAAGGTAAAATGATGATAAAGGTCAATGAAATATGATGTTGTTTTAAACAAATAATTTAAATGGAGTTCCAGGACAGTGTGGTGGTTGTAAACGTTGGTGTCAGTGAGCAGATTTGGTAACTGTGTGTCTCTGTGTGTCTTGTGTGTGACAGAGCAGACAGTGAGCAGCTAGTCCAGACTTGTAGACAGGGTGTAGGAGGTGACTGATGACTACCATCACATCACTATCAGCTCTTCATAAGACTCAATAAACACACACACACACACAGTAAACATAGAAGATGGATCTCTTGAGAATCTCCCACCGTGGCCAGAGAAGCACATCTAACCTGTAAAATCTAGTTGATTTAAATTTAAATCCTAAAAAACTATTGCTGCAAACAGCGTTATCAAAACAAATTAATTAGATTTGAGAGACCAGTACACTAGTATGGGTCAGCCAGGTCCAGCACTATTTCACATTTCAAGTAAACATGAAATTCACCTATTTTTGTATTGTCCTCAAGTTGTTGTCTTTGCACGAATGGAGCTCCATTATGAGTTCTATTAAATTAGGTCTAAATGAAAAAAACAATCAAGGAAACAAATCATTCTGTGCGCAGAAGTCATTTTCATCTTCATTTCCTCGTTTCCTCCATGGCATTAAACTGCTCAGTCTTGAGTGTCAGCAAACTGCTCTTTCAAACAAACAGCCCTCTGAGTGAATTACAATTTTCTTTTCTTTCCCTGTCTTTTCTCTTATTTTTTCACTCTCCTTTCTCTGATGGGCCACTGAACCCTTTCTTTGGCTGTGTATGCACCAGCAAACATGCTGATACGATCTTAAAGGTCATGTTCTTTTCACGTTGACAGAGGCCTTCCAAAACTTTGACGAGGGGGTCCCTCTGAAGAATAGCACTGTTACACTGCAGCAGCGGCTGTGGTAGCACCTCAAGCTGAAGCCAAACTGATTAATGCTCTACATCAAAAGCCCTTTTTCCTATTCAACCTGCATTTCCTGGGGTAGTCATGCTGAACCAGGATGGCCCATCAGCCCCGGCACTCTGCGCTTCCCAGTCTTATTCATTGAGATGTAAAAGGATAAACTGATTATCACTGATGAGCAGCAGTTGGGTTCACTTCTGGAACTGCTACACCATCCAATCATGTAAAATGAGTTAAAAGCTAAGCAGGTGTCTTTCTGATGGACACTGTATCATCTATAGCCATGGAAATGGTCTGTTGTGCTCATGCAAACGACGTGCAAATGCTTTCAGGTGATTGTTGTAACTTAAACACAACAGTAAAATATTTTTTTGTTATTTAACCAAGTGTGTGTTTTAGTATGTAAGATGTGTATCAGTCTGGTGGTATTGCAGCTCAGGTAGTACCTGCAGGTAATATGTGGGTGTGCGTGCATGTGCGTGTGTGAGTGTGAATCTTAGTGTAAATCTTTTTGTGTATGTGTTTGTGTCAATGTTGGGCTACTCTCTGTCGACAACTCCCCTCTTCCCTGCCTTGTTTTTAAAAGGCAACCATAATGGCCGGTAAGGACAGCCTTAAGAGCTGCTGGCAGCTTGAAGCTTGACGCAACCAAAGGTCATTGATTCTCCCCCTCCTCAATGTGTGCTCTCTCTCCCTTTTTTTAAACAATTCATCGAGATTTTGGCATTTTGTGAACACACACAGGACAGCTCACCGACAAGCCGACCTTGACAGCGAATTGGATAAATAAACCTTCAATTTAGCTGCTCTCCTCCTCTCGTTCCCCAGCGCAGCTCGCCGGCTCAGGCAGTGAGTCCCACCGGGAGCCTTCACCTATCCATATCGTTCAGCCCACGCTCGGCTCGGCTCGGCTCTCCCTCCCTCTCTCCTGGCCTGTCTAGCGGAGCTGCCCTCAGCTCTGTGACAAACACGGCCTTAAAGATAAGCTAACAGCCCCCTTGCGCTCCAGTCAAAGTCAATCCTTGTGCCGCGTCGGAAATTTAATGCCAATTCCATCTCTCAACCCCGTCCATCCCATTTCCACAGCCGACAACGTACCCTCCGCCTCTGCCTGCCTCCATCAAACCCTTTTGCGAGACACAAACACATTGGGCAACGCAGACATGCACTGACATGCATGCAAACACACACTTCTCCATACCTATCAGATGGGCTTCACCATCCCAGGGGAGAGGCAGGGAGTGAGAGCACTACTCCATAACGGGTGATGACATGGCATTTAATGATACTGTCCAAAATGATACGGGCCTCTTCCGACAGCTACGGCTGCTCTGCATGGAGGCCGTGCAGCCGTGGAGAGCCAGATAAGCTTGGCTGGGCTGGCACTATGTTTGTGTGTGTGTGTGTGTGTGTATGTGCATATGCGTGCGCACTAGTGTATTCGAGGTCTCCTAACATGGCAGAGGCAATACTGTAGCTTTCACTCGTCCTGTCGCTTGATAGGATGTGACATATGCCTCTGCCGCACACTGCCGTCATTCCTGCCATCACCTCACCTCTCCACCCCCTATCTCCTCTTTTCTCCTTTCATTTGTTCTCCTCTCCTCTTTCCTTCTCTTTTCATACTTCTTCTTTACACAGTGTAAAACAGGTTTTCCTCAAAATAACAGGTATGTTTTATTTCTGTGCGGTGTTACAGTGGCAAAGGATGATTATCGTTGGGCTAATAACAACCAGTCTGGAAATAACAGGTAAGAAAGAGACATACTGTAAAAACAAACATGTCTTGACATCAGCCGCCCTAACACACACTATTCCTGAAAAAGATGTCAGCTGGACATTTCTTTGCTGTGGTGTGATGGTTACATTTCCAGTATTCAAGCCAACCAGGCGATTGGAGCAGACACCATCTTATCTGGTCTTCCATTTGAAAGAGAGAGACCCAGCTCATAAGACAGGGTGCATGTGTTTCAACTTAGGCGTGAGTTTACACCAAGGGGCAGTATCACACAGTTTAACCACACTGACTATGTTAAAGGGTGATAAAGGATGGTGAGAGTAGAAACATGCAACAATGAAAATGTCATTAGAGTCAATCCAAAAGTACTGGTGCTCACATGTCAATCAAGCAGTGCCAGTGTGTTAGTATGTCTTACTCTTGGAGGACAAAGATTACAAAATACAGATATTTCATATACTGAGGTATTTGTATAATGTAACGTATGTCCCTGCAGAAGGTGTTGCGTTCTATTGCCTTACTTCCTTTATGCTTTTTTAAATTTTAGCTCCTTTGCATGTTGGTTGTCTGGTGAGTAATCGTGCCAGGGTTACCGTAAAAATGCACATCACTTACTTGGTGAAGCAGGTATGCAAAATCAGTGACAAAAATACTCTTGTTGAGACTGATTCAGAAAAAGACTCAAACTTCATCACCTGGTCAAAGGTCTTCACTAAGTTATACTGCTGCTGATATTGCCCTGTGGCTAACTCCATTTGCTTGCCATAGTGCAAAAACTGGTTTCCAACCATAACCACATGGCCATGTGGTTATGGTTGGAAACCCATAGCTGATATCTGCAATTAACCCAGTGGTGTGTCATCAGGACAAGCGAGGCAAGCAGCGCTTGGCCAGTTAGAGCGAAAAATAGATGTAAATTACGATACTGAAATGTAGGCCACATCTCTCCATACATCTCAAAATAGTGCTCTGTATCTGTTTGCACTCATCTTGTAATTTACCTCCCTGTTTGGGAGGCTATTGTCTATTGTCTCTGGACACTAGGTTGACTACCACCAGTTGCATCATCAGTCATTTTCGTGGCCGTAACCGTGACTTTAAAGTTAGCAGTATAGCTGTGAACATAGCAGTGAAATGTATGTGCAGTTTAGTAAATAAAAGCTACATCTCTTCATGACTCAAGCCAAGTTCTTCCATCTTGATTGCCATCTGCTGATTTAAATGGTGGAGGGTTAGCCCTGAAGTCAGCTGACTTCAGCCCTGGAGCAGAACATAAAGTCTGTGTGTGTTTCCCGGCTTTGATCTGGATGGTGACCTCAGGAAGGGTTAACAATACTGAGACAGAAAAATACAGGATTCTGTATTGTCGATTGACGTTGTCAGTTAATGGTAAATATTTTGAAGATTACCATAGAAGTAATTTTTAGATACAACTCCGCTATATTATACATTTGATATGTTTACTGTCAGTTCAAAGGAATAATCCTAATACTTCTTCAACCAGGAAGGAGTGCTGAAAGGTGAAGATGTCCAGACTGAGTGCAGTAAGATGAAGGAGAGAGACTTTCTGTTTTTGCAGTGCAAAACTAGACGGGACGGTCGCTGAGTTTCAGAGAGATTTGCTAAAACTACTCTAATGAAAAGGTGTCTGGTGGTGGTGTTCGGATCTGCTCGCCTATCAACATTTCTGGACCCGATAATTCCTGTTAAATGAAATACTAGCAGACTCAAAGATGGCTGCTGGCCTGCACAGTATAGGCAGAAGCTTGTGAGAACTGTGTACTCTATCAGACAGTTGTTTTTCTCTCTATGCTGGTATAGATGACTTAAGTGCTAATATAATGTTCACTTCCTGTGCTTCCTTCCTATGTTCCCTTCTCATCTTTTTTTCCATCAAGTTAATTTTAATCTATATACAGAATCTATATAGACACTGCTAGCAGTTTTTGCACTGGTGGTAACACATAAATGATAGACATGTCTGTCAATAAATGACAGGAAAGTTAAGGTTATTCACATAGTATAGATGCAGAGGCAAATCTGTATCTGAATTGGCTTGACTGTGCATACCTGTGTACGTAGGCATGGTGTTCTTAGGAATGTGTGTGCATAGACTTTATGCATGTGTGTCACCCACTTGACTGTCTGACAACCATAATGACACCTCGGGGTGTTGAAAGTAAAACACAACCTCCAGCTAAAGCCAGTCTGGCTGTGATAATGAGTGGCTTGCTCTAAACGCACTGACAGATGGAAGAGAAATCCATGTAGGCAACTCCATCAGGTAATTAGATTGAACCTACAATACCAGGTAATAAGTGTTTAGGTAGAGCTAACAGCTACCTTTCTACACTTCAGCTGCATTCATCCTCCACCAGGTTAAGTGCAGCATCTCACCAGACTCTTTGGTCTGCACCAGGAGTCCGACTGTCAAGCTGTCCACCAGCCAAAGCAAACTATTACAGATGTGTAAACACCATTCAGTTCATTTGAAATGCACCGGGCAGACTAAATTGTGGCGGTGCCCTTAGAAAAAATAATACCTTAGACTAAAATTGTTTTCTCAACAGGGACACACTACACACACCACTCTGCGCACTATAAAAGACGTGTGATCAGGTTACTTCAAATACTCCACACCAATGGGAACTTCACCATCCAACTGGGATATATGCGCTGGGAGGGCCGAGTCTGGCTCATTGTGTTCAGTTCGGATTCCATTCGGCACCAAAAGCAACTGATTTTTAGGATGTAAAGACGTAAAACTAAAATATGAAATATAAAGGCCACTAAAAAATAATCAAATATCTGCCAGCTACACTCTCACTCTATGACAGTGAAATCCAGAGGCTTGCTTCTTGCAAATTGTAACTGACTTAAACATCTGTCCATAAATGTATAACCCTCAATATCCTTATCAAACCTCATTACATAAGTGATCAATTTATCTCATATCACCAAGTTCACTGTACAAAGATGATAAAGATGATAAAGAGAGACACTGGTAGAAATTAGTTCCTCGGACTGCAGCTTTCATTCCTCACCGCCTAAATTAAACAAGCTTTAGATCATAGTTCTATTCATCCTGCAGCTGAAAAACACTGTTAACAACCCCGCTCACTCATCAGATCTCAAGTCTCCCCAGAGATGCCTCTTCCTGTCTGTATCTATGACTCTGGCCGCCCACTCCTTCCCAAATAACGCGGGAGGAGGACTGATGTCGAACATCATCCCTTTGCTTACATGTCCCGAAAATTTTTCCACCTACCACTGAGCTTAAATCTAAACCAGCATGTGCTTGCTGTCAAGCTTTACCAACAACAGCTCTTGTTTTCCAGCTGTTGTTTTTGATCTTTCGTCAAAGCGAATTTGATGCTTTGTAGTGTCTAACAGGAGTTTATTTATTCGGATGATGGATAAGAAAGGCGATGCCTGGGGCTGCAGTTGGTCTTGACCATGAATCATAAGGAAAATGCAATCCTTATGAAAAACACCTCTTCAGCTTTTGGTTTTTTGGAATGTTGTTGTCGTGACCGTCCCTCTGTGACTTTAGTTTCTTGTTTCATTTTGATTTGTCTATTCCTTGTGTAACATGGTTTTTTGTATTCTTTATTTTCTTTTATCTGTACTTTCCTTACGCTCATTGGCGGAAGCGTAAACCTGTTCAGTGTGTGGGGGAATCCAGTCGAGTTTCATCCGTTCTCCTTCGACTGTCATAGATTTGGCTGCTCAGTTTCATCATCAGGGTCCCAGTCATATTAATCCCTCAGTGACTTTCATTTGATTTTATTTTGGTTTCCTTTGTAATACTCTTGTGGTTTTATTCTTCCTGTTTTATTTTACATAGTCACCTTCCTTGTGTGTCTTTTTGTGCTCAGATTTCCTATCTTTTGCTCTTTTCCTGCCTGTTTCTGTTTTCACCTGTGTTTAATTTGCAATCAAGCTCCCTGTGTATATAACATCTTAGCCATCCTCTGTTTAGTTGTTGGTGGATTGTGCTGTTTCTAGTTAGATCCCCTGTGTTTGTACCTCTCTTCTTTGTGGCTTTTGTATTCGCCTTTTTGGATTTATGTTCACTTGAACTTTGCCTCCCCACCCTGTGAGTCGTTTTGTTTTGGTTTAATAATTCACTGAACTATCTGCCCTGTCTCCTGCCTGCTTGAGGTTCTCACTCCCTGTGCCTTGTCCCAGACCTGACAGTTCTGATCACAGTGAATCTAAAGAAATTTGTATTTGAATTGTTGAACTGTTGATTATTAGGTCCAGTTCTGTTGCACTTGAAAATCTCTGTCATCAATAATTAGTGACATCTGACGGTCTAATAAAAAAAACCCAAAAACTGGAGAGCAGTTGCGGCCAATCAACAGAGGCACATATACAGCACCCCATCAACCCACAAAGCAATTTAGAGTAAGTATGCTTAATAAATTATTATTAAATATTTTAAATTAGCATGAATGAGATCAGATCAGATCAAGATGATCCAGCAATGGAAGTGCAGTGTTACAGCAGCAGAGGATAGTACAATGGCAAGGTGGCCAACAAGAATTCCGCACAAGACTGTCCCCATCTGTTTCATTCATCATCGTCATCATTAACTATATAACTTATCATTAGAGAAGAGATTTTTGTAATCTATTCCACTCATTTTAGAAGTAGTGAATTAGATATAACATATATTTTATCAGTGCTTGGGTAACAAAGAATATACAATATTTGTGGTGAATCTGAAAGTTAAAATTTGATCAATCAGCCCAGTGTTTATATTTATTTGTTTTCTGCAGGGTGCCTTCTGCTTGGTGAGAAGACAGATTAAATAGCAAACTGAGCTGATGAGATGGGTGTGTTTTCTTTGCTGATTCAATTGTGGCCATTAAATATAACAGTCCTGTATAGTTGAGGTCAAGCTTGGTGCACCCAGCTTGAAAACAAACCCTCAGTGCCTGTAGTCATGCCCAGATAAAAACAAATGACAAAAAACACAGAGCCACCACTGGATTTTGATCAATCCTGAGCAATTAACACGAATAAACAATTCAAGAAGAAAACAAAAGACAGGGAGGAAAAGGAGGGTGAAGTAGTAGAAAGATGTGACGGAGGCCTCAGTGACATGCTCTCTCCAGACCCTCAGCTCTATTCCTTTCAAACCCTGCCAAACTTTTAAAGAGGTACTCTTTTTGTCAGCTTATAAATCGCCTGCCTATCCCCTGCATCTAAAAGAGCACACACACTCACACACGTACTGTACCTAGACATACACACAGTGTGCACACACCTCTCCAGGCTGCAGAAATCTTGGCAGATCCCCTCTGACAGACAGGCAGGAGAATCAGAGATGATGGAGAGGAGGCATGTGGGAAGAGGGATGGAGGGTGAGGATAACAATCAAATAGATGACAGAATACAGGTGTTTGGGTTTGCCAGACAACCTCTCAGCTGCCTCCACTCCCTCTGGCAGCCGATGATATCAGACTCCTCCACCGTTATTGGCCACCAGTCTCAAGAAGCCAGACATAAAGCTTTGACTGGGAGAGGAGAAATGGTAAACTGAAGAGGAGGAGGAGGAGGAGGAGGCGGTGGCGGTAAGAGGAGGCTAGGGGGAGAAAGAGGTGTTTGACAAAGAGTGAGAGAGTGAGTGCTCTTCTTCAAGAACATCACTCTCTCTCTTGCTAACATTTGGCTGAACTTTCAGATGGGATCCTCCCTCCTGACTTCTCTCCTGTAAGGTCAGATGGAGAGAGAGAGAGAAAGACAGAGAGGACTGGAACAAGGAAGTATTGTTAAGAAGATAACATTCAAACAAGAGAGCAAAGGGAGGATATTGGTATACAAATTGACAGAGAAGTTTGAGGGAAAGAATTGGCAGGTTTTGCATTTTTCTCTGTCAAAAAGGGCTCAAGGTGCAGGTAAAGACTGAAGCATAAAATTGTGGTTGCGTTTTTGCCCAAGAGGTTTTGGAATAGAAAAGCAACACTGCAAAGGTCTTAGGAATGCATATTGAATCCGATATCTGGCAACAAGAGTAAGAAATGGTTACTCTGTCTGAGTGAGTCTACAGTGCTGCCAATGACTCAGTGTCTGTACTGCTGGAGGTGGGATAAATTTAGATTTTAAGGCACTCCATCTTTTCAAAAGACCTGCAACACTGTTCAAATCACCTGTTATCATTTCATAGTTATATTAAGAAATACAACACCTCCAGCATAAACTGGCTCTTCGTCAGATACGGAACAATAAAACAAATTCAGGGAGGCACAACAATCGTCAGTGTTGTCCTAGTAGATCGTTAGCCTCAATTCTTTAAGCTAAAATTAATGCATGCATCGTACCAAGTGAACATAGACTCAGTATGATCATCTTAGCATATTTTACTTTGTGTAAGTGTTTCATTCAACTTTCACAGACTGCCAGTTTCATAATACAGTAAGTGAATGTAGCAGGTGTTATGAGACAGTATTTGATCACCCAAATCATGCAAATAAGTTGCAGTCATATAACGATACTAATCAGCGGGTCGTAGTAAAAACATTTTTCTATTAGGAAAAAGTCTGTATTGTTACTTTGGATCATGGAAGTGGCCTGCAACCACTCTCTTAGTTCAGGTCTCAGTCTGATGCCTGACAAACGTTTAGTCTTTTCAGTGTGATTCCCTCTTTGTTTTTCTCCAGACAGCGTGTTCTTGCTGAGCTCCAATAAGTTGGGGGGGGGGGGGGCTAGAAAAAAATGAAACAGCTGCTTCGACAAGGAGCTATAGACTTTTTCTGTATACAACCAAGTTGAACACAGTTTTTGTTGTTCAACCAAGAGAACTCAAGGAAAGACAGTCCAAAAAGTGTGTGTCATTGTCTCCATTTGTACAATTAATTGTGTCAGGCCTGCAGAGATACCCCCCAAAAACATCTCATTATTAGGCTGCACGACGCAGCCAGGAAGAGGCAGCAAGCGTGGCCATTTGGAATTTGCCTTTGACATGGTCAGGCGACATGTTGTACACCCTAATTTGTTTGAATCATACTGAGGCCTTTGGACACATTTCTCTACATTCGATTACATTTGTTGATCCTTCTCTGTTATAGAATATGAAGTCATCACCTTGTTCTGTATGCCATTTTGTAGATAAGGAGGAAACTGTGTAACCACACACAGATAGGCAGACATAGCATAGCAACATGAGCATTTAGCTTGAAGAAATCAATTTGGATAAAACATTGACCCCAGTAAAGATTAGAGACATAAACAGGAGGGAAGTAGGATACACATAATCCCCTTTTCATTTCATTTTTCTTTGCCTCTGTATTTTCTTTCTTTCTACTGAATACTAATTCTTTTCTGCAGCACGCCAAAGCTCACAATGGATAATCTGTATGGTAATAGAACTGCTTGAGCCCAACTTAACACATAAATGTGTCAGAAACTCAGTCGGAATACAAAAAAAGAGAGAGAGGAGAACACGAAAATGAATCCCCCGGTCTCAAAAACCCTGCCATGATATTCAGAGGTATTAATTTCTAATTCCACATTTTCCATGTTCAGATGTTCAGGAAAGAGGACTAATAGCTGAAATTATATTTGGTAATAATTCATGCGGAGTGGACTCCCTTTGAGCACTGGAGGGACCCGGCTCTAATTCATCAGAAGGAATCAGAAAACAGCTCTGTGATATCCGTGTTTTAAAACATCTGCCACTTGCTCAATGTTTCATCAGGGAGCATGTTTCAAAAAATATGACTAGAAAATCAATCAGGCCGCTGCAGACGAATGAGTGTCAACACAATCCATGGTACTGATGGTAGTAGTATGTCCATTTCTCATACATCCATGCAGACAGTTGCTGGTGGATCATGTGATATATCAATTATACAGTGTTTGATACATCACGTTCATGTCACAGTTACCAAGACAAATAGTGAAGATAAACAGTGACTAAATCAGTTAACTCTTGGAGGCAGTGAAAAATTACTGTTTTTGTCCCAAGTGTGTCCCAACCAACGAACAGACTGAAGCTCCCCTCACACAAGTTACATTAACTTAAACAAAGAAATGTTAGCATTAAAAAAATCCTTCTGTTTGCCTTCTGTTTGACGCAGCTTTCTATTTACATCAGAGATCAGAGGTCAGAACTGGGAGTGACATCACCTCAGAGTTGACGGCGTTCCAGTTGAGAAGTCAGAAAAACATGTACGCTCACAGAGCCTTTATAGTTGCTCTTTTGGAGTAAAGACAACTTCAAAGCAAATATGCACTCCACCTGAAGAACGCCTCAGTTGTTAACATTAGATTTTGATACACTTTAGAACATTCTTAAAACGCTGTTCAAATGTAACTGTTTGAGCCATTGGACTAGCCATTTTATTGCTAGTCATTGTTAGCAAAACCATTTGATAACAATATTCTACATGGTATTTTGCACATACAAACAGCATAGCAACATGTCCATGGATAAAAACTGAACAGTACTATGAGTATGACTGACTTAATGTGAAACAAGCAAGACAGAACTGCTATAAACAGTGAAATTAGCAGAGTGTTCACTGCTATTGATGAGAGTAGCCGCCATCTTGAATTCTTATGTCGGGGTTGGTGGGATTTCTCCGAATTTCTGAGTTGGAAATCTGACTTCAGGGGGCGTTTCATTTGAAACTTCCAACTACGAACTCGGAACTTCTGACTTCCGAGTACAACTAGAACGCACATTTACTTTAAAGCAGGTGTCTATCCACCATCTTATTAAAATTCAGAGCTCTGACCAGATGTTTAACTAACTAATAGCCAATAACTAATAGCTGCACCTTGAACTAAAAGAGAGGTATCCATCTTGGGTATTGACCATTTTCCATCCTTTTGCCATTTGCGTCCCTCAGTGTGGTCTGTTTTCTACCATCTTACAATGATGTCCCTTGGAAACCCATCAATACTCTAAGACTGCACAATACAAGCATGTAATTTTATATAGCAGCAATATAGCCTAATGTGATGCTTATGGTGAAGCTGGACAGTAACAGTGGAAAGTGTAATGGAAGCCAGCTAAAGTGTATGAGAGTAAGCCCTCAGTGTGACTGCTGCACAGAGAAACATGACAATATGTATCGTTATTTTTACAGCAAAGTCCATTGAGGCAGTAATAAAGTCAGGACAATTATATAGCTACAGGGGGAAATGCAACACAATTTCATGTAGCATCTACAGCTTAGGTGCTTTATGGAAGCATAATATCAAGTATACTGTCATCAAAGAGAGGAAGATTTAAATAACAGGAAATTCAAGAAAATGTGTTGGGTGGGTAGATTACAATGTTTCATCATTATCACTGGATCACTAATCCAAAGCTGCTGTGAAACAAGGGATGACAGGGTTCCAGTTATGTGGAAAAAACAGTAGAAAAAAGACTGTGAATGAGATACTGCAAAGAACTAAATCTTACCAAAAGAAAGAAAAAATTTAAAAAAAAAATTAAAATAAAGAAATAGAACACGATTATATCCTGAGTCGGCAGAAATTAATTATGCACTTTGATCATTATGGCCAATTGGAATTAAAGGAAAATAATGAGGGGGGATTTAATATAGGGACTTTGTTTTGGTTGTAGTCTGCATTTAGAAGTGCTGCGTTTGTAAAGATCCTCTCCAAGCTTTGAGGTTTGTATAGCCTCTAATATTAAGAGGGAAAAGAAAGAAAGAAAGAAAGAAAAAAACAGGTAACAAAGAGGGGAGAGAGCCCACCACCTCCTCCCCCGCTTTGTTAATTAACCCATGCCACATCAGCATTTTCTAATAAAACCTTTTGGATATGCCTCATCACAGGAAGATCTCATCTGTGTGTTAAGGGATTCACAGAAACTAGTATGTGTGCATCTCAAACAGTTTACTTGGGATATAAGTTCATGTGCATGTGTGCTCCTACTGTATACAACAGTTCAGGTCTACTGCTTCATGTATGACTTGCATCTTATTTGGTGGATATTTGTGTGTGTGCGTGCTCATAGAGAGATGCTGAAAAGGCCCATGCCATGCCTGCTTGTGTATACAGGCAGTAGATGTGTCTCACTTCTTAAGCGGCCCGCTAATCACACAAATTATTGCTTCCAATTAGCGCTGTGGTAGTAATTAATTCCCCCACTATCACATCGTTTAGCACGCTTTCACACCATGGCACCTGTTTTCCCCAATCCTGCCACCCCTGTTTGTTTATTCCATAGACATTATTTGCATTAAAAGGTTTAATGAACAGTGTAAACCGTACGCCACCGGTGTAGGGATGTTGTGAAGGCACCAAGGGTCATGGACAATGGGACTACAAAGCAGTGCTGGGGAAGACTCCCACAGAGAGCGTTCCTTACACTAACACTGAATGTGCCCTCCCTTCCTCCTCCACCTCTCTAATATGGATTAATAAAGTGATAACGCTCTTTGTTAATTAATATGAGCGTGCAGTACTAATTACTTTGCTGTACGACAAGCGAGCTGTTGAACCCGTAAAAGGAATGGTGTCAGATCAGGCTGGTGATGCTACAACGCTGGGGCTGTGTTCTGACTAGTAATGGAGTACAGAGGGCAGACAGAGGGAGAGCGAGGGGAGAGCGAGCGAGTGAGGATTGTGAATAATCACAATGCAATCAAGTAGCTCTGATATTCATAAGAGCTGTTGAATATGCAGAAGAAGATAGGCCATGCCAGTCAACAGTCAGTGGCAGGCCCACACACAAAACCACGCACACACTGTATGACTGTGGAGCAGAGCAAAGGCCGGCACATAACAGATCCTCAGATGCTTTTGCTTCGCAGCTGGCCAGGAAGGAATCACCAGCCTTCAGCAAAAACAAAACACACTCTAAAACATGTTTTACTTTTATGAACTGAAGCTAAACTGAATTCTTAATTTCAGTGAAAATATACACTAACTCACAGAACTATCTGCGAACTGATTTCAGATTTTCATTCAATTGTTCTGGAGTCAGCTCTGATTGTAATGAAAATGCTAACAGTATTAACCACTTAGAGATCATATGGATCATCTCACATGTGATTAATTCAGTATGGTTTGCCATAATTTATACAAAGTATTGTAAATATGTCAAGCAAGCAGGGACACTTTCCAGTCACACTTTTTCCCCCCCCAAAAGATGTATAATTCTAAAACAAAGAAAACATGTCATCAGTAGCTGCTGTTGTAATGTCTGCATAATTAATCCTCAGTATTTTTTAGTAATTCATTTATTCTATTTTGTCTCATTTTTGTGAATTAGCGTGTTTTAACAACACGCAGGGAATTAACAACGTTAAACTTATGCAGGGTGTGTATTTTATGAGCTTCCTGTTTTTCAGACTCACACTATTTAAACAATTTTATTTAAACCTATTTTAAACAATAGGTTTTCAGTTAATAAAGTAATAAATAAATATAGCCTTCATTGTATTACCACAAGAATTTCAACCCTGGTGGCAGAAAAAGTCTTTATACATCAAAGTATGAGTGAGCATTTAATTTAATCAATAAACTATGAAAATCTAAGCAATTTTTAAAAAATGAGATCTTATTTCTGATCAATGGTCTTTTTTTGATAGTGTTTGTAAGATTGTTTGGATCACCTACAACTTAATATAATTTTTCTATTTTTCCCAATTATATTTCAAATCAATATCCACTACTGTGTTTTCAAAACACACACAATTTTTTTTTTCTTAATTTATGAAAAGAGAATTCCCTCAGGAAAGAAGTTTGATACTTTGCTTTGTGCTTTGGGAGCCCTCTTTTCTGAGCAGCACAGTCTTAATGTAGCCTTTAGTGTTAAATGTCAGTGAATGTGAGCAGGAGCATGTAACTTTTCCTTGTATTACATGAACAGAGAGGCTCGATCCCTGCCTAGATTGTTGCTTTCATAACACCAAGATCTGTTTCCTTGCACACTGTTCC
Organism: Lates japonicus; assembly: GCA_033238685.1. Lineage (NCBI taxonomy): Eukaryota > Metazoa > Chordata > Actinopteri > Centropomidae > Lates > Lates japonicus. The sequence goes on along the minus strand of BRZM01000022.1, from coordinate 3,154,322 downwards.
CCCTACTGGTGTAAATCTATAATCATTGGAGCTAACCATATGTTGTGTACTCATTAACATATTGATATCTGTTATCTATAATTCATGGGAACATGTTTTGAAATTAATATTCAAAATAAGATGCTGTCTTTTGATTCTGCTTGGAGTGTGCAGGGAGCAGATATTTCAGCTATTCAGCTGCATGCACAGTGAGAGCAAGATTACTTTTTTTTAATACTTGTACGTCTGAACGCCTGTTCATATTTGTGTCTGGTATTGTGTTTAACCAACATTCACTCAAAAAGCATCAACTAAAAGCAGTGACCCTTTTAGGTCCTTAGCAACAAAGAGCAGTGAGGGGGCAGTAAAAGAATAAAACATAACTTCACTTTAACAGAGATTTATGACAACTTTAGATTGAATTATTCCTTACAATAAAAAAATAGAGATTAATAAAGATTTTTTCCACAGAAATGCACCTCACAGCACAACACCTTTGTCTCCTGCACTACTATGTTTCTGTTCACGTGCTATTAGAATGAGTCTTTCTAGAAGCAGGGGGCAATTTTCTATCAGGTTGAGAAGGGATACAAGAGTTTGTCTTTCATGTTTCTCTAAATTAAAAGCTCTTTCAAGTCAAGAGCAAATAAAGACAGCAAAGCGTTTTATGTGGAAAAAACTTACACAAAGCCTTCATATCTTTTATTTAAGAATAAAGAAAGATATATATGGACTGGCAGCTGAGAGGTAAAATTGTGTTTTTATTGGGGTAACAAAAGAAACACACACCCAAAAATGATCCCTTTTCTTTTACTATTAGTCAGTGTTTCACAAATAACTAGCTATAATGGGTCAGACGAGCCGTAGGAAACAAGCTGCATCTCTCCTCTGCAGCCAGCTGCAGAGAGGAGGAGGAGGAGGAAGTGCTACTGTATTGTATGCACGAGCAGAAATGCTCCTCTAAAGTAGGTTTGATGAGAATTAACGGCACTAGAAGACTGTGATTTTTTGACAATGGCTATTAAGAATTAATCAGGCCAGTGCTCAATAATTTATTGTGCTTCCCGAAGTCCCCCATTAATTTTTGATCCTTTCTGTCCCCGTCCACTATTTGCATGAAATCAAATGAAATTTCTAAATAATGTGTTCCTTGAGTGACGTCAAAGTCTTTATCACAGGCTAAATATCTTGCTGTAGTGTCAGGTCGAGGCCCGCTTAACTGTTGCACTCTAAGAATGCAGGATTAATATCGGGATGTTTTGGCAGGAAAGTTTTACTTCCTGAAATACCATGTTCAGAAGTCAGTTAATGCAGTATTCAGTCATTAATTAATATTTCCTAAAATAAGTGAATACTCTGTGAGTATGAGGTTCCAACAGTTTCACCTGTTGAAGACATTTCTTGAAACGCAGTAAAAATTTTCCTGATACTAGTGAGGTGCTCTTCTTTATTATACATTTATTTAACATTTCTGAGAAATGACATCAGAAGCAATTTAAAATATATTAGGCCAAAAGAGGCTCTTCATCATCAAACATGCTGATTTATTTGTTTATATTTATGTGTAAGTCTATGTATGTTGTATGTGCATGAACAGTTCTACTACAAAGAGACAGAGCTGCATGTGGTAATGAAGAGGGTTTCTGTACAGAGTGTTAAAGAACATATCGACAAACACGTCTCATGTTGCTGCTTTTATTAAGCTCCGAAGCTCTGGCTGGAAAATGCTGCATGCCCACTGTAATAATTCTATAACTATGACTAGATTCCTTTGATTTATGTAGTAAATGCATTTTTAATAAAAGTGTAAGAGGAGAAGGACAAAAAGAGAAGGAGAGCAACAAAAAGACGTAAGAGGAGAGATGAGATGAGATGAGAGAATGGGTGAGATGGGACGAGAGAAGATGATATGTTGACTCTCAGTAGTAGTCAAAGATAAATCACATTTTTCTTTTTACCACAAAACACTGCAACGAAAAAAAAAAAAACCTGTTCAGCAGTGGAAGTAGGCTAAGCCATCACAGCTGTCTTTTATCAGAGACAAAACTAATACCCTTGATTCAAAGTAACAGCATAGTGGTCATTAGGGTATTATATGTAGCCTAAAGCAATGGTGTCAGCTTCCTTATGCTAATGGGCCCATGCCCTGGAAAAATTAGCATGGAGCTCTCTAGGGCACAGAGGAGATCACCTTGCTCTCTTGCTCTCCACTGTTGTTCTCATTAAATATAAAGAGTAGTGCTCATCGCCATTTTTAAACCTGTGACATGAGCATTTACAAAGTGATTGCAGGGGTTGACACAAAATTGCAAATAATGGAATCATTTTAACTGGTCTACTCAAATTACATCATCACCAAGCATGTAACAACAGTTTGTTTGTTTTTGTTTATATTTGTGTTCACTGATTCATTTTAGACTCACCCCTTCAGTGAATGTACATTTCATGCCACTCTATGTGTCCAGTTCACTACATTTAAGAGGAAAATATTCTACTTTTTACTCTATTATTCATCTGACAGATGCGGCAGCTCATTTCTTTACAAATAAAATCTCTACATACAAAACATATGATAAGCTTATTGAAATATGATGCGTTGTTGTAAATAAACTACCTGTGTATGTCACTGCCAATTTATTGTTACTGTTTATATTGTTGTTTATAGTATTTTTGTAGTATTTAGTGCCTTTTTAATAGTTTCAGTGCTTTATTTATATAAGACGTGTATGTTCATAATATGTGTAGTATTTGATTTTTTTATTTTTTTTTTTTCTGTACCTCTTGAATAACCATGTGTGCGATCAGTAACATTTATTGATCTGATCTATCTGATTAAGTCAGCTGGACCAAATGCTGTACAAAATTCAAATTGTACTTAATGGTTAATGAATTATCAGATTATTATATAAAATGTGCCTTTCTGCATAATGAATATTTACACTTTTGTTACCTCTAGTACATCTCGCTGATGATACTAATGTAATTTACAGGACTTTTTCTTGTAGTATTTTCTTGCATTTTTATAGTTGGTATTGCTATTGTCACTTTATTAAATAACGTCATTGCTTCTTCTGCCACTGTCTGTGTCACATAAATGTTTAGAGAGTTTGAGAGCTGCTGAAGAAAAAATTTAAAAAATAAAAATAGACAGCCTATATACTGCACTTTACCTTAACCTGCATCATCAATTTAAATGTATGTTTAACAAACTGTTAATTGTGTTAAGACGATAAAATTACCGCTGTTCCTTTAAGATTACAGTTTACATCTCTGCACAACTAAAGTGCAAAAGCAAATATGTTGTATGTTTTGTATGAAACATAATTGCAACTGGATTAAAGTAATACATGTTGATACTGAATATATCAGTAAAATGTTCACAGACAACACATTTATTTTCATAATACTTCCAAAATATCTGATCTTGTTTTGCTATAGCCACTTGTAGTGATTACAGCATTATTAAACTTTTTAATGGTTATGTTTGGGCACTCACAGTGCTTGGTTAAGGTTTGAGAAAGATCATGGTCTGGTTTAATACAGACAAAAAGTTCACAGTGACTTCACAAAACCACATTTTCCTAACCTTAACCAAGCACTGTGAGTGTCTAAACGTAACATTAAAAAGTTTTGTACAAAACACGTTTGTTGTCGTAGTTTAGTTGGATAGAAACTCCATTTCTAGGAGACAGTGTTGACTGTAGAGGCCTCACTAACCTAACCCTGACCCTATTGTTACTGTGATATTTTACATTATACTCATAAGGGTGGTCGAGGAGGCACCAGCAGGGGCTCAGCAAACAGTAAGAAAATGAAGGGTAAGGTGCCTCTCCATGTGGACTTGACCACTCATACGATGCATAGCCTATTTCTGTTAGTTTAATATGCATTGTCATTTTTGTCCAATTACCTACTGCACTTATCTACCTATATACTGTTCTACATATTATATACATTTATTTGTATTATAATTGGACAAAGAGTATGTTTATGTGCTCGTGTTTAACTTAATATTTAATACCTAACATTTTGCCAATCAAGCCAAAATTACTGGGCCCAGATTACAATAGTTATGGATGTAAGATAAACACTTGATAAATTCCTTGTGACACAATTCAAACCACTCGAAAATTGTCTTCATTGCCTTTCATGGTACCAGCAGTAAATTGTTGCTGTGTTTCTGAGATATTGCCTGTCCTTGGTCTGCAGATACTGCGTGGAAGAATGCTGTTTAGTGCCTGTGTGGGAAAAAAAGTATAACCAATGTGTGTGTGTGTGTGTGTGTGCAGGAAGCCATGTGAATATGAGTTGCAAGGTGAATATAGATCAGTCTCCCAGAGGCTAAGTGGATAGCTGTAATACCCCAATTACACAGATCCCAGCCTATTCCAACCACCGCTCCTGTACTGCATGTGTGTGTGTGTGTGTGTGTGTGTGTGTGTCAGAGAGGTTTGGGAAAAGAAAGGTGTAAATGTATGCACTCTCAGTTAGTGTGTAAACAAAACCATGGAGACCTAAATGTAGCAAGATGGCAGCGCCCTCCGCAGTAATCAGTCCATTACAAGAAAAGGTGTGTATGTGTGTGTTTACGTGTGAATCTGAGCAGCGTCTGGCTTCAGAGTGTGATTATGATTATGAGTGCCTGTGTGTATCTCTGCATATATGTATCTGCAGGTGCATTTAAGTATATCTATAAGGGTATGCATGTTTTTGTCAATAAAAGAATTGTGTATATGTACTATGCGATGAAAATACTGCATGTTCACCAGCTGGGTAGTAACTGTACATGTTCAGTAGACAATTTGATAAATGGTGGAGAAAAACAGTTACAGTGATAAAGATCTGTGAGGCACAGCAGATTTATTTATTACACCACAACATGGTAAATTGTGAAAGGCCAACCTTATTGTCTTCCTAATTTTTATTTTTACCCTTCTGGTATACAAAATATATTTATATGCTTTTTCCTTGCAAATATGTTTGAAAGCTGAAACATATTTACTTCATGCTTTACAATGCGCTGTCTGTATGGTTTTTATAGGCCACAAGTGTGACAGAGTTATAATGGGGCCAAACACTGAATCCCTCTCATCACAGCGTTTAACAAGAGTCTGAATCCCACGCAAAGAAGAGCAAAGAAGAGATACAAACCAGGGACCAATGGTCATCAGCACAGTCTTACAAGAGGTCATTCTAATAAATTTCCCCGTGGGATATGAGCTTTGTGTTTCTCAGCTGCACGCACCCTCTAAAACTACTTTATACTCTCAGCTTTGACTCATACATTGTCTCTACACTTTAAACTCTTTTGCTGTTGCCTTTAAGATATGCTGTGGGTGTACACTCACTCTGTGTATTAGTCTCATTTGGTTCTATAGTGTTCCTCTGTAATTAGACTTCTGCAAGGAATGTAAAATATTTATGGCATTAAATCTTACTGAAGTATCATATGAGGTGGACGAGGTAAAGACATTAACCTTTATTGATTTGTCTTAATTAGACTAATCACAAAAAATTGTAATGTGGATTATGCAAAAAGTGGGTTTCAACTCAGTGTCAAGTTTGCATAAATGAAAGGCAGAGTATTTTAGGTTGCGGCCTTTTGGCAGTTATACAAATACTGCAAAAAGAATCGACTCATCATTTCAGACCTAAACAACTTGGTTCTATAAGTTACCTAATAGTTTAGGTAATATAATATTGACAAATTATTACAGTTGTTGTTAAGGGTGCAAACATGTTAAGGACACTGAACCAAAACATTAAAATTATGTATATTAAAATGCTAAAAGGAAATTTCGTTTTTGTAGCCACCATTATAACAACTTTACTCATCTCAGAATTCTTGGACATCCCTAAGAATATGTTCACGGTACTTTCAACTATAAAATATGGATCAATACATCCTCATGGGTATTTGATATCCAAAAATCTGTAAAGTTTGTCCATTGATGGTCTACAAACGCTTCAATTTGATAAGAACAGAAGGAAATGGAAACCTGAACAAGCCTCATGTATTTCTCTGACTGAAGTCTCCCCTACGCAAGTGTGATGAAACACAAGCATGGCTCACATGTGGACTATCGTGGACTATAGTAAGTCTTCAGGATGGTGGGTTCATGGAGCCACGAGTCTGTTTACACTCAGACAATGCTAGAGAACCACTGTCTCTGGTTAATCTGTATATGCTAGTGTTTCTCTGCTTGCAGTTAAAATGGCAGATACATGATACAAGATGAAACAGAGGTGATAAATAAATAAGGGCTTGACAAGGAGAAAGTTTAAAAGGAGGAGAAATGACGTTTACCTTTTCCTCGCTTTCATTCTCCTCCTTTCTCCCCACCGCCAGTCTGTCGCTCTCCTGTGATCATTAGAAGTTTTAATTAAAGACTAGAGGATTGCCCTAGTGGCCTGCAGTCTTTCACCTTCTCATCATCCCCACTCCTTCACTCCCATTTCCCCATTCGCTGTGTGGTTCTTCAGGTTTTGGGTGTGTATGAGAGTGCGTAAGTGTGTGTGTCAGGAAGTTGCATTTGTTGAAGAGTCGTGATCAAAGCCTTCCACCTACAGTGCCAGTGATCTCTTTCTTTCTCTCTGTCTCTCTCCCTCTCTGTCGGCAGCAGATGTCTTTAGTCTCCTACATGCTGGGGAGTTGTGTGAATTAGTATCAATATTAAACACAGAGAAGATGCGGTGTAGGGTTTGTTTAAATGTTCATTTCTCAACTCAAATTGACTAAAGAGACTTTGTTCAAACATACTCACAGTGCTTACAGCGTTTCTTCATAATCTATATTTTGATGTTTTTTTTATCTCTGAGAATATTTTTGATATCTCACATCCATTTTTCCTGTCATATTTTTACACAGAATATGGTTTCATAGGTTCAGCAGGGGACAGCAATTTTGTAAAGGTAGGGTTGACAATTACAATCTAATGCACTTTTATTTAAATTCATGGAATTTCTCCTCCATCACTTTCTGGCAAAGAACCACGGCCTCAGAATTGGAGGTGCTGACTCTCATCCCGACCACTTCATACTCGGCTGCAAACTGGCCCAGTGCTTGCTGTAGGTCTTGATCTGATGAAGCCAACAAAACCAAATCATCTGCAAAGAGTAGCAATGTAATTCTGAGGTTCTGATATCTGAAACCCGACACCTCCCTAAACAAGGGAGACCTCTTACCCATTCAGGCCTCCTTCCTTGAAAGGCCTCCTTCTTTACCCTGACAGCTTCCTTCACTGTCAGTGTCCACCAACAGGTTTTCAGGTTGCTGCCTTGACATACACCAACAACCCTCTGCCCACAGCTTCTAATGGTTGTTTCTGCAATTGAGACTTTGAACATGGTCGATTTGGACTTCATGTCCCCAGCTTCCCTCTGAATGTGTGAGAAATTCTTCCAGAGGGGGAGTTGAGGACCCCATGGCCAGGGGCCTCTGTCAGGCATTCCGGGTCCACCTGCACTACACGTTTCGGTTCGCCAGGTCTGTCTGGCCATGTGTACATTGAACCGGTAATGTTCCACGTGCCCAGAACCAGTCTGTGATGCCAGGTGTCCCTTGCGGGTGGTGGGCCTATGTAGCAGCCGCACCATGTAATTATTCCAGGCTGAGCCTGACCGGGCCTCATCATTACAGGCCCAGCCACCAGACTCTCCCCTCCCAGGTCTGGCTCCAGAAGGGGGCATCCCAGGGCGCCTTGCCACCAAGGTTTCCCTAATCTGGGCGAGGTACTCAAACTCGAAATTGGCTGTGTCATTAAGGTTGATGAATTCTCTCAGGTCTGACTAGCTAATCAGTTGACTTGTTGATTATGTTCTAAATAGGATGTCAAAGGGAAGCAGCAGTTGATTCTATAGATTTGAGACTGTCCTGTAAAAAACAATCACACACATTGTTTGTGCAAGCATTAAGAGGTGGTTGGGGTAGATGGGTGGGTTGAACAAGCATGGGACCCTCTTGCAGGAGACCTGTACTCAATTCCCGTTTAGAACCTCACAGTTAGTGGTGTTTCTTTGCTAAGCTATTTCAGCCAAAACCGTGATCTTTTCCTAAACCTAACCAAGTACTTTTTATGCCTAAACCTAACCAGAGACCATTCAGTAATTATCACTGTAAATGTTACAGTGTAGTCACTGACATTGCAACACACTACCCTAAGACTTCACTGCACTAATTTGGACTTTGCATTAATTTTATTACCCAAAAAGTAATCATTATCTTAAATTCAAGTTGTTACATCAAAATATAATCTTCTAGAGGGGGCAGCAATCATAATGTTCTCACTTTGGAGGACAAGAGCACAAACACACTCTCTCATCATGTCACATCAGCTGTCCTAAAAGAGTAGTTTATTTTTGTCAAAATCCCAAAGCTCTCAAGCACCCCATCTATCTTGAACTCCCATTAATTACATCATTCACAGCGTCAGAGGACAAGTCCAGCAGACACCTAATAACACACCTTTAAAGTATTGGCCTGTCTGCTTGCTTTGTCCCCGTAAAAAGAGGAATGAAAGAAAATGGAGAACAATAAGACAAGAGAAATGAGTCATATTCTCCTTCTGGTGTTCGTTTGGTACAGCAGTCATCAATACATAGTATGAAAAGGTGATCTTTAATTTCTTATCATGTATAGGGAATAAGAAGCTAATAAGGGAAGCCAACTTTAAATAAAGTCATTATTGTTTTACATCAGTCCAAGCTGATATTCATTTATATTCAAATGTCAGTATTTATTTTAGTGTGCATATATCCATCCATCCATTCATCCATTACTTCCTGTCTCTATGTGTCTGTGACAACACTTCAGCATGCACGCATGAGTTTTATGTCTCCACACATCATTGCACCACGCACTCACACATTTCCATGGCCAGGAGGTGTTTGTTTCTCTTTTAAATGGGCGACGCGCCATATGTGTGGTCATTAGTCTAAAGACCGTCCTTCAGACGCACCAGAGGACAACGTGTCAATGAGTAGATTAACTAGCCACTGGTGTTCCCCAGCTTTACTAAAGGACCTTGAATTATAGCAACTTTCACTTTGTTTCACTCCCATCTATTTTATGGAAAATATCACACAAATCGCAAATGCCATGACAAATGTGTGGCTTAAGGGGAAAATACCTGAGCATTTGTTTTGAACATGCGACCGAGAAAAAAAACAGACGCTGTTGTGGTGAGAAATAATTGGAAACGGCATTCACAGAATACAGGATCAATTTGTACATTTGCCTTAACTCCTGTTGTGGTTCAACACAGAGCAAAGAGCTGCTCTTTGCTCCATTTAAGATTTTTAACCCTTATTAGACTGAGGCCTGGCTGACACTGTGTCCTACTGTAGCTACAGTAAATTGCCAATTTGGAACCTTATATCTGCCCCAGTCCACTCGGTGACCATTATAGGGGAGTCAGTGTTTCAGTGCCTTGTCTCTGTCACACACACATACACACACATCCATTTTCACACATACATACAGTATATACACATAAAAAAAAATGCACACACACTCATACTCACATTATATTGCCAAAACACATAAAGACACAAACACATAGTGTACAAAGACAGGAGGTCACTCTCATACTCTCAGGTGTGTAAACATGCATTCATCTGAACAAACATGCACTGTGTTTGTGATTTAGAGAGACATGGGCTGGCTACCTGGGTCAACACAACAGAAATGTGAAATGATTCGACTGTCAAATGTCATACATATAGTATATACATACGGCATGTGTATATAGGTTGAAGTAATTTTTTAACCATTCCACAGATTTCATGCTCACAAACTATACTTTTGGCAAGTTGGTCAGGTTCAGCCTTCCCCTGTCCACTGACTAAAGTTAGTCTACAGTACTTGCCATAATAGACAGATATACAGTGGCTCATGTCAAAGTCAAGGTTTTAATGTCTGAGATGTACTGAAACTGCCTCGCTGTCATTTTGCTTACTTGAGATGCAAAATTTTATGGAAACAACAAGAGGAAATGAAAATTGTAAAATTTGGTTTACATTAGATGTAAATGTTTTTTTATGACATAAGTTAATGAAATATCTCACCAAAAAAATGTAAATATTCTGGTTTACAGATGATCAATAGATAGAACAGTTGTTTAACATGATCTTTATGTTTTCTAGTTTTACAACAGAGCAAAATGGGCTATTTATTTGATTTATGTAGGTAATGATTACAAAAAGTCTGAAAATCTGATTATGGAAGAAATGTATCTGGTATTCTTCATTTTTGGACACCCAGACAAAACACAAAACACACGCACAGCAATACAATAACTGAAAATACACTTGTATTCTGACCCACACATGCTCTCTGTCACAAACACACTCCAGTACACACACACATGGAGGATGTGATATCCAGAAGACACAGGGCCTTACCTGGGCCCTGCTAGCCTTGGGCCTGTCACTGCGTATGGACCGACCCATTTATCATGTAATCTGGTGGGGAGAATGGACGGGGCACTATCAGCAATCTGCTATTGATCCATGCCTGGGGCCCCTGCTATTGTTCATCTGTAGCCCTCGACTGGCACCCAGCATTAATGAAAGAAACTAAACAATGCATAGCAATCAGACACCCCCCAAATCACCCCGTCTTGCCTCTCTCTGTCTTAAGAGAAAGAGGACAGGAGCTGGTGGGGGGTTAACGAAGGGAACCAGAAGAAAAAGAGAGAAAGAAAAGTTTTTTTCTCAGTTTTGGAGAAAACTTTTGTTATTATGTTTCTCTCTGAGAAGGTGTGAGCAAGGGGAGAAAAACACATTTATCATGTCAGAGGTGGCTCATATCATCCCTGACCCTGAGCGCCAGACGACGCAGTTGATATCGAAGCCACCTATTGAATAATGCTCAACACCATCCTCTGCCTAGGAAATAGAGATGTATGGTAAATCGGTACGATTGAGGGCTCCCCAAGACCAAGGCAGCTGGACATTTGCAAATTTTTGCTCTAAATATTGTCAAAATACTGATGAAGTTGGGATGTTTAATATCTCAATAAGAAATTGGTCATTTGACATTTGCCTGTGTGTTGAATGTAGACTTGGCTGGGGTCAAGGAATGTTTTTCATTGAGCATGCATGGGGCTTTCTCATCCAGACAGCAGGCTGGAGCTTGTTCATTTATTAACATTATGTTGCTTAAGTTCACAAAATTAGTGAGAAAATTCCACAGTCAACACAAAAATAAAATAATATCTGGTAATGTGTCTGCTCTTGTCTTCAGATGTCAGCTTATATTTCATGACTCGACCTTGATGGATGGGATTAAAACAGCAAACAGACTCCAATCTAAACAACAAAACAGGGCACCTGTCACTGTCCCCCAAAACAAACCACATGATTATTTCACAAAGGATTCATGACACTGATTTGTGTCCTCTTGCATTGATGTCTAATTAAGTTAAAGTGACTACGACTATTTGGCTAAAGTTAGGAGAATGGCTTGGTCAGTGGTAGGAAAACAATGCTGTCATGGATAAAATAAATTATTGTTGTCTGTCCAGAGGATCTGTGACACTGGGCAAAATGGGGCATTAAACTAACACTAGCATGCTCAAAGTAAAAATGCTAACATGCTGATGTTAACCATTGGTGCCTTAAAGTGGAACTCATGAACTCAGGAAAATTACATGGCAAGTTTATCATTCAAGTGGTTAATTTGTGAGCAATGTGGCTGTCAAACGATTCCTCCTCTAAAAAGCATCATTAACATTACTGTTGGCTTCAAGAGTCCACAGAGGCTAAGAATTTAGTAAGCTACAGACATGTAACTTAATGCAGGACATGCCAAGCATAATGACAGAGGGTAAAGAACGAGATCACTGGGAATATCAACATTTTTCTCAGACATATGATAAAATTACAAAAAAAACCCTCAAAATTAAAAATGTATCATCTTACCATCCGACAAAAAAAGAAAATGCACAGCCTCCACCATTCCTGAAATGTTAGCAAACATGTCAGAACTCATGAACTCCGAGCTTTCAGACTATGCCAAGGTCTGAGGTCATGAATACCAAGAGGGAGGCATTCATATGGACTCTTCCTGTGAACCCATTTGAAGGCATCATATGTTCACCCTCTTAGTTTAGCACTATAGCTTTCTTCTTTTTACAAATTACCACTAAACACAAAGTACAGGAGAGGCTGTTGGGAATTTTATTAGTTTTCAAGGTATCACTTTATGATCACAATTTGCCCATCTTCTCATGGCTACTTCCAGCATGATAATGCCCCATGTGCCACTGACAAATCTGCAGAAATTAAGGTTAAGTATAGGTGAGTTTGTACCTTGAATGAGTAAACACTTCTCAAATGACTTGGAAGTTTATGCTCACTTTCTTAGACAAAAATAGATTTTATGCTCTTTGACAGGAGGTGCCACAGGAAGCAACATAACCTCCTTTTCCATTTATAAGGATACAAATGTTGGATCATATCTCTTCTAGGCTGGATAGAGATAAGTAAAAAGCTCAATTGTAATTTTCAAGAATATCAGCTAATGTGGGGCATTAACCTACCATAAATCAAAGCAGTCTTTTTTCAAAGTGAGTTCAATTCAAATAAACTTTGTACAAAGCATGAAAAAGAAAAAAAAGAGAAAAGAAACCTGAAAATATCCACCATATACATATGTTGTTTATAAAAGTTGACTGATACACTTTAATTGGGAGTAATGGGTAGACCAAATAGTTAGAATTTAAGGAGAATCCAGTATGACCAGTTATTCACACCATTTCTTTGTTGAAATGTATCATTTATCACCATTTATCTTTTTATTATTATTGTTATTATTTTATTCCACTGCCTCCTCTGCAAAGAGGACTAAACAGAAACTAAGAATACTTTTTTTGTATCTTCATGTTTCAGGTGCCCCATGAACGAAAACAGTTGTCTGTCTAAATCCCTGTAGACTGACATACCCATATGCATGCATGCAGAGACACTGAATATCAGACAGGTTTGTCATCTCAAATGACTAACAAGATGTTGCACCTGCAAGATATAAAAGTGGACCTTATCTGGACCAATCAGGGTCCAGTATGTAGGAATCTGGGCCATTTTCTAGAGCTCTTGTTTCCAGGCAGAAGAGAAGCTGATTTATCCATGGAGGCTCCATTGTCATGTTGCAGTAGGAAGTATGCCAGCTACTAAAGCACAGGACCCACAGGACTTGGATACTCATCTGTCGCCCCTGTCATGAAATAGCAACATACATCCTGCACCAAAATATACTCAAATACACATGAAAACAGACTTATATGTACTAACACAGAGAACAGCACGTCCACACACACATACATACACATAAACTTATGAGTTCCATTTACAAAAACTGCACTGAAAACTCTTATTTTACACAGGCACGTTGCCATAGTGACGCTGTGAGTGTGTGTTCATGTGTGAACAAGTATGTCTGAGAGAAATACCACAACTTAAGTGAATCTATGAGACAAAAACAGATTCAGATTCTGTTCAAAGGCTCTGAGAGCATTTTTTTTCCTAATCAGCTTCTCACCATTTAGAATCACATCAGTCATACAAAGTGATGTGATTCTACACGATCACACTATTTTCTGCCAAAGTTGCCCTCATCACTGTTTTCACATGGGTGGGGCTCTGCTAGAAGATAGTGATTTACTTCTGTTCACTAATCAGCATTTAGCGAATTTTAAATGAAAATCTGATGACTATTGCTGGGTCTTATGTCAGTCATATCTGCTAAAAAACCACACCCACACAGTTTTTGAAAGCTAAGTTGGGAATAATAACATACTTAGGTCAAATCTCTGATGAAGATCATGAGATGCAATTTAACATGATTACACTGATCTTGACGTAAAGTTGCACCAATCAACATTTTTAGATGAACAATAAATCAATGTTGTGTAATCTAAAGGTACTGATTTGTAGTGATAAATTATCATCTTCAGTTCTCTCTTCTCAACTATGGAGTGTTTTAGCATCTTTCAGCTCATTATTTTCATTTGATGGCACAACTTCAAAACTTGTTTGAAACAGCAGCAGGCAGCTGTTGTCACTGTTTTCAAACCTACTGTTTGCTGCCTGTCCAAAACCAGCAGACACACAAAATTAGTCACAAAATAATGAACATAATGGAGCTTTTTGAAGAGATACTTCCCTCAAGAGTTGATAGAGAACAAAATAGAACTAAAAGAGTGAATATTGGACTTGCATGGACAGCTTAAACTGTCTGTTGGTTGTATACAATTCTGGAAGTAGTCTCTCTCTCTCTCTCTCTCTCCCTCTCTCCCTCTCTCTCTCTCGCTCATAAAGCAGTGTGATTGCCCATAGCATCACCATCTGCCAGCTAGCATGAGGTGAAACACTAAGCACTCTAGTGGGGTGAATAAGTGATAGGAGCATGAGTGTTGCAAGTGTGAGTGTGTGAGTGCATATACACACACACGCACACGCACACACACACACCCCTATTATCATTGTTAACCCTGATGTAAACAGCTCAGTCTTACCATTGCTGCTATGACAGTCTCCTGGCAGACAGAGGAGCTGTCAGAAAGAGAGACAGATAGTAAGTTAGCCACACAGTTAACTCTGATTGAAGATTTACAGTCTTGTACACTGATGTCTGGACGTATGTACAGAAGGCTACCAGGGAAGGCTCAGGCTGCAAACAAAATCTTTTCCATGTTTGCAAAAGTGGGCATAAGGTGTGATGTGGATGAGAACTCGCAGCCAAATGCAGAAGACAGGGTTGACTAGCACTGTTGTATTTCTATATGTGTAGGCAACCTTTACATGTATGTATTGCTAAATATGTATCATTTTATATTGCATCACTGGAATTACTTTAGTTTCATATTGTGTTTTGTTTACTTTTTGTGCATCACTCCATGCCAAAGCGAGGGAGGGAGACAGCCCTTTAAACCTCCAGTCTGTGCTCTCTATGATCACTTACGCTGTGTTTTAATGTTGCTGAGCTGCTTGTTGCTTGAATGTTTCCACCTGCTGAGCTGCAGATAAAATCATTATTTGAAGAACAAAACAAAACCAAAGAAACAACAAAAGAAACAAAAATGCAGGTTAATGACAGCAGCTGTGCTGTTAGATCAGCTATATCGACTTTTAAAATGAATGATGACAGAAAAAGTTAGAAGCAACAACAGGTTGACACATTCAAATACAGCTACAGCATCTGTTATCTCATCTCAATAAGTTGCAAACATATTTATGCTTGTAAAACACGCAAAATGTTGGCAAAACAACTCAAATCTATATTAGTAATGTGGCTGCTGGGGAACAGACGCTCCAGTTCTGAAACGTTTCCCGCGTACACCGAAGCCACGATGGAGCCGTGACTGAGTTGGAGCACAGCTGGATTACTGCACAGCTGGATGCCGAGCACATTCGCCGTAAATCAACCATCAGTGGACATCAGTAGATTGTCGACTTTTATATGGGACAGCCAAAACTGTACAGTCTAAAGAGGCCTTAAGTCAGTCAGTAAGTCAGGCACAGACAGTCAGTGGGTGAGGTAGACAGTCAGGCAATGGATAAGTCAGACAGTGGGTAGGTCAGGCAGGCAGAAACTCAAGGAGGTAAGTCAAACAGACATAGAGTCAGTGGGTAAGTCAGACAGACAGTCAGGGGTAAGTCAGACAGACATGTATCCTCCCCCAAGGGCTACAGGGGAAGGGACTGTGGGAGAGGCAGCAGCCAGGAGATAAGGCTCTCACGTGGGGCTGCTGTCGTGTAATTCCCCCTCTAATACAGCCAGGCCCTGGTTCTCAGCTCAGCCCTGATCTGCACAACCTCTCCTGAGACTCAGCTGTCACAGCCCAACCCTGCCACAACTCTGAGCAGCCACACACACACACACACACAGAAAGGTGCTTAAGCGTTTGCATGTGTGTGTGTCTCAGAGAACGAGAGCAAGTTCTGAGCCATGTGTGTCATTTTCCAAGAGTAGCTCAGGCAGGCTGAGGCTATAGCCAGACAAGTTCCTCAAGGGAGAGAGGATCAAGGCACAGCGAGCGCTACTCATATCTGTGTGCTTACAGTATATACAGCTGTGTGTCGACTCTGCCGGCTTGTCTGGCTTTGTGTGTGTGTGTGTGTGTGTCAGCGTGTGTGTTCTCATACATAGACATGAGGACACGTTGTCTGTGTCTGCTGCAAAAAGAGTCCCATCAAGTTTTGACTTGAGACTTACAAAGTTGGTGTCAAATGACAGTGCCTTGCTGAAGGGCACCTAAGCATTAACATCAGCACCACTCCCCAATGACATATTGTTGAAAGTCCAGCATAGTTACTTTAAGCTGACTTAAAGCCACAAAGTGTTTTTTGTTGTAATTTTAGCAGCTTTTAATATGTTGATGGTTAACGCCCCCCCTAGTGTTTCCACGTGCTATTAATGTTGGCGCCTTTGTTTAAATCAAACAGACAATGGATCGTCTTTTTGTTTCTGGCTACCAGTGGTAGCGTTAGCAACGTGACTGATCTCAGAGCTGTGATAAAACATCTGGTTGTATTAATAAGTAGGCAGGTTTTGTTACATACCGATCTAGTAAAAAATAATGCTATAATCTCAAGTCCTGGAGCCCTCTCCATAGTCAGACTGGCCATAGGGAATACTGGGACAAATCCTGGCGGGCTGGTGGATCATAAAAATAAAAAAAAATCCCTAAAGCCGGTCCCAGAGGATAAGCCCAGGGCTGAATTTCTGTCGCAGTCCGACCATGGAGTAAATGCCTGTCTGTTCACTTTTGTAAACAGCAGCACTTTGCCTCATTCTGCACCTGCATGATGTTAGAATGTCTACAACTGATAAATACTATAATACAATTTTCTTAAGCACCCTGTGAATTCCCTGTTTTAATGCAATGGATTTAGCCTAAATGACCAAAACCAATTTGCATCTCAGAATACAAACAGCTGATAATCAAACAGAATTGATGTGTTGATAATAATTTTTCAAGGGCAACAATAACACTGTTTATCATGTGTGGATATGCTATCAGTGAAGTCTCCTTTCTTATGATGCAACGAAGAACATACATTAGAGTATAAGAGTAACTCTTTTCCTAAATGAATTTTACAGTAACAAGCATCTGTATAGAACCTAATGTAGAAACATGCATCTGCCTTCAGGTACAATCCTAAAACAGTTACATGAAAAAAGAAAACGCTCAAACAAAGACAAATTACTGAAAGCATACAGGTCTACATCTCTACCACGCCTGTAAAAATGCTCCCCCACTGAAAAATACTAGAAAAACTGGCCCAGATTTGCTTTCACTCCTTTGTTCTCATTGTCAACATTATTATCACTAGCAGCACCAAACTTGGACTTTTTCTTTTATTCCACACATGGTAGCTTTAATAATCACAAATATTTCAACCTTTTATCTGATTCTTTTCTACCTTGATTGTGCATTGGTACATGAACATAAAGCTCATCTCACTGTGTTGTATGTGTAGTATTACAATATTACAATATCATCCTTTAACATTTTTTAAATACATTTTCAACACACAATCTAAGTTATGTTTCATTTGTGACTCATTGTGTGTACTTTGTGGTGGTGAATGTGTATGTGACTGCAGCTTCATCTGTATTGCTAACATGTGCCCAGTTATTAATATGTCCTGCCTTAATAATCATATGTGACCATATTTAATGTTACATATGTTCCCTCTGGTATGGAGATATTACAACTGGCCAAGTCATCTATCATCCTCTCTCTGCCCCCCCCCACACACAATTATACACTGTGATCCTACTGGTCAGCACTCACTGCTGCAGCACATCGTTTAATTATAAACATATCATGAAACCATCTCTGTCTCACACTCACATACACGCATGCTCACACTGCTTGTCAAAGTGATATCTCCAATGGAAAATGTACAAGTATTTCCACTATTTCAAATATCTTTAGACCCACGTGCAATATAATCAATAGATATAACATAGATCTCAAGAGATGTGTATTCTACTGTTTTACTGTCCGAATGGTAAATGGACTGTTCTTATATAGTGCTTTTCTAGTCTTTTCGACCACTCAAAGCGCTTCACACTACAGATCACATTCACCCCATTCACACACATTAGTGCTTTCTAGCACATACACACACATTCACAAACCGATGACACATCGGAGGCAATTTGGGGTTCAGTATCTTGCCCAAGGATACTTCGGCATGCGGACTGGAGGATCCGGGAATTGAGCCACAGCCGCCCGCCGGTCCGAACAGTTGCTAAGAATTGTATGTATATATACTGAGTAGGTTATGTACTGAGTAAGATTCAGGAGGTGGCTCAGGAGGTAGAGCAGTCGCCCACCAACCAGAGGGTAGTTGGTTCAATCCCCAGCTCTTCCAGTCCATGTTCTGTACTGGCAAGATACCGAACCCCAGATTGCCCCTGATGTAGCATCAGAGTATGTGAATGTGTGTTTATGTGTTAGAGGGCACTTTGTATGTATAGAACAAGTGCTGTATGAATGTGTGTGAATGGGTGATTATGGCCTATAATGTGAAGTGCTTTGAGTGGTTGATTCGACTAGAGAAGCTCGATAAAAGTGCAGTCCCTTTACTATTTACCATTCAAGATTCAATACTTTATTGTCATACAGCTTAGTTAAAACAGTCATACCATAACATGTAATGTAAAGAAAATAAAAACACATATGACATATAAATATTAGATACATCTGTGGATGTAACATCAAGTGTGAGGTAAAATGCCAGGTGTTTAAAATACCATAACATACATAGTGTAGTATAAGAATAAAAAATGAAGTGTCAGGTGCTTTGAAGTACAGTACAACACAGAATAAAATTACACACAGTAAGTTCTAGTGCAAATAAGAATAGGATGACCGGTGCAGGATTGATGCAGGATTGAGGAGCCATTTAATGATTTGATGGTTCTGCAGTAAATGCTGATGAGGAACCAGGATGTCTTAGTTTTGAAGGCCCTGAGGAATACGGGGGAGAGGGAACGGATGGAGAGGGCCTGCAGGCTCAGTGTCACTCACATCAGCAGATGTGTCAGTGAATTTGACATATGTCTGATATGTATGTGACACACACACACGCACACACACACACTTCAGCGCTGCTTCATAGCCAAGGGCCCACCGTTGGCTACTCTCTCATTTCACACACTTTAGTGCTGTAGCCTCAGGCAGCCAACAAGCCAACCCCCTGTCTTAGAACACACACATACGCTCTCACAGTGGGCACAAATACAGGATCCCAATCCCGCTAACATGCTCAGTTTAATGAGCAGTCCACATATATGTATGGACATGTTTGTGTGTTTGTTTGGAATATAGGCCAATGTATTTTCTCTGAATCACACAAATGAGTTGTCATTCCATCGGTATAGATATATATATGAAGCAGAATGGATGAGCGTGTTTGTTGTTTACCATCTGAACCAGATGTTTCTACGATCAGCAGTGAAACCAATCTGACTGTTTAGTTGGATTTTGCACATTTACAGTGGTGGAATATGATGTTTTGATTGAAAAACCATAGCACCAGTGTGGAAATATTTGTCAAATCACACAAATGGGTCATTTAACGTTAAGACATTTTGCAGTTGAGGCAGATTCAGCAGTATTCAGCAGTGCTCTGTCGCACGCAGAACAGTGTTTTGAGCAGTTGAACAAATGAGATTCCACGTTAATTAGTGAGCTTTAGTGGAGCAGGTAGATGGCACATTTATGACATTGGAGGTCGGGAAGTCAGACCTGGGAGTGACGTCGCCTCCGAATTAACGGCGTTACAGTTGAGAAGTCGGAAAAACATGGACGCTCACAGAGCCTTTATAGTTCCTCTTTTGGAGTATAGACAACTTCAAAATAAATATGCACTCCACCTGAAGAACGCCTCAGTTGTTAACATTAGATTTTAATTTCAAATGTATCCCGGACTAGCCATTGTCATTTCTAGTCATTGTTAGCAATACCAGTTGATAACAAGGCTCTACGCTGTATTTTGCTCATACAAACAGCATAGCAACATGTTCATAGATAAAAACTGAAAAGTACTATGAGTATGACTGACTTAATGGGAAACAAATAAGACAGAACTGCTATAAACAGCAAAATTTGTGTTCACCGCCATTGATGAGAGTAGCCACCAACTTGAATTCTTATGTCGGGGTTGGTGGGTTTTGTCCGACTTTTCGAGTTGGAAATCCAACTTCAGGGGGCATTCCAGTTGAAACTTCTGACTAGGGACTTAGAAATTTCGACTTCTGAGTACATCTGGAACACATTATTAAACCAAGCAAGGCTAGGTGTTTCCTTCGCTTTCCAGTCTTTATGCTAAGCTAAGCTAACTTGCTGATGTAGTTTCAAATTCACATCACAGAGATGACCTCCTCTCACCTAACCCCAAGCGAGAAAGCAAAAATGTTACACTATTAATTTAAGTACCCTATACAAGGGCATCCTCTACTGGCAGGAGATTTATCCTGAAATGAAATGATCCATAAACCTCAGGTGATATATATCTACACTGGTGAGGCTTTGTTAGGGAGACTGATGCTCACAGGAAAATTTCACCAGTCTCCCTATTTAAGAACTGAACACAACTTTGTTAACACTTAATTTTAACTGACCTTTCCGTCCATCACACATTTGATCTTTCCATCCAGTTAATAATGAAATTATAAGAAAATCTATGGAATGATGCAAATGGCTTTCCTCTGTATGGTTTTTATCAGAATGGCTATATCAGTCTTGCTATGCATTATACCAAAATGCCATGTTTTTTTGTGTCTTTGACAGACTTTCTTGCACTTCAAAAATTTGTGAAAAAGTTTTGGGGATAATAATTGTAATCAATTTTCCATTCAGCTTTTATCAGTGCTGAACTCAATATACTATATCGTTATTTTCACAGAAAAAAAAAAAAAAACATCATTAGCTAAAACCCAACCAGTGATTTTTTATCTTTTCTTCTCCTTATCTATTATGCCTTAAAGTCTACCTCTAGGTTGATCACAC
This sequence comes from Lates japonicus, assembly GCA_033238685.1. Classification (NCBI taxonomy): domain Eukaryota; kingdom Metazoa; phylum Chordata; class Actinopteri; family Centropomidae; genus Lates; species Lates japonicus. The sequence continues at coordinate 3,133,314 of BRZM01000022.1, read as the reverse complement.
CTGATGCCTTCCTATTTCATGGCAAATAAAAATCAAATTTTGCCACACCATTGCTGTTCCTGCCACTTATTACCAGCCTCCTAGTTCACCCCAATTAAACATTAGCTCTGGCTGCCCTTTATGAAACATCACCTTCCTCATGACAAATTAAACATTACTAGTAGAGCTAAAGATTGAATTAAAAGAACCTCTCTCTCCCCACCCCACCCCTCTCTCTCTCCCTTTAACTGTTCTTCCAGTCAGCAATAACCCCAGCTCTAATTAGCAGCAGGGCTGAATCTCCAGACTGATTTGGTTCAGGCCAATTTGTCTGTATTATTACCTGGGTGACATTCAGCTCTGCTGCCTTTACATATATTTGCAGGGTTTATTCTCTAAAAACAGATTTTAGACTCAACAACAGCGCAAGCTGATATTGTATCTTATTGTGAAATCACCTTTAATGAACGTTTTCTTGACATCTTGACAGAAATTATGAAGATGTGTGACAATAGGATAAGCTTATACCAGAGGATACTGACATTAGTAAGCAAGAACATGGCGTGCAAGGGCCAAAAAACACATGGATTGTCCGAGTTATTTTATATGTGAGATTACAGCATATATCATATATTCTTTTTTTTTTTTTTTGTCAAATTACCTTATTATCCAGTAGTATAAATATGATTCACAGGATGAATACTGAATGTGAATTTTGTTCCTCCTCATTACATTTACATACATTTGGGTGCAGTGACAAGTGTTTTGTGGAACTTCTTTGCCCTGGGATTTACCTTTCAGGCTACATACTGACTCCTCTTGCTGGTGGAAGAAGTTGTCTGAAAGAAAAATGTTCTGCTGCCACCTTTGCTGAATTATTTTGTGCAGAAATTTTATATTTTTATATTTTGATTTATACAGTATCTGTGTTATAAAATCATGCAGCTCTTTTGTAAAGGATCTCTTGAAACAAGACTTCAGCCATCTAGAGCCCTGTTAGCAGCTTCATGATACTGTACTTCAACACAGTGGTGCTTTGATCCAAATGCTAACACATCTTAGTTTAGAAGTAATTATAAACTAAACAAGAACTACAGCAGAGGATGACAGGAATGTCATTACTTTTCCAGGTCATAAACTAAAGAACTCCACAAACTGAAATTTGAAGTCAAAGATTTACCAAAGTTACCTGTAAATTTGGTAACAATCCATCCATATGTTGAGATATTTCAGTGTGTAACTGAAGCTTTAACCTGCTGGCAGCTCCAGATGAAAAATCAAGGGATTACCAATGTTGGTAGCATTCATCCTCTGGGCACCATGAGTGTCTGTACCAAACAGCTATACTGATAGTGTGCTAAAAATGTGATCATCAGATATCACTTTGTTTATTTAGCAATACAAACATTGTATTTAAATAATATACAAAAAGTTGCTGAAATCGCAGTTCATTTCTATCCTTAAAATCGTCTAGTGAAAAATCTTCAGCATTTCTGTGTTGGGAGATGGTCAGTGAGATCTGATAAACAGTCTTAACCTGGTCTGAATATGGGCCCCATATTTCCTCAGCTTTTGAACCTGCGACACATAATCATACAGTCTTATTGGACCATTCATTCAAAAATTGTCATCTGGCCTGCAACATAAAAGCCCAGGCCCCTGACCTGCCCACCTATGGCTCCATCCCCAGCTTTCACAGCACCTTGAAATATCAAATGCATATTTCACATTTCTGCACTATGACCAGCTAAAAAGCAGCAACACACTCCATCTGAGGCTGTTATTGCTTATACTAAATCACAGATGGCTGTACAGACAAATTGGTTCAACCAGGATGGGCCGGACTGGGTGGAAGAAATAGTCTAGTCATTTCAAAGCTTGACAAACAGGCTACACACAGGAATATATAGTTACACACACACACACACACAACTCTGGTTAAAAAGCCAGTATGTGGTGGCTGCAGAGGTGCTGAGGCCTAATGGAGTGTTTACTACTATGTTTACTAGTCTTAAACATGTCATAAACAACGCTAATAGGGTCAGCTCTGCATGTCTGGGGTCAGTGCCAACATCAGTGAGAGCGAGTGAAGAGGAGAATCACAGCTCGGTGTGATAAACTCTTCACCACCTCAGAGTTTATGCACTTAGTGTCCTCAGTTTAAGCTATGTACATATCATATATCACATATAATATAAACTGTGAAGTGGAAAATATTGACTGTATGTCACCTGGTAAATGTCAAATATTGGCATTTACAAGGACAATTATGAGAATAGAGGCACAGATATTTCTTACAAGTGTTGCACTGCAATAACATTCAAGGTCAAGGTTCAGGTTGCCATTGGATACACAGCCGTGAAGACTGTAGGCTGTAAAAAAAAAAAAAAAGGAGAAAAAAAGTGTCTGCATTCAATATTCACTTTCAAAGGTTAGAAAATCCAAACTGTGTAAGGATTATCCATATTTCATATTAGAGGAATGAAGTTCAGTTAGATATCACACCTCCTTTCTTGAGCTGTCATCAGGCATGTTGCAGTTACAACCGTGTGTATGTATGTACGTCTGCAGAGTGTGCATGTGTGTTTTCCTCCAGCTTGTGTAGCGCGTCTAGACATGAATCCAAATGGCCAGCATGTGCGTCAGTGTGCCTGACTCATTAGGACACATTAACAGTGATTTCATTGGGGCTGACGCCAGCGTCTCCGTCTCATCCCAAATGAGAAGGGACGTGATGACAGCGTGCACATACACGAGAGGGATAGCTCCTCTGAAAGATGGAAAAAACAGTCCAAGCTGAAGAAACAAGATTGTATGTGTGTGTGTGTGTGTGTGTGTGTGTGTGTTTTATTTTCTTTTTTCATCTCCAGATAACAGAATTGCAGTGTGACAAACTCAAAACCCTTCGCTTTCTGCCCAAGGCCACATTAATTGCATTAATTTGCTCTGACAATTGCACAACAGGAAAAGAAAAGACAAGGGAGTGGGAGTGTGTCTGGCTTTGAGTGTGTGTACGTGTGTGTTTGTCGCAGAACTGTTCTTGTCATTTTTCACCAATGATTAAATTAGCAACAAGAGTTCTGTCTGGCTATAATCAATCATTACCCTCACTCCAGTGCCACCCAATATCACCAAAACCATATTTCCCCCACTTGAGGACAAAATGTTTCTTGATTGTGTGGCACACTTGTCTATAAATATATCAGACAGACCAGTCGCTCCCTGCTGTATTGAGTTGTGTTTTTTCTTTTCACAACATGATTGTGTACCTCTGTGTAAATGTGTTAGTTAGGAGTGTGTGTCCAGGGCTCTTCAAAGAGTAAACATCTGTTTTCTGCCTTTCCGGAGACAGACCTGAATACAGTGAGGCCTTGGTTGACCAGCTGAGAATTTTGGAATTACAACTGCAAATATTAAGATGTACATAAAATCACAACTTTGTCTCATTGTCCTTTTAACCGTCAATCTAGACAAGGAAAAACTCCACAAAATCACCCTTTAATGGGGAAAAAGGGAAAATCCTACAAATCCCGATCAGCGACATTTTTCTGGCAAATTGATTTAAATATCTTCTGCAAGTGGAAAACTGTGCAAATATTTTTTGTCTATGCTTCATCAGGCTTGCCTTTCAATTCTGAAAATCATAGGTGTGATATGGTGGACTCAAATCATGTGATCACAAGTGTCTAAAGGTGAAACAGAATTAGCGTCACATTGAGCACAATCAGACATCTTTTGTCTTCCTGAAAAAGCAATGAATTTACAGCCAAATTCAGAAACCTCAAAAAGAGGTCAGACCGACACATAATTCAGGTTACCAAATAAGGAGGATACCACAGTATATAATATTTGCAGTAAAAGAAGAACGTTGCAGTAAAAATACAACGTTATCCAAAAGATTCACATGTAATTAAAGCATGCCGTCCAGAAAATGATGCAAAGCCTGCAAACTACTTCAGGTACTCAACTCGAAGCCACTGCTCACAAAGCACCCCCTTTTAATCACAGCAGTGTATTTAAGCCCTCAGTCCTGCATGCCTGCACATGCCAATCACCTGAAAGCTAGCTCCTACATACATAAACCTCACACCAGCATATTTTGTAAATCCCCCCACACACACAAAAAAAAACAACAACAAATAAATAGTGAAACACAAGTACTAGTAGGAATTCTATTTTGTTAGTATAAAGTCTTTAATCAGCAGCTACAAGTTAGATGTTCAGTAACACACAGAGCACACACAGGACATAGAACAGTAAGGACCGTGCACCACAGATAATGTGTGCTAATGTGATAAAGTGCTCCGTTCACAGTGACACAGTTTAATGACACATCAAGTGACTGAGTGAAACTCAAATCAGCATCCAGACTCTTACACTGACAAACACCAGATGTTACGAACAAGAGCAGTAACACACTGACTCATACTTATCTTGTGCATCAGTGATGCTGCAATTTAAACAGACTGCGTTTCACCTGTGAGTGATCAAGTGCGCTCGGTGAACTGAGGATGGTGAACTCTGGCACAAACCATGAACACACCTGCCGTTTACTGTTCCTGATCAATGTGAAACCAAAGTAAAGCAGGATTCATTCAGTGAACATTCAGCGTACATTTCAAAAACTTCACTGTCACAATATCCACCTGTTGCCTCTGAATTTAGCTGGAGGGTTTTGAACGTAATGTAAGTGCTGCATGGATTATGTCCACTGACTTTTGTATGTAGGTGTCATAATCAATATTTTTGCATCAACAATAGAATGGACCACTGCAGATTCATTCAACTTTATGCAGCATTTTAGCATCTTTCAGCCCACTGCCAGTGGTTTTACACACTTTGCAAATTTGAACAGGACTTTGTTTGATTCACTCTCATCAGCATCATTTTTCTCCATAACAATGAAAACAGACTCTCTGGTCGTCACAGCGATGCAGTGAACAGAGCCAGATTTTGATGGACACCAATTCAGAGCTGAAAAGAGAGCAAATATTCAAGTTATATTCATCCGGTGAGCAAAACCACAACTCCAAATGTCTACTAACACTGCTCTGTATCTGCTGGATGTGTAAATAGGCAACTGTTAGCAAACACATTCATCATATCAACTTTATAAGGCGATAGTTGACAGCTTGTTATTCTGCCCTCAACTGGCCAAAAAAGGAATTACTGAATTTTGATTTTACAAAATGCATTCAAAAAAAGCTAATACATGTTTTAAGGTGACCCAGATGTGAAGTATCCCCCCCCCCCATTTATGACAATAAATCTGTTGTTACGGAGTGCTAAATATTTTCCTGTATTTCAAAATGATGTTACGATATTATCAAAGTCTTATTAGTTTTCTGATTCAAAGTAATCTATAGTTTTGTATTTACCATGCTCATAATATTATTTTCTCTTCACGTGAACACAAATCATTTAGTGCAACTAGTGTGTCCCAGCCAGAAGCGTGTAGCTCCTTCCTCCTGAACCTGTACATAAAGTCACGTCAGAGCCCATATCAACTTGATCGTTGTGTTCAGGGTCATTGCTGGTGGTGATAGTCAGACAGGGGCCATTGCTCGCTGTGGTGCCGTGGTGCTGTGGTGATTTGTAAGCCGATTTGTTCCTTTATTTCCCCTGGCCATACACATGCAGTCACAGGGCCTTTATACTCACAAACACACACACACTCACACACACATCAAGCAAAACACACAAAGGCCCTCCCAGAGGACAATCTGTTCTGAATCGCATTACAGCCATTTCCCATTCTGTAGGAGGGGACTGGCCCCAGCAGAAATCAAATATTTATCATGTTGTATTAACCCCCATGCTGCCCCCACACCCCAGCATGATTCATATAGCCTGATAGAATGCACATCAGCCCTCAAATATGCTACATAGTGCTGGTGTTAGTAGGGTCACACAATTGTCAGTGAACCTGTAAGATTTGGAATCAGCACCAGGAAACGGATCAGCGAGCACTATATTTTTAGGGAAGACCAGACAAGTAGTAACTGTTATTTGTCACCCTGTGGCAAAATGGAGACATACATCGTCTCGCTGCCTAAAAAAGAAAGAGGGTGCAGTGGGGGTCAATGCACCCAGTTGCCTTTGGTGTATGCGCATGCATGCCCAGGGAGGCGCTGTAGAGTCAGAAGAAGTCTGATGATCACCACAAAACAATATACCACCTCTTTCTCTCTCTCATATCCTTCCTTTTCTTCTCCACCCCTTCAAGCCAGTCCATCATATAGAAGAGAAGAAAATCCAAAGCTCAATTTCTCAGTTTTTTTCCCACAGTTTTCACCGACCTGCAGCATTTTCCTTACACCCTCTCTCTAGTATTCTTTCTCTTTGGAAACATTTTCCGTTTGTTTACTTTTTCTTATTCTCTCCTGCCCTCACCCTCTCTCTGTACAATGTACATTTGTACTTGTAAGTTGCAAAATATACTGATTGTTCTTTCCTCTTTCCTGGGGTTTCACACTGCTGTCTGTCTGCTCTTATTTTATCACTTGGTACATTCAGACCACCACTTCACTGGTATGTCATAGAAAGAAACTCATGTTAAATGTCGAGGACACTAATTAAGGTTATTATTAAAAAAAAAAAAATTGATATCAATTTAACAAAAAGTTAGTAATGTCACTCAGCATAGTAATAATATAAAAAACATTTTGGTCCAATTAAAAATTCTTTCTCTGTATCTAGGTCAAAATCTTTCATGCTGTAGTATCTCCCTGGCTGAACAGAAGGTTACTACTGCCAATTGTGGTAATCTTTGAACAGTCCAAGTATACGTTATAAACTGATAAAGATGAACAGATAAAGAGGCTGAGTAAGGGGGACAGAACGAGAATCACCAGACAATGCAAAATTGTGATTTTGGTTTCTTTGACATCAGGAGTGTTTCTTTTCCTGTGAGCTTCATATTTCAGAATTTTCTGCGCCTGTTAATTACGCTATTGCTGTCTCACAATTAAACCTGGCTGATCAAAGTCAGCTATGGCATATTCATAATAAATATCAGTTTGGTCGCTACCTTCTAATAAATCAAATGATAAATTGATCATGATAAATTTATTGCTCTGCATCATAACCTTATTCTATTTGTTTTGCTGTATTTTAGGTTGTTTTATTTTCTAACTTTAACTCTTTAATAACTATATTTAATTGTGGTTTTGAACGTTTATGAGTTTTCGGTAATGTTTATTCAGTTTTATGGGAAAAAGTACTTTGAATTGCTTGCTGTTAGAAATGTGCTGACAATACACTTGACTTCTCCCGTCTGTCTAAGGTTTTTCGCCTCCTGCAAAAAGTAACGAATGCATGATGGTAGTATATATTACCGTTAGTGACTATTGGCTACACTACTTTTCACGATGTACTGGGATACTACAGAGTCCACTAGGTATAGGGTATAACAATTCACTATATATCCAGACAGCACTACAAAATGTCGAACCTATTAGCATATAGTGCACTATAAAGTGAGTAGTGGAGGAAACCCTGATGATGTCATCTGGGTATCTGCAGGTTGGTATACCAGTTTTGCTTTAATCCACTGGTTTTATGTTTAACCACATCTGTCTCTTCTTAGTGATGGAGTCGGTCAGATGCGAGCTCAGTTACCCAGTTAATGGGAAACTTAGTCGGAACTTCATTCAGGCAAACTCTCGTACTAAAGAAGACTCCAGATTTGTGTGAAAGAACGAAAAAGGAAGGAACCTTTGTAGTGCTAGAAGTTATATTCCTTTCATCAGTGATGCTACACTTTTCCTCCTGTACATTTCCCCATTTCAGTCTCTACACTGTGTCCTTTCTTCCCCTCATTCACATTCAATCAATCCCCACTCAGCTCTGCAGCGGAAAACACACCCTGAAATAATGATTTCAAACCGTGCTAATACTTTTAATACTTCAACAGAAATAACCCTGGTTTGTTGCCTTGAAAGGAGCAGGCCTTAGTTGCCAAGGCTATACTGTAATGTGTGAGTGAAAGTATATGGGCTGTCACTTCACATTAGAGAACAGCCTCAGTGTGCCTTTGACGGAGAGGCAACAGGGGTAATTGAGGAGGTGGAAGGAATTACAGTTCATAAAAATCACATATGGAATGAGCTAACAATGAAATACATTTTCTGAAGAAGTTTATGTTTTACACCAATTGGGCCTTGAACTACACATGGTGTGTGCATGTGTGAATGTGTTTGTTTATGTGTGTGAGCTGAACAAATTATTAGACATCAACTGAATTCCTCTCTAAAATCCTCAAATGGTTTATGTAATCTATTCATCAAATATGTATATCAACACACAAACACACATACACACACACACACACACAGGGGAAAAAGCCTCAGAAATGTTACGGTTTTATATTCAATAGATAGTTCATCTCAGTGGTTTCCTTCTTATACCCAGCTAAATCTTCAAAATATTTATGAACTAGATTTCTTAATAGACTCTTCTACCTCTTCCTGTAATTTGTTAAGACACATGCACCACATTTCAGTTTGCTGGCCTATAGCTATATACACAGATTTAAAATGCCAGAAACCCGTACAAAGCCTCCAGTCATTTAACAGAAAACTAATGATTTTCTACTAACACTAAAAGTCATTTATTCCATCATCCCAAACTCAAGGAACAAGAGGAGGAAAGTGTTCCTTTAGAAGAATTCTTAAATGGAAGAAGAGCAACTGAGGAGAAGGGCCTTGATAAGACAGGTGACAAAGGGCCTGATGGTCATTCTTGCTGAACTCCTGTGTGGAGATGGGAGAAACTTCCAGAAGGCCTTTCAAAATCATGTCCAATCAGTTGAGTTTACCACAGGTGGACTCCAGTCAAGGCGTAGAAACATCTCAAAGATGGTGAAGAGAAATGGGAGGAACCTGAGCTAAATTTCAAATGTCATAGCAAATGGTCTGAATATTTATGCCAATGTGACATTTCAGTTTTTGTTATTTTTTTTTTTAGCAGAAAGCTGCAACTTAACAAAATGTGGAAAAGCAGCTCCAAATACTTTCAGTGCACTGTATAGATGCAATTAATTAATGACCTTAATTATTAATTAATTGACAGAAAAACAGTAATCAGACAGCACCTGAAAGCAGTAAAGTCTGGTCATGGACACAGTAATACATTATCCATAATACACAGGCGCTGACAAATGCAGTCAGACAGTTATGACACACTGTAAGACACATGGTGCAGAGCACTATCAGTTTGACTATTAATGAATCTGTGGTGACTGTCTGAGACCACAACTTGGTTTTCCGCAATTTCTCTTGTCTAACATCATTGTCAAGGTTGTGCAAAATCTTAATAACAAAACAAGTAGGTCTACGTGTCTTGTTATGGAGAGAAAGTGGGCTACCAATAGCTCTGTGCCAAAATCCACTCACTCCTCAGAAAATTGCTGATCAACCACTGATGTAGTGTGTGTATTTATTTAATTGTGTCCTTCCTTGAAAGTTTCCATTAGTTTTGTATTTTCCCATTTTGTGAACTTACACTTTGACCTTGATTAAATTACAGTGGTGTAATCCTGACAGAACCTGCTTGCTTTTAAAATAGATTTCAGTTTTTGTGAGTTAAAGTACACATACATAAAGTAACCACTAGATGGCAGTGTTCAGCTGTATAAAAAGTAACAGACCTCCACTGAAACTTAAAGCTGCTGCGTGTGGATGGACCTCAGTCTGTGGGGTGAACACTGAATTAAATTAAACTGTAACAGTTTAGCTGATTGTTCCATGCTAAAGTGCATGCAGTCCTTAAACCACACACAAGGTAAGGTTTATGTTTACATGCCAAAGTTCGTTTAAAATAGACATACAAACAGAACAGAAAACATTCAGTTGACTTTACTGGCAGGTTAATTTTTTAAATATTTTCTTTATCTGTCTCTATTTACATGGACACTGGTATAGTTTTGATCATCTTTTTGGACTATTTGTATTGTCTGTTTGCACCAGTAACCTACATATGGAATCATATCCTATTTTCAGAAACCTGGATAAGGTCTTATCCAAACACCTGCCTGCCCCGACACAGAAATGTGGATAACATTAGAACTGCTCATTCAGACACAAATAACAAGTTTTCTCTATATTTCCTATGAACCACGTAAAATAATCACTCAAATATGATCAAAATCCATCACCTGGATACCAGTGGGAATGTAAAAGTATTCATACAGACGCATACAGTAAATTCTGTGTGTTTTTCTCTGTGTAATTCACACATTCACATTCAAATTGTTATCTTTTCCCTCAATCTCTCCCATTGAAGTGTCAAACTCTACATGGGAATACAGACCAGAACACAACAGACACGTCAAAGGAATAATGACTGTGTCAGAAAATTAGTTCACATGAAACACTCTGCTCACACATACATGTATCAAAGACTGTATATTTAATATCATCTCTCTCTCTCTGTCTTTTTTTTTTTTTTTTTTTCCTTTTGTCACTGTCAGTTCTCCCACTGTGTGATCAAAGGAAGTTACAATATTGTGATACCAGCTCTGTCCACCTATGCAACTGGGTACATAAATCATACATTCAATGTGAGCAGTAATTCAACAAGTAAATGGAGACATACCATTGTAAGTGCTGAGTAATAGGAAATCAGACAGGAGGCATTCCAGCTAATAAATAACACAGTCAGTGAGCAGTAGCTGAATGGATGGATGGACACAGATGCACACCTCTTTCCTAAATTCTCAATCTCTGTCTAATCTGAATGACTGAACTAAATTAACTCAATAATTACATTTAAATGTAAAACTGCGTTGATATTTTACAGCATAAAAGCCTTGTGCACAATTTTCCCTCTTTACTGTGTCTTTGTAATGACACGCAGCATCAGTCGCCCCCGAACCGCTGAACGCATCGGCAAGTAGTTTGAAAATGGAGCGGGGGTATTTTACGAGCAGCACTTGAAGGCAACATCAGGCAATATGCGAAACCGTGTTGGTCACCTGACCCAGACTCTGAGTCACGTGACTGATATTCCATCCTCGCCATTTTGCAATGTGGGAGAGAGAGAGGCCACTTTTTATGGCCAACGAATAAAACAAAGTAGTTTTATGTGCTGAGGACAAAGAGCGTCGAGCCTTTCTGTGTCAGTGAGTATCTTTTAATTAAAACACAGTCACACGCTTCTCCGTCACTCATTAACCGAAAAGATAATTAAAATGCCCTTGTACATTCAAGTAAGTAACTGCTAGCACAGTGTGAGACTCGTGTGTCTCTGTGTGTGTGCGTGTGTCTTTGAATAGCACACAGCAGGCTGTGAAGCTAACTGTGAAGCTAACAGTGTATATACTGCTGGCTTTTCCGTCAAATTTCGGTTTTTCCTCGTATGAAAGTCTCTGTGGTGTCGTAGCAGCTCCTACATGTCAGCTAGCGTTGGCCAGTAAATGTGGCAGTGGTCAGTCGGTGTTTGAGTGTGAGTTGGGCTGGGCTGTGTCCAGCTTCATCCTACAGAGGAATGAAAGTGGATGAAATATTTTTAGATCCTGACATAACAGGTGCTCATCTGAGACTGCTTAAAGCACACGATGGTGTCTACAAAGAGCCTCTAATGACCACTCAGTCAAACGTGCTGCAGAAGGCCCAGCTTTTATCTTTTCAAGTGACAAACTTTAAATTATTCGACCATGCGTTGTTAACGTTGTTGTTTCTAATAGAAGATGTGCGTTATTGTTGAGTGAATCATTCTTGTGTCCAGTATTAGGCCAGTTTCTGGATAACAGCCAGTATGTGGTAACGCCTCTCCTCATGTGTATCCTACTGTTTTGATATAGTCACAGAGAAGCAGAAGTAGGAGAAAGAGGAAGGTGAAATTGTGGTCGGAAAGTGAGAAAGAGGAAAGTGTGGGATTTGCAGAGATGAAAGAAATTCAGCAACATGAGTTGTGACCATTTCCCTCAAGCTTAGTTTGTAAACAGATGCACATGGTGCACGTGTTGTCTGTTGACTAGCAGTGAAAGGACTTATCATGAATGAGTTTAGCTATCACACTTATCATGGTTGTCATTTTCTCTACTTCCCCTTTCTTCTACTCAGCAGATCCTGGGTAAATATGGTAGTACAAAGTGTCAACATGGTTAAAAATACATCTTTCAACAGATGAAAAAAAAAAAAAAAAGCCTGATGGTGTTTTAGATTGACAGGATTATTGGATAATGACAGTTTTATTTTAAAATACATCAATGTTTAGATTTAATTGGTGAACACATACATGTGTTAAATGTGGTGGCTTGATAAGTGAGTGTGAGATGAGTTCAGTGTTAAGGGTTTTGCTAATGGAAACTTGTGAAAACTGAACCAAAGCAACTGTAAAATACTTAAAGTCAACACAAATCGTTGAATCACAAAGTACTCTATTAACTTACAATACCTATTAGGATATCTAATATTATTATTCATGAATGTATTATTCAGTTAATCAATAAGTGGACAAAAAAATAATTAACAACTGCTTTGATAATCAGTCATATAAGTAATTTATTAAGAAGAAATACCAAACATCCACTAACCCCCCATTTTTTAAATGTCAATATTGGCTTCATTTGTCTATTTTTATAGAGTTTTGTCATTTTGAAAAATGTCATTGAGTTTTGTCATTTTTTACTCTACTTCAAGGACAGCTGTGGATAACTGTAGACAGATCTATATTGATAAGTGTAGGGATAGTGATAGGTGTTGTGCTGCAGGGAAAATAAGTCATTAGTATGCTGTAGCCATCAGTAGGGTTGGGTGTTATGGAGAAAAATTATCACAATATATTTTTGATATCAGTCAATATCGATATATATAACGATATAAATCTAATCACTATTTCTGTGAAGGTTAAAGGAGGAGTTTTTTTTGTTGTAAGGCATGGTGCTGGAGAAAGTGGACACTATGGTCAGTTGTTGTTGGGCAGCTGTTTGTTTTGGTGGAACTAACAGCACTTGCTTGGGTCTGGAGCTGTCTTGTATTGTGTGTTCTCAAAAGGAGGGCACTGCTTGAAATCGTAAGAAAGATTAGTGGTATTGCCTGTCTTTGTGGGAACATGCTTTTGATAGAATTTGTAGTGCAGCTACTCTGCTTCTTGTTGGACTTTAAGTAGCCAAATACCAAATTCCTCTGACCCTGCTTTTCAACAGTCTCCTTATCTTTTGAGCCCTGGGCTGTGGCCGAGTTTGTTAACATTTTCTGTCGTCATTTTCTCTTTTATCTCACTCCCACTCCTGATGTACTGGTTCTCTAGCCATCAGCTCACTAATGGGTAGGTAGGCTGCCAGTGTTAATGCCACTCAGCTAGAACACGGAGGACTGGCTGTCCTGTGTAAAAATAAATTAAAATTGTCTGTGTAATTTAAGCATCTCACAGGAACCCCTGACATGGATACATTTTTTGGGGAACATTTAGATAATATTTAAAAATACCTGTATCCATTTACAGGGATCACATCTGTTGAAATCTAGTGTAGCATGCAGCTCAAACCAGATCACACTAATTTCTTTGTCTGCTGTCTGCCAGGTCATGGAGGAGATCAGCAATGTAGCTGTACTTATCACACACTCCTCCGCTGCCTCCTCTTCCTCTTCTCCTCCGTCAGCACTGGAATCCCTCTCTCAAATCCAAACCCAGCAGGCTGCGAAGGACCCCTCCCAGAGTTTCCAGCAGAGACAAGCTCCCGATTCTCTCATCCAGGTCATTGAGAAGCTCAGCAAAATCGTGGAGAAGCGGCCGCAGCGCCGCTGCACCTTGGCAGGACAGAAAAGAGCATTCCAACAGGGCTCCTCTGCACAGGGGGGAGGAGGAGGTGAGGAGGGGGTGGGGGGATGCCGAGGAGCCTCTCCCAGTAAGAAGATCAAAAGGAGCTGTAAAGAGCAGGAGTGCAACGAGGAGGTGAGATTAGAAGGCAGCACAATTGATGGTGCTCTTTCTCCACCTGAGTCAGGTGACAGTAACAACAACAACATCAACTCCACGGTAACAGAGGTAGCTGGCAACCCAAACAGCAGCAACCACAAGCGGACAGTAACATGCTATCAGTGCAGCCTGTGCCCCTATCTCTCCCAAACGCTGCCCCTGCTGAAAGAGCACCTGAAGCAACACAACGAGCAGCACAGTGACCTCATCCTCATGTGCTCCGAGTGTCGCTTTACCTCCAGAGACCAGGGGCAGCTGGAGGCACATGTCAGGCTGCACTTTGACAATGGAGGCAACCTGAAGAGGAATTCAGCTCAGTTGGATACCTACAGCGAGGGGAAGGAAGATGCTTTAAGAAAGCACGATGGGGACTGGACTGGGAGCGGTGGCAGCATAGGAACCGAGGTCATCAAAAGCTCAGTGGACAGTTCCAAGGAGCTGTCCCAGAAGAAGTGGTATAGCTATGAGGAGTATGGATTGTACCGATGCCTGATCTGCAGTTACGTGTGCAGCCAGCAGCGAATGCTAAAGACCCACGCCTGGAAGCACGCCGGCCTGGTCGACTGCTCCTACCCTATCTTTGAGGATGAAGATGGGGCTCCCGCAGTGAGAGAGCCCCAGACTGCAGCTAACACTGCCGCAACCAGAGAAAAAATAGTAGTGCTTTCCCCCGTTCTTCAAGATAAAAGCCTGCAAAAGCTCCCCACTGCCTTCAAGCTCCAGCTCTGTGTGCCATTGGCTGTTGACAACAAACAGGATGTGTTGAATAATCCAGTTTCTAATCTCAACGATAGTTCAAAAACAGCAGGGCAAGAGGAGGAAAGCGTGTACCCTGTCAAAGACCTGACCTCAGAGGAGCCCATGGTGGAGGTGCAGGTAACCACGGAGGCAGAGACGGAAGTTGAGATAGATAGTCACCATGATGGTGCCTCTGCCACGGACAGCTTACTGTCATCAGCACAGAAGATTATCAACAGCAGTCCCAACAGTGCCGGCCATATCAACGTGATTGTAGAACGCCTACCGTCAGCTGAAGATTCAGTCATGGCGACGAACCCACTTCTTCTTAGCCCAGACGTGGTCAGGGGCAAGAGCTTACTGGATGCAGAGGAGGAAGAGCGAGACCAGGTGGGAGCTGCGAAGGATGAGGTGGTCCTTGGCTGCAGTGCAGGTACGACCGACAGCCAGCCGTTAGGAGCTGATATTAAATCCTCCGCCGCTATAAGTAGCAACTCTCCAAGGGATGAAAACATTCCCCCAGCTGGTCGCAAGAGGACACATTCTGAGTCTCTCCGCCTGCATTCGCTGGCTGCTGAAGCCCTGGTAGCTATGCCGATGAGGACCCCCGAACTCCCCACCTCCAGCACCAAGGTGAGTCTGAAGACCATAACAGCCCAGGCACAGTGCCCAAACGTGGGCCAGAAACTGGTAGAAGTGACTACAGCTGGACAGAAGGCGTCTGACATCGGGTCGACAGCAGCTCTGTTGGACTTAGAGCTTCAGGGCGAGGGCAGAGAGGAAGAGTTGGGGTCCCTGGGCCTCGGGGAAGGAGACGAGGAGGGCCCTGCCGCTAAAGCTGGCATCAGCCTGTCACTGCTCACCGTCATTGAGAGACTCAGAGAGCGCTCGGACCAGAACACCTCTGATGAGGATATCTTAAAAGAGCTTCAAGACAACGCGCAGTTCCAAAATGGCACCGTGGCCAGTGTGGTCACAGGGAACGGAGCTGGCGGCTACATGTGCGCCATCCCAGGAATGGATGGGTTGGTGGCCTCTCCTGATGGTGGTCTGGTGGACTATATCCCCGGCAGTGAAAGGCCGTACCGATGCCGCCTGTGTCGCTACAGCAGCGGCAACAAGGGCTACATTAAACAACACCTACGGGTGCACAGGCAAAGGCAGCCGTATCAGTGTCCCATCTGTGAGCATATCGCCTCAGACAGTAAGGACCTGGAGAGTCATATGATCCACCACTGCAAGACCAGGATGTACCAGTGTAAGCAGTGCCCAGACGCCTTCCACTATAAGGTGAGGAGATGTCAGTATTTACATGTTGCATTTTTATCTTGTTATATGTAGCAATAAGATTATAGAAGTACTGTATTTCAGGATATTCAGAATTTTTGAATCCATTGGAGTAGCTGGTGTTATAGTCTGAACTAGCCTCACAAGTTTTCATCATGGTAGAATGGGCAGAAGTAAAGGCCATGCTGAGATACAGACTGCACAGGGACAATCTTTATGTATTTTCCAGTAAATATAGTACTGGCAGTGCACCTATTTGTTCCTTAGGCTCAGTTGTAACATTTTTCCCCTCAGCAAACAACTGGACCCAAGTTTTCATTTTCATTTATGTCCTCTTTATTTTTCTAAAAACGTACTTTGCCAAAACCATGGTTGGAATGCTCACATGAATATTAAGATTTATTAGTAAAGTGAGGGAATATGGTGATATACACCATGACACAGTATAAACCTCCCAACAACACTGTGGCTTCTTTCCTTTTAATGTCTTTGGTTTTATTAGAATCATTGTGAGCCATGTTGCAAATCAGTGAGCTGGAATATTTTAATGGAAATATTAGATTTCTTTTTCTTCAATGTAATAAAGAAACTTGATTACTTAGATACATAATTGCGTGAATTAGGCAAAAAATACTTTTACGTGTTTATTTTCTCCATTGTAGCCAGTCTCAAAATCAGTTTTATAGAAAATTGAGTAATGTGTTAAGAATACACATTGATATCTCAGTACAAAATGACATACAATCCAGACCGTAAGTATTTGGACAGTTCTGTGCTCTAGCACAGTCAGTGTGAATTGAAATTATGGATACCACATCAAAATGTCATCTCAGCTTTAATTTGAGCAGGTTTACATCAGTACAGAAAGAATTATGTGGGAAATATAGCTCATCACCAGACACTGTGTATCTTCCCTGGTGATGCTCACCCGGGCCTCCACTGCAGGTGATTGACTAGTCAAGGATATTCCACCTCTTCACCTTGAAAAGCTCTTTGGTTGCTTTGGTAGTGAGTTTAGGATTGTTGTCCTGCTGAATGATGTAATGTCATCTGGTGAGTTTTGATGCATTTGGCTGAATCTGAGCACACACACAGACAAGGTCATATGCTTTGTTTAACTAGTCCACAGAGCTTTGTTTTTGCAAACTGCACCCCACCCTTTCTGTTTCTGAGGCTTACTAGGGGTTTGCATCCTGTGGTTAATCCTCTGAGGTTACAGTCATGAAGTCTTGATCATTGTGAAGGAAACATGTACACATCCCAGAGAGCATTCTTGATTTGCTGTGCAGCCATAAAAGTGTGTTTCTTCACCATGCAAAGGATTTTCCTGTGCACACCTGCTTTTTTCAGAAGGTATCAACTACCTTGTCTCTTAAAACAACCAAACAAACACTCAAATTAAAGCTAAGACTAATATCTATAATGTTATTTCACATGTTCTGAAGCACAGAACGTGAACAGAACAAAAATGTGTAACTGTCCAAACACTTGAAGCCTGGACTGTATTAGAGCTGTAGCGATTAGTTACTCAGTTAATTAGTTGGACAGAAAATTAATTGGCATTTATTTTGATAATTTATTATTTGCTTATGTCCAATGTAAAATGCCAAACTTTCTCTGGTTCCAGCCTCTCAGATGTGAGGATTTGATGCTTTTCTTTTTATATTTATATATGAATATTTCAGAGTTTTGGGAATTTGGTGGAATAAAAGAGGCAGTTTGAATATGTTGAATATGTTTTAGTCTTTGAATTAGTTTTTGCGGTATATTGTAATATGCAGACAGTGGCAAGAGATATGGAAATCTATAAGCTACACTTTTTGTAACCTCCCTCCCCAACCCCATCTTTCAGGTTTTGTTTCTCAGCAATTCCAACTGATTAAAACAAAACATACAGGCCTTAAATTAGCTGTATGAATCGTCTGTGAAGTGATGAATGCCCATCAGTAAGAGATGAAAATCAGAGAGTCTGCTGCAGTTCAACGGTGAAGTTCTGCTGGTTTGATGATACGCAAGGCAGGAAAATATTGATTCCACTGCTATCATGGATCTAAATGCTGATCTGCAGCAAGTTAGTAAGTTCATCATATTATTCAGTAGATTTGGAGTTGGAGGGCTAAGAGGTTTATGATCAGCAAAGGGTGAAGGCTGGCCCACTGCTATATTCATCTATTACAGAGGTGCTGGAATTAATGCAAAGGTTAGATGGCCTATTAAACACCATGGCGCATCTGAAGATCACTACGAAGCTGTTTTGAATGTCAACTGTATGTTTTATCAACTTTCCTCTACTGGAGAAATCATTGCATGTGTCTGTATGTTCTTAACTTGGGAGCCAGTTAGAAATCATGAAAGGGGCACCACAACTTCCATGTGGCAGGCCTACGCACGTCAGTGAAACGTGGCCTGATGGATGATGCGTGGGTAACAGATGAAGGTCAGACCTGTTTTTTTCCCTCAATGGAGACAGTTCCTCTATTGCCATATGTTGTCGTGTGATTACATTTGTTCCATTTGTCCTGTATTATAAGATGTGGTTTGCAGAAGATGTACAAGTGTGGCGATAGACTACTAGCTCTACATATGTTGGGGTGAGGAACCACCGGATTCACATAACTCTGACAAAGCCTTGTCGGTGAGTTTACAGAAATGCACACCACTGTCACCTCTGTACAGGTGCTTGTACCATTAACTAACCAATTAAAAGTTACTAAGTGTCCGTCTTGCAAGATTACTTACAGTAACTAGGAGCTTAAATTTTTTAAATAACAAAAATATTTAAGTTACTAAAACTGGAATTAGAATCACGTTCATATCTGTGTAGGAATACATGTGATGTTCGATTGCATAACGGTGATGAGATACAATATCAAATAACCTAAGCATCACCTTCGTCTGTTTCAGTTTTCCTGCAAATCCAATGTCAGAACAGTGTGTGTGTTTACAAAACTTTACCAACAGTTAACAACTCGCTGAATGTTTGGTATATTCCGTTTGCAAATACGGAAGTAAACAAATTGAAGGACAAAATAAGGAGTCACTGCGTTGAACTTAAAATCATGTATTTTCTTTAGACTGGTCCCAAAATGGAGCCAGTGATTGAGGAAGCTCAACTCTAAATTTGGTGTCTACTGGGCTGATTGTTTATAATCAGACTCTGATTGCAGAGTTGTTTTTTTCGATTATGAAATATGTATGTGTATGTCAGTGATAAAGTCGATCTTATAATCTACTGTAAAAAAAAATTTACAAGGCATTTTACCAGTACCATAATTCTATTATTATATGTTGATATATTAACTGAATTAAAAAGTTTTGGATTTAGTTTTTCTGAAACAACAAAATGTCAAGTTCGAGTTTAAAATCTGCTCCTTTATTTCTTGCAACCACTGTGTGTTTAATAGAAGTTAATGGAAGCAAAGTACATAATGACATTACTTGATGATAGCCTTTTATTAATGAAGTAAGAGCCCAATCTGTGTTTTTGAGATGGGTATATCTCTACTAGAATGTGATGTATCAACTTTTGTTAATTATTTACACAAATAATAACCTTAATGAACTGAAGAATAGGATATTAAATGTATTTTTACTGCATGTAAGTAAAATTTAAATCAAATGTGTGGTATTAGTTATTCGCACCATGTGGTGCAGGTGTCTGGTCTGATAGATGTTACATTTTTCGTTTTTTCTTTGTTTCAGGCAGAGTGAGCAAACTGCCAGATAATGAGCTGCTATAGTATACCACTCCAGCACTGACTATCTTTACTAAAGGTCAGTGAGAAAGATCCATTAGATGGCAGTACATGCTCAGCCAATGCTCAGACCAGCACAGTGATCTCACTGTGTAGGCTGATCACACACTTTCTCACACGTGCCCTCACCGTCTCTCTCCTACCTCTGTGGCACTTGGCCTTTGTGTTAACACAGAAACGACGTGAAGTGCCGAACACATATCAAATTCACAGTGGGCTTTCATAACGATGCAGCTATATTGTGCTCTAAGGTCAAATACATTTACAAAATATAAACACACATTCTGAGAACTTATTTTGCTCAGGAAAAGGTCGAGTGGGATTAAATTGCTATTTCAAGCAGTTCAATCATATCCTGTCAGTAATGGGAGAGCAGATTCCTAGGACTATTTTATGATCCAGATATAGATAATCGGTCAGAAAATGGCCTTGGATGCCTGAACAAAGCAAGTCTCTTGGCCCAGACACTCATTTGACATTTACTGAAGATGACCTGTAACGTTGTCTCTGTTGTGTCTATGGCATACCCTGTTGTGCCCTCATCCATGTGCTCACTTTTAGGACAGATGGCATTATACTTACCGCACTTCTTAGAGACACCTGTGCACCTGGTTGTTCGTAAACATCCATCAGCCAATCGTTAACGGCAGCAGTACCAATAACAAATCTTCCCATTAGACCGGGCTTCAGTTAATATCCATCAAACATAACTGTGCTTATAAGTCACCGAATCCTAACATCTTGTGGGATCCATGCCACAAAAAGAATTCGAGACTGTTGTGAGCGAGCCCGTGCCCAATGTTAAATTTGGCGTTCTTAATAAAGAAGTGTATGGTGACATACTGTAATGTGAAGCCCGCCACAGTGGATTCATCAAGTATTTGGACTGATAAAACAGTTTGTAGTTCTGCCTCTGCTTACACCACAGTGGATTTGAAATGAAGGCATCAGGATGTGATTGAGTGTAGACTTTCAATTTAAATTCATAGGCTTTAGGAATGTTCACGGACCTGGACTGTGTATTTACAACCAAGTAATGTAAAAGAAACATTTAGATCTGAATGGTGTGTCAAGTACAGAACTACAGTGTGTCAGGATCATGGTACATTTTCTGTTGTCTTGACTCTATACTCCAGCATATTGAATCTGAAATGAAACAAAAACTTTGAAGTTAAAGTGCTGACTTGAGTCCAGGAGGTTAATGACAGGGCTGCACTTCTACTCTCTACTACAACTAGTCTGGATGTGAACACTCTTGAATTCAGCTGGCAGTCAGCACTTTACCCTCGTACTCGCTGTTTCGTTTGTGATCTACTGACTGAGTAGAGAACAAACATGACAAAAGATATGTCACTGTCCAAACACTTACAGACTGTATTGTATTCACAGGTAATAAAAAACTGTGCCACATGCATAGCCGCTCTAGTCTATGATGTATAACAGTGTTTCACCAAAATGCTGCCTCCTTTTTTTCTGAGACTCCTTTTCTTTCGTCTGCACTCTGAGCAGTGTGCCATTGTTGATCAGGCTCAAACTTTCATTTGAGTCTGCTGTTCTGGCCTGTGTGTCCATGCAGTTATGCCAGCCATTACCTACGCCCTTTCCTGACCGATGGAAATTCGCTGATATTTCGTCTGGAAAGTCATTCTCTTCTGTTTTTCGATAATACTCAGTATACCTGTATCTGGTGAATATTGCATTTACATGTTTCTGTTCCTGTCTCAGAGAGTGTGAACTAAGTGTGCCGGTGTACTTACCTTTTTTAAAAAATGTTTTTATGTGCTAGTTGTCGTCTCAGTTTTAACATCACCAACATCTACTTTCAGCACTTAGAGGTAGAGATTTCTGAACAGTTGATATCTGAAAAGTTCTCCTCCCTCAGCAGATCACTACAGAGTTTTACTAATGGCACGGTATAAAGACATTTGCTAAGTTAGCTGAACAGATGGGTCACAATGAAAATGAAGCTTAGCCAGTTATCTTACCTTATTGTAAAGACTGGAAATGGGGAAACTCGCAAACACTTTTCCAAGCTGCTCCTCTACCACAGTCTACTTCTCCACTGCACAGGAGTATGCACAGCCAAATAAACCACTTCCATGTCATGCTATTGTTCCTCCAAGTCTTTAAAGTTGGAAGCAGTAAATGTCTAACTTTTTTTGAGTTTTCTTCAGGTGCGGCCACAGGCACATAAAAGTGTATGTTATGACACAGTCACAGTTTGTGCTCTCCTTGTATTCCAAATAATTAACAGGACAGTGTTGTTGGAATACCACGATTTGGATTTGTATCAGTCGTCATATTGCAGAATTGTTGTAGAAGCAATATGTAAGAAGAAATTTGGAAGGTGACGTGATCAGCACGCATAAAAATCTAATTATAAACAGGCCATGATAATAGAATATAATATAACTGTTTTATATTTGCAAAAATAAAGGTTGATCATATGTATTTTAAATAGGATAAACAGTTACGCTCTACTGAAACAGTGCTATAAGACTAAGTTTCATTTTCTTATTCATTTTTTTCCTCAAAATTCTTCTTGCCTTTGGTTGGTCAGATCTGTCTTTTTAATATCCCAGCCCCAGTAACCCTCATTATAAAGTGCAATTCCTTGTTATATGTGTTATTTTATTTATAGGTGTGCAAATGGCTGTGAGTTGAGCATAGCCTCTCTTTGCAGACCTTGTATTTGCCTCTCAGCAAGTAAAAAGCCAGTTTCATCTAACAACCACAACTTCCGAAGTGCAACAAAGTGGAAAACATTGTGATTTATTCTTTTTCTTAAAGTAGCAATTTCCTCTCTGTTTAGTTGTAAATCCCTTATCTCCCTCCAGGCAAGTGTAAAGAAGCAACACAATGACCTCAAAAGGCAGCTTGTTAAACTAGCTCTTCTATCTCCACGTTCTCTCATCTGTCATCTCTCCTTTTTTTTTCTCCCTCTGCCAGGTGCTGTAGTTGTGATTTCGCCACCACCAACATGAACAGTTTAAAGAGTCACATGAGGAGGCACCCTCAGGAGCACCAAGCTGTGCAGCTACTGGAGCAGTACAGGTGAGAAACATCAAAGACTCATTCACTACAGAGAGATGATAAGAATGACCACTGGACCTCTGAGGTGAGGATGAAGAGCTGCTGGGTTTATCTGAGTCCATGTGCGTCGGAATTTATGTGTGACCATAATTGCGCACTCTTATGATGCCAGTGGGCTGGAGGCTCAAGAAATGGGCTTCTGATTGCAAGGTTAGTGGTTGGTGGGTGGAGAAAGTGAATAGGAGTGAACACTCTTAAAATGTTAAACACCCTCAGCCATGAGCATGGCACTGATTGCTGATTTCCACTTCACTTAACACTTATGCTGTATCATACAGTCATCCGTGCCTGCAGTGCTGTGGCACAGACAATGCCAGTCTTTGTCCGTTAAAGGGGCGCTCAAGTTATTTAGTGCAAGATTTTCATGAGGTCAGGGGACTTGAGTCAGACAGGTTTTTTAAAGAACAGTCAAAACTGAAGCAGCAGAGGTCAACGTTTAGGTCACCTGTAATACAGTTCATCTGGTCCAGACCAAGAAAGAAGTGATACAGTGTTACCTTACGCTGGCTTTTTACGAACTGAGTGCTCATGTGGAGAGAATCCTCACTGACAGCCAGTCAGGCTGTACTTTACTGAAAATCTGGCTCTGATCATGAGCATTATTCTCCCAGACTTGAGTTGGCCTCATATGTCATGAATAATGCTGATGAGATACAAACAGGATGAAGAAGACTGTAATATTAAGGGATGGGAATATGGGTGCTGTGTGGGCGCTGTGTTTATCTCATTTGTTCAAGGGCATGACACAATTGTATCACATAGCTGTTGTTACACCTTTACACTTTCTGATGCATCAGGCAAAATCCCTGCACTCACATGCTGTCATGTTACTATATAACCAGACAATCATATAAAATTACATGCTATCAGGGCTCCAGAAGAACTTTTTCCAGTAGTAGTACTGGTGCTCCTTACTGAAAAGAAATTTCAGTAAACGCAACACATTCCTTTTTTTCCATCTTAACTTAACTACTGATAAATGCTTTGGTAATAGATAGACAATCTACACAAATAAGAATGTGTTGTTTTATTTTAAAGGAGAACGTTTCATTAAAATCTCCATGAATGGTTTGAGTTACACTTTAATATGGGAGAAAATTAAGTAATCCTTCATATTTTTGTGAGTGATCACATTGTGTGCCATAAAAATAATAAATATCTCTGGTTAAAGAAGACTAACAGAGAAGAGACTTGAACTGTGATTTGCTCATCCTCCTTATGTCAGGGCCACTAACCAGCTTTAGGGATGATTTTATCTTTATCTATTCATTCCCTTCAGTCCAGTACTGTTTCTAGTTCTTTTTCATTACTAAAGATCTGGGTTTTTATTATTTATCATTTTTAAAACAGAATAAATTCAGAGCAGAATTAGAACTGATTTATATTTTAAATACAACTAAATACAGTTTCTAGAGCAGCAACAGTAATGTTCACGGCAGCAAAGTCACTATAAACTCAATAATATTTTGCTGGAAAGAAATCCGAAATGTCAGTAAAATAAAATAAAAATATTCCTGACACCAACATTCTGAGTGAAATGTTTTAAAGACTGAACAACACAGACATCTGTCAATATCAATCCTTCCTCCTGTCCTCTGTCCTGAGAGCTGCTTTGTCGTAGCCTGTAGCCAGATTTACAGGAATTTGACAAGTTTTCCAAGTCACGGGGGCACGGGTCACAGAGAGGACAGCGAAACGGTGCGACCATAAATGCCAAAATAGAAAATCAATATGTGGCGGTCAGTTTTGATACTGAGTTGTGCCGCCACAAATAAAGCATTACATAGGAAGCACTGGACCCAACCCGAGAGCTGGGGACATATTTGCAAGTCGCACAGGTGCTCCTATTTCTAACATTTAATCACACGTCTCCAAAATGTGACTAAATGGTGGCACTCTGGAGCCCTGTGTGTATACAGACCGCGAATTTAATACTAGTTTAGCTTTTTAATTTATGCTAAAATCACATGCCATCTATCACACATTCCTTGTGGTTGGTGTTCTTTGCTTTCATACTGCACCAGAATTTGTTTTGACCACCTGAAAGGTGGCTCTGGGTCTAGTTGCTTGGTCTGCACCAGAGTTCAGCTGACAGCTTTCACACCAGGCCAAAGGACTAAACAGGTTAACACACCAGAGTCTGGTGTGAGTCACATCAAATCACCTGTTCACTCCAGAAGTGTTTTATTTTTCTTCAGGTGTCAAGAATGAACTTTGTCTGAGCAGCTGGTCCATCCAGACCAAATAAGTCTGTTTGCCTCTTGCAAACAAACTTACTAAACTTACTGTTTTTTGGAGATAAAAATACCATCATGTGGGCAAAGATCATTTGCCAGGAATTTGGATTTTGTTCATTGTGATGAAGGCAAGTCTCAGCTCAGCTCCTGTAGTCTGTAGTCTGTAGTGTAGATTTTCGGTGCATACTTGGAAAATATTGTAGCAACATTACACACCAGCCTGCTACAATATATTAAATATGCATACCAACGCTGACTGGCTGAGGACCTGATTTTCCTTCCACCAACTCTACAGCAACATGGGTTGTTTTATAATTAACCTGTTCTTACAAGCTCGTGCCCAATCCAGCTGTCATGGGAAACTTGTGTTTGACTTCTTTATCCGAGATGATATTTGCTACTTCAAGCATTAGTGCAGTTGATAAAGAAATTATCCATAATTCTTTTAATTCGGGAGCTGTAAGTAGGCTGTAAATCCCATTTCTGCCCTCTACTCTTTGTCTCTGTCTCTCAAGCTTAGTGTTCCCTGTGGAGTTTTGAGTCGGGATGATTCCTCTTGATAGAAAGTAGGAGAAGGATTAGTAGAACCTCGGTACGCATATTAAATCAACTTCGACTTGATCCGCTCTCACTCTGTTGCTCATCGCCCCTCCTCTTCATCATTTTTTTCCCGCTCGCCTCTCTTCCAGGTGCTCTCTATGTGGCTATGTGTGCAGTCATCCGCCGTCACTCAAGTCCCACATGTGGAAGCACGCCGGAGACCAGAACTACAACTACGAGCAAGTTAACAAAGCCATTAACGAGGCCATCTCCCAGAGCAGCCGGTAAACACATGAACTCAAGTACAGCTGTATCTGTACTTTTGAGTTTCTTTCAGGTTTCGCTCTATTTAAAGGTGCATTACACATTTTTTCCCCACATGTTGTGATAATTGTTTGAGTAAAAGCCTGAACAGATAGTGCCACCATTTGTAGTCCCTGGTGTGCATAGTTGCTTAGTGCAGGTCTAAATAAAATATTTTGTCAGTTGAGCAGGTTTTTAAATATTATATTTACTTCTTGTGTCCTTTCAGGCACTAAAAAACCTTAACCTTGCTAAAACCAGATGAAACTTGATAACCTCTGAGACTTGATTTACTTTATTTTATTATTTAACAGTGACAAAGCACAGCACATTTATTGCATCAGATCTAGATCTCTCATTTCTGTCTGCAATCCCAGCAGAGGCAACTAAAGATGCACAGGTTGGCGAAGTAAAACATAAGTGATCAGTTGTGATGAATCAAGACATTACACTTTGAAAACAGACACCATAATACATCAGTATTATGTAATTCCCAACTAGGGAGTATATCTATTTAACTGTCAGGTTTTATTATCTGACATTAGAAATTCCCAGAGGTTGGTTGTTCACTTTGAGCATCCTAGAAGCAGAGATGTTTTGACACATATTATGGATGTGGTTAGGTGATTATGATACCACTGGTTTATTTCTTATTTTCCTAAAGCCTCTTTCAAAAGGTAGGTTTTTGTATTTATTGCATCAGTACTCTGAGGTTTATGTGCAAATGTCTGACTTTCTCTCTATTAACTGTGCCTTTATAGTTGCTCTTTTGGAGTATAGACAAATTCAGAACAAATCTGCACTCCACCTGAAGATCACCTCAGTTGTTAACATTAGATTTTAATGCAAACACTTCAGAACATTCTTAAGAAGTCGTCCAAATTTAACTCTTCATAAAAAACATAATGTTAAACCATGAACGAGAACCGTTTCAAATGTATCTCAGCCTATCCATTGTCATTGCTCACCATTGTTAGCAATACCAGTTGATAACAACGCTCTACGTGGTATTTTGCTCATACAAACAGCGTAGCAACGTGCACACACAAAAACTATGTGTTGGGGCAGCTGTAGCTCAGGAGGTAGAGCGGGTCGCCCACTAATCGGAAGGTCAGCGGCTTCTCCAGTCCGTGCCGGAGAAGCCGGAGTATCCTTGGGCAAGATACTGAACCCCACGTTGATGTGTGAATGTGTGTGTGAATGGGTGAATGTGACGCGTAGTGTAAAGCGCTTTGAGTGGTCAATACAACTAGAAAAAGCATTATATAAGTACAAGTCCATTTACTATGTGTATGACTGACTTAATCTGAAACTAATAGAACTACTCTATACAGTAAAATTCATCTTGAATAGGGTTAATGGACAGCAAGTAACTTTACAATCCTAATCCACTCCAAATGGCATAAAGCATACCCCTGAGTGACTTTGAGGGGAAAAATTTGGACTTGAAATTTTGACATTTTTTCACTCCAAACGACGACCTGTCAAAGTGACCAAAAACTTTACTCAACTATCAAGAAAAAAAATTACATGGGCCGTTCTAAATTTTCCTCAGTGGCTTGACGCTGCCCCAAGAGTGAGAATTACAACTCAGTCATTTAACCTTGCTCCTGTTGTTTTCTTGATGATATTTCCCTCAGAGCTCCTCAGAAGTTGTCTGCAGTACTAGAGTCAGTGGCAGAGCGCCCTGTGGTGACCCAGTCCTCAAAAGACAAAGTAAAGGGCCCTGCGGAACAAATACCAGCACCCACATCGACAACAACAGCAGCTGACCTGGCTGTGGACAGCTCTGCAGACCTCCCCACTTCCACCACAGACTCCTCACAGTGGTCCAGTGAATCCCCAAGCCCCCAGGGGAAGGACACTGCACTGCTCCAATCTCAGACCCTAAGCCAGTCACGCACAGGCCAGGCCCCAGTCCCGGGCCCCAGCATGGAATACTGTGTGCTCTTGTTCTGTTGCTGCATCTGTGGCTTTGAGTCCACCAGTAAAGAGCGGCTGATGGAGCACATGAAGGAGCACGAGGGAGACATCATCAGCATCATCCTCAACAAGGAGCAGCAGCAGCAGCAGCAACCAGAAGTACAACCAAGTCTCCAAACAGCAGAGTGAGCCCTGCCCTTCCCTCCCTCTCTTTATATTAACACTGACCCTGTGCTCTTATAATGATCTGCTGCCCAGAGAAGTATTTCATTATGTTTCTTTACCTCAAGGTGGTCGTGGTGGATATCAAGGTGTAACCATTTCACGTCTACTGTATCGTAGTAGTCAACTGTCATTTCTCAGACATTTCTGTCGTCGGGTCAGTTGTGGTGTCAAATGATTACAGCTGTGAGGCTGCGATAACTGCTGTCCAGTGCAGACATGTTGAACAAGTGTCGAGAAAAATGATGAAATGAATTTCTGAGTGGCATATCCTTTGAATGGAATGTTTTAAAAAAACAAACAAAAAACCATAGGAACAATATTATAAACCGTTAATATTTGTATCAAATAATTTGACATTAAGAGACACAAACTGTGTCTGTAGATAAGTGATTGTGATTTCTAGGGACAAACCTGAGCTCTAACCCAAGTTAGATTTTTCACTATACAGGGACACGTTCATACCTCACAAAACCACACAATCCCTCACCAGAAATGGGAAAAAAAAAAGATCCACGTATTTTCCAGTCTAATTCATTTAGTGACTATAAGGCAGCTCTTTTATTGCTACTGTAATATTTAATGTATTTAATTCGACACAGTTGAGGTTCTAGCCTTGTTAAGGAGGTACATGTGCAAACTCACCAATGCCTAAAGGCATGCATCACAGCTTGAATATGAGTTAATATTTATCAGGTTTTTATGCATGTTAGTTTCCGTTATGCCAATTCAAGGAGGCAAATGTTTATTGTTTTTTGCATTTTTTTTTTGTTTGTATGAGTGACTGTAATTTTATTTGTTGGATTGTTTATAAAGTAGTATCTTCAGGGGAGAAAGTAATAGTTCTCAAAGGAGATGTGGAAGTTGATTAGGGCGAGGCAGAAATTGGTCTTTAATGACTGTGGTCTTCTGGCGACAGATATTTGGTTCTGGCTGAAAAAAGGAATGATTAAAAGGGAAGTTAGCATAGGTAGGGCTGTTATTTTAATTGTATGGTGCCTAGATATTTGAAAGCAGGAATATGTTCAACCAGACACAACTGTTTTCACTTGTGATTGTGGTGCAAGGCACGCTTTAATAGTTGTCATTAAAGGTATAGTCCGTTTTTTATAGCCCATTCAATTCATGTTGTGTATAATAACCTTTTTATAATAATTATTACTCTTTTTTTTTGTCAGTGTTTTTAAAATACAAACTTTCTAGTGTCAAACGCAACTTGAAATGACTGCTGTCCCAGCTAAAATACATGCCTGAAATAAGAAGACATGGATGTGAAAATAAAGTTTGGAAGGTGACATGTTTTTGAGGTTTCTTGGCAGAGTCCTCCCATGTCCTCTCATGTGACTCACTGGAAGCAGGAGTGTAGTATAGTTACTGCAGCGCTGATATAAAAACACTCAACTTGGCACCGTGTAATGACGATAAAACGGAAACCTCAGTCAATGAATGCTTTGGTTTGCTGTCATTGGTTGTCTCGCTGTGTGCAGGTGACTTTTCCTACAGAATGAATGGCAACAAAGGGCTTTTTTTGAAAGGAGGAAAATTGAACTAGTCACCCAGAAGGCTCAACCAAAATATGTCTCGCACTTTAACATTAATTCATGTCAAAATAAATGTGCCATTCATTCAGGACACAAAGTAAAAAATAAAAAATAAAAAATTCCTAATGCTTTTGTTTTGATAACCACAGAGCCTTACAGTAGAACATTTATGTTTCTGCGACAGTTTTGCCCCAAAAAACCAAAATCAAAATGACATAAAAAAAATTAAATTAACAGAAAATTAAATAAGATTGAAGATAGGGTTTTTTCAAACCCAACGCTCAGGTCTCACCTCATCTAATGTATCATACAGTTCTGTCATGTAGAACACATTATGTCCCGTTAATTCATCAGTATGCCATCCCTTCCTTACATCCACACAGACAGAGGCTGAGGAAATTAAGATAAAATGGAATATCCATAATTCATGCCCACCCCCCTCGGCCTTACATAACAACTTGATATTGTGTCTGCACGTGTGTGTGTGTGTGTGCAGCATAGTGGATAAAACAAAATTAAATCTATCTCAAAGACCTGTTACCTGGCCTGGAATTCTCATTATCAGAGAAGATAATTATTGTCTGGCTTTTAATTTACAATTCTACGTGGCAGAATTAAGGAAGGCGGTGACATGTCTGAATTTTTTTAAAACAATAATATAAAAGCAGGCCTTCAGTGTCCCTCCCGTCTGATTAACTTGGTATGCATTTAAATGAGCAATGAGAATTAAAGACTGAACGGACTGTAACCACACAGACAAACCCCACCCCTCTCCTTTCTGTTATATGGGATCTAGTTTCAAAAATAAGTAAATGATCACTGCTTTACAGGATAATAATAATCCCAGTTAACCTGGATTTTCTTTTCATACATCTGATAATGATTTCTTATGGGTCAATAACACTGAACTCACCAGGTAATTTTCTGAGTAAAATTGGACAAATTGAACACACATCGTTCTCTCAAACAAATTCTAAAAACCACCACATTCTTAAGTATGTTATAGAATTAATATTACATTCATTCGCTGTGCCTCTGCTGCCTCACCTGTGTGACACACTAGCATTACTGTTAGCTTTACCCTTATCTACCTTTTCTCCTCTATAGTGTCAAATCTAAAATGCTGTACTGCTGCTGTACAAATATTTTGGTGTCCGTGATTTGATTATCCATGCAGCATTGCTCGCTTGTTTTCTCCATATCTGTATTAGCACAGAAAACGGTAATAGCCTAGCCTACAAGCAGTTAGACAAACTTCTGGAAAACAAAGGTGACCCAGAAGTGTCTGTTGTAAAGCTTCATTAGAGTTTACAGCCCAACTTCCCAACTGATCCTCCGTACTTACCGGAGTTGTGAGCTGTTTTCCTTTGCAGAGATTATCAACAATATTTTGTGTGCACTCCTTTTTGGTTTTACTTGCCCCATTGTACTTGTCCCCATGATCATAGATCTCAGCGATTAAATAACACTGGCAATATGTTTTTGTTGTATGCAGCAAATCCCATATAAAGACCTGTTGTTTTGTTGTTGTTGTTGTTGTTGTTGTATTTCTTAACAAAGAAAGATGAGATCATTTCTAAAAAGTGCTGGACACTGTAGGTTTAGCTCATGTTACTCAGACAGGCAGTAAATAGACTATTTTCAGCTGTGCATTAATTCACATTTGGTGCGCTAGTGAGTTGCCTATTTCAGACAGCAGGATGGTGTATGTGGGATTGACTCAAACTACAGTGCTCATGTTCATGGTGATATAGAGGCATGTCGTCCAGTTCTTTTTTCTTTTCTTTCTTTCTTTTCTTTTTTTTGCCAGTCAGTATATATAGAGAGAAAACATGGTGAGAGACAGGGCTATGCCATGCAACAAGAGTCCAGAGTTTAATCTTGGACATTGTGGTTATGTGATATGCACCAATAGGCCACTGGGACACCCTCACTGTTTTTAATGGTTTTTGGGCAGTAATGGAGCTGTATGGGATGTATCAGGTTTTGTACAGAAATTGTTTTTTACTAGAGTTAGTTATTTGTTGGTCTTGAGTTGTGGACTCAAATGCATAATATCGCCTGACTTATCCTCAAAATTTGATGGGTACAGTTTTATAATCAATAGAAATGACAAAAAATAACACCCAAGTTGTGCTAGACTCACAGAATTTTATGACTGTACAGTATATGTATTAATTGGGAATAACATAACTTCACACTGTGCAAATGATTTTGTTTTAGTTAATGTTTTAGAGCCAGAGCTGGAAAATGTTAATAAGTACTCTTGTGAGTTGTAATTACAAAATAGATCACGACAATTCAAGTTTAAAAACTACAACAACAACAACTGGTTTTTAACAAATGAAAAGAAAAATCTGAATCAAATCAAACAGCTAACAGCTCTTTTCCCTGGTGGTAAATACATGTAGGTCAAGTGGGATTTTGCAGGCAGTGATACTGTATGTCTCATTTGGTGTCACAGATTTCAAAAGTGTGTCAACACAGCCAGCAGGCACTGCAAGTGTGTGGTAACTCTTTCAGATTATCCCTGTTCACTACAGTTACAGTCAGTCAGTTATTTATACCACAGCTCCTGATCCATAAACCTGTGCCATATTAGGTTATTTGAAAGCAATAACCTCTGACTGTTATAGTCAAACTCTTGTTGTCAGTTATCGTGCCTTTTGGTTCAAGGTACTATTTGTGTTGAAGTTAGAATTCTTATCTCTCGGCCAAAACTCCAGTCAAATATCTAAATGTTCTAGTGATAGATTCATATTTTATTTATTCATATATTATTTAGTCTTTAGTTGTGTCACCTCAGTAGGTTTTCCATAGAGGCAAATCCACATTTTCTTTTTATTTAGCAGGACAGAGAAACAGCAGCAAACTAATTATGGGAAACTGCCCTTTCATATATTACTATTATATTAGTTATTTTAGCTAGTAATGAGCTCAAACACTTGATACTGTAATTTAAATATGTACATATTGTAGATGAATACTACAAAACCTAAAAACTCACATTTTTTGTAAGATAAATTTTATTTTTTAATGATCTTGTAAAAAACAAACAAACAAACAAAAAACATTGATATTGAATTTTGCCTCTGGTCTTATTTACTCCCAGTCTGTTTGACAGAACTGACAGTTTTAAGCTAAAAACAATGAGTCACATGCATTTAAACCAAAGGAGGTGGAAACATGTAACATGTCTGTCTTGATCAGTGTATTTTTTTGCTCATATTCAGTTTTGTATTGGATCTTCAACATGGACTTGTCTCAGACAGCAGTGTGAGGTTTGCTTTATGTTTATTTATTTTTAGAACATCATAGGCAGTATTATGTCGCTACTTTGCCACTGTATTTTTGGTAATAAAGACTGAATAATAAGTGACTTTGTCTTTGGTCATGTTTGTTGTTTGTTTTTTTGCAAATTTAGTAAAAAGGACAAACCGAAATATCACTTTTTTTTTACACTCAAAATTAGCTCAGGTTCCTCCCATTTCGACTCCTCATCTTTGGGATGTTTCTACACCTTGACTGAGTCCACCTGCGGTAAATTCAACTGATTGGACATGATTTGGAGAGACACACAGCTGTGTCTATATAAGGTGTCACAGCTGACGATGGACATCAGAGCAAAAACCCAAGACGTGAGGTCTAAGGAGCGAGACCAGAGCTCAGAGACAGGATTGTGTTGAGGCACAGATCTAAGCATCACGTCTGGTTTCCTCCAGACGTGATGCTTAGAATTGGTTGTCCCTCTGGAAGTTTCTCCCATCTCCACACAGGATCTCTGGAGCTCAAGTGAGAGTGACCATCGGTTTCTCGGTCACGTCTCTTATCAAGGCCGTCTCTCCTGACTGCTCATTTTGGAGGCCAGTTGAGGTGCAAGCACTGACTGCAGATAAACTATAAATTAAAGAATAACAATCAGTGCATGTGTCAGTGCTGAGTGCGTAAGTGCTAAATGCAGCTGAAACAGCAGTTGAGTGAAAATGTGAAAGCAGTTTAAATGTCAGGACAAAAGTTGAGAGAGGTTAAAGTATGATGCACCTGCAATGGTTTTCTCTCCTCTAACATCAACTACAGGGCCAAAACATCACACTGTGCTCTATGTTGTTCCCTAAAAACTCAATGAACACAAGGCAGTTCTGTATTCTGTCACATTTTAAAACCGAGACACATGAATTATTCCACTTTGAAATCAGTCTAAACCCTTTTTTGCATCTTAAACATGAATGGAATACTAAACAAGCCTTCCAGGCACAGGCCAAGAGGTCAGGGGCCATTTACATGTCTGTGCCCAGTGGCCCATTGTTTTATAATCCGTGCTTGTCCTATTTTCTTCCATGCAAACCCAGAAGATGCTCACTTGTGTTAGTGGAGTACATACAGACAGAGGGGCAGAGATACCATGTTTTTTTTTTTTTTTCCTTTACAAGCCGTGGAGGGGTTGTGTTTACTGGTAATGTATGGTACACTCACTTATCCTGCAGGAAACTGCTTCCAGCCTTCTTCTGGGCACCTCATCTTGAAGGTATGATATACGTAATGTGCTCCAGACTTGTACAACTTGCCCATGGAACAATGTTATGAAACTGTCTTGTAGAAGTATATGAGATTGTAAAATACATTTTTCCTGCAGGAGTGAGAACAGGTTTTGTCTCTTGACAAGTCCTTGCCATTATACTTGAAAACATTTTTTAAGTAATCCATGAAACACATTATTACACTGTTATGCAAGACTGTTTGCAAGGTTAACATTTAATTAAATCTTTTGGACACACATGGAAAAGGATTCAAATGCAGTTAAAGTAAGCCTTTTATAAACCTTCTTGAAAACTCATTTCAATGAAGTATCCATCCAGTACTGTATTCATCCAGTTTTTTTTTCTTATGAAATACAATAACTCAAGGTCCAGCAGTGCAGTGATAAGCCAAGCTAGTACTTCTCATGACTTCACACACGTGTAGCCATACACACCCACATGCACATTTTGAAAGCAAAGAAATGTCTGTTCCTGTAATCCTTTTTACTTTTATATGAAACCCTGAGTACACAGGCAGGACAAAAACCACCCTCCTCTATTCATTTCTTTAAAGGATCAAGTTTGCTACTTAAACCTTTTAAAGGCCAACCATGAAAGTGGAGATCAAGGCCAATATATATATATGTATACTGAAAGGCTGAGAAAGAAAACAAGGGTGAAGACAGGGAGTAGCTGAAGGTACTTTGGAATCAATTCGCTGGACTCGTACTGCTGGTCTGCTTTTCAACTTGTTCAATGGTTAATTGCCAGATTTCTTTGCTCTGTGAACCTTGTTTTGTGTTACAGTGAGTGAAAAAGGAAGAGGATTTTCGATCCCATGCTGACTAAAGGGAGGCAGATTGGGCACACTGGGAGGGAGGAGGGTTAAATTTAATGGGCCATCTTCCTGCAGTCTCACTCCCTTGGTTCAGATGACAAGAATTAGAGAAATGACAGGAGGGAGGAGGGAAGAGGGCACATTTAGATTGGGCGTATGTGTACCCACAAGGAAATGATTCAAGAGCTAAAGGGCCAGAGTTAGAGAGCATGGCCATTAAACAATCTGTTTTCTTCTCCAATAATCCGTTCCCACAAGAGCCCAGCCAATTTATTTTCATAAATCTCTTTGATAATCTTCAGGTCTTGAATGTCAGCCCTTGCACATACTCTCTGTTCTTTCCATCTGAATGCCCTGAGTGGTCTCCCAGTTGACCTGTTCACTGTCTCAAGCACACTCGTCAAGACAATTGTTGTGAATGTTTTTGATTGATTGAGTTGATGTCCTCATAGGGAGTAGGGGTTTTTGTTCTTGTGGATGTGTGGTTGTAAGAGAGACAGGGAACCGTTTGCAGGATATTTCAAACAATGTGAACAGTTTTCCTAGGTACTGTGGAAACTGTTTGTGAATTAGCCTGAGTTAGCCTGTGTAACCCGGACACTCATTCCAGAAAGAACACATTGCTGTGGAATTTTTCATTGCTGTGGGTAATTGCGTTCACCTCTGTTGTGCAGGGGTGAAAGCAGAAATATGTATAAAATGTATATATAAAAGAAAATCTGTCTGTGACATAGATACCACTTGGAAATAGAAATACTTCCCTGTAATTTGGGTTAACTAACCCTTTAAAATAATCACTAACCTGCTGTAGCAGAAAGAATCAGGACACTATGCTGTACACAACATATTACTCAAAGTGCTTCGCCATATGTGTATCCCTTTCTTATATTTTCTGTATGCTAATCAGGATGCGTCAGCCCTGGTGCACGATTGGCGCCAGCTGGGAAGGCGTGACCTCAATTCCTGCCCCCTGCTTCCTGATTGGTGGCTTCCGGGACTGAAACCTACATAACCGCGGTCAACCTTCGTGCAATGGCAGCTGTACGTGTTGTTGCGAGTGCTGGTCGGTTGGGCTTGGCAAACGTTTGTCCCTGAAAAATTAGTATTACGGAGGCACTTCTACCTGGGGACTGGGCCAGACATTAGACTGTAAAAACTGATAACGTCGTGCATGCAACAGAAATTGACACACAGGGTAGTGTTTCAAATGTGTTTTGGTTTGCTGGCGAGTTCGGTCTCTTCTTTTGAGAGTCATCTTTTGTTTTTTATTTCTTTATTTAGACTGCACCCACCGGCTCTTTGTAGCGCCTAGTCTTTTGTGTGTGCTGAGTAATTTTAAACTCTTTTTAAGAAGTAAGTTACCTTTAACCACCAACATTTGGGTTTATGTCCCTTTTTCCATCACGAGCTAGGGATCATAGGCAGGGGTTGTAACCCTCCCCTTAGCACACAATTCCACAAGGTATACATACTAATATCTTCTAATGGTATCGGATATATTAAGACCTGGGCACGACCGCTTATGTAGTGTCTAAATTGAATCAGAGGGATTGGTGACGTTGGACTGGGAGCCACCAATCAGGGAGCAGAAGGTAGAAGTTGAGGTGACGGGAAGGCCACGCCTTCCAACCTGGAGCCAATCGTACACCGGGGCCCGCACATTCCAATTAGCATACACAAACTACGAGAAAGGGTAACACGTGCAGGACGGGGCGTGCTACTGACGTAACCTCACCATTTAAGGTCAGTAAAATACGATCGTTCTTACTAAATATCACATGACAGTTTGAGCATTGAGCATTCTGAATACACATTTGCAACTCAATGTAAATCAGTGAAGTTTGTACAATTCCCTTACCTGGAAGTAATTTTAGATTTTATAGTGGGATTGCTGGCATTTCTGTGAATGTATTATACTTCATTTCTTTTAAATTGCACTACCCACCTACTATGTTTGGACAGAAGTAATGAACCAAAAAATTTATGTTTGCAATGTATATTTTTCCAGAGAAAGACAGATATTCAAAAAGTAAGAAGAGGGCAGGAACCCTTGTTTTAACATGAAAGTTACCTTTTTCAAAGATTGGCAATGGAGTGAAGAGCAGGAACAGAAACCAGATATGGTGCCAGTGTAGTAACAGTAATAGTAATTTCACACAAGGCAGCCACAGCCAAATCAATCACCTGGCCGTGAGGGAAATCAGATCCGGATCCGAGAGAATTTTTCCAAATTTGATGTTTCGATGGCTGCATTCACCATCTGCCTCAGGATGATCTGTGACAGCATGAGAGTGAAACAGATGAGTGTCCAGTCAGACAGCAGAGTGGCACAGTAGAATTCAAACACACATCCATACACATGATAACTGGACAAGATGTTAAAGGAATAGTTTGACATTTTGGGACATTATTCACTTTCTTGCGGAGGGTGTGATGAGAAGATTGTTACTACTTTTATGTTAAATATGAAACAGTTAGCCTTGCTTGCACCTGGCCAAGACATAGTCCTATCCATAAGCCTGTTTAAAACCACAACAAACCGCTTTTAAACAATTTTTATACAGATCAATTAAAGAAGTTAAAGTTAAATTAAAGTTTCCACTCACCGGAAATATTTGTTTAGCACACTAAGTATAAACGTCCTTTGTATTTGTCTTTTAGGCAAATGTAGGCAGACATGTTTTGTTTCATTTAAGTTTTATTTCTCCAGCAAGGTAGCTGTGTCGTGGAGAGGCTAGGAACTATTTTTTTGTTATGTTTATGTTATGGATTTGGCTCCACCCCCTGTGGGAAATGTGAAATTTAAGTTTGTTACCTGATCGTTGCCTTCTAAACAATAAATGGAGTAAAAAAGCCTGATTACACTGCTTCCCTTACCCCCCCTGTGTTGTAACAAACATCTTAATTATTTAGTTTTAGAGGTACTGGGTAGGACCTCCTGTTGCTCGCGAAACAGCCTCAGCTCTTCATGGCATGAATTCCACAAGACACTGGAAACATTCCTTTGAGAATCTGGTCCATGTTGGCATGACTGCATCACATCATTTCTGCAGATTTGTCTGCTGCTGTGAATCTCCTGTTCTACCACATCCCTAAGGTGTTCTTCAGGATTCAGGTCTGGTGACTAGTGAGGTCACTAAAGTACACTAAACTGACTGTCATGTTGATGAAACCAGTTTGAGATGACTTTTGCTTTGTGACTAGGTGTATTATCATGCTGGAAGTAGTCATTAGAGGATGGGTAATTTATGGTAATTAAGGGATGCACATGGTCAGCAACAAAACTCCGATGTGGCATTCAAACCATGATTGACTGGTATTAAGAGGCCTAGAGTGTGCCAAGAAAACATTCCCCACACCATTACACCACCACCAGCAGCTTAGACTGCTGACACAGGCCAGGTTAGGTCCATGGATTCATGTTGTTGATGCTAAATTCTGACCCAACTATCTGCGCTTCTCTGCAGAAATCAAGATTCATCAGACCAGGCTAAGTCTTTATGTGTTTTAACTGCTATAATGACCATAATATTCTAATATATGACCAAGTTTTGTTCATAGGCTCTGACTTTCCTGTAATTGTTAACACACCACATGGAACAATGCAACAATTTTTTTTTTTCAGATGTGGTTTGAACCAAATGAACAAGGACACAGCGAAACATTAAATTATGTTTGTGTGTATGTGGGAGAGAGAAAGAGAAAAGAAAATGTACATGTAAGACTTACTGGTCTCCATTTTATAGTAGCTTGTATAGAGCCCCAACCAACTTGGGAAAGCGCCATTTATTTGGGTTAAAATTCAGTTACACACAAACACACAGAGATACATGTATTTCTATCACTGTAATTTTGAGGGATCCCTGTTGATTATATCAGTCACTGGAAACAAAGGCAAACAGCTAGCCTGGCTTTGTCCAAAATCTGTTTACCAGCACCTCTAACACTCACAAATTAGCACATATCTGTTGACAAAAATATGTGCCAGTCAGTCTCCCTTGCTCACTGACTTTGCCAGACAACCAGCAGAGACCCCCTGTAAGACCAAAACATGTCTTCTTCACACTTTGGCTGTTGTACGGATTATGGATGAAACAAACAAGATAAAACGTAAAATGTTAATTTCTGAGCTTTTAGGGTACTCATAGGTGGATTTTTTTGTTAACTTTAGTTAGAGCTAGTCTGTTTCCTAAAATACAGTAAAGGAAAATGAAGAAAAATCTTGAATAAGCTGTTTTTTGACCACTTGGATGTCACAGAGTAATATAAGCATTCAATAGAATGCTAATGATGTTAGCACTTCCGGTTCCCCCGTCCTAAAGTCAGTGGGTTTTTTGAATGGGTTTTTGGCTGGATGCCTAAATAAGATCTGTGGTCGACACAAGCACAGTACATTTTCATGTTTTATTATACGACATAAAATACGCCAGAAAGTACCCCACTTACGTTTTTTAAGCCTTTACGCATCTTAAAAAAGGCGGTTGCTAACAAGTGGCTAAATAAAACTATAGACGTTGGTGACGTCATAGGGCCACACGCAAAAATCCACTCATCAGTCCACCGTTACAGCCTCGTTGTGTTCATACTCGCGCTCTTGCTAATTACAATTAAAGTTTTAAGAGGTTTTTGTAGAAGTGGTAAGCGCCCTAAATCAAAATACGCCTTGGAGGCTTAGTGGTGGTTATGTTGAAGTCATACTAAGGTGGTGTAGTTCGTTTAAGGTACTACAAGCTCTATATTTCCTTTTTTATTGCGAAAAAAAGACACAAAAAAACTTACATTCTACTATATTTGTGCCTCTGTAACTTTGCTTCAGTAGGTTGAAAGAGTACGTCGAAAGTAGACAATGGCTATGGATGTAATCAACAGGTTTTAAGAACGGTACCGTTTTTACTTGGGAAATTATTTTAATTGGTGTAGTAACCGGTTAACACACCCACCGAGATAATTTCTCATCCAGCGAATGCTGGAAACCTCTATCTTTTTTTCTTCTTTTTTACAAAAGTGATATTTTACGCTTTTATTTTGAAGGCAGGTTCTGTGGTGTTCCGGTATTGTCCCGTGGTTAAACCCGGTGCGGTATGAAGCTCACCGATGAATTTTAACGGGAGGGGGAAAAAAGATGAGAGAAAAATGAAAGAGTGAGGGAGATAGAGAGACGTAGAGAAAGAGGGAGGTAGAGAAGAGCTGTCGGACCATCCTACCAGCCGCTGCTGTAGAGGAGGGTGAGGCTTATAAATGTACCGTTGGCTCAAGTCTTTGTTGCCGTCAAGACAGAAAGAAATCTGGCGTCCATAACGGGAGCGCGCCTTTATGTAAAAATGCACATTGATTAAAATAAGGCTGTAGTAGTATTTTCGTGCTACCCGATAGGAGTTTAAGCCTGTAGTACTTTGTCGAAATCTGTGTCTCACCATCCGCATCACCACTGACGTTAATGTCCCTTCTGATAATTTAGCAGACTTGTACATTTACTGTTATGTTCGGGTAGGATTATTGTAGTTTGCCGGTGATGTTAGGTGTCGGTAGACAGGATCTGATGTTTCACGGTATTCTCGTAGCAACGTGACCTGGAAACACCGTTGTGTGCAGGCCTGTCCACCCCATGTATCAGTGTTTGAATGAAAGGCTCCAGACAGTGAAGGAAAACAAACAGTGGTGCAGGTCGTTGTTTGCTTTGACTCAGATCGCAGTGGCGCACACACGCTGTTTTTGTGTGTTAAGGATATATGCCTGTGTATATGTGAGTCTTCACTTGGTATCTGTCGATGCGTTCATTATTATCTGTGTGAGCAATCAGACACACTGCCCCTGTCTGGTTGGAGTGTTTCAACATGACAGCCCTGCGTCAGAGGAAGGGCAGCAAGGGGAAGGAACACCCTCTCGGTGCAGAGTTTCAGCCCCAGCAGTCCAACTGTTGCACCGATCATCATCCAGAGAAGGTGTTGCACGGTGAGTGAGCCGCCCTCCCACCGAGCTGAGTTTCATATACAGTTTTTGGGCAGCAGCAGAATGACCTAGTGGCTGCAGAAAATTCCCTTTGACAGAGGGGTGATCTCGGTTGGTAGCCAGCCGCTCCTCTGAGGTGCCTTTGACCCAGATCCAGCTCCAGGGTCAGTGTTCTGTACATTGACATTGACCTCTGACCTGCTGTGGGTTCACAATGGGAAGAAAAGTTCCTAGTGGGGTTTACATTTTCATGACTCACTCTGCTGTTTCTTGTGCCCGTGCATATGCAGTACTCTTACTTGTGTTGCATCCATGTGAGGAAATGTGAGGAACAATGAACAGAAAATCTGGCAGCTTTTAAGTTATTGAAATTGATGTCACTCATACAAATAATCCTTATTTCACTGGTAACCACTGAACAAACCTCACAGGTGTAACCAGTATCATTAATAATGGTTGCATTACATTCAGGTCCATGTGTTTAAGTGGCCCAGGTGTTGTGGAAGTTGACTCAGTGACCTGGCTTACTGCAGCACGTTAATAAAATGCAGCCATCGTAATTGTTATTTATCACTCTTGTGCTTTGCCTGCTATGGCAAAATCAAAATGTTGTATGTATAATGTAGAGACAGATGAAGAAGAACAGGTCTTTTTTTTAGTAGCACAGGTGTTACTGATAACATAAATAAAGGCTCTGTTCAAGTGCTTTTAAAATTTAACTTGACAACAACAACTTAATGACATGTTGATGTCCCTGCAGGTGACTGGTCGTGGGGGGCAATAGTGTGGACATCTGTTGGTTGGTCTGTGTCTGTTGGTATTGGCCTGCTATGCTGCATCTACGTGGCCACACTACATGAGAATGACTTGTGGTTCTCCAACATAAAGGTAAGGGCCTTTCACTACTACAGTCTTATGGTCAGATAATTTTATTTTTTTATTTAAAACATTTTGTTCATGCACGGAAGCTTGAATAGAACTAATGTCTGCTGTGAAAAGGGTTGCACCTGTTGTAGCAACAGCAGTGGTGCTGCAGTCAGCAGTCAGTTATAAATGATCAGCCAATGAAACTGTCCTATGCTTGCTATCAGTTCAGAAATGGTTTTTGGGTTTTTGTCAGATGTGAGACTAGTTCAAAATAGATTTTTTTTTCAACATATGAACTGGATAGTACAGGTGTGTTTTTTGGCTACATTTCACAACAACTAAAGAATGTCAACTCATTGTGTAATATTAATGTTAGCAAGACATGGGATGGTGGCAGGAATCAAACTTTGATAGGGGTGTGACGAGATCTCGTGACACAAGATCTTGTGATAGTAAAACCTGATGATATTTCTTGATGAGGTGACAGGTTTTGTTGTGAGACAGTATCCAGCTGCAACTAGCATGACTGATGAAATTAGCATAGAATATTCCCCCACCACTTTTAAATCGTTTGTGTGGCAGAAAAAATTATCGGCAACAGAGTGATAGACTTTACACAAACAATATATAAGCACTGTAAGAAAATAGTGTTGTACACTCTGGCTAAGACAAGCAGTATGTATCGATTATTGAGAGGGAAACTGCAATCTACACATGAGAGGCCTCTATACCTCTTGGCAGCTGCCCTCTGAAGTGGTGGAGAGAAAATGGCTCTCAATGTTCTTTGCTCTCTCCACTTGCCAAAGCATACCTTTCCATCCCTGCTACCTCTGTTCCAAGTGAGCGTGTTTTTTCATCTGCAGGAGACATAGTGCCCTAAGGTCGACACTGCTGCTAGAAAACACAGACATGCTCATATTCCTAAAAAAGAGCATGACCATATCTTTGGCCGGGCTGTGTAGTTGTAACCATCTCTTAGCTCTGTATCATGCTTGAAGATTTGGTCAGTCTCTGTTTGCACTTTGAGCACTGAGAAGTACTTTGATTATGGTTTGCACTTGTTGTTTGCACTTAAGACTAAGAAAAATACATTTTCATTTTTGTTATTTATACTGTATTTCATTTGTTGAAAGGAGTTCAGTTAGAAGGTCGCACGCAGCTTCAGTTAAAAGTTAGAAACTCATACACAAAATGCACCTGCGTTGTTTTGCATTTTGTGACTTTCAGTCAAATAAAAGACTGTTGTTTCCAGTCATATATTTTGTCATTGAAGTTTTCTTAAAAATAGTATTTAAGTCTCGTCTCGTCTCATTCTCGTATCGTGTATCTTCTCGACTCGTGAGCTGAGTGTAGCGTCACACCCCTACATTTTGAAGAATGACTTGTCTTTATTGGGGTGTGGACAGTGTTTCACAAGCTGCTGTGTGAACTGTTTTCCTCTGCCGGGCCAAACTTAAGGTAGCAGATTTTTTCTTTTTTCTTGTGACTTTCTCTTTATAGCAGAGTGGAATAAATGAGTTTTGCTGTTTACCAGAGATTCATTCATTCATTCATTTTTTATTTGTTTTGATCGTGGTAATGCAGAACTTCAAAAAACAGAAGGAAAGTGATTCATAATCAAAAACAACTCTGCACGTTCCATGACCTAAAAGGAGCAGAGAGAAGAAAAATCTTATTTTACCTCCCCCCTTACTCAAAACATAAATAATTGAATAGATGATCTGTCCACTACAGTTGCAGAGATGTGAATATTAACAACTAGTACACATTAAAAGATATTTATGATGAATAATGTGATGATTCTTTGCCGTAACCTTTGGTCCACTGACTGTGTACCATAATGTGTATGTGTCTCTGTGGTTTCCTAAGAACTATAAACTTAAAGGCTGTATGTCTCAATGACAGTTTAACATGAAGTATTGCCACTGGGTTTGTGCCAGGCCAGGGAGAAGATCTGGGAATGTTGAAAACACATGGACATCTTTTATCTCTTTTATGAGGCTCTTGTTAAGAAGTAGCAGAGATGACCAGATTGATGTATCTGACACTTTTATACTGAGGTTATCTTAGGTTTTGACATCCATATGTAAGACTCATTAACCACATCACAGATGTGGATATTTACAGATGGAAAATGTCTCCCGGTTTAAACTTCCAAAAGCTCAAAAATTCCACTCACATTTTCTGCTTATCTCAAGAGGAAATGTAGCTTCAGTACAAATGCCAATCAGACACGTCCTCTCATCCAGTTTTCTCCCCAAAATGGCCTGCAAACACGTCATAAACACTTCATCCTGAAATGGGAGGATTGTTTTTCCATGCACTGCAGAGGATTTATTTTCAGGCCTGTTAAATGAACCTCATGAAGTCCTGAAACACCAGGGCAACTGGTTGTTACACAGTCCTTTTTAGAGTCTATTCAGTGCTGTACAGCAGCAGAACATTGTGCCCTGCCAAATATGATGTAATTTTTAAATCCCCCTTCCAGAGCTTCACCAACACTGAGATATACATAGCAGATTTTGAGCTAGTTGACATGGCAGAACAGATTGCTCTGTCATAGTCATAACTGGGGCAAAATGTAAATGAAGGCTGTTTCTGTGTGTTGTTTTTGCCTCATTAAGAGGTGCGGTAATAGTCATTTGTTTTGGTAGATGTATGAGTCAACTGAGGCAAGGTAGGCAGTTCACTGTGGTGCGGCCTGTTTCAGTCTCATGTTGTGTGGTTTGCATAAGATGTTACAATTCTGTAGGATGGCTTTCCACAGAGAAAAAAGGTCACTCTGCCATGTCCAATGTTTTTATGGTGGCATCACAAACCACAAACATCTACTGTGACCTCTGTTGATGGTGAAGTATCTTGGGTGACCAATCATCCTGTGGAGGGTGAAATTAGCAGCAGGTGTTATTGAGCCAAGCACACTGGCCCTGGACTCTCCAGAGTCAGCAACTGAAGCCATAAGTGGTTTTATTTTGTGTTTAATTGCTGTTCCAATTTTATCTGTATTGTTTTTTAATCATGTGTTGGACAAAGTATCTAGATTTATATCAAGTCCTAGGGATAGATGTTGTACACACCCCTAACCATAGCAGACCTCCTTTGGTGCTGTAAATGGTGCTTTCATGATCAATTTGTTCTGCGGTAGACAGAGCTAGAGTGTATAAATGTATATTTAAATCAAAAAATACTTTAAATTCATACGTATGTTGTCTAAGTGGTGAGTTCATATTT
Source organism: Lates japonicus (assembly GCA_033238685.1). Taxonomy (NCBI): domain Eukaryota; kingdom Metazoa; phylum Chordata; class Actinopteri; family Centropomidae; genus Lates; species Lates japonicus. The sequence goes on along the minus strand of BRZM01000022.1, from coordinate 3,088,371 downwards.
CTCCCAATCTGCTAGAAAGTTTGAGTTTCACGGTTTGATAGGAGCTGTACATATTGGTTCAGATTTTGAAGCATTATCCTAATCACAGAACAGACTCTCCTTCTTGTGTAGAACAGAGGAGGGAGTGCGTAATCAAACAAAACAACTGAACAGACAGGCCCTTAAAAATCTACGACTCAGAATTTGTCTCATCTGTCAGCAGTAACTTGCTGTGCCAGCCAGGTGCTTCATCTGTTTCTTATGCAAATGAGCAGCGCGTCTTGACCCACATAGAGGCAATCTGCATAGGGTAATTTGTGAGTTTTTGTCACAGGGAGACAAAGCAGCACATCTATTTAATTGAGCACAGTCCGCATGGACACAGTTTGTGGTCCTGCACTGTCTTGTTTCTGTTTATGTGTGTGTGAAGGGAAGAGGCAGACAGATGCTTTCATTTATAATAAATGCAGGTCACTTTACAGGCCTGGTGAACATTTCCCTGAAATGTTCCCACATAAGAGGGCTTCTGGCTGACATCATTGCACATTGGACACACACGTGTGTGTGTGTGTGTGTGTATGTGTGTGTGTGTATGAAGTGTTTCCTTCTGTTAATGCTATCAAATCCTCTGTCTAAGACTACATTCAAATAGAGCAATGTGTGTCCACACTAGCACATTCAGACTGCCTGATCCCCGTAAACACGAAAAAGCTCACACAATAGGAAAACATAATCTAATCTAATCTGTTTTATATTTTCATATTTTTGTCAGGAAATGACAAAAATGTTCATCATAGGCATCTGGTCAGGAGTGAGACAGACAGCCTGGTTAAGGCAACAGTATACTTGATTAGAACTTGTTGTTGGACAGTCAGATAGCCTCAGAAATCCCTTGACCCCACAGGAATCCAGTGTTCGTTTTTTGGGGGGACTGTGCCTGTTCCTGTAACAATCCAACATTCACACCCACCTCACCCAGTACTTGGTCAGGTGTGAGGAGTTGAGAAGACTGGGTTTGAACTTCTCTCTCAAGATCTCTTTTTCATTTGTTACACGGCTATTTGTGGCAAAATGTGAACAACAGAGGACATGTCCTTCGGGAGAGACGGTCTGAATGTCTCGGCATTATCCCCATATTTAGATGATAACACGTGTCCTCGCTGTCATTGATGGCTGGATTTTCACTCTGCTTTCCAGTGTGGTCGTTCAGAGCAGGTACAGATGCTTTTGATTTCCAAGGTTGGTTGGACGACATGTTGTATGAAGTAGTTCTTTTTGCATAACCTGGTTCTTGGGCTGTATGTTAATCTGTGTTCAGCACAGCTGCACTGTCTTAACATGGGTGCTGACACAAAGGACTCCAATAACAAAATGCAGATCAGTAACAAAAAAGTAAACTCTGGCTCAACTTTTCAACTGCTTGCCAGTTGAATTTGTGGAAATGTAAGTATTTATCTTGCAATTGTACAGAGGCAAGATAGCGATTATTGATGTGACACCCATGGATCTCTTACCCAGACTGGCCTGACTGAATTGTATTTCATCATCTCACTGGTATGTGAAACAACACACCCCCACCAATGCAGCCTATTGTGTTTTTTAAGCTGGTTAAACTTCTGCTCAGTCCCTCCTGCTGTTTGTGAACACCTGTGATGTGTTTTAATACAGCTTAACTCATCAGTTAGTTTTGCTCTATAAAATGTCTTGACTACATTATATGATTTGTCTGTGTGACTTCAGATATATCCATTTTGAAGACATTTTTTTTAAAAGATTGGTTTTAAGATTCAAGAAATACTCTAAATCCCCAACTGAAGTCCACATTAAACACGTGCTAAAAAAAAAAAAAAGAAACACACATGCACCTTTCCAAGCCACAGTAAATAGTGTAGTGTGTAGCTAACACACTATTTAGATGCTTGTGGCTATGCCAGCTGATGCTTAAACTGCCTACTGTTTCTCCCTCAGCCAGTGAGGTGATGTATTTAATTTCCTGCCCTTCAAGGCCCATCGTTTCTCTCTCTCACACTTTACTCTTCCATTTACTGTCTCAGACAAACACAGGCTTTCTAAAGTGTCCCCTGGTCAAGTAGGATGGAAAGAACCATGCGACACGCTGGAAAGTCATTTGCGAGTTTGGGAGTCCTTCCTGCTTGGTGTTGCTGCCTGACCTGATCTTGCGTGACTGATGGTATCTGGGGAGAAGCTGTTGTTTTACAAAAAAGGGCACCATTTTTTAAAATAATCTCACATGGGGTTTGTTGAGGGAATGTGGTAGCCGTCTTAGCCTGAGGTTAAAGAGTCTGGAGGCTTTATTATTAAGTTCCTCTTGCTATGCTTCCTTCGCTATGTCTCTCTTTTACTCACACTCTTACAATGCTAATGCAAGTCCTCCTCTGACGTATGTAGTCAGACAGCTGGCTTAATCTGGCCTCCTGAATTCATCAGGTGTGAAGTCATGTCCACGTGGGTCCCAGTGCCTAGCGGGGTTTATTTCAGACATGTGCTCACAGCTCGAAGCTGGTTCCAGATCCACAAACCCTCTGACAAATGTTCCCCGCATTTTCCGAATTATGTTCCAACATGTTCCCCTCCCTGCTCTCCACCCCCACCCATCTTATTCTTTTCCTGTGTGCATGTGTGTTTTTATAGACAAGAGGTCACCAGTAGTCAACTCTCTTTTCTTTCCCTCCCTCTGGCTGCTCCAGTTATCTATAGCCCATCCTGTTGTTTGCAGACTTAATGTAGCTCAGTCCTTATGTCTGCTTTTGTCTTCATATGTAGCGGTTGATTTGTTGAGAAAGACTGCTTTTTGTATTGAAATGTCTGTTTGAGTTCAGAGGAGGTGGAGGTCGTCCATGTCCAGTCTCTGGGAGACGTAAAATAGAGGAAAGACGAAGCAATGGATTCATTGGATTCTTCAAGCGCCACATCAGAGAGATAAGAGTTATTCAGAGACCCATAAAGAGGAAACAGTAACAGAGAGAAACAGAAGGAAGAGGATCGGTGCCTTCGGAGAAGTGAACCAGCTTTCAGGGTAATGAGCAATGTGTGAACTTGTTAACCAGGCTCATTCTCTTTGACCTTAATTTAAACTGAGGATTAGCCATCTCATCAGAGTTCTTGGTGAAAAGCCAAGGCTTGTTTTGCCTCTGGCAAACTCAAAAGAAGGATTGGGAAGGAAAGTAGCTGCTCATTCCCTCGGAGAAAGCCTCATATTTCCTTTGGCAAGGAACTTGAAGCGATTAAAGAGCTAATTTATTTGGACTGACTTCAAGAAAAGAAAAACACGCCGCATTTACATTTATTACCGTAATGGATTTGGATCACTTCTATAGCTCAACCCAGGAGCATGCTGTTTATCTACCTGGATTCAGCTCATCAAAGGATCCAAGAACTTATTGACAATCTCCATCTTCTCAGGCAATGGAGCTTCGCAAGAGAGTTAAGCTGAACAAGCTAGAACATAATTTGAACCTTTCACCAGATGCACCAACTGAGGGGAGATGCAGCTGTAACTTGATGTGGGGAACAGCAAGATGTGATGCCACACAGGAGGGGGGTAGGGAGAGAGTTTCTGTGTTTGGTGGATCAGGTGCTTGTTCCGGGTCAGGCATTCTTCCCCGGTGGCCTTGGCGACAGTGTGTTTCCATGGCAGCAGGGCTGTTACTGGCCGGTCTGCTGGCACTGACTCAGGCCTGGTGCGTTAACGCCATACACGAGAATCTGCTGTGGTTCTCTCAGCTCATGGTAGGAGTTCTTATTTGTATTATTGAGATTGTTTTAATGTGAACCTTAAATTAACTAAGCACATTGCAGACAAGCTAACAGCCTGTAGGATGAGTTCATATGTAATATAACATTTTTTCCAGCGGATATCCTCCTTCATTCCCCTTGTTGTTGTGAGCAATTATGTTGAATCCCTGTCCCGTCTTCACTGTGATTGGTCAGGGCACAATACCATTCAAATTCATGTGTCTCGGTTAGAGACAAAGTGAACACTTAGTTTCCATGTCTCAACAGAGAATCGTCATTTTAAAAAGATCTTAAGAGACAGGGGTTTAGATGATTATACACTGATATGCTCACACCCAAGTATCTGCCATTACAACAGTGCTACAGATGGGGGGAAAAACAATTTATTAATTTCTGTGTGTTCACTTTAGCAGAACTATAGGCAGATTTACATGGATCAATGTGTTAAAAATGTGCACGGGGTGTCTGCTAGGGAGGTAACAATATCAAAATCTCACGATACAATAATAGTACAATAATACGTCCAAGATACAGTATTTGTTGTGATATAAAAAAGGCAAATGAAGACTTCAGTTTGACAATAAAGTGCATAAAACAGTCAGTCATATTCCTGACGTGTAGGTAACCGCATTTCTCCATATTGCCAGCCCAGGGCCATTTATTGAGTGTGTGTTGAATGATGAATAAGAGGCAGTTGTAAAGTGGTTTGTCTGCTCAGTTAGAAAAGTGTTATATGAAAGTTCAATTTAATCAGAGTTAAGCACAAGTCTGCATATGCCCACTTCTCATGTCCTGAGAAGATGTCTAATTAAGCAAGTTAAGTGAACACCTGTGTGGCTGGGCCATGGCTATGGAGGGTCCCAAGGGTAAAAACCCCTATTAACATCTTTTTTCTCATTCAGTTCTGTCACTGTGCTCACATTTTCAGTCTCTCTTTAGTCCAGAGGTTCATCATTTCTTCTTGCTTTTGTGCATGTTAAAGAGAGGTGTTCACTGTCCAGCAACATATACCAAATAGATCACAAATATGTTTGCAAAATATCTGGACTGATATGTCTCTCTGTATTATCAAAGAGGTTCTCTATGATGCTCCTAAAGCCTGGCACACATTAACAGATTTTTTAAATTTTTACCGATTTTAGAAAATGTGAGAGACAACAAATAATGACCGATTTCACAGTTTTGTTCTTCTAGTGTGTGATGTGCAAGAAGACCAACACAGCACACCACACACTAACAGATTTCGTCCCCCAACAACCAGAGTCTTGACTCTCAAAACTCAATAAACGCGACTTTTGAGTAAATAAACTTGGCGGATGACAATGTTTGTTGTTTGTTGAGCTTCCATCTTCAGTCAGCTTGCTTCCTGATTGGCTATCATTCTGTTCCACGTGACAATCCACAGAGTGCATGCTCGGCTTTCCTCAGTGTTCCCCCCATACAACAGGATTTTTGATCATAAATATTGAACATGTTTAATGTTTATGGGGGCGGTCTCGATCGTCTTCCGAGCAGATCAGGGAGGGTAAAATCACTCTGAACACACCTCACACCACAGGAAAATCTGACAAGATAATCTTTAGAACCATCAGATAATCAGGCCTTTGCTGACTTTGATTCGGAGGGGGGATTCAGACCGATAATTGGCCCAATTATCTTTTAGTGTGTACTTTAGGACTCAAAGGCCTGCTAGTTTTCACTCAATCAGTGAATGGTTTAACAGGCTACAAAGTGACTTTTTAGGGAACATTTTACACGCAGTGTGTTTGAATGTCACTTCGTGATATTTTTCAGCATAATAGCTTTGGTTGTGATGCAAATCGAAATCTGTTGGGCTGTTCATTTTTAGTCATTCTCTCAACGCATCAGTTGTTCTTTATGTTCTTAATGAAGGTTGAGCTATTCATCATGAGTCATTACTGGAAAAAGCATCACATAAATGGAATCTTAATAAACTCAGAAATATGATTTGGTTTTTAATAAGCAGATTTCAAGATGCCTGGGAATGACCACATTCATCTGTAGAGAGACAGTAGCCCCAGAGAAACAATTTGACAGACTTTGAGTTAAATCACATAACTGATATGCCAAAGAAATCTATCACTCATGTAGTCAGAAAATTTCTTTTTAGTCAGGCACAGCTGTGAAAACTATTTACAAACTGAATCTGATATTAATATTCTGCAGCTGGTTGTCCACTGTTTGCTCTCTCTTTTTACCCTCCACTGGAACAGAAATCATGCCTAGCGAGCAGGAAATCCCTTGGGGAAGACATCCTCCAAACACATACACACACACGCTGTGTTACCTGTCTTATTGTTACCGTTGAGGATTACGAGTGTATTAGCTGCTTTGCCTCTATCCTCCATGTTTCTGTCATGTCTTGCCAGAGTCTGTTTTCCTTATTGTAGAGAACAGAAGTGCTTGGTTTCACACAATCAAATTCCCCTTTTTGCTTTCAGGAAGTGGAGCGGGAGATTTCCTTTCGGACAGAGTGTGGACTGTACTACTCCTACTACAAGCAAATGTTGCAGGCGCCGTCCATACAGGAAGGTATGCACTATGTTTCTGGTGATATGTAATTTTGATACCCTCTGAAGACAGTAGAAACCTATCATTATGTGTAAGGTCAAGAAGCATTTCAACTTACTACATTATCTTGTCAAGTTCCAGGTTTTCAAAAAGCCCTGTTCATGACAAGCACTGTTCAGATAGTATGTCCTTACTTTGTGGAATGGATGCTGTCAGAGTTGGTGCTAACATTAGCAGCTCTGTCCTGCTCTTTATTCTGTGTGAAGAGGTTTACATCCCTGCAACACCAGTCAGTGTAACCTGAGAAAGCCTTACGTTCGCCAAACACACATTTGTTCATTGTCATTCTAAAAGCCTTTTCTTTTGTAACATTGATAGTCTGATCTTACATTGTCCTTTATCATACTTGCAACACTATCTCATGCCTTCTTCGTGGATTGTCAGCTGGTGAGGTGGCTTTCTTTTTGAGACATTCAGACTTAGCCTCAGTGTCTCTGAATGAGATCATTTATCCAGTTATCACATATATATTTAAGAACCTTTTTCAGGATTCCTGTTGAGTGAGTCAGCTGGCTGCATTAGGTCGAAAACCCACCAACATCAGCTTAAGTGGGAAGCTACATACACCTGAAACGTTTTTTGACAGCCACCAGCTTCTGCAATCTTTCCCTGAAATCAAGGACAGTTTTTTTTCAAAAAGTATTGATCTACATGTGGTGTAGAAAAACTGAAATTTAACAGGCATGGAAACAGTAACTAAGGTAAGCAGGCAATGACAGTGGCAGTATAAAATCATATAATCCAGCATTTTATTGATATTTTTTGATACTGTTGTGGCTATAAACATCTTAGGATCTCAAAATGGCCAGTTTTGACAGAATTAACCTTTTTTTACATGGATAGATGGCTGACTCTACTTACTCGTGCAAGGAGTGAGAAACCTTTTTCCTCTCCATTTTCTAACTAGACCCAACAAATCACTGCAGTTTCTCATGATGCACAGTCTGGTCTGTAGGAAATTAGTCTAATTATTTTGTTCCCATTATCATGTAAAATTTCTTGTTGGAAACGGACCTAATTTTCCACGAAGGCAAATAATTGAGCTGTAGGGTAATCAGTTGAGGAACTGGCTGACCTCCCTCTCTGTCTCACCCTGTGTTTGCTTCCTCTCCTGCTCTCCCTTATGAGAGACAGAGAGGCAGAATGGCTACAGAAGACATTACAGTAGTTAAAGGTAAGGAAGGGAGGAGAAGAATATAGGGGTGGTAGGAAGAATGAAGCGATGGGATAATAGAAGAAATGAGAAAATGAAAGATTGATGCCTTAAAGGGAAAGTTTAGGTAAGAGAAAGGAAGCAAGAATGGAAGAAGAGGGTTAGAAGGAGATGTGATTGGAGAAAAAAGAAAGATACAGAAGCAGGGATGAGAGGGAACTTATAAAGACAGTGGGGAAGGATAAAGGAGCTAAGATAGGTAAAAGGAATCAAAGTGAGGGAGGAAAGAATGACAGAGGGAAGAGAGGAGGAAAGAGGTGGGATAAAGCAAAATTGACAGTTCAAAAGAAAGATAAAAATGAATAAAGTTGAGTGCGTTGAATGTGTGTGTGTGTGTGTGTATGGGGGGGTTGGTAATGTGGACTTTGTTTATGGAAAACAGTTCTGGTTTTTATGGTCTTACATGGATCAAGAACGCGGCAGGGATCAGGCTGACACATCCCAGCCTGCAGCGCAAACTCTGCTCTCTGCTGCTACTTTTATGTCGCACTTTATTTCAGTCAAATGAAATCCATTGTAATGATACTGCACCCAGTGCCCAATTTGGAATAATGACACCAGTGTGTGTATGAGCTCATATAATGTCACTACCAATCTTTTTGCATGGCAGGATAATGCCATTGCTAAAAGATAATTCTGGTTAATTACAACTTGGGTCTATTTTTGTAGTTTTTGGCATTGTCCCTCTCTGTAATAATAGCACTGAGCACCAGAGTAACTGCTGAGAGAGGGGGATGCAGTGACAGTGCTGAAAAGAAGCCAGACAGGGCAAGAAGCAGCAGCAGCAGTCTGACAACCAGACAGGTTGTAAACAAAGCCCCAATTTAATCAGGCTTCTTTGGAGAAGACAACAAAGGTGAATGTTAAAATTACAACCATCACACTTTGCAGACTAATGAGCTGCTTCAACTTTGACCCGCTGTACTCGCTCTAGTCATCGAATTCTTTCCTGTGCAATAAGGAATTATTCCAAACATTTTGGGTGTGTTCACTTTAAGTGGTAAAATAATTTGACATGTGAACAACATGTACAATTCAGAACAGTGTTGTCACAAATGATACAAATAAAGCCACAAAAGCTTTATCCTTTAAACCTACAATAACTGAACACTTGGGGGCGGCAGAAACATAGATCATTACCACCTTGATACATCGCTGCACAGTGCTGACTTCTTGTGATGCACGCTGAGTTTAAAATAGGGCTGAACAATTCTGGAAATTTTTTTGAGATCATGATTTTCTGTCACGATTTTTTTTCAACATGTTTTTTGCACTGATTTACCGGATACACGAGGAAGCGGAACAGAAAATATAATAGTGCCTGATATAGGACCTGATATAGGCCATATCTTAAAGAGTACGGTCTGACCTGCTCTAACTTCTGTTGAGACCAGCGCTATATAAATAAAATAAAATTGAATTGAATTGAATTGAATGTTTAGCTGATGCAGGCAGTGTGACTCGCTCTGATTCTCTCCGCTCCAGTGTCAGGTGAGTTGTACCTGCCTGCTGACAGCTGCATGCCCGCCGTGAGAAACCGCACATCTAAACCAGAAACTACCAGCGATAAGACGAGTTAAAACCGGCTGACAGTGCCTGTCTGCAGTGTTTTTGCTACATACATTTTGTAGCAACGGCCTGCCACGGGAATATTACTGCTGCTGCTGAAATATTATAAAGTTGCAGAATACCTGGTTGTGCTGAGGGGGAGAGAGAAAGAATTGGAAAAAGAGAAAATGGTAGAATTAACTAGCTAGTCTTTTTTCGTCACGAGCACAGTGTCATCAGCGGGGTTTTCTTCTGGATTCATTTTGCTGTTTTTATTTGTCCTAACACAACGTCTGGCCTCACACTGTCCATAGCCATTTAGATGTTTCATACTTTTATTTTTCTTCTTTACACTTTTCTGGCTTTGATGAACTGCGAGAAAAACCGGTAAAAGGCAAACGCCATCACTCAGTCACGCTGCAGGAAGTGCCTTGAATGTGTCTGACTTGACTGCTGTCATTTTATACTCCACCCCAGCAGTCAGCAGCACTTCATGTCAAGTCAAGGAAAGTCAGCCGCAGTTGATCTCAAAAGCATTTATTATGAACCTCTTAGCGAACAGTTACCTGTTGCCGCATCCAACAGATATGGACCAAAATCTGTAGTCATGTTTTTTGGCAAATCCAGTATTTACTTTGTTGTGCTCCCCACCAGCTCCTGAAGAAATGATCTTGCTTTAGTTGCTAAATGCTCCACTCTGTTCACCAGCGCTGCTGTCTGGTGCTGGGCAGGGGCTGTGTAGCGGGCTTTTAGAGCTGTTTTTGCACAGCTGCCTGTGATAGTTGAGAGAGGACAACATAAGTTCTGTCACCATAGAACTAAGGAGAGCTGCAGAGTTGTGTGTTAATTCTCTCTGGGTTCATCAGTCAGCAGTAGCCAGTAGTGGTCTGTTGTTACTAACAGTAAAAATATTGCTTACAGTGCTTTAAAGGTTCTGTGGAAGATTGTCTTCATCCTCTATACAGAGAATTGTTTTGGCTCATGATCAGTGTGTTCAGAAATGATGGCCTAAACTATAGTCACACACAATATATGGCATTTGCCATGTTTGCTGTATGAAATAGCTCCTCTGCTTTATTTTCTGCCAAAAGTTAATGTTTTCTTTCATAAAAAATTAATTTTTATGATGTTAGTGGAGGTGGTCTCGCTTCAGACAGAGTAGCTCACATCTGCTACAAAACACTGCGGGAAACCCTGACATATTTGGATGCTGTATTTATGTTCAGTCACTGGTGTGAAATTGTTTGAGAAAAATCAGCACAACAGAACCTAGTTTTTTAGATTCAGCAAAGGAAGTGATGTTTGGGGGTTTTTAAGGCTGAATGCACCAATGGGTTGAGACTTCCATCATGCCTTCAGCAATTAAGGAATTAAATTCAAGCAGAACAATGTGTGGGTTTAGTGCTTGACAGAAATTTCAAACAGTGTTATTGTTCTTTAATAGCACCACACTCTGTAAATGAGCAAAGTGAGCTTTGAGAAACATTCATATCCTTTCCTCCCTGGTTGTCACAAACCAGTAATAATTGTTATCAGTTTATGTCACAGTGGCATTTTAAAGTGTGCGTGTATGTGTGTGTTCCCAGGGCTCTCCGATTTGATCCATGACAACTTGACAGAATCCAAGAGGACCATTAATCTCCTGCAGCGAATGAATATCTACCAAGAGGTCTTTCTGAGTGTCCTCTACAGATTGTTGCCCATACAGGTAACACATCACTCAGCTGTCTGCCGTTCACAATAGGCTTGTAAAACACAACGATTAGAGTAATGACTGCTGCGATTACAAAATGATTGACTGCATCTTTGGCTTTCCTGCCATAAAATAAAGCTTTTTCTGAGAAATGTAAAAACAATAACACACCCCAATGTTACTATTAGTATTACTTTATTATTAACAACTCAAGTGATGTTACTGTTATGAATGATGGCCATGTTAGGAGACTGTCAGGCATTTGAGGTGCTGTGGCATTTTGGTCTTTTAGACATGGCTTCGCACACTTGCACTTGTCACTCTCGAGGAAAAAGGTTTCGGTACTGGCATATCAATTAACAGAGAAACAGCTACTTAGCTTCATCAGTGATCTCTCTGTGTGACAAGAGTGTCATAAAGTGAAATATCAGACCAAACTTTGAAAATGCCACAGTGTTCCTGAGTGCCTGAGTCAGAGTCGCTGTCACTGCAGTCAACTCTCTGTTCATTTACAGAGCCTAATGAACCAATGGTCTGTCTGTGTGTGTGTGTGTGTGTGTGTGTGTGTGTGTGTGTGTGTGTGGTCAAGTCGTATCTGGAGCGAGTGTATTTCTACATATACACTGTGTTTTCGCTCCAAGCGGTGTATGTGATCGCTCTGTACCTCACAGCATGGCTCCTGTCTGGTTCCTGGCTGGCTGGTACGCTCACAGGGGTCTGGTACATTCTCAACAGGTGGGTAATAACTGTGCATTCATGTGTGTGAATGAGACAATGAAATGTTACGCCCTTTTCAGACTTGCACTTGACTCTGTAAATGCTAGGGTAAATTTACATGTCAGCGTAAGATAAAGGGTTTGTGCCTTTATTTTAGAGGGCATCCAGGTGAATCACTCAGGCCTGACAAACTATACATTGTTTGAAAATCTGTGTAACCCATTTTTAGACTGTAGTATCACCGTTACAGATGTACCTTATTTTGTGTCAGGAGTGCACACAAAACAAAACAGTAAAATGAAACAAAACAAAACAAAAAAGGGATCTCATATTGTAACACTTCAGGTACCATTTCCCAAAACACATATATTTTCTGACATATCCAAAAAATATGTGATTGATTAACATAAAATGATCCAAACTTTCTCCAAAATATCTGACAACTATGTAAGTGAGTGGACACAGATGAAGAGTTTCATCTGTGTCCACTAATTGATGGATGTGTGGTGTATTTTTTTCTACTTGTTTTACATATTTATATTTACTACATATACTCTCTTTCCTGTTGCTTTGATATATATTTTCAATATGTGATATTATGCTGAGATTATTACTCTGCTTGTACGCTTTTTCTGCCCACCGTTTAAATTCCTGTCAAAAGCTACCAACTATAATATATTTATATCTGTCTGTATCACTTTTCAAGCCTTTATGCTGTGTGTAGGAGCAGTCAAATGAACAGGTTCAGCACTGACAAGGTCCACCTTAAGAGCAGCGCAAAGAGGTCAAATTTAAGTACGATTTGTCATACACGAGGAAAATGAATCAGTTTAATGAATCACTTCAGCAATAAAAATTTGGTGAATGAGCCAATTTTAATAGATGTTCTTTTTATGTTAGATGTGAATGTTTCTGAAGATGTGTTTTTATTGGGATTCTTCTCCCTCGTGTCTCAGTGGAAATGAAAATAAATCGCCCTAAACAGCAAGTCCCCCTGCTTGATGAAAATTCAGCAAAGAGCCAAATCCAGCAAAGCAGCATCGTGAGCAGAATATGAATTCAATGAGAGCCAAAACTTAACTTTGATGTGCTGCCCATTTCTTTACTGTAGCGGCTTGGACACTGTTGGACTGTGTGAATCAAGCAACAGAATTCAGTAATTGGCAGAACTGATGAGAAACTTTATTGGATTCTTAATAATTTGGTCTCATGTAGTGTGAACAGGGTTAAGAACCCAGTTCCACGTGGTAAATGACGTTGCTCTCAGTTACATGGGGCTGTTTTTTCCTTCTCAATTCGATATAAATCCAATCTGATTAATGACAATTCAGATGAGGTGTTCTGTTAATGTTTTTGATAAAAGCGCTAGACCACTTTTCAGAAAAGATGGATAGCTGTTGAGCTCTTGACACTATTACTGCTAACCTCACCAGTTAGTATTGGAGTAAGAGGGTAGTAAATGATTCAGATGAAGTATTAAATGGGTTAAGGACTTGATCTGTTGTACAGGTGCTATATCTATGCCCAACAAAGAATAAGTGCATTTTCCAAAATGTTCCTTTAAGACACCGTAGTTGCGTTGGACATCTAGTAGGCGTGAAGACCTTTCTAGTTGTCTTTGGGGCGTGTTACTGGAGTGTGCTGTTTTGTGTTGCTTGGCATTGCCTTTTTTTTTTTTCTTTTTGGAAATGTGCCAAAAGTTGAAATAAGTTCACAAACCCTGCTGGCATTTTCTCTGCTGTCCTTTTGGATCAATACACAGGCGAGATTTCTGTGGTGACCCCTGTAAACAGTAAAATGGAAGGTCACTGAGTTTTACAACTTCAGAAAACTTACAGAAAGAGCTGCTGCGATCAGAAAAGCATATTTGAAGCATATTAGTATTTCACTTGAAACTCAATAGAACTTTGTGTATTACAGTGTACATTTGTGAAGATAAATGACATTACTTTTTCTTGCTATTAATCAGCTGTTAATTGTTAACATACAAACCGCAGGGAGTGACAAAAAGTCAGCATAGTAGGCTTCACACTTTTTAACCCTTTGATGTGTGCTGAATACTTTATAATATAACATCAGTTTTAAAAAATTGATTTCCACCATCCCCCTATTTCTCCCCCCCCCCCTCCTTTCAGGGTGGATACCACTCGCGTGGAGTTCACCATCTCCCTCAGAGAGAACTGGTCTTTGCCCTTCCTAGCGCTGCAGGTCACTGCTATCACCTGTTACCTCAGGCCTCAGCTCACCGCCTTACAGCAGGTACACACACAAATCAAAGCTATTGACCATCCTCACAACATAAACTGGCCTTGCCTTTGCACACCCAACCTGTTCGCTCAATAATCTGCAGTCTGTAAAACAGCTACCAGCACAGCAGGAATGAGTTTATATGTCATTAGTATCCAGCTCAGGAATCTAACCCCTGTGTGTGTGTGTGTTTCTCTGTTTCTCTCCTCAGAAGGTAATGGTGTGGTTGATGTATGTGACGACATTCTGCTTCTGTCTGACGTGGCAGTTCAACCAGTTCATCCTACTAGTTCAGGCTCTCATCATATACACCCTGGACTGTGTTGACTTCTTAACAACTACACAGGTATGGCCAAAAGAAGGACTGGATTCTTACGCTTAGTTCCATGGATGTATTACAATAACTGAATACCAGACTTCAAAAAGGTGCCCATTTAGTTGGGAAAAAAAAAAAAAAATGTAGAGTGCATAAGCCAAAAAAGTTTTCTCGCCTTGGGCTTATTTCTGTGCACTTGCACATTAATGTTTGTCCCTGTGGCCCTGCCTGCATAGTCCCACTCAGCCCATAGCCTTTTCTTGGCTCTGGGAAAGTTTATTAAGTATGATAACTTCATGGATTAAAATTTCATGACACAGAGAGCAATAGATGAAATTGTGTGCAGTTCTAGGACACACACAGTTCACCTATATTACAAAAATCAGTTCTTTCTCACATATCTCTTATAGCGCCGCCATGCAGATAATTTTGCTTTTATTTGCCCAGGTCATGATCTGTTTGTCTCTGAGATTTATGCCCACACACAGGTTAATGGAATATACTCCAGCTCATCTACACGTTTGTCAGTTTTTCAAAGTGAATAAACCTGTTTTTAGATATATTTGTAGAAAAGGCACCTGAGCCTCAAACCCCTGGGTTGTTAAATTTGCTGTGGGCTACTGACTGTAGCATGTCAGACTTGATATCCCGCAAATGTTGATAAAAGACATTTTCCCCCTTTTTCAACAAGTGAACATAGCGTTAGATGTCAGCTTGTTTTTAGCCATCTGTCTCTTTACCTTATTTAACATTTAGGTGGACCTATTGTGTTGTTTAGTTTGCACTCCTTGAAAAGTGGAAACTAGCAAGCTAGGCCGACTACCCTCCAATTTCAAAGTGGAGGGGAAGCTACCTGGAAAGTGGAAGCTTGTTAGCCCAGTCTGCTGAGATTAGAACTGACTCTGACGATATGTCTTTTCATTCATGTTAGTCCAACACCTGCTGAACCACTGGCAGCTCCCACGCACTCTTGTTTGCTCTGCATTATCCAAACAAAGGGGTCTACCAACTGTCAACTGTCTTTCTTTGATGGGTCCAGTTGAGGTGATGACAAACGAGCCGACTGCCAAATCTCACAGCACGTTGCTTTAGTCCTGTAGCCTCAACACTTCTCTTCTCACTTCTCACTTGAAGAGGAATTGTTTGTATTTTTGTCAGCTGGCAGGTATTTATTTGCCATACACTAATACAGTCATACTCTTCCCATGTCTGTAGTTGTGTGGCACGGTATAAAACAAGTAATTTTGCTGAAATACAGCACCTTTCAGAAAATCATTACATCTACCCAAACTGTTTTACATCACTATGTGTGTGTTTGTCTAGGTGACCACACTGTACCTTGTTCAAGTGAGCGGTCTGCTGAGTGTGTGGCTGCTCCAGTTCTGTAACTCCATGATACTGGGATCACTGGTCCTGAGCTTCATCGTATCCGCACTCTTCATCAGACACTGCCAGGTTAGTGTGAGTGTGTGATGGATACAGCGAATAAATGTTTGAAAGAGAGTTTAAAAATCTGAAAAGGCAGGAATAAGGGAACATTAATAATGAATGTCGCACTGGAAGTGAATTAAAGTCTCGCAGAGAGAGATCCAGACAGTAGTGGTAGCTTGTTTACGAATCAAAGATGGAAGATTAACCTGCACTGATGTGAAGAGGCCTGTGCTGCCGTCAATTCTGATTTGTATGCTGGAGACACATTTTCCTGTTGGGTTTAAATTTAATTTACTTAAATCAGATCTTATCACAGTAACAATTACAGAAATATTTAATGTGACAGAATGAAAGAGGAATCAAGATTAAAGATGGAGGAAGGTTGAGAATCAGAAACGGGGAGAGAAAGATTCACCTCTGGCTTTAAAAAAAAAACTCGACTTTGTGACTTTCAAAATATGAATCTGATGACTTAACGCTCAACTTGCAACTCGACTTGGAGCTTTACACCAGCGACTTGCGACTTCATTTGGAAATATATGTCATAAACAAGTGTGCAGCATATCAACTCTTCAGCCTCCTGACAACAGATGGAACTTTGAATCAGTTTGACAGCAGCCAATCACGTTACACAAGCAACAGGGAAAAGTGCACGTAGCGGTGCAGACTGCAGCATATTATCACTTTAGGGCAAAAATATCTCAGGTAAGCAAACTTCTTTTTTTTTTTTATCTTTCAATGAAAAACATCGTCAACAACAAATTACAGCTGATGAATGTAAATGGCCAAAATGAAAATTACGTCTTAATGTGCAAGCTGGCGTTTGTACGCAGCCAAAAACCATTTGAGTGATTAAAGAAGCTTCACTCTGTGACATCACTCTAATTACACACATAGCCAGTGTATATTTGTTGTTCAGTGGCAAATCTACTCTAGTGATTGAGTGCCTTACATCTGTTTCAGTTGTTCATTCTTTCTGTAAGTTTACTAAACTAACTAGTGTAAAATTTTGTGAACGTTGCATAATGACCTTTTGGAGTTGGAGTTAACTTGATTGAGATCGACTTAGTTGTCAACGCTTGACACTTACTTATGAGTTGTAAAACATGAACTTTGTCTCACCTCCAGGTTAAAAGGTATTAAATGGCTTATTGGTATTTTGAAAATATCTGAAAATACTATGTTAGCCATGGCAGACTGTGTTGGCGTTGTGTATCTTGATTAAAATAGAGATGCATGTACCTAACACAGTGTGTGTGCGAGTGCAATGTACGTGCCTGCTTACCTCAGATCTCTAAATGTCAAACTGCATAGAGAATATAACAGATGTATTGACTAATCTGCAGTTTCTGTCTGCTCATGCAGCCTGGTCTGAAGACAGGAAGCCTGCTGGTGCGTCTGGGCAAACTGCTTCTCCACAGTGCCATGGTCCTCTTCCTCACCTTCACCATCAATTACTTAGCCAAGGTGCTTCTCTTCTTCTGTCCTTCCTTTCTCATTCTCTCCTCCCTGTTTCAACCTTTCAGTCCTTTCCTTACCCCCTCTTTTTCTGCCTTTCTGCTCTTCTCCCCTTGTGTGTTTTCCTTTCACTCTTCCTCTCCTGTCCTTTCTAAAGCCTCTTTCTCTCTGTATCTTGTCTTATCTCTCTGTCTGTCTGCTCCCCTCTATTTTCTTTCTTTCTATTTTCCTTTTCCTCTGCTCCTCCCTTTCTTACTTTCTTCTTACTGCTGCTTCACCTCTACGCCCCCCATCTCCACCGCAGCCCTGCCCTGCAGTCCTGTCCTGTACATAAAACATGTAGTTACAATTTGAGCTGATCATATGATCTCGACTTGGTTTATTTACTTATTTATACATCTCAGTGTGCTGATCTTTAGCCCTAACAAGATGACCTTATCTGTGTGTGTGTTTGTGTGTGTGTGTTTTCAGAAAGCACTTCAGCTCAGATCAGACGAGCACATCTTTAAATTCATCAAGTCAAAGTTTGCCTTGGGGCCAACAAGGTATGAACACACACTCATAGACGGATACACACACACACACACACAAAAAAAGATTCATGTGCTGCTGTTCTTCAACACAGTCACACAGAACCATATTTTGACACGAGGACGTACACAGTGCATACACAAAGTCTGCACAGTCTACACACCGCCTGACTTGATCCAGCTTGACTGTATTATTCACTAAGCACCAGTGTTGCAGCACCTGGAGTGTTAGAGTGTGTGAATAATGAATGGCGGGGTAACGCCAGCAGGCCTCCCATCGATCAGATACTGTGTGTGTGTGTTTGAGCAGCTCAGCCACTGGATAGGTGCTCCGGGGTGGCAGATAACGCAGCTCACAACCGAATGCCACACAACTGGCCCTTCAATTATTCAGGAGGCTGTGGAAAATGCGATGCATACTCTCTGCTCTATCTCTGCCGCTCCCTCCGTTCCTGTTTCTCTCACTGGCTGAGACTTCTTTCTTCTCTCAAACTGTGTTTTTTTTTTTTTTTTTTATCTCTCAAGTTTGTGCTGTGTTTGTGATATCTCAATTCTCAGTTCAATTACTTATCAGCATGGCTGTGTATCAGAAACAGCTCTTCAGTTCACAAAGATTATTGCTGCTCTGTCAGGTGAGTAGGTCTTACCTGAAGCACAAGTACTGTATATTTCCAGTACACGTGCAAGGATAATTATTTTGATTTGATTGTGAATGACTGAGCAAAGCCTGGGCTTTTCAGTGCTTCAAAGGTGGCTTAAAAAGTAGCTGGAGTTGTTATTTCAGTCCTCATGCTGTTAGCTGGATCATGACCAAAACTTCTTAGGGTGAAATCCACGTATGAACCAGTAGTTTATAGCAACTCGACCAGCTAGAGTAAACAGTAAACTGCTGTTAACACATTGATGTATCAGATATAATAATGTGATGATGTGATAAGTAATAATACAGCACTCCCTGGGACGTTTTGCAGAATGAGTATATTATGAGTATATAGGCTCATATTCACTACAGCAACAGCATGCAATTAGCATCATTAGTTAGAATCTCATCAATCATGCACACAAAACCTGACTGTATTCATTAATAACAACCATGTGTGACAGTGAAAACACTGTAAATATTGAAGAGCACAATGTTGAACACTAAAAAGATTTCACTTCGGGAACACAAATAAAGAAACTTGTGTCCATCAGCCTGCTTCATATTGCACATTATAGTCATGCTGAACTCGGTTTTGACTCACTACTTTGTCTCAAAATAAAAATTCTCTGATAATCAAGATATTTTCATGAGGATTTACTAATCAGTTCTCAAACTACTTTTCATATAACCAAATTAGCAGGATGAAATTGAATGCAGTCATCGTCATTGTCCACAGTAATTTTTCTATTTTGGTCGATTTGGTACACACAGTATCTGTTGCATGTCTGTCTGTCCTGGAAGAAGGAGCCCTCCTCTGTTGCTCTCCCTGAGGTCTCTTTAATTTTTCCCCAGTTAGTTTTTTGGGGGGAATTTTTCCTGCATAAAGACAAACGTGAGCCAAATTTGTGATGTTGGTCTATGTAAATAAAATGGACTTGACTTGACATTATAGCCTTAAGACAACGTGTTAGCCTTGATTAGTTATGCCCCATTTGTAGAGCAAGGTCATGGCTTGTTAGCATGTGTGCAACATGCAAAAGAAAAAAATGGCCCTCAGTGCACTGATACAGCAATGAGTGTTAAACACTGAACACAGAGAAACAAAACAAAAGAAAAAAAAATACCACTGTTAATTTCAACAGCTGTGTCATCTTCATTTATTATTTCCATCTTTCCCTTTTATTCTATTCCTCCCTTTCTCGGACCACAACTCCCTCCACTCCTCCCACCATCTTTATTCGTTTCACCTCCCGCCCTGCAGGGATTTTGATGCCAGTCTGTATCTGTGTGAGGAGGCCTTCGGCTTGCTGCCCCTTGACACACTGGAGCGACTGGCTGGCACACTCCTGCTATACCCCTACATCCTCACACTGCTGCTGCTCAGTGGCATGTTGGCAGTGGGCGCGCTGCAGAACTTGAGGTAAGTGATGGCTGGAGGGGAAGTGGGGAAGTGAGGGAGGGAGCATGGGAGGGAGAGAAGGTGTTCTGGTGAAACTTTTGAAACTCCCTGCTGTCATGTCTTGGAGGAGGTATATGGTGTCATACTAATTCTGAAATGAATCAGATGAAAGAAAAAAAACAATCCATTCTATCAATGTTAACTATCGAAAGTCAGTTTGTGATCTCCTCCATCTGCCCTGCTGTTTGGTTTTTTGGTTACATCATAACCTGAAGGTTAAATGACCAGATTTGTATGAAGTTTGTGGGTGTGTATGTGTGTGTTCATGCTTCCAACAGTTAGAAACCCACTGATATTTTCGAGCATGTGACCTTTATTTTCAGTCGCTACCTTCATGTCAAACTTTGTGTGGTGTGTCATGTATCCAGGACAGTGTGGACTGACTGTAACCTCTAACCATGAAGACTATCCTGCTGTTATTATTAGAATTATTAGACAAATGTAGGCAAACTCTGCAGTTCCCCTTAGTTCTGTGGTGTTTTTTTGTGCCTTCCAGCAGCTGAAAGGGCTTTTTTTGTTTTATAAGGATTGCAACTTGAAACTGTTTTGGTATCATCAGTGTTTCTAGACACAGCAGGCAGCAGTTTTCTCTGTAAAAGCTACCTGCTATCTACAGTACGTGCCCAACACCAAATGACAGACAGGCAAAGATTGTGACTAGTGTGTAACAGCTGAAGACCAATACATGCCCCTCGTGAATTTGTGAATTTTTTTTTTCAAAAAATGTGTTTAGAAGGAATGACAGTCTGCGAATGAATACCTTGTTTCAACCAGTATTTAGTTAATCCTAAAATCTGGCTGTGATGAACAAGTCAGTAAGAGAGGTTGATTAAAAGAGGTAGTTAAGTGTAAATGAATGGAGGTTTGCAGTCCTTCCAGAGAGTAAAGGGAGTTTCAGCTTGGAAGATGACATCAGGATGGCAGAAACCCGGTCACAGTGGCAGTAACCGTCCCCGTGTCTCTGCCCCACATCGCTGCAGATTTAGAAATGGTGTTGCTGCTTCATGCTCTGAAAAACATTTTACCAGCTGTCTCGCAAAGCTTCATTCGCCTGTGGTGCAAGGTGAGGGGCCACATTGAACTAAACACATTAGCATATCAACTCGCCCTCTGCTGTTTGAGGGCTGGAATACTAACCTCATAGAACAAAGGGCTATTTGCCAATTCAGGAATTAATTTAATCCAGTTTACCTCACCTCACGTAGAGGGAAGAGCCAGACTGGATTTGTATTCAAACGGAGGCCAGTGTCCGTCTGATTTGATGCGGGAGGCCAAAATCGTGGGAGTGACATCATTGCCCTCGGGCCTTTCTCTGTTTGTCTGTGTGCTGACTCCTGCAGACAGAAATGGTTGTGGGTGTGCATCATTGTGTGTCTGCTTGTGCGCTAATGAAATCTGAATAATCGGAATAATATCAATTCCACCCACCTACCCTTCTGCTGCTCTTCTCAAGCGTCTGGTTGTAATGTTTTATGTATCGCTGTCGTCTTTTGTCTCACTGCCTTTTTTTCTTCTTCAGCAGGCCTAAAGGAGGTTCAGCTGAGGAGAGGAAAGGAGTCGGAGAGGGGCGCGCGGTGGCTTTTCGTCCAGATGTGGCCTATAATCTGTTGCATACGCTGTTCTACGGCCTCCTGGCTTTCAGCACTATGAGGTGAGCTCATGCACACGCAGATGTAATTGCAGGATCATGTACAGGCAGATACCTGGATTTACACACATTCCCAAGTAGTCACATTGGTTTAATTCCCAGACAGGGACTCTTCAAATGTACTTTTCCTCTTGACAGTTTGATTGCGTGAGCTCGTGAGCAGATGTTAAAATCTAAGTGCCTCTTAAATGCTTTTCAGCAAGTGTCTGAATGGTCTACTTTAGCCCTGATCAACCTTCCACAAGTACCAAGTGCCATCCTGCAGTGCTTCAGTCTCTCAGATAGTGACACCACTTGCAGCAGGAACAGAAAGGGCGGACTGATAATTTATACTATGAACTACACTGTATGGTTGACACCCTGAAATTTCTAAATCAGATGTGTCAAGGCTCGAAGGTATTTGTTCCACATAAGACAAAATAACAACGTAAATTGACTGCTGACACGACTGACCCTTGGTTACTGTTGCTACATCTGACAACATTGTACATATGCAGTTTACAATGATACTGAGTCCTTGAATTCAGGTGGCAGAAAACTTAAGAAGGCACCTCGTTTCTAACCAGGGACTGTTCATTTTGTAACTGTCAAGAGTAGATTTGCTAGTTAAAAGAAAAAAGTTGGTCGGTTGAAAAGACTGCATCTTTCCAGCTGCATTGTTTTGAAATGACAACATCGTAAGAGGGGTTGTAAATATGCACTCGATGGCTACAGACATGTCACGCTAAAAGACCGAAGCTAAGGCTTAGCTTCACAAACAAAAAGTCAGCATCCTCACCAGTTGATGATGCATGTCGAAAACATGGCAATAAAGAAACAACATTGTTCTTTTATTGCAGTGAGGGGTTTGTTAGTCCAAGTGATACACACATCACAAGGAAAAATACAAGATCAGACTTAAATAACGAAACACTGTCTAAGCTGTTAGCTTACAGACTTTTTAGTACGTTTTTGCTTAATGTTACAAGAGGTAATGCTACAGGATGACAGCTAACCAGTGTGTTTGGCAAATGGTGCACTATCTTAGGTAAATTAAATCTAGTAAAGAGCAAGACAGAGCTGCTAACATTTGCCTAAACTATGAGTGTGTTTCCACACAGCACGGAAACACTACACAGTTGTTGTACTAGTCATGCACAACAGCACAACAGCAGGGACTTTTTTGTTCTTTTTGTATAACCCATACTCCGACAAACTAATGTAGTTTATGATGTGCTCGGTTGTAAGCTACGCAGTCAGACATGTCAGCAGATAAACACACTGCTAAATCCATTCCTCACACTTTTACTCTTGTGTTTTTTGTTTTGAAAGAGCTAGAAATTCATCCTCCAAGCTCTTTAAATTGGTATGTCTCTGACTGTAGCACCATTCACACCACTTAAGCATTTGCAGAAATACAAACCTTGGTTACTTCACAACACATTTTTCTTTGGATGTTAAGAGATACTGTGTCTAAAGCACCCTTATGAGCTAATTTGTAAACCTACACTACTCGAAAGATGCCCATACCACATCCCACGCGAAGTTTGGAAGTCTGGGGGAAAAAAAAATCTTGACACAAGAACGAGTGTGCCTCTGTGGAAGGAGTGACCCACATGTACGAATAGTTTGGAGTCAGTAGGGCTTGAATTGGAAGCACCAAAAGCGAAGTAGTCGTCCATTGAGCTTTAGGCTGTTTTGCTTGTTTTTTTGGCACAGTCACTGTATGTCTCAGCCAGGCATGCTTCTTTATGGGTTATATCCAAAGGTTTCAACCCAAAGCAGATGTCCTGAGGAGAATATTGGTGTTCTAAGGATATGAGAAGCATGTTGTTGGGACATGCTGAACCTTTAATGTAGTGGTAAATGAGAAAAGGTATAGGTTTTTTTTCACCCATTTTCTTGTGCTGATTCTGATTTTTCTTTATCAGCTTGTTAAGATATGCTGCTCTAGACTGTTTTTTCAGGCTTATAGTTGTATTTCAGATGATTAAGGGAGAACTCAACAAGCACAATTGCTGTTTATGTAACTATAAACATGAGTGAAAAAAGAAAAGAATGCATCTACCAGTCCTGTGTAGCTCTGCTTCTCCACAATTAACAAAAGTCCCATTAACCTTCTCTCTCATATTCTTCTCCCATTTTATGTTGCTTCTCTTTTTGGATGTCCTGGTGGCTCAGATGTACACTATGGCCTATTTCTCTGGTTCTGGTTCTCTGGACATGC
Source organism: Lates japonicus (assembly GCA_033238685.1). Classification (NCBI taxonomy): domain Eukaryota; kingdom Metazoa; phylum Chordata; class Actinopteri; family Centropomidae; genus Lates; species Lates japonicus. The sequence goes on along the minus strand of BRZM01000022.1, from coordinate 3,064,935 downwards.
TGGCTCAAATTTGCTCTTATTGGTCACACCAGTGCTATGACCAGCAAACAATATGGGCTGACCGGCCTCAACCTTGGCAACGACTGCTTCTATTTTCCACTCTGTGCAGTCTCTCTTTGTGGACGTACAGTCTGTGTTTTCCATTTCCCTTTGCAGAGTTATTTTTTAGATAGAAAATAGTAAATTCCTTTTTTAACCCTTTTTCTTACCTTTGTATTTAGATAGAATAATAACGCCTTTGAGAGACCTGCACAGTCTTAATAATTGGTTCATGAGAGTAACATATCTAAAAATGTTCAACATGCCATACTAAGTGGTACACAATACTGCATTTGCACATTAGCTCTGAAGTGTCACACAAATTGACTAATAGTCCCTGTGGCACAACAAGCCTCCCAGACCCGACTCCTAACTTTCATCTGTAATTGTCAAATGATAGTCGTTGATAGCGTCGTCAGTAAATTTCCCGCGCTAGTGCATTTCAAGCTACAAATAGAGGCTGCCATACCGGACATTCATGATTAATTATTGTGAAAGTGTAATTGCCTTTAACTTTATTCTCTTTGTGAGGAGTGTCAAGAAAATCACAGAGATTACAATTGGAATCATCACTCCTTTTGCCTGTATTAAAAGAAACCTGCAATTACTCAGTCAAAAAGAAAAGGGGAATATTCTGGTATTTGATGTATTCATGGCAACATGGAGATGCAGGTTTTCAAAGGTTACATAAGTAGCTTAATTTGAACAAGATTTTGAGTGCAGTGTAGTCGACAGCTGGGTTACTCTATGCATGTAAATGTTGCACATTCTGTTCTTGTATAAATGGTGGGCAAGATTTGGAATGGCACGTGTATATACATTTAATACATACAGTTCATACAGTGCATTCCTGTTACAGTCAGGAATTAAAGCACTGATTGAATTCACACAAAAGGAGAAAAATCTGAAAGCTTTTAACACAGCAGCAGCCAGGTAGTGCTGAAACTGACACATTAGATTTCAGCACTTTCTCTAAAATGCTGATTAAGAGCGAAAGGCCAAAAGTGCAGAAAGCCATTTGTTTCTGTCAGACAGCTCCTTTGCATTAAAAAAGTATTGAGATTTATTTCTATGAGGCAGCACTTCTTTGAGCCTCCTCTCTCTCTCTCTCTCTCTCTCTCTCTCTCTCATGGCTCCGTCTCTGTACCTGTCAACAATTTTTCAGCTCATTTCGTTCTCTCTGCTGTTCACTCCTCTCTGTTTAATCTTTTTCCCATTTGTTAAGAACTTAAATTTGTGTGGTCTGGATCAGAATAGATATTGGTTGATAATGCTGTCTTTTATTCACTAAATTAAGTTGAACTGCACTGGATCCATTATACTCCAGTAAACAGTCTGGTGGTAGTTTTTGCATTGTTAAACGTCTCATACAAGTCATTGCGTCTCATGTTTGTAGGTTTAGATTCGTTCTGTGTTCATCGTTCATGACTTTTTTACCGGGAGCTGAATTATAAACAGAAGGTCTCGACCTTCAAAACAAACGGACCTGATAATTAAAAGTGGAAAAAAAACACTGAATAAAGTAGTGTCACGTTAAAAATCTGTGTTTTTCTGGCGCTCTTTAGCAGACATCAGTACGGGGCTGCGGGGCTGTTAGCTGAGCTGCTGCTAACATTAGCATAGCTTGTTCCTACGTGCTCCGCTTGTTCTTCTTGTGGGATTCCTTCACTTTTCATTGTTCAGAGGGTTTTTACTGGGAGCCAAATTATCCACAGAGGTCTCCTCTCCAAAACAAACAGACAAAGTAATTAAAATCTGTTAAAATGACACTGAATAAAACAGTTTAATGTTACAAATCAGTGTTTCTCTGTGACACTGTTGCGTGGACAGGATGTTGAGAGGGGCTGCGAGAGCTCAGCTTGTTTCTCTAATTACTTAAGAACCTGATGTCCGATGGCAAAAATCCTTTATCATTTAAAAAGTGACGGTGACTTTAACCAGGTGAAATGTATTTAAAAATCTCCTGAACACTCAGCGCCAGTTGACGTTGCCTCTCTCTCCCCCTCTCTCTACCCAGGATGAAGTATATATGGACTGGCCATATGTGTGCGGTTGCAGCCTATGGTGTGTGTGGGACAGAGTTATGGACTCCACTTCTCACCACTCTCCGCTGCAACAGTAAAGTTCTGGTACGAGCTCACAGCTGCACCTCTAGCTTCGTGTGTGTTACGTTTACCACTCAGGATATTAGTTGTATCAGTCCACACATTTACTTTCAAAGCTGCACCAATCAATATTTTTTGGTATTATTAATGGATCAATGTATTATTTATAATGTGAAAGATGTTGCTGTTAGTGATGAGCACATAAAGAATTTTCATCACCTGACTACAATCCCAATGACTCCAAATAGAGACTTCAGACTATCACACTGCACAGTTTACATGTTCACAGTATGAAGGCACAGTTCAACCATCATCCTTTGCTTCTGGTCACTGGGTAACCACACTGTGCACACACACCTCATGAAAATTTTTTGGAGCAAGTGGAAAGAGATTTTTTTCCCTCTCAGTTTGTTAACCAGAGTCAGTCTGGCCTGGGGATTAGATTGAGGAACCTTCTATTCACAGACCACCTTTTCTAACCTTCAGTTCAGAGGAATTTCAAGTGTATAGCTTGGTCAGCTCTGTTTTCAGTTTCCCTGATCCAGCAGAAACATTTTTTACTGAAGAGCATTAAATGATAACTAAGGCTGGGATAGCATTTGAAATGTGCGAATACAAACACACTGTCTGAGTTTCGGTATCAATAATTTTTTCAGTACCTTAGTTTTAGGAGTATAAACATGTTTTGCTATGGAACCCTGGTTTCAGTTAACAGAACACGTTAGTGGAGCAGCTTTACAACAACTGTGCCTCAATGAACTGCAGTCTAAAATGAGTTACTACTAAGAGCAGGAAATATCTGATCAAAGACTAAGTAAACAAGAAAATATTAGTGAGCGTTTAATGCCAACTTTTGATACCTGACAGGTTTTTATACATTTTGGTCAGCACTCAAAGTTCTGATGTTGAAACCCTGATGTTCTACTGACAACCAGCATCATGTCCATCGCCAGACTCCAGTGAGCATGACATTGATCTTTAACTCATTGTGAGACATTTTGGAAGGTTTCATATTTTCCCAGTTTGTATGATTTGCTGGTTTAGCATGAAGAGGAACCATTATGCTGCCTAATAGCCAGTTAGATTTGAATCCTCTAGCTGTACTCTGGGCTGGTGATAACATTACACATGAGGCCACTAGGTGTCAGTGTGGTCATAACACGACAACAGCATGTATCAGATAAGAAATGATTCTTGGGAGCAATGCTGCTCTGACTGTCTTATATCTCTGTGTTATCTCATTCTATGCTTGTCTTCATTTTAGGTATGTCTCTGTCTGACTCTCACTCTCTCTGCCTCAGATACGATTATATTCTTTCATTTCATTATAGCTGTTTTCTTTCTCTCATTTTGCAGTTAAGGCTCGTCAGATATGCAGTTCCACTGGTGATGATTGGTTGCCTGTATTACAAGGTATGCCATTTTCTAGGTGGTTATGTTCATCACTCTGTTGTCGGTCTCATTACAGAGCAGAGCCAGTGTGTACAAACCGTGTGTGACGATATGAGAAAAGGAAAATGCTGAAATGGAACTTGCAGAAGAAAGTGATAACAAGCAAATGGATCATCACAGGATACCAAAATGATCACTTCCCTTTAATTTATTTTGCCGTTGGAAGAGTCTAAATGACTGTTACATACAGTGCAATAATGAGATGTTATTTAAGATATCAGTACGTGTCATATTCTGCTTTACAGCCTCATCATTCATCTCTGCCTGTTTCCCTTTAGTTCTGGCCTAAGCTGATGGAGGAGTTATCAGAACTGAGGGAGTTTTATGATCCAGACACTGTGGAGCTCATGACCTGGATTAGGTACACACATACACACACAGACACCCACACTCACAAATCCAGAGCACACATCAAATTGAAGCAAATCTGATTAGCTTGTTTCCGCAGATCAAGTTTCACTTTGCCTGATGTCCTTGATTAGTCTGTGTGAATGTGCACGCGTGCATGTGTGTCTACATGTGTATCTGCGCTTGTTTGCGGGGGAGTCTTGCCGATGAGTGATGAGAGCCGATGGGTCTCCATGAATAAGACATGGGGGTGCTGGAAAGGACCCAGCTGTTGGCAGAGCTCTAACCCACCTCGGGGTCTCTGTGGCCGGGCTTTCGATCAACAGCATCAGCCTGATGGGATCAGAGATGGAGATGTGATTTGGAATGGCTCCGTATCGTGGCTGCTCTCTATGTGTCTGTGTGTGTGTGTGTGTGTGTGTGTGTGTGTGTGTGTGTGTGTGTGTTTTTGTGTTTGCACATCTGTACGTGTCTGTCATTTTCTGGTCATCAGGTTGGATGTGATGCGTCGGGCTCAGCAGTTCATATTGCATACCATGTAGCACTGCAACATGTAGTCTGTCCTTCCATGTTTCTTGTTGCTTCTCACTGTTACACTCCACTCAGACCAGCACAGTGTTGAGTCAAAAATAAAAAAAATACATGAAATATTAATCACAAACAACAACTTTATATACAGTACTTTTGTTATATAATATAGTTCTTTGTAACTCAGTGTAAAGCCCTAGAAAGTAAAAAGATTGGGTTGTAACATCAGTGAGAAGAAGTCTTCCAATTATTGTGCTGTAGTGTAGGAGGAAGATTCATATTTGGAATTCAGTGAGCATAAGTTAAATGTTTTTGTTTGTGTTTCTGAATTTTACATACCTGCTCGTTTGTAGTTTCCCGTGTCGTCCTGAACTTGGTGGATAGAACCAGCTTTGTGCATAGGTGAACGTGTAGATTGTGAGTTTTATGTGTGGTTTTTATTTGGAAGCCTTTTGTGAATGTTTGCTGCTTACGTCCTAAACGACAGAATCAGGATGAGCCAACAGGTTTTCAACAACTGATATAAATGGTTTGGTTAGACTTCGCTGATTGCAGTCATTTTGCACCAAAGTGAATATATTGAAAATGTCATTTTTTTTCTTCATGTTTTTCTTGTCAGGATTGAAAATCCTTTTAGACAAAATTTTGATAATTGGCCAAAACTCAAAAAAGCATAAAAGTGCACATTTAGAGTTTAGATTTAGGTCTTTCTCATATATGGCCACTGTAGTTCACATCTACTATGACTGAATAAGTCATAATTCAGAGCTCATTATTTCCATCCTATCATCATCAGCATGATGAAACTGAGTGGACCAGATGCGATTTTTAAGAAATGGCCAGTTTTGGTCTAATCCTATTAGAGAGATAGTGGAATGGCACAGAGAAAGATGGATAGCGAGACAGAGGGGGAGAGGCTGGGGTTTTGAATGTATTTGTGTGTGACATGGGTTCCCTTCCCTCTGGAGCTAATCCCATTAGGCTCTGAGGATTAGGGGCTGCCTAGAGTTACCTTGGTTGGGGCTGAGAGCAGGGCGGAGCACAAAGCTTCTTGCTGCTGCGCTAATTACATTCCAGATGAAAGTGTTAAGATGGGGAGGGGGGTTCATGTTATGTGGTTTTCTCCAGCCGACTGAGGCCAAGGCTATTTTGTCATTTATAGAAAGATCACGGGATATTCTCAAAATTGTGGCATGATGAGAGGCAGAGCAAACATAGATACATGCATGTAGAAGAGAGTATATTTCTGGGCCTGCTAGCGTATTTATTTGTCAGAGACTCATTGTGGTAATTCTAGCTGCAGGGGATGTGCTGTATGTATGAATCGTGCAACTGACAAAGGTTGCAAATGTTCAGAATAGGATTTCATGTGGCCTGTTGCTGAAATCAGAAGAAAATACAGATGTAGATTGAGTGATTATTAGCTGTTTTTAAGGTCGATATCCCTCAAAGTCTCTGATTTCTACAAAATCAGAATTCAGATTAGGTTTAGGAAAGGATAAAGATCAGTTTAAAAGATGGATTTAGAGATTGGTTTAGGATTAGATTAGAGGTAAGACGGCCTTCACAAGAGCTGATGATGCATGTCCTAAGCCCTTAGAGTGAGTTTAGAAATTGTATCAAGACAGGTTGTTGAGAGGATTGTCATAATTCCCTGGGCGATCATTCATGACCCGGGGCTCCACAGGTTTGAAGAACTAAGGTGTAGGTTAATGTGATAACAACTGGTAGAGGTTCATCTGTATTTTGCACAACCATAATTCACAAGTTTCCACTTGATAACAGCAGCGGCTCCACAGCTCAGCTGTAGGCTGATACTCTGTTCTAAATGGACAGTCAATAAATCAATAGCAATGCCTGGTCGTTCCACTGCCTCCAACTCTGAGTTATAGTTGTGAGTGTGCAGTTTTTAAAGTCACCAATATCGCTTCTGTCTAACCCATTTGATCTTCCTCTCTGCTTCTTCCACTATGTTTATCTTCACAGTTTTTCAAATTCAGATTTGCACAGTTGTGCTGCAAAAAGCAGCACGGTGTCAATCAAGCAAGGCAAATCAAAACTGAAGAGGCGATTATTGGCAGGAGGCTTTGTTGTTCTGTTTTCTGACATACGAACTCAGTGCTGGGCATGATGAGTTCAAGGCAGTGCAAGTGTTACATGTGCAGCATAGAGAGGAGCAGCTTAAGCTCAGGAACGTATTTAATATAAACAGCTTCTTCTCAGGCTATCGGGGCTCACAGATAACCACAGTCCACACTCAGCACTGTTGCTGCACTACAGTGCACTGCAGTCTGAAGCTGGGATAGGGAACAAAGCTCACATGTCACATTTCACAGTACAGATGAGAGCCAGGAGTCGGTTTTATTGCATTTTGAATGTTAGTTTGGAGGGATGTGTTTCAGAATGTACTCTGCACTCACAGTATCATCTCTTCTTTGCCACAGAAAATGTGATTCTATATGAACAAAACATGCAGCAGTAACTTATTTTCTCCCACCAAACAGCTCTCATCATACATATTTCACCAAACGCAGAGGCCATCTTATAACATAAGTCTTGTGTGGATCTGCATCTCAGTAGTCTGAGCTAATATTTTTTATTTTGAAGGATTCCTTGGGTTTTTTTCCCTATCCTCCACCTGCCCCCACTTCCTCCTCTGGGTTGAGATATACAGTCTGTGGTCGAGAATTATGAAGGCTGCAGTGGAAATTATTAATGAGAGCTTTGACAGCAGTTTTGCTGCAAATTCAGGAGGCTCATCTAGCTACTCAGCATGGAGACCCATTCAGAGAGGGAACAGGCGCCGATGAAAAAGTCAGCATATTTGAGTGAAACCACTGACTTTGTTTATCCCACAACTCCTCACTTTTAAACAAAAAAATAGGTCACTGCCTTCTAAAAGGCCATTATGACCATTCCAAAAAGGACTAACATGAGCCTTTCCTGATCTGTCACCTCTATGGATTAGGCCTTGTTTCGTCAAGGCAACTAAAAGCACTTGATTTAGTTGAGTTAACAGAATAGAGTCCCATTAACATCATGTTGAAAATGTAGTAGAATGTTACCAGAAAAGTCAAAAATACATATCAATAAATGACAGTGTTAGTTAAATTGTTAACATGCATTTTCTGTTTTGTTTTGTTTTTTTGTTTTTTTAAATTTAGTGTTTTGTGATTTGAATTTGTGTACATGGCTACCTTCTCTGACTGCAGATGGAAATAACCACCACAGTGCTCCACATTTTTCATTTTCCTAATACTCATATGAGTATGAGCGGTAGGCGTGCCCATGCATGTTCAGAGCAATGATTGGTCCAGGGTTTGTGCGAGTGTATGGTTCAGGAAGTAGAGGCAGTTGGCAGTTCGATCCCCAGCACTTTGGATAAAAGCGTCTTCCAAATAAATGCAAATGCAATGTAAGTCAAGTAGACTGATTTGTGGTGTTCTCAGTTAAGCTAGCTGAACTACTACTGTAGAGGTGGAAGAAGCATCTGGGAACTGCTGCATCATACAAGGCATGCTGGTTGCCACAGTCCGGCATTCAGTGGAGTACTCCGTTACTTGTCTGTTACTCGAATCAGACTTGCTGCTGATTTGCTGCCTCTCTCCCAGTTTAGGGAGGGAACAACTTCAGTTCAGCGAACAACCTGTCTGAGAACATATAGGAAACTGCCTCGTCCACTCCGAGGCTCCCCAGAGTCTTGCTTGGCTGGTTAGCGAGGAGATGATGTAAGCAGCTTAAGCTCTTCCAGTGTGGAATGACGAGGGCTGGAGTTCGAAGACCAGAGAACACCAGGCCAGGGAGGGTCTGCAGACTCCCGGCTCGCCAGAGTAGTGTTCAGGCAGTGAGATATGCAGGGTTTGGAGGAAGAACCCACTTTCTGCTTCTTACAAGGACCACAGGACGAGGCTGGGTCTGTGGGGTCTGGACAGTGACAGTTCTTTGTGAATGGAAACCAAGTTGGCCGAGTCCATACTGGCCAGACTGTATTTCCACAGCTCATGTTAGGAGTACTTACCAGCACAACTCAGAGACGCTGGCAAAAGTTCAAAACAGCTCTGTTGAAACTTGGCAGGCAGAAGCAGTGAAGGGCAAAGGCAAAAATTAGGGCGTTGGCAGTGGCGGGTAACAGGCAGACAGACTAACCAGGTAAAAGGAGAAAAAAACCCCTATGTGTTTTGTCCTCCTTAAAATTTTCTTCATAAATCCTGAATTTCGGTAAAATCCCAAAACAGTGAATCCTTCTGAGTTTTTCCAGTTCTGCACAAACATGAAAGTGGTTGATTCATTTATGTCTGGAACCTGGTGTTTTGTGTAGGCAGTGTAGTATCCTGTACTGCATCTCCCAGGCAGAATTACACACCAAGTAATGAGGAGGGTGTCTCTTAAAAATTCCTGAGTTGGCGAAATATGGAACTAGTCCCTGGAAGATATAATTATATTCTGGTTAAAGCATTTTGACTGGCCCCCAAACAATTTTTGGGTGTATTCAATTTCATAATTTCATACTTGTTTTGGAGATCTGTCTCATTCTGTCCATCTGTCTGTCTAATTAAAATAAATTACTTTATCCTTTTTTAGGACACACGTGCCACTATTCATCTGTATACCAATCCATTCCATTCAGCTCTCTGTGAAACTGCTTTTTTTTTAATCCTCTGCTCGCTCTTTCTCTGACTCACTCTCTCACTCCCTTAATTGTCTTCCTGTCATCCTGCTCCTTGTCGTGTTTTAAATTGTCTAAATTAGCAGCATTTGGCCTCATCTTTAAATGGGGAAAGTGCAGCTCTGTGTCTGTGATCTGTGTGTGTGTGTGTGTGTGTGTGTGTGTGTGTGTGTGTGCGCGCGTGCGCTTTCCTCTGCAACTCACCCAGAGGCAGTTCGGAGAGCGAGTTATAGGGAGAGAGACAGAGATGTCCTTGCTTGAACTACACACCTCTCAATCAGAAGTGAGACTTCAATAGAAGATCTACGACCTGGCACATTTATAAGAACACTACCAGTCGCTTTCTCAATCTCACTATTAGTTGGCATCATTTCCACTCAGCACCACTTAACTCTGTGAGTGTGTGTGTGTGTGTGCGTGCATACAGTTGTCTGTAAAACTGAATTCAGAAAGAATTCAGGCATGCATCAGTCGTGAAGAGGAGATAGTCATTTCAGTCTTTTTGTGACTGTACGTAATAAGTTAATCTGTTGTAAAGAGAAATAACCGGCTAAAGACAGTTTTTGCAGCTATCATCACAAATATCCACAGCATGTGTATTTACCAGAACACACTGCTGGTCTTGATAGCATGTTCATTTTATTAAAAAACCCTTCAGTGCTAGTTGTCATTTTTTAGTTTGTTTTTGTTTGTTTTTTCATATTAGATATTTTGAAATTTTGTAGCAGGAATACCACATGTTTAGTTAACAACAGTAATAACAATTTAATTCTATTAAGATCCGGAGTCCTGGGCCTGTACATGCTAGCTCTGTGACATTGCTCTCTGTGACACTTAAATGTACCACTGTCATTAAACCTACCACCAACCACATTCGGGTGCAGGGCAACAAGCTGTAATCACAGGACCAACATACAGTTGAAACTTAAAAAGTTGTTATAGCAAATGTTTTAGCAAATGGCAAACATAGAGCAGTTTTAGCAGCCTTTTGGAGTTGTGCTCCAGACAATCTGACAAAGTCCAGTGTTCAGTCTCCCCCCCCCCCCAAAAAAAAAACCAGCAAAATGCTTCACCATATTTACCAGCTAGTTGGCAACTTTGTCTCACTGCCACTTGCTGGTTGGCAGGAAATGTATAGTATTTTAATCAGTACTGTTTAGCAGGAAACTGCTCTCTGCTGTGGCTGGAAATGAGGTTGAAGAGACAAAAAGTGAAAGCTGTATACCATACAACTGAACAGTTTGCTAAGCACTCCACAGAGCTGAGGGGACCTGCAGAGTCGAGTCATAAGACCTGTTGCATGACAGTCATTCGATCCGTTGTTAATAGAAAAATGTTAAATAGAGCAGCTTAATGTTGTTCATTACACCTGCGCATTTCCTTCACAAAAGCCTAAGAATTCCAAAATGGCTTCCAGTGTTGTACCATTTTATATCAGTATTTAAGATTTGCTGCCTGCTCCCTTTATCTGTTTCTTTTCTCTTTCTTTTGTTTCCTCCTCTCAGTGGCGCTCTATGAAGTTGGGCAGCAGGTGTAATGGAGACTTTCAAATACATGCATGAACCTGCAAACAATGACCACAATGCATCATTCATTATTTAATTTCTACAATGTCAGTGGGCTGCATGCCAGTGCCCTCTGGCATTTACATATGAGGCTATAAACATGAAATTAAATGTAAATTAACACAGAGGGGAGGGGGGTTCTCCATGGGATGCAGGGAGAGATTAAATTTGCATCCTCACAGAGAGAGATGACAGACAGAATTGGAAATGGCCGACTTCTACTGCAACTCAAACTGAAAACTTCTGCCTTGAAATACAAAGCTGACATTCTTTGGATCTGAACAGTTAATGAAATTTTTTTTCAATGTTTGTCTTATCTGCAATTTTGAGAGTCATTGCTAGAGAGGATATTAAAGCCTATGCCATGTTCTTGTCATAGCACAATAAACATAATTACCAGTTTCTGACTTGTACACAGCATTTATGTCAAAATGTAAGTCATAATTACGACTGGGAAACTTTGATTTTCTAAAACCTCACTTATCCAACTTGGCACTCAATACTATAGAAGTACCTGAAATGTGAACAGACATGGATGCCTCATGTCAGCCGCACAGTTATTAAAATCAAATTTAGTGAATTTAGTGCTATATTAATAGTGGTGTACAATGTATTGTTAATGAACAGCATTTTAAATCGTACATGACTACTTCTATAATCATGAGCTGTCTAATGACATGTTCTCCCCTGTTCGTCCACCATGTATCCCACATGATGCATACACAGCATTAAAGAGCAATTTAACTCCTCCTGTAGTACCACCGCGAGGCTCACAGTTGTTGTTGACATAAAATTTGCCCAGTACTTTGGTTAATGATCAAGTACCTGATAAGCTAATGACATTCCTGTCAGCTGCAGCTGTATTTTATGTTTAGTGCTAAAGTTGGCACATTAGCATGTTAGCATCATCACTGTGAGCATGTAAACATGCTAGTGTTAGCATTTAGCTTAAAATACCATTGTGTTTAAGTGCAGAGACTAGCACTGCGCTATCGAGACTGTCCTCCTGTAATAAACGACCACACAGGACCCTCACCCGGGAGACCTGGGCTTGGTTCCCGTTTAGAACCTCACAGTTACTGTTGTTTTTTTGTTTTTTGTTTTTTCTAAGCTATTTTAGCCGAAACCACGATCTTTTCCTAAACCTAACCTGGTACTTTTTATGCCTAAACCTAACCAAACAGAGACCATTCACTAAAGTTAACCATGTTTATTACTGTTACCATGACGACGAAGCTCCGGTACACCTGTCGCCTACAGCTGGCACGCTGCCATACTGCAATACGTCCTGCTGTCGGTAGGAGCGCTGTTTTAGGAAACAGTCTTCTTAGTTGTATTTGAGTGTAAGAACAAATGACTGATATCTTTGTATGAGCTGGGGGATTTGTTGGAGCTATCCCGTGTAATTATTAATCTCATATATGAGAATCAGGTACAGTCCTACTCTATATATAGCATGTGTTTGATTATACTGTTAGCTTTGTGACCCAACCCTGTCTCAATATCCCATGTTTTATCCTGTAGTGATAATATGAAATCTGACTGTCAAACTGTCTTGTATTCTTAGCAATCTTAGAAATGCTTCTGCAGCTCTATCTTGTATGTAGGCAAGATTTAGATTAAAAATGACCTCTAGGTTAACATTACAGGCAAGGAATATTTGTGTGTGGGTGTGTGTGGGCTTGTTTTACTATATTTGTGTGTGTGTGTGTGTGTGTGTGCATTGTCATAAGCCCAGTTAAGGTCAAGTTTGCTTAACAAGCAACAGACTGATTTCCACACACACACACACACACACACACACACACACACACACCCCAAGTTGTCATATTACTTGTTAACATGGCAAAACCTCACTATCTTGTCTTTGTGCCTGCAGATTCTTTCTGTACCTCGTGTACCACAACTGCACATCTTTAACTATCTCTTTGTGATTTAATTTGCCTGTACAGAGAATGTTTTTGTATTTGGTCCTGATGTAGATAGCTGCTGTCCTTGAAACCACATCTCTGAAAGAAACTTTTAAATGCCATCAATATGTTCCAATTATTGTGGCAAATGCAGAGAGCAGAAGCATGTGGACCGAATAACTAGAAAATAAACTAAAGCTAAATTCAATCAAACTTTTTTGATGACTAGATGCACCTGTGAATACCCTTCAAAGTTTTTCATCTCCTACAAACCGCAGAACATCTTTCCATAGATTTTTCTTTCTTCTCTTGTTTTGCGCTCATTTACACAGCTCTAAAACATACTGCAGTTCATCAAAAGCTTCCTCATGCCATACATTATCTGTGAATTCATAGCAGTGAATGATGTGTTCTCTCTCCCTTCTCTCTCTGTTTGTCCACAGCACAAAGACCCCTAAGCGGGCTGTATTTGCAGGGAGCATGCAGCTGTTGGCTGGCATCAAGCTGTGCACAGGCAGAGTTCTCACCAACCACCCCCATTACGAAGATAAAGACCTGCGGGAGAGGACCAGACAGGTAATGTAGGCTGCACTATACTGTCAAACATACACAGGGGTGTGGAAACACAGAGGGGCTGCAAGATAACACAGATACAATAAATGGAAAACTTTAACTTTGAAGTAAGTAGATGATAATTACAGCATCAGCTATAAAAGAGAGTCATGCTGATTTGAATACAAATTAGCAGCATGTATTAGCTTTAGGAGAGTTAATAATCATAACCTTAATATAGTGTTTTTCAGTTGTCGTGAAAAATGACAGCTCTAGGAGTTGGAGTCATAACTGTGTGTTCTGACAGAATGCAAGGTTAAATTTATAGGAGACGGTCACATCCAAAGTAAATGGAGAATGGGGCATTTCAGGGATTTCATGAATTTGCTTTATAAACATTCAGATGAGAGAAAAAGGAGAAACTGGAGGGAAATAGCTGAAATAAGTGGCATTTTTGATGAGTTCAGTCAGAGTCTTAGCTGAACACAAACACATGGTCCATTGGCAAAAAACTGGCAAATCACTTTGCTTTCTGACTGAACACACCTTGAAGTTTGGTTTACACTTGTGTACTAGACGGAAAATATAACATTTCATTGGATGGAGAGCAACTCTATAGTGCTTGAAATGCAATTCAAGACCATTTGAAGCTAGGTGTACATCTAAACTGACCATTCGCCAACTACTTTCTCTGAACAGCAGTTGTTAAGCAGGATTTCTGTAAATGTTGAAGTGGTATTAAGAGCAATATTTGGCATGTATTTATTTATTTATTATTTTCTAAGCAGTGCCTGGTGTTCACCAAGCATGGTGCTTGGAGTTCTGTCCAGATACTTCTCTGATGAGATGTCTCATCATACCAGAGTCCTTTGAAATGTCCTGTCAAATACCTTTTACTCCAAGTGGCTTCTGTCTGGCCACTCTACCATAAAGGCCAGATTGATCGAGTGCTGTTGAGGTGGTCATCTTTCTGTCAGGCTCTCCCATGTCTGCAGAGAACTTCTAAAGCTCTGTTTGAGTGACTGAGCTCTTGGTCACCTCCCAAGCCTCTTAGTCTTGGCTGGATGGCCAACCTTAGGAGGAGACCTGGTGGTTCCAATCTTGTTCGATTTCACAACTGTTCTTGCCAACACAGTCTGATCACGTCCTGCATCAACATACTCCTCTGTTTTTTCTTACATATAACACTACTGCACAAGCATTATAGTCATGAAATTTTCCAACCCTTTTCGCTGATATAGATCTACATGCAGATGTCACTTTAGTCAGTATTGAAACACAGGCTAGTGTTGAGCAGTCTTTGTGACTGAAGCTTCTGCCACCTGTGCCTCAACATCTTGATACATGCCACAGAGCATAATTAGATGTGGAGCATTCAGCAGCTAAAGAAACATCTTTCTCTCATGAGTTGCTAGAGTGAATTTGGACTTACATTCATCAGGTAGTCAGAGACAGAACTCAGAATTAATGATAATGCTGCTCCATAACTCCTGGGTGTGTAAATAAAGAACTGTGCGCCACTTCAAATTGAAAGAAGATTGTAAATTAATGTTGCGTTCAAAATTTGTGTCTGCTGTTCCCAAGTGGCCAAAAAAACAAAAAAACAGTTATTGTAGGTTTAAGAAATCTTATCTCAGAGGGTGATCTGCAGTACTCTCTGTTGCTAGAGTAATACTTGGAGGAGCGTGGTCTGAGATGGGATATTGAGGATTGTTAAGTCAGCGATTTTGTGTGTATTTAAATAGTTAATTCTCATGTTTCATCAGATACTTCATTTATAGTTGATAATATCCACACAATATTATTGATGTAAAGCTTGTCATGAGCTAGTGTTTTTCTTTGCCTCATTTCCATGATGGATGGAGGACGTGGGATGGTACTGTGCATTTAATCCGAGTGTGTTTTTCCGAGGCTCTTGACTGTTTGAAGTGTTGTTTGAATTTGGCGGATCCTGGTGTTTTGAGTGTATCAACATAGCTTTTTTTTGTCTTTCCAAGGCAGTGTACTCCGGTGAAAGTTATGTGTTACAATTTTCTACTGGGATTACCAGTTTTTTTTTTAGCAATTTTTGGGGGCCTTCTCTCTGTGCTTCAGGGATCCCTTTGAAGATAAGGTTGTTTTTCATTTATCTTTTAGAGTTGAGGTCTAAAATTGATTCTTTTGAACGTTTGTTCAGTTCTCTTGTCTTTGTTTCACATCTGCTTACCATGGTTTTGAGTGCAGTGTCATTTAGTTTACAAAAAATGTTGTGTCTTTTTTCTAGCATAACACTGTGTGTACGTGGCTTATAAAGGCTCTTTGTTGATCTACTTTGGTTTCGATTGTACTGTATTTCGCTAAAGGGTCTGTCATGTGAATGAAAGTAATTTAAAAAAAGAAAACTCGTATGCCAAGCCAACATGCTTACTATCTATCATAACTAATGCTTCGGGCCTAAGGTCAAAGAGCACACCATTGACAAAATATCAAAGGGGCAGAAAATTTCTGCTAAATTTATAGAAACTTTCCATGGGAAGTTAAGATGGGGAATTTGGAAATATTCCAAGTTGGAAACTTGTAGAATATTTTACGATTGATGCTGGATAAATGAATAGAAACAGGCAGTAGAAACAGCATCACAGTTGAGCTAGCACCATGATAGCTATGAAATGGTGTTAGCTAGCTTACACTTAGCATTTCTGATTTACTGGCTAGCTAGCTACTATATAAACACATTTTGATGCATTTTTTCCTTGTTAA
Source organism: Lates japonicus (assembly GCA_033238685.1). NCBI lineage: Eukaryota > Metazoa > Chordata > Actinopteri > Centropomidae > Lates > Lates japonicus. The sequence goes on along the minus strand of BRZM01000022.1, from coordinate 3,049,031 downwards.
ATTTTAACACCATAGATCAAATATATTGACCACAGTAATATTATCCAAACTGATTTGACTGGATGTAGTCTGTGGGCTCAGATGCAGTAGTGTGGCTTCAATTTGTTGATTTCCAGTTTATTCCTGTTAATCCCCATGGAAACTTTCCAATTTTAAAAATTCTCAGAATTCTGCAGCCCTAGTCCAAGGTCATGTTTAGAAAAAGTCCTGTTCATGACTAGCGCAGAAACTGTATAGTGTAGAGTACCAAAGTGAAACTGGAACTTACTTCCAGAAGTAAGAAAACCCCATTCATGCTAATAACTAGCAATTCTATACTATTGTTGTCTATTCATTCACAATTATGTTTTTTTTTTTTTTTCATTTCCCGCAAGCTGTAGACATTTGCCATGGTTCAACAGAAGAGTAAAGTCTGTGAGGGAATTGAGGAGTCACGGTTAGCTCTGAAATGTCTGTAGTTACAGCGGCACTGTGGAAGTTATTCATCTTCAGAGATTATAGCTAGAAAGTCAAGAAACAACATTAGAGAAGAGCCTTTTTATGGACTCAGACAAAGCCATGTAACGATGACATAAGTACCCTGGCTGCTGCAGTTGTAGTTTCTTCATGCAAACTGTTGTAAAGTTGATAATCACAAATGTTTCAGTTTCCTATTGCAACTGCTGCAGTAGATGGCAGTTTCTCATAAAATATGGAAAGTAACCCCTGGGAATACTCCTCCTACTCATTTTTTTTCAGGAGGACCAATAAAAGAAATGTTAAATGAGAGATTGTATTGAGTTTGTGAAGCTAGTGGAACAGCTCACTGTGTTGAAGCTGCCCTAGAAACTGCATATGTGCCATGTGAGAACAGGCAGGGCATAATTGTCAGTCGGCTACAAAGCTGGTGCTATGAGCCAAATAGACAGATATTTTTCTTGAAGAATCCACAAAGATGAATTCTGTAAAACATAATCGTCTAACAAAATGATGTGTGTAACAACATGATATTTCATGATACTAAAATGTGATGATTGATGTTACAGAGCTGAAAAGTGTAGCACAGGATCCATTTGTTTTCATTTTGTGACCATGGTGGAGAAGGAGGAGAGCATAATATGGATTTGTTTTTTTGGCTTAATTTGACCACTGGAATGGCGTTTCTATCTTTTGGCCGCAATCTTTTGTCCTCAAGCGTTCAGTGGACAAGTCTCCCAGCTGACGACTGATCTGACAGCTCTGACTGCCAAAGTTGCCAGGACTTCCACTTTCTCTTATTTCCCTCCAGGCTCTCTCCTTTCTGCTCCCATCTCTGCATTCATGGTGTCAGTGAAACTCAGGAAAACACACATTTTCACTCAAGTTGAAACATTTTCAACTCAAGCAGATGTACTCTCTCCATGAGGTGCCCAGAGCAAATTTCCTTGTTTGTCACCATTCCTGTATTTCTATTGACTTTATTACAGCTAGGCTGCATCTGAATATCTTTTTTTTTTTTTTTTTTTTAGGTGTATGGCCAGATCATGTGTTTGTTCATTATATTCACAGAACATTTCCATTCTTGAGTTCAGTAAAACCAACTAAATATATTAATCTGAGTGTATATGATTTACAATTTGCACCAAGATCTTTCAAAAATAAGGACACTACTATAGTTTCGATTGGTTTCCAATAACCGTCTTTTTCACTATGTTATTCTGTCTGTCACCTGGCATCAATTTTAATAGAAATATTAAGGCTCAATTTCTGGCATCAAGGATGTGCACCTGCCACTGCACAACCAAAACAGACAGTGGTTTTGTTTTACCTGGTAGCTATCGGTAGCTTTCCCCCCGGTAGCAGACTTTGCCCAGCAAAAAGAAAAATGAGGAGGGCAAAGGGGCAGAGTGAATGAAACCACAGTAAAAGAGTGAACTTCAGATGGATATTTCCTCAATGGAGAGAGCCATGGTTGGACTGGGATAGAAATGTATCCCTGGACTTATCCTCTAGGAGAGTCTTTATGGATATTATTGGTTTTCTTTTACAATCCACCAGCCCACAGGGAATTTTCCCACTACTTTCCATGGCCAGTCTGACTATAAAGAGAACTGTAGGACTTGAGATTATAGCATTATTTTTACTAGATCAGTCAGTAACAAAACCTGCCTACTTATAATACAACCAGGTGTTTTACTGTGCCTTTATCACAGCTCTGAGATCAGAGTTTTTAGCTGAACTTTGAGATTATTACGGTTGTTTTCTTGCTTTGGACAGAATGAAGATTCGTTGTCCATTTGATAATCTCAACAAATAACATGTTTCCTGGTGGTGACTTTTCTAAAATGAGCAGTGGTAAAACTTACTATATTCTTCTTTGCAACAGGTAGTTACCCACTGCCACTTAAGTGTAGTTTATTTGACCTTTTTTTTCCTGTTTTTTTTTTTTTTTCCCATCCATCTCACTCAGCTCTGTGCTAATGTCTTGCATGAGAGACCAGGGAATTGTCTGTAGATGGGGCCAGTGACCTGCAGTGATTGTGTGAATGAATATGGGATCAGAAGATGCAGTGAGTACAAGGTGCATCCATTAAGTCAGACTGAGTGGGAACGTAGGAAAAATGGAGCCTAAAAATGCTGCATTCCAGTAAAGGAGAGAGGAGTGGTGGCTTGCACTTGAGTGCATCTTGGTAATGTGTGTGAGAAAACGCTAAGTAAATGCAGCAGTTATATTATTGTGTTCATTTTACCATGTAATGTTATTTTCAAATTCAAATGTGTTATATTCATTTATTAATTGACATTATTAATTTATTTATTTGTGTGAACTCTGTTTGCATCGTGTCTTTTTCTGTAATTACATGTCCAATCAAGACTTAAATAACTGTGCGTGTACTCACTGGATTATAAGACTGAAATCCAAAGCACAAAAACTTATCAAACACGCTATAAACACAACCACATAAGGCTGATATAACAGAGTTGCAAATTAGCTTTGTTGTTATGTGTTTGTTTGTGCTTCTGCATTCTTTGTGTGTCTTCTTCACAATGAGCAGGAAGTAATGCGTAGGTCATTTCTTGGGTAGCTGAGCCTATGTTTTGCGTCCCAGCGGGAAGTCAACCATGCTGAGCCGCTGGCAAGGCCGGAGCTTAGTGTGGAGCTCATTAATGATCCACGACACTGGTGCAGACCTTCTTGGCTCTGACAGAGAGAGAGGGAGTGTGTGTGTGTGTGTGTTACTTATTGAGGATTGAAGAGCTTACCTGTAAATCTCAGCTTAATTTGTCTGTCACTACACATTAATTCATTAAGGGACAAAGAACACTGTTATTTGTGTCACCTATGTTTTTTCCCCCATTTCTCAATTAATTCACATACAGAGTAGACATATGTTCTGAACTGGGAGCAACAGTCAAAAAGTTTTTGTTTTTGTACTGTAGCACAAAAGCGCCCCTCCTCCAGAACACTAAAACACTGTGTAGGATTTTATAAAACAGAAAAGGTTGAATGTGCTTTGTCCAAACAAATCTAAGAACATGGTGCATTTCTGGGGTTTTGTTGGTGTTATTCAACATCCAACTTTTTTTATTTTTTCATTTTGTCAAGCAGTTCCACGAAAGGACAAAACAATGCATTACTGCATCTCAATAATTTATTACTTCCCTATCTTGTCTGTGACTCTAAGCTCCAAATTCATTTGTTCCTACCAAAGTACAGGCCTTTTCACACAGAGCATGACTCAAATGTAGAACGGGCAAATGTGAAATACAGCAGCTGCAGCCCCACCACACCTGGTTGCAGACATATTTTTAGGATGTTGGTGCGACAGTTTGAGGTCCTGCTGGGGATGCGACCGCCGCATTTAAGGAGGCAGAGGACCAACTCTCAGGATCCTTTGACCCAGAGCAGCCTCTGGCAGCCTGTGTGATTGTGATGCACGCAGGATTCAGAAATCCAGTAAAATGGGGAGTGGTAGGTAGTCTTCTTTCAGCGTAGAAATATGTTTGTCACTTCATTAATCCACTCCTCATTAAACAGAAACCCATTTAAAGGCCACTACTGGGCTGAGTTTTGTCCCTGATAAACATCTGTGGGGGGAAAAAAATCTGTTCTTCTATACTTACGGTTTGCATAATGTGTCCAATTAAAACAGTGAAATTGGTCAAAAGTTTTATTTCGTCTGTTACAGCTAAAAGATGAAGCGTAACGGATTTCAGAAAGCTGAGATCTGTTATGGCTAATGCTGTTGTTTTTGCTCTCCCTCTGATTTAGTTTCACCCGTAATTGTTTTCATTCAGATTTTTTTCATAATATAATTAAATCTAAACCAAATTTCATCAAAACTGTAATTTAGAAAGTAAATGTGCCTGGTGACTGAGTTCCAGCAGAGAAGTTTTCTCCCTCCAACAGTATTGGTGTTAAATTATAAAGCCAGATGATCTTTAGGCAAAAAAAGCAATCCACACAAACCCTAAACAAATCCACTTATATTCTCTCTCTGTGTGTATGTGTGTGTATGAACAGGTGTATCAGGTGTACGCTCGTCGATCTCCGGAGGACGTCCACGACATCCTGAGGGCCGTCGGAGCAGACTACGTGGTGATGGAAAACAGCATCTGTTATGAGCGGAGGCACAGGCGAGGCTGCAGACTGCGGGACCTGCTCGACCTGGCCAACGGACATGTGGGTGGCATTTATTGAACGTGACTCATCGTGGCTGAGTGTGTGTGTGTGTGTGTGGCTGCATGTGCCATCCACTCTGCCAGCTTTCTGTGACTGGGTAGCTCTCAGCCTCCCTTTTAGATCAATAGTCTCCTTCTCATCTGCCGTCACTGTCTCTCACTCTCTTGCTGTCGCTCGCTCTCTCATTCTACACACACACACACACACACACACACACACACACACACTCACACTCACCTCTCCCCTCCTCCCCTCCCACCCCAACTCCCTCCACCTCTCCTTATTTTGATGTCGGATGCTGCGCTGGCTATTTGGATTACCAGAGGCGAGACAAGCCAATCTGGCTGTCTGGCTCGGTGGCAATTGAACACACATGAAACACAGAGTTGATGTGTGTCTGTGTTTGTGATAAGGCGTAATGTCACACAGCATACACAACATCGACATCTAGACAGCTTTATTGAAGGCGTTTACTTCATCATCTGTCCTTTCTTTCTTTCTTTCTTTTGTTTTTCTTTATTTTCACTTTTTTGTTGTCTTACTTCTCGTCTTCTTTTCTGTTTCTTGTTCTTTTTTCTATCTCTTTGTTGTGTTGCTTTTTCCCCTTGTCCTCATTTTTTCCTTTCTCTTTTAATGTCAGTCTTCTCTTTTTCTTTTCTGTCTTTATTTCTTTCTGTCTGTCTACCCATTTATCCAAAAGCCATCTTGAAACCTTGAGTATTGATTGTTACTGAATCACGTGGTGTTAATGTAAGAAATGCAGTTTGAGCAGATATTAATCAATATTAGAGCCGCTGGTGCAGTGGTTAGCACTGTTGCCTCAGAGCCAAAGTTCTGGTTTCAGACCTGCAGGTCGGCGGGGAGCCCTCTCTGTGGAGCTTGAGTGTGTTTGGGTGCTCTGGTTTGATTGTAGTGTAGATAGTTATTTTAGGGCTGAAAGCGTTTTGGGAAAATATCTGGTGCCGATTTTTCTACAGCGGATGTGCGATTTGATTTGATTTGCGATATTCTTTTTGAAATCAGCTTCAGTTCGGTATTCACTACATACATGTGAAAGGTGATGGAGCATCACTTTAACTTACTGTAACATCACATTTGTCATAGTGCAGTATTTCCCCGTGTTTTGGTGGCTGAGTTTGGATTGTTGGTGCTCTGTAAATACAGAGGAGAGGACTATGTTAGACTCTTACCAGCAGACCCACCGTCGGATGGCGCTCGTTCGCAGATAATTTGGTCTGACTTTTGGACGTTTGTATGGCGAGTTGTCCAACCTGTCTCCTCTAAACTTCTCTGCACACGGCTGCTGCTTTCTGCACCAGGCTTCCTGCATGTGTTTTTGTTGGTGGCGTAAGCAGTCGCTTTGACTCTACTGGGCCCTTCTGACTGTGAAACCACTGTGAGCGTGATTAACCACTGGGTCAGCGTCACGGGTTGTGGTCGCGCCAGTCTTTCCAGTTTGCTAATCGCTTCAGTACAAATTGTGATTTTGTTCCAGCCTAGTTGTTGCCCTAGACTGGTGGCGTGTTCAGGGCTTTTGCCCAGTATCAGCGTGGAATTGGCTCCAGCCCCGTGACCCTGAGCTGGTTTTGAAAGTTGAAATAATATGAAAGTTTGAAACCAGAATGATCCAAATTCTCTGCGTGCATTCTCCTGCTGTTTCTTTTTAAACAACAGATTGTTTAAATTGACCTCAATAAATACCAAATCATTTATTTCCTCACACACTTTATCATGTTTGCTAATAGTTCTCTAGTTGGAGTGACTCAATGACAATAAAATAGAAAGCCTCATCAGGAGCCTTTAAGTGGGTGTGATTTGATCAGATTTGACTGACATTGTCCTGGAAACATAAACAACGACCTCAGTCACATTTGATTATATTCTTGTTTTGCACAAATACAGACCATCAGGTTTTTCAAAGCGAGGAGACAGAGCAAGGAGAAAAGAAAATACAAAAAATCTTTAATGTGAAATGAGAAACTTATTCCTTCTCTTTTAACTCTTTGTTTGGTCTACAACGATAGCATAATTTTAGCCTATGAAGCCAGTATTCATTGTTGGTTTCTTTTAGGAAATTTGTTTTCTAAGAAACCGTCCATCACCGCAGCATCTTTATGTGTAGCTGAAGTTGTTGGCGTTGCTCTTCCTCTTTCCACTCAGAATCTTAACATTACGTTGAGACACTATGTCAAGTTAGTTTTAATTAAAAACTACCAGCATAAGTTTTATCAATATAAAATTAATGATAATAAATAATAAAATGATCTTATTTCTGAAGAATAAGATCAGTTTGGCTCTGCAGAGTTTCTGCTACAACCAGCTGGCAGGAAGCAAAAAGTGAAATCAGAGCCTGTGAGCTGTTCATCACCCTGTCTGTGGTGTTGTTTACATTTATAGATTTAAAATGTCTTGATGATGTATTGGTTAACATATGGCTCCTTTACTGTATATATATATACATTTTACTACTGTTAATGTTCTGCCATTAGCTGTTGGTGATATTAGCTCTCTGTACCATCAGATCATGGAGGCGGACCGGAAGAGCGACCGGACCTGCGTCCTTTCCACCCTCGGTTCTGCGAGGCCATCAAAGGCAGACGCTAAACACAGCTCTGTTTACCAGAACATTCCAGGGTGAAAACCTTCCCACGTGCGGGTCAAGAAAAGCATGAAAAGGCGCCAAGAACTTCGTCAGAGCGGTGCGACTCAATGTGCTGGGAGCAGGGCTTTAGGAGAAAAAAAAAAACCGGTTAGAGGCCAGAGGGAAAAGAGTGGGAGAAGAAGAGATAAAAACACTGAATCCTCGCTGTTCCTCTGTCTTCTCTCTCTACACTGAGCCAGCTGATCATGCCCATTATTTTTTTTAACACGTGGCTCTGTGGTGTTAGAGCAGTGGGCTGGTTCAAGCTCGGGGGCTGCATTGTTTTTAGTTAGTGGAGTGTGGAAGCACCTATAGGAGTCCTGCTGAGTTGTTGTGTCTCCACCTGTTTCACCCAGCTCTGCTCCCAGCTCTCACCAGTGCAGGCGAACAGGCAGAAACAACCGTCCGGACCACCAAGCAGGGTCTGAAACACCACGAGCAACTTCACCTAATAACTTGGTTTGATTTGGAATGTCGTCTCATTTCTGCACAGAGCATCGACCACGATCGAAATAGTTCTCACTGCTACTTGTGAATAATTAAATAATTGTTTTCAGTTTCAAGGCTTGGGGTTCAATAGCATTTATCTAGATCCAGAGTCCTTTCACAAATCTACTATTTTAGTTTTGATCACTTTTAAGATTGAGAATGAAATACTACACTGGATGTACTATTACATATTTCATACAGGCTCCTTGCAATTGCAGGTGGTGGAGAAAGCTTCGTTGCTCTGAGGTTTCCTTGAGCCAACAAATCAGTGGATTTTATATGACGGAGCTGGATCTTAGATGGAGTTGGCTATTGAAACTTAACCCTGTTTCACACTTTTCTTTTCTGAATATAATAGATTCTTTTGAAAGTGCAAGTTGTCACTACCAGTTCTGACTTATTTCAGTTATTAAGGGTATAAGAGTAGAGATGAGTAGACATTAGAGAAAAGATAATCTATACGAAATTTGATAAACATACGCATACCAGTTTTAAATGTGCTATATTTGCTTAATGTTGATTAAAACTAAAAATTGGTTTCTGAATGCCCCAAAAGTTAAAAAACAAGCAAAACAAAACAAAGAAGCGAGCTGTTGCGAACTGAAATATTCTGACCTAAGGCCGGTCACAGAAAGTAGCACAGCCAATTAATATGCACATCTTGGCACAGAAGCTTGGTGTGGCGACTACTACGGAAAACGTTGGAGACTGCTGACCTCTAAACACACTTTTCAGCTGCTGACGCTAGTCAGTTACAGCAGCCTGGTCAGTGTCATGGCATTTTGTTCCTGAGATTGTGGTGAATTTGTTAAAGAAGAGAAAAAGCTCTCCAAGCTAACAAGCTTGCTAACTGCCATTGTAGTTTCTAATGGACTAAAAGGTTCACACAGTTTATTCTAAAAGACATGTTCGTAGCCTTGAGTCTTGCTCTGAGTTTGTACTTCAAGTGATGCGGTGAATCCACAGACTATAAGCGACTCCACTGAAACTAATTGGTAGCGCCCCCAAAATTTCTGGTGTGCCTGGTATACTACGATGTCATCCACAGCTCTTTTAGGACTGCGTTTGTATTCATTCAAAAGCATAAAGTTTGGAACCTTGGGGAAACAATGAATGCGACAACTGGTAACTAGAGTCCTCACAAGTTTTTCAGATCCATCAACCATATCACACGCAGTCTTTTAAAAGTGCAAGGAATGAAACGGATCCACCTCTGTGAGGGTGAACGCCATCCACCGATGAAAACTGTGATGTGTCCGAAGCTCTTAACTTGGGATTGTGTTGTCAAACTCAGCTGTGGTATCTGTTGGGGACAAAGCACCACTGAATACATTTGACCATGAGCTTGTCTCTTGGACTAAGATCAGTTGTCACTCTTTGGTGAGGCACGTTTTATCAATTACCCTTGAAAATTAAAAAAAAAAAAGAAAAAAAGTTTTTTGTTAGTTTCGATTCCCGCTTGGGTGTAAACAGGTTCCACCGCTGCCTAAATGTGTTTTTGCTGTAAAAACTGAGGTCAAAGCTGGTACCAAGTGATATTTGTGACAGTGTTGTTGTTGTTGTGATTGCTGTCATGTTTTTCTTTGTGTAGGCTCTGTGATTCTCATCAGCAGCAGCCTCAACCTTTTCACTCTCTGTTCTCCCTCTCTGTGTCTCTCTCACACACACACAGCCACAAACACACATGAATAATGTAAGTGGTGAGGAAATTGCAGCAGGCTGACGACGACGCTGATTCCCCGCCGCAATCCAAAATAGTTTGTGAGAGAGAGGGGCCAACACTTGCATATCAAACTGAGGCTTTGTGGTTAGAAAAGGAAGTGGGGGGAGGAGGAGGAAGAGGAGGACAGAAAAGGCTCATGTTTAAACAGCAGCCGAGGAGAGATGAGAGCGCATCAAAACGTGGATTCACAATGATCTGAACCTCTTCTTCATTTTCTTTTTCCTCTTTCGAACCAAAGGGAAAGCAGAGCAGAGGGAGGAGAGAGAGGAGGTGATTGAGAGCTGGGGTACCAGCCGATGGTGATTGGCCACCATCGAGTTGCGCTTCTAATGAGCCGTCATGTGGAGTGAACCCACTTATACGGTACATACATTCCCCTCTTTCCCTCCTGATCTCAGTCGGAGGCTATGTTGTACACTTGTTAATAAGGACCTCTGTCTTTGATAATCCACACTCGCAGATGCTGCAGACACGCCTGCACACAGTTGTTGTTATTGGGGCTTTTGACAACGTGTTGTTCGTTAACCGTCTTGACCTCATTGTAATACTACCAATTGGATCAGTGTGGAGCGGCACAGCTTGCCCCCCCCTTCCTGCCTTCATATTGGATGTTTAATTTAGGAGATGTCTGATTGCTTTGTTTGAGAGTGAAGTGATTCCATTATGTTGCCCTAATAAGAGTGTACTAATGTAATATTTTTACCCAGCATTGTTAATTTCCATACATATTGGGCTTAGTGGTTCATTCAGAGGTGCGGTGTCTGCCTATGGTTTCGTAATAGAAAAGGAGATGAAAAGCCATTAACACTGTGTCTTGTAAATTCAAGCTCAACACTCCATTGAGTCCCATTTAAAGTGATAGGTACTGCTGAAACAAGTACAGCCACTTGAATTGAATTTCTGCCTGGGAAATGGGAGAAGCGGGGATCCTTTACCATGAGGGGTGAGAGCTCAGTGTCTTGATCATCCTGGGAGGTCTCCACCAGATTTTTGGAACCTGGCTGCAAGGATTTGATTACATTCAGCCGAGGCAACATTAGTGAGACTGGACACTGATGTTGGCGATAAAGGCCTGTCTCAGTCAGGCTCAAATTTCTCATTTGTAAAGTGTGTGTGATTTTTGCTGAGTGTTAAGGAGGAGTTTTGGTGCTGAAGGTTGAGGTAAAAGCATTGATTTCATAAGATAAGTTTATTCATGATGAACCTTATGTGCCAGTCTTAAGAAAAAGCCAAATTACATTCTCTTCACTGAGCAGTGCCAATGTAAAACATTGAAACTGACATAAGAATGGGGGAAATTTCTACATGGGTGAGGTCCAGCTAACACGTGATGATGGAGCACTATATACTGTATACATTGGTACTTCAGAAAGTGATTCGCAAGGAACTGATACGCACAAGGCTACAGAATTGCTGGTAGCACAGTTACAGTTTCCATTTTGACCAACAAGGGAATCTGCCAGAAGTGAGCAATCTATTTGAAAAAGGAATATTGTATAATGGATGCGGTACCTTTGGCGCTACCATTTGCTATGCTGTATTCTTTTTTTTTTCAATGACACCACTAAACTCGTGTTGGCCTGGCCAGGATTTTCTATTGCAAGACATTTTCATGTCAGAAATCAAACACACTCGAAATGCAAGCAAGTCATTAGTGGAAGTGGCGTGTAGATACCTGAGAATTTCCAATGCAGTGTTAGTTATTAGACGCATCCATGTTCAATGGTATGATCAATAAAAGTTTGTTTTTTTTCAACAATGTATTTCCTTGGCTATCTTGTGTAAGGTCAAGCTTGTTTCATTTCTCTTAATTATTCAGTGTCTTTTACAGATGCCTGATCCGCGATTCCAGCACTGGTTTAAATAAATGAATTTATTGAGAAAAGAAGATCAACAAATACAAAACACCCACGCGCTGTCCAAAAGCTCATCACCGTCGTGATGATTAAAAGATATGTTCGGTTAGTTTCTTTTTTTTTCTTTTTTCCTCAGAAGCTGCCGTTTTAAACCTATGGTGCTTTTCTTGTAGCGATAATTGTAATTAATCTATCTCTGTGCTACAAATGAGGTAAAACATTAACTTTTCACCGCATGTACACCCAGGGCTAACATTTAAAAAGCTGACTTATGGTACAAATGAGCGGTGGTGGGAAGTAGTCACTGCTCCTTACAGCTGCAGAGGAGGCGAGGCTGACATGAGCGTCTTCATCCTCCACCACTCTGCATAGCTCAGGCTCGGCCTCTCTCTGGGAGAGTAAAAAACATCCCTCGTAAATCCCCACTGTCTATAAAAAAGGAAAAAAAAAAAAAAAAAAAAACCTGAAGAGCATCTTACTATCAGGCATCATCCCACAACATGCTACCCTCTTTGACTGTCAAAGTCTTTTCGCACATTGTTGCCTCAGATTTCCAGAAATCGTGTTTCTGGAAGCTGCAATTGAGAATCAAACTCCTCTGTTGATTTTTTTTAGAAAGTACCCTCAATCCTTTGGTTTTTTTCCAGCATGACAGCAAGCCATCAGCTCTATTGGGATTAGTGACACAGTGTTTCTACACATAGCACTCTCCTGCCGACAGGCGGCTCACCATCGTGAAGGCAGATAAAAATAAAATAAAAAAGGCATGATGAGAATGCTGCTGCTGCTGCTGCTACCAGCAGTACAATGACTGAAATGCCAGGAAAAGCCAGGATGGCTGGGACACGTGACAATATTATTTATACCGCCCGGAGTGCAACAAGCCGTTTCTGCAAGCTTCTATTTCTCCCAGCATGTCTCCTCTCTGCAGCTCCCCTCTCAGACTACTGAGCTCATAGTGCACTGGTGGCACATTTCACCCAGGCCAGGCGCATTTAGATGGTTCCTCTCTACCTCCCTTCTTCATTTGCTCTGATTCAACCCCTCTACCCTGTAATCATCTCTCGTATGAAGGTGAAAAGAACAGGTCCTTTTTCAGCTTCTCTTCCCCTTTGTCATTGTTCTTTGCCTTTTTTCAGCTCTTGCAGACAAATTGTTCTCATGGTTTCCACAACAGCAGGAGGTCTTTTTTCCTACTTCTTCTCTTTTTGTGGAGATTGAGAAGAGAGAAAAGCTCCATCAACCTGATGTGACAAAGGAAGCCAAACAAGGGAACACTTGCCACTGTGCGGCGAATTCGCAGCTTGGATAATAACTGCAGTGTTATTATTTCGCAATTTTTCCATCAGTCCATTTCTCCACAATCACAATTATAACACAGTTTCAGCCGAGGTATCTGGTAATTTAGCGGCGGGGATAAATATGTGCACACTGCGTGCGGCTGCGTCGCAGCTCAGAGTGTGTATATATGTATCATCATTATAAATCTCCTTCATCCTTCTCTTCCCTACTGTTTGTTTGTCAGTAGTCACCTTGGAAAGCCATTTGACATTGTTTTGTATTCTACCAAGCAATCGTCTGTTAAAATAGTCTCATAGCCGCCACATTTGGTATGCCTGAAGAAGGCGTGCGGTGAGCAGAGCAACAGAGCAAATGTTCCTCCCTCCCGCCAGTCCACCACGTCCATCCTATTTCTTTGTTACAAAGCTGTTTGAATTTTGTGCACCCTCCACCTCGGGTGAGGAGGAGCGAGCAACAGAGGGCGTGAATGAGAATAGAAATCCGTGAAGGCGAGGGGTGCAGTAGTAGTAGAAAGCTTGATGTCTTACAACCCACAGGCGTGAAACTTGAAACGCAACCAATGGAATTACTCAACCAGCAAAAGACACATTACTAGGAAAAAAAAAAAAAATTCTCACCCACACAGCCCAATGGTTTCTGGTACAAACACTGACCCAGAGCTGTGTACAGCCAGGCAGCGAGAACACTATGTGTCACACTATATATTGAAAATCCAATCTGTATCATCTGGGCTACTCAGTATGATCCCACTCATCTTCACTGTCTTATCATGTAACGGCGCAGTGTGGAATACATATATATATATATGTAAGGAGTCAACTGTTTATTTACAAAATTTGGAATTCAGCAACAAGGTGCTAAAAAATACATTTTATGTGGCACTGATTTGCTCAGGTGTAAAAAAAAAAATAAAAAAATTAGCTTCATTTCATTTCCTTCAGCTGACACTCACCCAGAAACAACTCACAATGAGTGAAAATATAGAAATTTGGGTTTTACTGACTGTGACTGGAACAGATTTTCCGACAGTGGCTAAGCTCCATCATGATGAGTAGCCTGGGTGAAGTTACGTTCTGAAGCCTTTAACCTGACTGGGAGGTTTGATGATGTCTGCTCCAACAAAACTGTCATCGAGTGGAGGGGCGCCCAGGCGGCAGGCTCTTTTCAGTGGGGCGCTTTCATCTGTCTGTTAGGCCGCCATGATGATTGTGGGCTCATCATCAATAAATATAACACCTTCAGTGTGAGTTGTCAGCAAGTGCAGGGTGTGGGCGGAGTCTCTGTCAGTCGGCCTCTCGCTGTTTTCCCGCCTCAGTCACGCTAAATGTCTGCTAATTGATTGTTTGGGGGCAGGAGGCCCAGTTGCCAGTCCTATCAGTCTGGTCTGAACTCCAGGGTAGCTGGCCTCTGCTTTCGCTCACTCTGGGGCCGCAGCTTCTCATGAGGCCCCCCTCCATAAGCGTCTCCTCCTCCTCGCCTCCCCCTCCCCCGTCTCGCGCTCCCCCGTCCATTGCCGAGCGCTGAAGGAGCTGAGGACAATGGCGAAACCCCTCCCTCGATCGGAAGACCTGCAGAGTCGAGCCCCGTGTCCGGATGCTGATCGGCGCCAGCGGATGATCTCGCAAAGAGTAGCGGGCCAGGTCCTGGCTGGAGAAGGACAGGGCGGCGCGCCAGCTGGGAGGGCCGGGCCTGGCCCTGGGCGGGAGTCTGGTGAGGACATCCTGCAGGCTGGTGGTGGTGGTGCTAGTGGTGGTGGCGATGAAGTGGAAGCTACCGGCCAGGGGCAGGTGGTGGGCGGCCGTCCGGCTGAGAGTCCAGCGGCTGGGGTGGGCCAGCGGGCAGGCGCCTGGTGTAAGGGTGGTGGTGTGGTGGTGGTGGTGGGGAGGAGGAGGAGGTGGTGCAGGGCTCTGGAGGCGGCAGTACTGGACCCGACTGGGCCGGGCTGGCTGGAGGACTTCTGCAGCTCAACCATGTCGTGGGCGTTCTGCATACACACACACACATAAACACACGGCCGTTTCACACACACACGCACAGAAGCACAGGAAAAATCCCAGTTAGCACAGAGGCTGTTAAAAAGGAGAAATGAGAGCAAACAGAGGAGCGAGCGACAGAGACTGAATGTTTTGAGGAGACAGATGAAGCAGAGAAAAATGAAATGTGGGAGCGAGAGAGCAGAAATACAATCAGCTCTCCCCATTACGTTCACTGTGAATGTTCCACCTATTTAAGTTTCCAATCTATCTCCATTTACTGTCTCAGATAAGTCACTGTAATTTTGAGTAGACTGTCTCTGTATGTAAGTGTGTGTGTGTGAGTGTGTGTGTGTGTGTGATGTTGTGTGTGTGTGTGTGAGACCATGAAGACAAAAAGAATAAAACAAAAATGAGTGGAGGTGATTCAGACAGGAGATGAAGGGCGTCTCCCATGCGATCCATCTCTTACACACTGGTGCACTGAGCTGCCGTTTATTTTCACACGTGCTGTAAACCAGTGTCTCCAGTCACTGCAATGCCTAATGTGATTCACAAAACTGTAACCACGGCAGCAGAGACGGAAAAACAGAGGGATGTAGGAGGAGGAGAGCGAGAGAAATGAGACACACAGAGGAGGTGTGGGTTGCTTTGTAAAACTGATTATGTGATGAGTGGAAAGTGCTGTTTTTTTTATTCCTCAGGAGAGCTTTCCAACAGGTCTCTTGAGATTTAACTCCAGCATCTGCTCTGCTACAGGGGATCAGGACTCTGAGTGTCTCTGTGTGTGTGTGTGTGTGTGTGTGTGTGGTTTGTATGTGTTTGACTGCAGGTGATTTACAGTACGGAGGACAGGCCCTTAAGGCGTCCTGGGTACTGACAAGGTGTGACAGCAATCTGTGTATGCAGGCTCTGTGTGTATGCGTGTCTGAGAGTGTGTTAGCGACGCAGTGGCCATGTGTGTTTGTTTTGATCAAAGCCCTGATATTATGCAAGCTCTTAAGTACTGTTGAGTGCTTGTGGGTTACAGTGGCTGTTGGAAAGAGGAGATAAGGATTTTGCGTGGGCCTAATTAAAAGTATAGGATGCACACACACACACACAGTGGGGGATTTTATTCCAAATTGAATTAACTGAATCCAGTATAAAGCGTCTACATTCAATCCACTGCTCAGTATTTCCAAAATAAAAGTGCCAACAGTTTTAAAAATTGTGCAGTTGAAAACAATCAACCTTCATATAAATGTACAGAGTGCATAAATGTTTTTAAGTAGTGAGTACACAATAGCGTATAAATGTTAGTAATGTGTTTCTGAGTTCTGTTTGTGTGCTTTTATGTAAATAGTATGTATACGAGATGTGTCTCTGTAGCTTCCTCTAAGCACCACAATGGTAAAATATGTGTGTGTGCAATAATAGTACCGATCTCCTCCGCCTCCCTCTTACGTCATAGTTAGGGCGTTCTCTGGATGTCCTCCACCCATCGTGATGGGCTGAGGCGTCGCGCCCACTCGCCAGCCCTTTGTAGCTCCCCTCAGCGAGTGTAGAGGAAAATGCCCAACAACGGCACTGCAGTTGAGGAGCAGACAGTGGTGGAGGTTTCATCAGCACAAGCGTGCATTTCAAATGAAATGATTGGGTCCTTCAGCGGTATGGCGCTGAGAGAGAGGTGCTATTTATGGGTAGGTCTTGGGCATCATTTGCCAAAAATGTGAGCTGAAATGTGATAAGTTGCAGGGTTCATCTGATGTGATGCTTTAGGTTTCCCAACTAACAAGTTATTTCAGTGCTGATATTACACATACTTTCTACTCAAAATAATTTCTAAGCAACACCCCCTTATTCTATTATCTTGTTCTATTTACTGGTGGAGAAAAGTCCGGCTAACAGTTGCCTCTTGCTTAAAGATATTTGAGTGGTGTTCCTGTTAAATGTAATATTCCCCCTACTTATCTGTCTTGGTTTCCACCAACCCCAGGAAAATACCTTTCTGTTTAGCTGCTAGTTCTCCACAGTGTTCACCTGTTCTTTTAACTTGTCTATCATTACCATTGTTTTAATTATTAATTTTTATTTTTAAATTTATCATTATTATTGATATTTATTTTTATTAAATTTCAAGCTTTCCACCATGGGAATTTACTTGCAATCTCTCTGTAAATAAAATGGAATTTAATAGCGCCTTCATACATTATGTAACAAAAAATCATAGAGTTAATGTTAGGCTGTCATGTTTATAAATACAGTATACTCTCATACAAAGAGACATAAATGTACAATCACTCACATACAAATATTTATACTTTGTTTTTGTTTTTATAAATCTTAGGCTTATGTAAACTTTTGAATTTTTGTTTGGCCATTTACTGGGAACTGACAGATGGACAGATGGAGCTGGAGACCAGGAGATTTTTGTTTTGTTTGTTGTTTGAATGATGGCTCTCATAGCATTTTTATTCACCACAGGAACCCTTCTTGATGTATATTTTTGTTTGTTTGTTTCAGTGTTTGTTTTTCTTTTCCTTTTCTATTTTCTTTAGAACACAAGTCTCTTAAAAAACAATAAGATCATTGTGGTCACAGTAACCCTCTGAATAACAGTAGAATATATTCAGCATACATGATGGGACGTGAATCAAATGTAGCATTCACATTCTTTTGGTCCAAGGTTAAAGTTTCCTCTCCATCATATACTAAGTCTTGTATTGTGAATTAAACATCAATATTCACATGAAGCTTTTAAAATGCTATTCATTTGGTTGCATTCTCATTCCTTTACATCTCACCGAATGTCTCATTACTTAAGTATTTCTGTGTGTATACATGACAGAGCTTTACATTAGAGGCACAGCAGATATTTCTGACGGTGTTTGGTTGTAAGTACATCAAATAATGCTGATGATGGCGGATGTTTCATTAGACAGCTGACAGCTTTGAAATGTGAATTATTCACATTTAACATAGACTCTAAGACTGCAGGAGGCGTTAACACTAATTAAAAATGCATATAGGAGAGAAAATAAGTGGAAGAGCTTGGAAGAAGTGATTGCTCAGTTTCATTTCAGAAGAAGAAAGAGTTGAGGTGATTTAACTTTAGTAAAAGCAGATCGTAGGCCTTTACACAGAGACACGCTGTTCAACCAATGCATGTTCCCGCTCGTTACTGTGACCTTTCAGATATCTAACAAATCCCTAATGTCTTGTCTCATTCCTATCACCTCTTGCCTTAGTTAGCAGCTTCACAATTCACTATTGCACCATAATATTAACCTGCTTTAAGCCCACACAAACTCTCCTGTTTCACTCTGCCCATTAATTTTCCTTTCAGTTCAGCTGTGTCTTTTTTCTCTCTCTCTCTCTCAAATCAAACAACCAAATCCGGATTTATTTCCCTGCAGAACATAAAAGGAACAAGTGTGGAATCTGGAGTGCACAAAGTTGAAAATAATATTTAATAATTTACAACCATGTCATTAATTGAACCAAATTAGTGTCATACGTTATCTTCAAATCTGTTTTACTTAAAAGACTGTACATGTCACGAGTACGTTTAATCACATTTGAAACAGCAGCAATCACATACCGCTAACGATTTTAACGGCGCTATAAATATCAGCTGTTCAAATCCTATTAATCGGTAGGAACTTATCACCATGAAAATCTGTGATCTGAAACAATTCACACACATCTTTTATACGAACTGCTCCTGTCGCTCATACTCCATCAACCTCGCTTTCCTTTTAATCCACTGCGTCTTTCTTCTACATCTCACAACTAAAACCAACCCCAACGACCAATCTATCATGTAAGCACACCAGCAGACGGCAATCAAACTCCCTGTGAATTGATAACACCCCATTAAACAGCCCACCCTCTGACAACTCTGTAAGAGTAAATTCACTCAACCAGAAACCAGCTGCACGTGTGAAGGGCGTCATCATTTTGTCAACATCACCTTACCACAACTCCAGTGTCTGACAGATTTATAAGATTAAATTGTTTCAAGAGATTGACCGTCTCATTTTTAGAGTGGCATTATGGCTTTTAATGACAGTGAACAAGAAAGGGGGAAAAGATAAAGAAACTGAAAGACAAGACTTTTGTTTTGGCAGAAGACATATGTAGCTGACTGCTGCAGAGAGTGGCCTTGATGTTAGAGAGGCAGCGAATTGGCAAAAACAAGGTCACTGGTTCAATCTCCTGCCCTGACTGCAGTGGTCCTCATTTACAGTGGGGCTGACCCAAGTTTCCCAAAGACAGAAAAACTAAAATTATCGCCTCACAGTTGTATGCCTCCACCAACCAGTCAAGTTGCAGTTTACAGTTCATCCATGGTCTGTCCAGACTCACACAATATGATATGAAAGTTTTATATCATGATTATCCTGACTAAAATGATTGCGATTAAGGATATTATTGTGATAATCATGAAAATAGGCTTTAAACTCTTAACATGCCTCCAAAACACACTGAAATCACTTAACATTATCTTTATAAGAAACTCTATAAGAAACAAATATGTTTGTTGCATCACAGATAGGACACATCTTTTATTATTGAACATCCTTTTTATATTTCATTATAAATCATGAGGTCCCCCTGCAAAAGTAAAGGAAAATAAATAAAAAATAGTAACTTTATACTTCATCTTGTAACAGGCTACGTCAAATGAGAAGATGGATTTTCTGTCAAATAAAATTCACTTTAATTGATTTGAACTGTTCCTTATGGGCTGTGGCCTGCAGGAAAAACTGTAGTAAATTTCAGTCAATTCACCGCAGTTCCGCTCTGGTCTGAGAGCAGAGCCATTTGCTGTTTAGCTACATAGCTAATGCTACCTGACTAACGTTAGCTTAATTCACTGGTGACCAAAACAACACCAGTTAGTATAACTGAACCAACACTTACTATGTTAAGTAACTGACAGTAACGCTAGTTAATTTTACCTTAGCCTTCAGCCATGCTGAAATGACTGGAGAGATGCAGCTCCCCCTTATGGCAGTTCAAAATAAATCAATACAGGACTGTATGTTGTTGCTTTTTATCGTAAGTCACTCATGAGGATTTTAACTATTATCTCAACGATGAAACCCAATGATGAAAATTCACTATGATCAACTTATTGTGAGTGTTTTTTTGTTTTCTTTTTCCGTCCCATCCCTAGTACTCACAAAGTTAATTGGTGCGATCAGGGGAGATGACTCTCGTCAGTGCAATGTAATCAAGTGATAATAACAACTGATGAATGGTTAGAAATTCTGTTAGAAGTTTTGGTATGACATACATGTATGTGCTGCATATACCGTAGGCTACGTGGATGTGCAAACAGGCGACAGGCTTTCTTTGTCTCACTTGAGTGAGAAAATAAAAAACAAAAAAGCCAAGATGTTGTGTGAATAGAGGCGCACTGAGCTGCTGTGAGGAAGACTGTACTGTACTGCATAAATCAATACCCTCAATCTCCTCCTCTATGCATTAGGGCTTATGCCTATATGAGGGTGAAAAAACACAGCCCATAGAAATACTGAGGCACAGAGACGAAGAGGTGTGTTGCTGCTTGGTGTATGGTGGTGAAGGTTTTGTCTTTATGTGTTTACACTTTCTTTCTGCTGCTTCCATCTGCTCAGGAGCATGTATGTGTGTGTGTGTGTGTGTGTGTGTGAAGAAGTGGCTAGTGTGAGCTCCATGGGGAAGTGAGCAAGGAAGCTGGAGGTCAGGGCGTACAAGATGAATCTGCTCTGTTCAAAGCCCTGGGCAGACAGCAGAAAATGGAGAATTTGATCGGTATTCTTGACAGTGTGTGTGTGTGTGTGTGTGAGAGAGAGAGAGAGAGTGAAGAGTGAGCCTGAAAAGAGAGATTATGTGTTTATTTGTTTACAATGCCTCAAAGGTCTCATGGTCTCTTTGACCATCACTCCTTTTTTTGTTTAACTTTCTCACTCTCTCTCTCAACACTCATCCCTAATACTTTCCCTCCCTCTGTTTAACCACATGTAACTATTTTCTTCCTCTACTCACCCCCCTCTACCCTTCCTGAAAAGTTAGTTTCTAACCCAGTTCCATTTTAAACCATAGGCGTAGGTCAAACCCCTGAGGTCCTCTTGGATCTCCAGCAGATGCTTTGGGCTATCTGCACCACACGAGATACTGCACACACTCCTCAAAATATCAGTCCAACCAATTAACTTAAAAATATCGTAGCTCCAGTCATAAAAACTGCTTAAAATGACCTGATTTTGAGGGAATATGTCTCAATTCCCGATGACTTTTGCAAAGACTAACTACTACAAAATCTCAAAATGAAAAGACCGATGTCAATTAATTTCCTGCAGAGACCTCTAAAACCATCCCTCTGCCTTTATTTAAGACCAATTTTGGGGAGATGGCCTGCTGCAACTTGATGGTAAATCCATTGCCTTGAGCAAAGTTCAAATGGCGCCTGAATAGTGTGTGTAATGGGATTTCCGATCAGACAATCAATGAAATTGCCTGCAATGAGATCAGCGATCTATAATTACATCATCTGGTCGGCATATAGTATAGTTTTAGTCTCATCAAACCATAATTCTGTTTACTGCAGCCATCTGTCTCTATGTGCTCAATCTCTCCTCTTTCCTCTATAGCTCTTTTTTTTGTGTGCATTCTTGATACCGTTTGTTTTGATATAGACACATAAAACAGTTATCCTTCTCTAAACCTTTATATGGAGTGCGATGAGGTTTTCACTGGTTTCACAGCATCAAATAGCTATGTCTAGAGGAAAATGATAGGGTTGGTGATTATGTGGGAACTTCTCAGCTCCTCTTACTGTTTGAATTTTAAACAATTCCAACAGTGACTATTTTTCTGCCAAAAAACTGTAACTAAATGTGTCTAATTTTGTGTTTTTGTATACTCAGGTACTGCGGACAGTCATTCCTCAAGGAAACTTATAAATACTTTCCATCCTGACGATATGTAATAACTCAGCTTGGTCAACATCTGTTCTCTAACTTCCTTTCATTTCTCAAGGTAACTGTACCTAAGCGTCTCTGTCTAGATTTCTGTATTCATATCTTATCTATTTCTGACGAACTTCATCCACGCCTTGCCTTTTGAGTTTTAACAGCAAACAAATGAGCAGTGAAGTTATGTTGAACTTCTACAGTCCAGTGTAACTCATAATAGTTTTTTAATCATGCAGTGCTTTTAATTCTGTGTGTGTGTGTGTGTGTATTGGTTGTTGTTCTGCTGAACTGTTACTGGTAGTCCAGGTGTAAATTCACACTCTAAGGCGTGTCAAATTCAAAACATCCAATGCAGCTGGAGGTGTTCAGGATTACATTGGCCACATTACTAAATTATAAATGCAATGAGTATTTCAGTCTACATATAAGAACTGTGGAGATGAACTGTCAATGGAAAATGAAGAAGTTTTAAAGAAAGCAGTACATAAGGATGACATGATGTGTAATGCAAAGTTAATTTCCTGTCTGTTCTTACTGCTTCTGATATCAATATGTTTATATTAACAATACATGAAATATTTAATGTTATATGGACTGTTTGAACTGTTCTTAGACTGTAGAAAGTTTTTTCAACATTTGGTTCAAGTATTCAACTTTGTCTGGTTCCTCACTATTTAAGCATCGTTTCTGGCAGCAGCATCAGGTAAATTCTGGTAAACCTACAGTACTCTATGCTAGCTGCCAAGCACCAAACAATAATAATAGCAAAAAAGGACCATTTAGCAGTTCAAGAGCCAGTTTCCTCAGGAGCTGGTGGAGACCAAAATTGGAATTAAAAGGGGACTGAATACAGGATTTTCATTCAGCAGGTGGCTAGAAACTCCTAATGGCTTCCAAATGATGACAATGTTGCCACTAATGTTGCATCTGCTGAATGTGTTTGTCAATATGTGTGCACAAAAGGGATGGGATGATACATGATTTTACCGCCCATAGCGCTAAAAAAACACTCTCAATAAGTTGATCGAAATGAATTTCCATCATCGGGTTAATCGTGAACAGGGATAATAGTTAATATCCTCATCAGTGACTTACAAAAAGCCAACATACAGTCCTGTACTGACTTATTTTGAACTGCCACAAGGGGGAGCTACATCTCTCCACTCCTTCCAACATGTTAAACCTGTCACCATGGCTGAAGGCTCGGTTTGCTCGCTGTACCCCCCACAAGACAAAGTTAAATCAGATGTGTAGAAATACTATGGATTCCAAACAAAGAACTCCAGTTAAAATTAACATCACTGTCAGTTACTCAACGTATCTAAACGTTCATTACGTCATGATGCTGTTTTGGTCACCGGTGAATTAAGCTAACGTTAGCCAGGTAACATTAGCCAGGTAACGTTAGTTATGTAGCTAAACAGCAAATAGCTCTGCTGTCTCAGACCAGAGCGGAGCTGCGGTCTCTGGTACACTGACTGCAATTTACTAGTTTTTCCTTTAACGTTAACTGTAACATTAACTTGGCCACAATTTATTTTATTTGACAGAAAATCCATCTTCTCTTTTGACGTAGCCTATTGTAAGACAAAGTATGAAGTTTTTTAAAAATTTCCCTTTACTTTTGCAGGGGGACCTCGTGATTAAAGAGTTTAAAGCATATTTTCATGATTATAAAAATAATATCTTTAATCACAATTATTTTGGCCAGGATAATCATGACATAAAACTTTCATATTGTACCATGCCTAGTGCACAAGAAGGGCAAAGTATTGTAAGGTGTGAAACCAAAGTCCTAACAACAGCACAAAGGGATGGTACCCAGGGAGAAGAGAGGGCTTTTATATCCTACAACTGAGCCCAAGTACCCCAGATTGGGTAGACCACTGCAATCCAACTCCTCTGGCACCTTATAGACAACTTAGGTACATACACATGCCAAAACAGTTCAAATTTCAAATGCATGTCAGCTTCAACACATCTGTTTACATTAAGTTGAAAAATACTGAATATGTTTGTGTGAGGAGGAAAAAAGGCAGAGGGTGAAATCATGCATCTTCCTAAAATTCATAGACTGTTATGGCTGAATGCACACATGAGCTTGTACATGTACTTCACCTTCTTTCAGCAGGAGAAGCAGACTTTCCCTATCAGACTAATTATCTTTGACTTACATTGCTTGGGTGGATCATAATGTGCTCACATCTTCCACAGCAGTACATCCAGCTCCACACGACTTAAGTAGGTATTAATGTACTTTCAGCTGGAGAGATTTGGGTATTCTGCAGAATATGAAGAGGGATATGGTGGAAGACTCAATAAGGGGTTGTCTGTTCCGTGTTTAGTCAAGATTAAAATAGGTTGGCCCCTGAGCTTGCTGCTGCGCCATCCGACCACTGCTGTTTGGAGCATTTACACAGCAAAGATTGACTTTACTCTTATCATTTAAGTGAAATTGACTGTGCTTTTGGGCATTGTAAGCTGATTGTTAGATTTTTTGTGTGTTTGTCTTGAGGCTGCAGTTTTAGCCAGATCTCTCATGAAAAAAGATTGTGAATTAAAATGGATGCAACCTCAGTAACTATTGTAAAACTATCTGCTTGCCCTTGATCAGACAAGCTACCACTTGTTATTGTACTGCATAGAAGTTATACATTATATCCTGTAACACTAACTGACGGTACACAAGAGTAATAATGAGTTCTGTGGAACAATGAAAGTCCAAAATATGACATGGTATCAGAAGTTTTCTGAACCTGCTGCAATAAAAACAAACACGTGGATTCATCACGTCACTGTGAGTGGAATGGGATTTCCCCTTTTTAGATGAACAAGACAGAGATATATACAACACATGGGTCCTGACAGCTGAAGAAGACACAAGGAAGACACAGCAGCATTTTGGGCACAAACTCAATTGCGGGGAGATCCAACCAGACCCAAAGAAATTTCAGGTCACAGCTCAGACCACAAGTCCCTTGAATCTATATGAAAGAAACCAATCTCTGCTGCTCCAGTATGATTACAAGGTATGATTCTACAGCTGCAGCGTTATGAAACTGAGATCCAGCGCTGCCAGGGGAAGACATCTCTTCGGCAGACGCACTATCCAGTAGGAAGCCGCTGCAGGACTGTGACAACTCACTGAGTGAAGGTATGGATGAACAAGTCCTTGCTGTCATGAGCAGCCTTGCCAGCGAGCGACAGAATTTTTGCTGAGATAAAAACAGCGGCTGCAGAAGATCCACAACTCACAGTCCAGTCAGGATGACTGGAGGACAGGAGGAAATGCTCTTCCACCCTTCTGGATTACTGAAACTTAAAAGGTGAACTCACAATGTGATGGCAAACTATTTAAAGGAGAGAAAGTCATAGTTCCATCCACTCAGAAACAGCATGCTGCAGCAGATCTGCACAGGGCACATGGGCACTGACAGGAGCAGGCAGCGGACGAGTGATGTCCTCTTCAGCAGAGAGCTCTGTCACGGCTGACACCAGTGTCAATAATGTGCTGACCAGCAGATCATGTTGCACTGTCAAACCTTGTTGGACTATAGTTCTACAAGAGTATTCTGCTAATGTTTGAACACATTAACTCAATAGCCATGTTTCACTTTGGCTTTTGGGCACAGGTTGGGGTTGCTGAGAGAAATAATGTTAACATGTTTAACACGAGAGCCCCAGTACAGACGTTCAATGCGCACGCTAGGAAGCACCAATCCTAACATGTAGCATACCAAAATGATGGGGAAAAACTCAACAAAAACAGCTTTCTTTTGAGACAAAGATTATACATACAGCCTTTGTAGTTGGGAAGCTATACCCCATTTATTTTGGGTAAGTCATTTTGAACAGGAGGCAGAAAAAATAGGCCTCGGGATGAAGAGGTTAAGTAAGTAGAGTAAGTATGATTTGCTGCAGTTTGATGCATTTCTATGGACAAAAATTGTTAGGTGCAAACTACATGTTAGAGGCCTGATACCTGAATGCTTTCTACATTGTTCTTGAAGAAATAAAAGCTAAGATACAACAAGAAATTAGTTAATTTAGATGCTAAATCAAACCCAGAATGGAACCAGCTATCAGAACCACCCAAGTCATAGGTAGAGAGGAAGAAGAATTGATGATTCTCATTCATCTCAAAGTCATGTTAATAATTTTGAATTTTGTGGCCAGATTAAGGCCTGTTTTACATAAACAAAACTCAGTTTGAATCTCTCTAATATGCTATACTAACTGCCACCCTGTTTGTTTAATCTTCCTCCTTTCAACAATACAAAAGTTCTTCAATATTTTCATCCTGAAGCACTTTGGCGTGATAGAATCAATGCAGCAATCACTGAACTGACTGCTTAGCTCATCTTGCAGAGGAGATTGTTAGGATATGTTCAAAATGTGACTTACTGACCAACATCTGTACTGAGTCTGTGTTACTGTTTAGGACTGCACAGAACCAGCATACTAGGGATTTTATGTGATACAGATCATCACAAATTCACCACAAATGACACAGAAACCTTTTAGATACACTTTCTCCTGTTTTTATATCAATAACTGAACATCAAGTTCACTTTACCTCTCGTCATCCTCATGAAAAGGTAGAGTTTAATTGAGTCAAGTCCTTTCTCAGTGAATGGAGACCATGTCTGCTGCTGTCTCAAGGATTTTCTGTCATCTATTTGGGTTGAGATTGCTATGGTGATGGATGACTCTGGATGTATCACTAAAATGTTCACAGACAATTTATTTATTTTCCTCCAAAATATCAGATCAAGCTGTATAATAGTGACTAC
This sequence comes from Lates japonicus, assembly GCA_033238685.1. Taxonomy (NCBI): domain Eukaryota; kingdom Metazoa; phylum Chordata; class Actinopteri; family Centropomidae; genus Lates; species Lates japonicus. The sequence continues at coordinate 3,022,665 of BRZM01000022.1, read as the reverse complement.
AGCATTATCTAACCTCTTAATGGTTAATGGCATTTGGTTAAGATCAGGGGAGGGTCACTGTCTGGTTTAATACACAGAAAACTCCACAGTTACTTCGAACTCAACTTGTTTATTTCTATTCAACTAAAACCATGACAGTCATGTGCTTTGTACGCCCACCATCCACCTCAGCCACATCCTCGCACCTCAGCTGCCATTAACACATGTAGCGCAAAAAATATATTGCCTCTACACTTTGAAGAATTATACTAAAGGGGTACCCAGTGCGTTAAAAAGAGACGCCAAGGGGTCCAGGTCCTGTCCAAGCATCCATACTCCATCACCCCCACCCTGACTGTATGTACCTAATTACAGCTACAAAGAGCGGCAAACAATGACACAAAATACTGAAAAAGTTTCCAACTTTCTATTCTAAGTTTCCACATTTGCATTTACATTAGTTCATTTGGCAGGCACTTAAGTCCAAAGTGACATACAAATGACTTACAATCCAAGCCACAGTAGAACAAGAAGTTTTTAAGAAAAAAAGAAAAAATTCCCTGGAACAAGTAAAGCCACAAGGCTTGCAGATACATGAATACACACACACATACACACACACACATATATATATATATATGCCTCAGAAGAGGTTTTCAAGCAATTTTTGAGGACAGATAGGGATGCTGCTGATCGAATCTAGTTTCATAACTCCATCCACCACCAAGGGACCTCACAGGAGAAGAGTGTTCCTGCCTCACAGTGATGTTAGGACTAGTCCTGAATAAGGGAACTTTAAGTTGGTAAGTTGGTGCTGTGCTATTGGCTCTTCTGTAGGCAACCATTAGTGACTTGACAGAGAGCCAGTGGAGAGTGATGAAAGGTGGAGTGGTGACGAGTTGTTTTCAATTTTATATACTCTTTAATGATCTCCATCTATCATTTTCAAATAAAATATATTTCCTCTCTGTAATCACAGCTTGACTAAAAATATAATAGTTTTAAGAATTTATATATCTTCTATTTTAGTTAAAACTTTTAATTTCTCAGTGTGCACAGATTAATTAAAATAAACAGTTCATCTCACAATGAACTGAACTTTGCCTTTCAAGTGAAAATAATGAAACAGAAGGTGCTGTCATTTATTCACAGCGCTTCTGTATGTTGTTATAAAATAGATGTTTTAAAACCTGTTTTGTGTTTTCAGCAAAGGAAAGAAGGAGGAATGGATTAAAGAACAAGAAAAATTACCAGATGGTTCCAGAAATACAGGCAAGTATTTCAATGTCAAATGCTTGGTTATTAATCATTTATATTGCCAAGAGACAGCCCATTGGACTTTGACATGGTGTGTAGATGTGCTGACATTTTTCAACTTGAAACTTTGTTCTGAACTCACAACCCCAGAGGAGCACCATAGGGACTGCCACTGGGTCATCTCTCTGCCTCCCAGTACAGTCAATGGACAAGTAACAGAGCAACTCCAAGACTTCTCTTTGGACCAAACTGTTCAGACTAGGTGCATCACCTCAACTACATTAATAAGAAATGGCAAAGTCATTGCATGTAATATTATCTGCTATTAATGTTTTCCATTTAAAATCTTAACCCTCCTGTTGCCCTCCGTATTGCCCTTCGTATTCCGCATACTTTTTTCCTCTTACTATTATTCAAAAACAAAAGATAACGGCTTCAGAATCACGAATGTCATGCACAACAACAAATCCTACTATATACACACACACACACACACACACACACACACACACACACAAAGGCACAATGTTGGCCACCGGGTCACTTTGACCCAGAGGACAACACGAGGGTTAAAAAGTTAAAAGCTATAGACATGACTGAAAACAGAAAAAATATAATTACCTGATTGACCTACATCAGTCATGTTTATTTATTCTGGATGTGGTTTCTTGATTTACTTGTGCATTCCAGTTGCACTCAGAAGTCAGAAGTTCTAAGTTACTAGTCAGAAGTTTCAACTGGAATGCCTCCTGAAGTTGGATTTCCAACTTGAAAAGATGTAGAAACCCCTCCAACCCTGACATAAGAATTCAAGATGGCTGCTATTCGCATCAATAGTAATGAACACTGCTAATTTTACTATTTATAGCAGTTCTGTCTTATTTGTTTCACATTAGGCCAGAACTGTTGCTACGCTGTTTGTATGTGCAAGATACCATGTAGAGTGTTAGCATCAACTGGTATCGCTAACAACTGCTAGCAATGACAATGGCTAGTCTGAGATACGTTTGAAACGATTCACATTCATGGCTTAATGTTTCTTTTTTTCAACAGTTTAATTTAACAGTTAAATTTGAACCATGTTTTAAGAGCATTCTGAAGTGTTTGCATTAAAATCTAATGTTAACTACTGAGGTGTTCTTCAGGTGGAGTGCAGATTTGTTTTGAAGTCATTAATACTTCAAAAGAGCAACTACAAAGGCTCTTTGAGTGTCCATGTTTTTCCGACTTCTCAACTGGAATGCCATTAACTCAGAGCTCATGTCACTCCCAGTTCTGACTTCCAACCTCAAATGTAAATGGAACGCAGCATGAATGTGGGAGATCTTATTGAACCATTGTCCTCCTTTCTACTGATTAACATGACAGTCTACAGTCATCATGCTGGCAGCTCTATGAGGCTGAACTTTAGTTTTGCTCTCATGGTCACAATGACAATGCTGACATTTAGCTTGTAATGTTAACCATCTTGGCTGATCATGCTGTATTGTAACATTAGTTAATATTCGTGTTAATATTCATCCTCTGGAGACCATGAATTAAGAATTTAGACTCACTTCAGTCACATGGCTATGATATGGTAATTGCACAATTTTGCTTCATAAAAGATAACAGCAGATCCTTACTTAAGTTGTCCAAACTAGGCTGAACAACTGAATCACAGGGAATGATTTAAAATGAATTCAGTTTTAGAGTAGGTTTTGTCTTCAATCTTCACTGATAACAGTGTTCTCAAAAGAACAGCCCATTTTTATTCCACATTGCATTCAGAGAGTTGCTGCCCTCCCTTTGTTCTTGCTATTCAAACATTTGGAGTCCATACAGGCAATATTGGATGAAGGCCTCATAAAAAAAAGTCTCTTGCTCCTGCTTAAATTTCAGTGAGAAACACTTGACCAATCGAGCAAGGAATGCTCTACCGATTGAAATTACTACCAAAGCCCCTGGAGCATTGATCTCAATTTCTGCAGGTTTGGGTAAACAGAACCTTATACGCCTACAAATCAAGTAATTAACACTTAAAACAGAACTGAGCCTCAGCAGGATCAAGGTCGGATGTCGCATTTTATATGAGCCCAAAGCCAAGTTTGAACAGAGATATTGTGGAATAGAAGTGAGCAGAAGAGAGGGAGAAATGATCATTTGAACTCTGTCTGTCTGGTCTCAGGGTGGGAAGGAGGTGCCCTCTGAATCACCAATGAGACAAGCAGACATGGCCAGCAGCAGTGTGACATTGACACCATCCTTCTCAGCACTACGTATCTCCTGCTTTCCCTTATCTCACTTTTCTGTGCACTGCATCCGCTTTGTAATCTTTTCAGCTCCCTCTTGTTTTCTTCTGGTATTGTGCGTTGTCCTGTTTTATTCTGTACTTCTCTGATCTGTTTTCTTCTCTTGTACTGAGCTCTGTCTCATACTGCTCTTTACTGTTCTGTTGTATTGTCCTCAATTAAACAAGGGGAACATGTCATTGTACTGACAACTCATTCTCTGTGTACGACTGCGCCTGAGGCACTTTCTCAGCAGAGGATCCTTTAGGAATAAGAACACAGAGCTAAAGGTACAGGCTGATGAATATTCAACAGGCAGAAACAGGCAGGCAGACAGAAAAATGTAGATTTTAACAATATATAGTGTGTTGCAGTCCATCTACCCACAGGCCAGAGGAAGTGCTCATACAGTGCTGCTGCAGAAGTTAGCGGCTATAGCCCTAACCTAACCAATTCGTCCCCAGACTTTCTGACCTATCAGTGAAAAAAGGTTGACCCTAGCACTTAACTATGGTTACTGGTTTTAAGCTGTATAATACAGTTCATTGTTAAAAGGACACACAAAGTCAAGAGTCTGATTTAAGAAGAGTTTTAAAGATTTCCAAAGAAGAGCCACCACTAGCAAAGCTTACCTTTACGTGGCTTAAGAAAGTGTTTTTAGAAATTTTTGATAACTTATTAAAAGAACTGACTGTTATAGTTTTGAAAGGCACACACCTGTGTACATAAGGTCCAGTGATTCACATTGCAAAAACCAAGCCATGAAGTCCAAGGAACTCTCTGTAGACCTCTGTGATAAAATCATGGTGCGACATAGATCAGGCCAAGAGTATGAAACCATTTCCAAAGCTTTGAGTGTTTACAAGAGCACAGTGGCCTTAATAATTGTAAAATGGAAGAACTCTGGAACCACCAGGGCTCTTCCTAGTGTTGGCTGTCTGGCCAAACTGAGTCACAGCAGTCCTCTGCAAAGATCAGAGACACTGCTGAAAGGGCGACCATCCCAGCAGCACTCCATCAATCGGGCCTTTATGGTAAAGTGGCTAGATGGAAACCACTCTCAAGTAAAAGGCATCTGACAGCCCACTTGAGTTTACCAAACAGCTTTTAAAGGACTCTGAGAGTATGAGAAAAAAGATCCTCTGGCCTGATGAGACAAAAAATTGAGCTCTTCAGGCAGAACACTATGTCTAGAGAACATCAGGCCCTGCTCATCACCTGGCTAATACGATCTCTACGGTGAAGCACGATGGTGGCAGCATCATCATCATCATCCTCTTTTTCCTATCTCAATAATGTAATATCTGTAGTTATATGGTATGGGTGTTGGTATCTGTGGGGTAAGCTGGTTTTGAAATGACACCGTGGTGATGGGTTTAAAAAATGATGGAGCCACATTATACAGTGTGACAACATACAATATACAGTATAGTGTATGTTGATGCATATCATTACAGTCTTCTTGTTTTGCCTTTGGCAGGGTAATGTATCTCAGTGCCCTATTTTCTTGGTTTCCAGTGGGCTATGTGAAAGTATAGCATAGGTGTTCATATTGATTTTCTTTTTGAATAGATCCAGTTTGTTTATGGTTATTTTCTGTAATTTGTGATTGATTTATTATTTTGTGTTAGTTAAATGATTACAAACGTTTCCCTTTCGTAACAATTTCTATGTTAATTTAATATGATGAGCTACTTTCTTTGTTGTGGTATGTATGTGGTTAGAGTGTATAACGTGTGTTTGTATGTGAGATAGACCACAGGAAGAATAGTGAAGGTTTTATGCTGGTGTTTATGGGGATCCTAATAAAGAAAGATAAGAAAGAAAGAAACTGTGTGTATGTTTAAAAAAATCTGATAAATGCAATGCAAAAAAAATGATCACAAGAAATTGTGAGAGGCTGCTTGTCCCTATATGCTGTTTTTACCTGAGTCTGTGTTTCTCCAATTGCCATGTGTTGATGAAAATAGTTACAGTGGATGAAATAAGGAGAATAGACCTCATGCTGAGAAACAGCAGAATTTGCCTTTAAAATCCAGTGACAGGGTAATTTCTGATTTTGATTGAGTTCTGCTGTTGCACTGTGTCTCTTTAGCATCCTTCTTCATGGACAAAAGCAAGATACTATCACAAATTCAACACAGACAAACATAAAAAGCCCTCCTCTGCTGTGCCGTCCTTTATCTTATCTCCTCCTTCCTGTTTGTGTAAAATGCAGTAGATGGAATAGCTACCTAGTAAGGCCATAAAGCAGATGCAGATTGCGAAGAGGGAGCTGAAGCTCAGGCCCACATCCTCCCTGTAGATGGCCAGTGGTGTCTCGCAGTGGCGTCCTCTGTAACCCTCTGGGCAGTGGCAGGTGAATTTGGAGGGTGACTGGGCCACGCAGGTTCCCCGGTGACACGGCTGTGTGGCACAGAGAGTGTAGACACAGGACTTTTTGGACCCGTTCACACGGATCATATGGCCAGGAGGACATCTGCAAAGAGGGGATTAAGATCACTTAGATGTACATGACACCAGATTTGATTAGATAAACGTGTAGTAATCCCTCTGAGGAACTGTGTCATGACTGAAGCAGTTACAGATGCTTCAAAGGAAGAAAACAGCATGTAAATAAAAAGAGAAAAACAAAAGGGATAAAACAGATCACATTGGACAGTTAAGTGATCACAAGATAAAATAAAATGAGCATGAATGTAAAGGATAAAACACTTGTCTTATTTAACAATGTTTATAACCATTTCCTTCGACGAAAAACGTTAATTACTTTCCTTTAATCAGTGATCTCACACAGATGTACACCTCGATAGAGAATGAATGGGAAGAGATGGAAATGCTGACTGTGGCACTGGCAGTAACTAGGATGATTTTATGCAGACAGGGGCACATTTTCTGCCTCACTTCAGAAAGCACCACTATAATTAAAAGCTCATTTGGGTGTAACAGCTCAAACAAACATTTTATGAGCCCATTAATTCAGTATCCCATTCAATGTCTATGGAGCAGCTCCAGGCTGTACATTTTGATGACATCAGAGATGAATCTTGCTTCCAGTCTCTGGAGATTTGCTCATGCTTATAAATATTGACTCAACTTTACTATGAAATAGCAGCATTAAATTGAAAATGGCACTGTAATTTATCTCATAACTGTTCCTCCTCTGCCATAAAAGTAATCCAGACAAGAGACTAAAGGGTTAATTTACTGTATCATCTGCCAAACTGTCTCCTGAGAATTATGTTCATATGTGACTAATCCGCTCTGGCAATGCACGTTCGCTGGCAACATTTCAAAGGTTTGGGATGTTTGATGAGTTGGTAAGCGTCTAACTTTGACATCCCAGCTACATGCCCTGTCTCACAGTAGTCCACGTTGGCATTTTTAAAATTCTTGACCATAATCTTCTCCTCATCTTTGTCATATCCTGTGTAGCTGAGGTTTTTGATCACTAGTGGTTTTGCAGTGCAATGTTTGGATAAGTGTCTGCCTTCCTCTGTCTAATGTTTTAAAAGCATGAGCAAAAGGATTCACACGCACGCGCATGAGTACATTAGTGATGTGATACACATCTTTGCTGACAGCAGAGAGTGGAGTTTGTGGTGATAATATGCCATCAGAAGAATGGAATAAGAGTAAAATGACAAAGCTGATATAAACAATGCAGGTTTCAAAAAAATATGTGGTAAATAGGGATGTAACGGTATCATCAATTTAATGATATTACAAGAACAGAGGTACACTCTATACAAATGATAGGTCTTTATTGCAGTTTAAAAACAATGTCTTGTTAATTGTTCAATAAACAGATTTTTTTTCCCCAAGTCTTTATTTATTTATTTTTTAATTTTGATATCACAATAAATATTGTATCATGGACTCGTTACTGTTATTATGAGGTTACATCCCTAATGGTAAATATTCAACTGTACAGCGTATGTTTGAATATCAACAAATGTAAAATACCATACATTATCTGTTGTTGAGAAGCTGAACCTTGTTGAAACACAGCCATGGTCCCATAAAGCTGAATTATGTTTTTTTTTCACCATTCAGCAAAGTGGAACAAGTTGCAAACACAAACAAACAAGCGCCTGTGTACTGTAGTTTCAAGTTAACAAATATAATTCCAGTATCCTTATCTCTAATTTTGACTCCACTAACTCCATTACCTCCATACATATATAATATGTATTTTGATGTGTATGTCTGTATGTAAATGTCTGTGATGTAACATAGAGGCTGTCAGATAAACTTCACTTAAAGTCAAAATATATGCTGGGAAATGTCATGTTTGTGATATACTGATAATCTTGAGAAATTGATACCCACTTTTGTTGGCTGAGGCCTACTTGTTTATGTAACACTCTCTATCCTCAGTGCCAGAAACTTCTCTCTAAACTCCGTCTTGTACCGGATGCAGGTGTTAGGAGATTTTAACCTGTGCCAGAAGAGAACACACTGTAACGCCGTTTCCTTCTCTCTATCAGCTGCAGAAGTAATTTTAAGGTTTTACTGATTGCTTTTACAGCAGCATTTCAGTACATTCATTCCCATGACAGCCTTTAGATTAAAACTGACTCAGTGTGGTTTTACTTTTACCATAAGGGCCAATACAAAGTGGAATAACTTGTCTGATACAACCAAAGTTAGGGCCATCTCTAATATCACTGTTCATAGTTGAAATTACTTTTCTTATTGCAGCTGTAAATGCCAACTATCTTGGTAATGTGAGGAAAAACAAAGAGCCGGCAGTTCGAAGAACATTTTAAAAGGTAATTAACTGTGGGTGGAATTATTGTGCCTTCACAAAAGCTCAGCGTTCAGTATTCATTATGCCTGGTTGGAGTCTGAGTAGGTGTTGAATACAGGACACCTGTCAGTCATCTAGACAACAGTGCTTCTCTTTTCTCTGCTCTCTTTTATCATTGCCTGTCATTAGGCATATCTGGAATCAGTTCTGTGACAAGTGTCTTATCATAACCTAGACGAGCATGCGCACACACTCTCAGCAATTAGTGCCTGGTTATAGTGGCTTTACATTGTAACTAGTTTTCACAGAAAAACACCAACAAAACAACAACAACAATAATAATAATAATAATACTAATGATAATATATATATATATATATATAATGTTTCATACTGTATATTGTGCTTTTGGAAACTAATCTTCAACATTATGCTTTTCCTGATTATTTATTCTATGTAATTTTATTTTTTTATTGAAATTCTTTGTCATTTTTTTACACTGAATATCACACAAGGTTCTCATTTGTTGATATGACAACCGTCACCAGCAGATTTTATCAGCTATATACCATGGCTTCAAAAGCAAGCAGACCCCCTCACTTTTGGCACACTCTATTGTCTTGTTGATTTTATTTTAAATGGATAATATTTGTTTTTTCAAGAAACATAAATTCTCATCTCTCACTTACAAAAGTATTAAACCCCTTTGCTGTGGCACTCCAAATTGCAGTCAGCTGTATCATATCCCCAGCTTTAATTATCTCTGAGATGTGTCTAGAACTTGACTATAGTCCACCAGTGGCAAAATTGTTGAAAAACTGTTGAAAAACAGATTCTACCCCAGAGCCATTATCACACTAAATGTTACCAAAACTTGAAAATCTGTACTCAACCTCTGTGCAATACTCGAGCACATGTGCAATAATTCTCTTCTGTTCGTAGTATGTATACACCTGTTCCCACCATTCACACTGCATGCCAGGACATAAATAAAGCCACAAAATACAACAAGGATACTTGCTTCAAGAGTGCATGTCCTAAAACTGGGGATATGACCCAAAGCTTACAACCAAGACAATGCTGGAGTGGCTTCAAGACAAGTCTCCCAACTGTCGTGGAGAGGCTCAGCCAAAAAAGCAGACTTAAATCCCAACATCTGAGGAGAGACCTGAGGGCAGTTGTTCACAGACACTTTCCTTTCAATCTGACAGAGCTTGAAGAGACTATTCTCAATAAGAGACCCAATAAGCCTGGAAGCTGTAACTGCTGCCAAAGGAGCTTCTACAAAGCACCAAATACCTTTGTAAATACCTCTGTAAATTAAAGGTTTTCAGTTTTTGATTTTTTTAATTAATTTGCAAAGATTTCCAAAAACATGTTTTGATTGAGTCCATTATGTGTTACTGAGTGTAGACTGAAGGACAAAAATAATTTTATACCTTCAAAATTTAATCTACAACACATTAAAATGTGCAAAAAGTGAAGGGGTCAGAATACTCTCTGAAAATTTCTCCAGTATTAGCTTCACAAAGCCTCAATAAAGACACTGATGTATTATATGTCTACATACTGTTTACGGTTTAGGCACCGTCACAGTTTTAAAACATCCACCATCTTTGTTTTTAACAAGAACTTCAGAGCTCAGTTTAACATGGCGGTCTATGGGACTGTTGGTCAGCGCTGTCTGCGCTTCAAGGTGATTTATTCAAAAACTATGAGTCGTGTCGCAATGGGAGTCACACTGGGTGAGAGAGGACAAATTTTTCTACATGTTTACATCATTAAGTGTATATGTAGGTTGGAAACTGTGGGAATTAAAAGAGGTTTGAATGACATTTTTGGGAAAAATTTTCAGAGGTAGCAGTTAGAGCACAGGTGATGTCACACACTCTAGCCCAGAACATTGCGAGCAATACACACCCATTATAAAATCTGAAACGGTGAAGAAAAAAAACATAAAATGTAAACTGCGATTTCATTTAAAAAAGTCTTGTGACCTGTTTAAAGTGTCAACCATGTTTCTATGTGAAAGTATGATGAAATCATGTCACTCCAAAGAGGGGTGGGTTTGATCATTTTTGCAATGACTCCCATTCATTTTCAATGGGAAATTTTTCACAGTCATCATGGTTACTAAAAATGTCACTATAAGACACAGCACACTATTCCCAATTGAAACACGAGCTTTGATGTATGTTTTGGTGGTGTTTTCTCAAAGATTTATTTGAACCTTGGGTAGAAGAATTATTCACACTATGTATGTCATTATTGGACTGTTTGACTGTGGCTCCTGAATATTACCACACACTTGGGCTTGGAGGACTTTCTGCCTGCACTTACTGCATTCTAATCATATTCCAAGGTTCAGGTCAAGTGTTGAAAAGTGAATAAGGCGAACAAGCAAGTGATGTGAGGATGGATGGGAAGATTGTGATTGTGTATATGTATGTGTGTGTGTGTGTGTTTACATGTGAATGAGTGGTAGGTGTGTGTCAGTGGTACGGGGGTTGAAAAACTGAGCCAGAGTAAGCAAGATGAGAGCCATACAAAACAAGAAATGGAGGGGCAGAGTGCAAGAATGAGAGCCATTGTGAAGGCTGGTGGATAGATGATGTGGGTGAGTGGATCAGAGGAGTGGGAAAAAAGGGAAAGGCAAGATTAAAAGCTAGGAGGCTGCACAGACTGAATAGAGGCTGATGTTTCCAGTGGCAGAGAAATTGCTGAGATTAGTGTATGTGGCTAAGAGCACTCGGTGTTTGATTCAGTCTGTGCCACAGGAGAAGGTTGTTAGTTTGCCACAGCTTTTCACTGCACGACATTTCCCATTTCACGCTGACAAACAAACTCTCATACAGGAAGTCATTCAGTGGTGCATGTGAAATGTTGATCAAGCAAAAGTGTGAATCCCATCAGGGTCAGAGGGTTGGGAAAATCATTTATTTCACCTCCAGTGTTTTAGGTGTTGGCTTAATGACTGAGCAGGTGGGGTTCAATCCCTTATCCATTTTACCTTTTAACAGGGAGACATAGCTGTTATGGGGTTTTAACTTTTGAAAGTCCCTCTGGGGCTGCATTTAAACTGACAATAACAGAAAAAAAAAGGTGTCAAAAGTAGATCCTCGCTCAAGTTTTACTGCAGTGTAGTCTAGTGTCAGCAGGCAATGCAGTGCATTTTTACCTCACAAATGCCAAGGTAGAGAATAAAGAAGACAGTTATTGTCGTTACTATCTGCCAGAGTTGTACAATCACCCCTCAAAGACTGTAAACTGCTCCCACTTTGTCATTGTGCTTGATAAGCCTTAAAACTGGACTTCCTCAATTGTTTCATCCTCTCAACAATAATGTGTAGCAACATGCAGCCTCCAACAAGCCTCCCTGGTGTACATTCATGTTTAAAATTTCCATTTTTATGTTGTTAAGATTTGCAAACATACTTGTGGAGTTTATTTGAACAATTCTGCCAAAATCCAGTGAACTGCTGCACCCACAGATGTGCAGGTTTGCAGGGACAAGTTAAAATTAATGTATGATGATGTCATATGACGCACTGACTGACTTTGAAGCTGCTACAGAGTATTTCTCCTCCGTCAGCACAGGAGTGGTGGAACTGTGCTGATCTGAGTTCACATGACACCCTGGTCAAATGAGTTTACTGTCCCATTTGTTTTTCAAAGAGGAGATATCAAATTCAAAAGGAAACAAAGCAAACACATAATCTGTGATGACCTTCAACCAGTTTGGCACTTAGAGATTGTCTGTCATCTCACATTTCAGCCTGTGATTTTTAGCCAGGAAACCAAGCAGTAAGGCACTATAAAAACAAATTAATTTAGGCTTTGTGTTTACACTAACAGCCCTGAAAATACAGTTAACCAGGTAATGAAGCCCAAAGAAAACAGGCAGAGTAACATCAGAAAGAAAACTGTTGAGCTGAGTTGAGTCAGTGTTAGCTACAGTCAATTTGTGATCTCTATTTATCCATACACTTTGTCAAGGGCATATACCGGATTCCTCTGAGCTGCTCAGTAATCACCTGAAAAATGTTTAAAGGTACACAGCAATTTACTACTGGACTCTTCTAAAGTTGAGGGACTTGCAAAGACAAACGTTTTTGTTAGAAATTTGCTGTTACCAAGCCAAACCCAGACTTTGGAGTGCTTACACCGGAGCCAAAACATTCATTATACAACTGTTTTAAGAGTCACTTCTCATGACAAGTAAACAGATCCTTATGTAAAATCTCTGGTTTACTTTCTGAAGTGCCTTTCAGAAATGCAATACATGGCATTGCTGGTTTCATCTCTCTGTTAATGGGATGACTTGCCTGTCTGTCAGCTGTAATGTTGCTTACTGTGTCGTTCAGACACGATAGGAAAGCACTGCACGCCCGCGAGAGGGAGCGGAGAGTGAGTGGAAGAGAGAGAGAGAGAAAGCATTTTAACTTTTTTTTTTTTCCCCCCAAGTCTATGCTGCGCAATTTTTTTCACGCACTTGACATTTTTGTGGTTGTCAGTGGGGTGTTAAAAATGTTGTGATAGCAAGGCCTGCAAGACTGTTTTTTTTTGTTCTTTTACAGGCTGGATCAGCGATGGATTTTAACTTTTCCAGTTGAAGCTTTAATTAATGACCAGTTTTGTGAGCACATGGTACACTCACCCTCTGCGTCTCACAGTGAACCCGCTAAAGCACTGGCACAAAATCTTTTCATTTAACATTATTATAGAACTGCTGTCTGTTTTGTGATATCCAACAGTGCAAAAATGTTTTTCCTAATATTCGTATATTCACACATGCTCATACAGTTTACACGAAAGAAAATATAGAGTGTGTGCGGGTCGGATTATTCATCTGGTTGTATGAAAGGTTTTTTTTTGTGATGAATGATTCAAGCTCTTATTCAGACATGAAACCAACATTTTAAATTGGCATCACATTTTTGCAAATATGTCCCTGTGTCACTGTCCCTCTAGTTGCTTGGTAAATAGTTTCTATCATGCTAGCCTGGACTTTTTTCTGTTTGTCCGCATTTGACAAGTGAACGGTAATTGGTTGCCACAGTTCCCTGCTGACAGCCCAACGTTCTCATGCACATGTGAGCAAACACTTGTTGTGCCGTGAAATGGTTGCAATGGATTTTGCACATTTCATCAGCTTTAGAACAAATACAGGCTATGGGATGCTTTTTTTCTTCTATAATTTCCCACATTCTCAAGTAGGTCAGGGTCAAGTTATTTTAAAACACTTTTGTGTGGGTATGAAAAAAAATAATACCAAGGTCAAAAGCTAAAAAATGGCTTCAGAGGTAGAGTGAGTTGGGTTAAATGTATGTGTCGTCATGCCTTTGTGTCAAAATGATGAGTGTGAACATCCAAGTGTGAATGTGCTTTGGGTGTGTGTATGGGTTTGTGTGCGTACCTGCATTCGTGCACTCTCCACAAGTCAACACAGGTGAATGGGGAGCTACACTGGTTCCTTTTGCACGAGTCAGATGAGCACCCAGAGGAGAGGCCTTGTACGCTGACCTGGGAAACCCCATCTCGCGGCTGGCTGTCAAGTGGCATATAGCGACCATTGAGGCGTAGGTCCCTCATGCAGCCTGCAGGAAGAAAAATGGAAAACAGAGTTCAGTAGAACAAGACATGTACTGTTATCTACATTCACCTACACAGACCTATTGGGCCTCGTGTACCTGGTGAGCAAATCAACCACATGATCTTGATAGATTACTGGTTCCAGTTATAACACTTACAACATATATCCACTGTGGTTTTAAGACCCAGACTCCTCTGTCACATTTAGTGCTTTACAAGGTTTAGAAAAAAATATTTTTCAGTGTAAACAGTGTTACACTGACGTTTTTGTTGCGAGGTGTTTATTGCAGCATCTTAAAATGGCATTCATACGTCTGAAGAAACCTCTGAGAACACTGAAAGCAAAGATTTGCATATATGTAGGATATCTAATGTGCTCCATGGCGCACTGATAGCTGTGCTGTTTACACATGTCACTGCTTCGCTGGATTACACGCCTGAGACACTTACCAAAGGGGAGTAAACATATCTGAAAGGCTGCACACGCACACTGTTCGACCAGAGAAATATTACAGACAGGGGCAAAATGTTTTCACTTGGAACAAACACCTGAGGGGCTGGATTCTATGTTTATTACAATTTGGATATTATTTTCATAGGTTTGGCCATTGTTTCTACCACTTGTTATAACAATACTTAGTACTCGCCAAATTAATAACTGAGTTCTGGGAACATGATGACATTGCTAAAAAGAAGAACGGGCAATCAGAAGATCACACGTTCTAAACAAACGCACAGGTTAGCCAGACTTCTTTAAAAGAAGAAAACATTGAAAATTGTTTTTATTCTTAATCTCAGTGTTTCAATTGATATTTTTACCTTTGCTATCATTTTCTTATCTCTTGCGGCCCATTGATTTTGTTTTATTTTTTGACTCTTGGTGGCAGTGTTGTGTTTGATTACTATCAGTGTGCACATAAAATAATCAATCAATCAATTAATCAGTCATGCTTAGGTGGAGGTGGGGTTTATGATATACTATATACACAGCAGCAGAGGCAGTGGCAGTAACAGCTAATGACAATGAAGCTTTAAGGTGAGCGCTGTGGCAGCAGGCTCAAGTTGATTGCCTGAATTAGAAAATGTGTTTCACATAATTTGTTGCACATTAACTATTCATTTCTCAGTGAATAGCATCAGTGAGCTCACTTTTGATTCAAGGTAAATACAAGCACAATAGTTTGTTTTTCTTTTTTTGCTATCTACCTGCAGTAAATCACACTCACTTGAATCCAGCTTTAACAGAAATGAAATCAGTGTTAAATGATGTCTGGCTACAATACACAGACTGATTGATGTACTGCTAGCTGATCTAATTAACTAATTACAAGTTAATATTATTAATATAAATATATAAATTAATATAATGCAACTTACACTATACTGAGTTAATAATAAGTCATATTTATACATGGATCTAAAATGCAACATCAAATATCAACATGCTTCTCGTACTGACAGGTCAGGCCTCTTACAGGCAGAGTTCCTCAGTTCTGGTTTAAAGGTCTACAATAATCCATTATGTCTGACTCAGTGTAGTGAACGCTGCTAAAATATTACAATGGAGCAACAGAGCCATAAGCTTCCAGAGACACCTCTTTCCTGGTGTTTATGTTCTCATCACGTAATTGCTAAGTTAGTGTACTCAATTAACACTTCATTCCTCCTGTGTCACTATTTGAAAAGACACTCGCAAAAGTGAAAGCAAACACACAGGCAAGTACACGCATACACACCCACACGCGTGCACACACGCGTAGACCTTCCCTGCCACCATCTATTACATCTTCCTCTTTTGAAGGGAAATGCTTTTAAAGTCCATTTAATAAACACATGCATTGTCTTTTTCTGCCTGAGGCACAGCTGTCTACACTTCTCACTGTCTAACTCCAGGGAGCTCTCTCTCTCTCTCACTTTTTATCTGTGTCTCTCCACAGTTCCAACCTCTTCCTCTCTCTATTATCATGCAGTATTTTGCCTTTGTCTACTTTCTATGTATCCTCGCCAAACTCTGTGCAAAAGTGTAAAGGACGAGTAATGGTTTTATAGGGGGTTATGTGCCAGACCATTTAGCAGTTAGCTATAAACTAACCAGCTGCTGGTTTGGATTAAACAGACAGATATGAGAGGTAGAAATATTCTTGTCTAACTCTCTCCAAGAAAGCAAATGAAGCAAGTG
Source organism: Lates japonicus (assembly GCA_033238685.1). NCBI lineage: Eukaryota > Metazoa > Chordata > Actinopteri > Centropomidae > Lates > Lates japonicus. The sequence goes on along the minus strand of BRZM01000022.1, from coordinate 3,006,635 downwards.
AATTTCCTAAAAGTTAAATTATAATCATGTACCTTAAATCATACCTCTGTAGTTATATACAGCTGTAGGGGGAGGCCTAGCCTCCCTGCCAGCAAAGCCACCGTTGGCAGATAGGGGCCGTAAAAAAAACGCTGATAATTTGGTCTGACTTTCAGAAGTTTGGTGTCGACGTCTGTCCATCTATGATTTACAGAGACTTGCAGCACTAGTTGGAGCTTTTCTTTCACTTAACGGTGAGTTGTCCACCTGTCACCCCTGTGGCTCTTCCGCACGTGGAAACCCATGTGAATTTTCTCCATTGCACATTTTATTGTTTATTTAATTTCATTCTATTTTATTCTATTCTATTCTTATCTTATTTTTATTTTAATGTACATATGTATAGTGTGTCTATAGTTGGTTTTTCTGTCTGTATATTTTAAAGTATTGTGTCTTTGTCTGTCTTTTTCTTAAGCCAAAAGCTACCAAACAAAATTTTGTTATTTGTATGCATAATGACAATAAAGAATTCTTGATTCTTGATTCTTGAACAGGAAATGGGGAGAAAAACGCGAACATAAATGATCTTTTAATTTTTTTCTTTGCTTTTCTTGGGAGGGCGGGGGCCCCCGTTGGCAGGGGAAACACTGGTTCAATAGACATTTGTAACAATCTGGGAAAGTACAGAAAAATGTCTTCCTGCCAATAGGATCAGATCAGAACACATTCCTGTTTATGATTCTAGAGGGAATAGACAATTTTTTTTTTTTTTGGCCATTTGAAGCAATTTATACCTAACTTTTGCTAAGCGGTGGCAACAGCAGCGACAAGTGACTATTACAGGAGACTGGCACATTAAATTCTGTGGGGCTCCACGTCCAAGCGGTTAAGAGTACTAGAAACGTACCCCTAGAAGCTAACAGCTCATATACAGAAAACAAAATCAATTGCTCAGTCAACAAACACAGAATTCATCAAAGGAGTTGATAAATGAAAGAATGAATTACTAAGCTAGCCTCTTCGCTGTGTGACATGGTGCTCTAAAGAATTATGCACTTTATGTAATGTTACACACTGTACCAACTCAACCCAAGTTGTATCATGCAAGAACAGGCATTCGAGGCTTGGAGTGGGAATGAAAGAGGCGCCATTCTCCCGATTACAAGTCAGTGTACCATCAGAATGATTTTGAAGCTGTTGTTTAAAGGTAAAATAGTTGCATAATGTTGCTTTAATTTGGATCACTATCAACATCCTGGAGATGGATTCAAGAGGAAACAGAGAGCATAAACATGAGCCATTAACAACTGCCTGAAAGGGTTCTTAACTACTGAATATATTAAATAAATGTTATTCAGAGTCATATTGTATGATCTTTTGTTTATTGTACAACACAAAAATACTAATAAGAGGTCAATTGCAGGACAGTAACTCTTCTGTACAGGTATATATAAAATATATTGTTTCATTCATTGCTCATTCATCAAACTGTGTATTAGTATTTGACAAATAGTAACTGTACCTTGTGGTCTTATCACCCGAATGGCACAGAGGTGCAGTGGTTAGCACTGTTCTGGGTTTGAACCCCAGTTCGAGCTTTTCTGAGGAGTTTGCATGTTCTTCCTGTTCTCTCTGGATTCTCTGTCTTCCTCCCACAGTTCAAAGATTTATTGCAAAGGTTAATTGGTGACTCTAAATTGCCTGGTGTGAATGTGAGTGTGAATGGTTGGTTGTCTTTATATATCAGCCGTGCACACACAAGGATATAAACACACAGGAAAAGTGCAAATCTATCACAACAAAACACACAAGATTTGTCATGTGCTATCATCACTCACACACACACACACACACACACACACACACACACACACACACACACACACACACACACACACAAAGCACTCCTTTTACTTACTCCCCAAAGCCTCTTCACACACCCAGCTGTGGGGATGGACATCATCTAACAATGAAGATGCATTTGGGGTGAATTAGCCATTAAACTGTCACATCAATCATTCATCAACACATAAAAATGTCACAATTCTCCTTTGAAATTGTATGAGTAGATAAAAGGACCTATTTCTGCTGGCACTTTTCAGGAGGCATGCTTGTTAAACTGTCTCACATGCCCTGAACAACACACCACCCATTTCACTTTACCCTGTGACACGCCCCCCCACCCCCAACACACACACGCACACACAGGTTATACAAGACTGTCCTCCAGTAAAGAAAAAAAGGTCATCCGTGCAAGTAGTAGTAGTTTATTATGATCCATATTTATGTTTTATTGTCAGGTGACCTCTAGTAGCCGTAATATAAATTGGGACAAGGTCCAGCTGGGGTGGATGGATGACTCAACAGAACACAGGACTTTAACACAGGAGACAGCTGTTTGTATTCCAAGCGAAAAAAGATACAATATTTCTTTTATTCATGACCATTCTTCACCCTTAACCATATGTTTATTATTGTAACCATGACAACAAATGTCCTGAAGGAAGTACTTGATTTAATCCAGACCATGATTTTCTCCCTCGCAATTTTTGTTCCTAAATCTTATCGGAGGGCAGGGACAAGCAACCAGCACAGTTTGAATGGTGTCTCGCCAACATTCTTCAGTGTTATTTTGCCATTTTGCCATTGTATGGGCCATCGGTTATTCACTGAAAGGGGCATTCAGGAAGATTTATACTATTGTGTGTTGTAACCTTTCTCCTATTCTCTGCCGAAAATGTTTACCTCTTAACAATTCAGCTCTGCTAGCATTCATCTACCTGAGCTGTCTCTCTTGAATGATGAGCAAAATGATGACTGATTTTGTGCGCTCCTTGTGCTATTCTGTACAAAATGAATAAAAAATGGTCCTTGGCAAAAATATCAGGATGAGAACAAATGTAATTTGCACAATTGGCTGTATGCTCAAATGACATAAACATTTATTTGAAAAATTGTAGATATCCTTTTTTCACAACACCTAGTCACTATTTCCCGTATTTATGATAACATTTTGCTGACCAGCTTTACTGCTGAAATATGAGAATTCATCAGTCATTCCAGTCTTTCTAGGCTGGAAACACCACTAATCATACATTGTCTGTGAAGAGAAAAAAATGGGGAAGAATGTCTAGGTCCATTGTAGAAAATAAAAATATAAATAGAGATTTCTATAAGCACTGAAGCTCACAAAGCAACACAACCTGTCCTGACTTTTGTGTCATTTTGTGACACACTACATCACCTCTCCCGACTGGTGTGAAACTCTAAGCATTGTAGTCTTTGTGGGTTTATTCACACCTTAATATCAATTTGATGTGTCAGCTTTTATGCAAGAGTCAGTAGAGCCACACGAATGAAATGTGAACAGTGAACTTGTTTGAGAATAGATTTCGGTCAAACAAAAAGTGTGATCAAAGAAAATTCATTCAAAAAATAAAGGTGTGACCTTTCAGTTTTGCACCCTTCTTCAGTTACAGAGGGCTCCAGACTTCTGAATGAAAAGTTTGGTCAAAGAGCTGTATGTCACTAGTGTTTTGAACCTTTATATATTGGTCTTCCTGTGTTTAATGTCAACTGACTGTGACTCCAGATGGGTTTTTGAATACTTAATAAGGAAGTCCAGGCAGAAATCAGCCTTCTCAGGTCTGCTGTGTTTGCAGTCTTGATAACCATTGGCCTTTAAAGCTGTGTCACCTTTTTTTTCTTCTTTTGACTGTGCTTGTAGTAGGTGTGATAATAAGGTAGGTTTTTTTCAAGTGTTTCTTTCTTTACTTTTACCCAACTAGTGGAACACTCAGTTTTGATCTTTGTGAAGGGTCACTCCACTTAAGAGCCAACTCTCAACTGTGTGTATTATTGGTAGAGAAAGGAATGAACGGGTAAAAGCAGTAACTTTACAGAGGTGAGAGAAAATAAAGATATCAAAGTATTCAGCCACGAGTACACTGCAGCTTAGAAACATCCACTAGGTTACTGTGAATTTAGCACAAGTTATTTTTTGCATTGTTAAACGACTCATACAAGTCACTGCGTGTTGTGATTCCCTCTGTGTTCATCATTCATGAAGTTTTTACCGGGAGCCGATTTATTTTTTGGAGGTTTCGACTGCTACAAAACAAACTGACCCGATGATTAAAACTAGAAAAAACACTGAATAAAGTTGCGCCATGTTAAAAATTAGTGTTTTTCTGGTGCTCTTCACAGGACAGAGGACGTCAGTTATGGGCTGACGGCTGTTAGCTGAGCTGCTGCTAATGTTAGCGTAGCTTGTTTCTACATGCTCAGCTTGTTTTTATTGTGGGATTCCTTCAGTGTTCATAGTTCAGAAGGTTTTTACTGGGAGCCAAATTATATAATGGTCTCCTCTCCAAAACAAATGGACAAAGTAATTAAAATCCCTTAAACACTGAATAAAAGAGTTTAACGTTACAAATCAGTGTTTCTCTGTGACGCTGTTGGGTGGACAGGATGTAGAGAGGGGCTGAGAGAGCGGCTTTTTGCTCAGCTTTTTTCTCAAATTACTTAAGAACCAGACGTCCAATGACAAAAATCCTTCATTCAGTTTAAGATCATAGTTTAAACATTATTTTTAAAAAAGTGATGGTGACATGACTTGTAACAGTAAGAAAGTAGTAGGCTTAAAATGTTTCAATGTCTGGCCATTTGGCCTGCAGCCTGTGCTTATGGAAAACCCTGGTTACTCACAGAGTAGGGTCTTGGAAAGTAGCAATACACAGTAATCAGGAGGGAGAGTCGAAGCAAACAGAATGCATGATCGAGTGATTGATGATTTGGTGTCATGTGGTGCTAAGGGACATTGAAAAAAATCTTACTTATTGTCCATTTGTCCTTCAGCCTCAATCTCCTGCAGCTGTTTTCATGCATACGTACTAGACAACTCCCAAGTGTGAATGCAAAGTGAACTGCACTGACACAGGGAAGTGCTGCAAAGAACTTGGGATTCAGTCTGCAGTATATCCAATTCACAAAAACCTTCACATTCACTGCTCTTAACAGCAGGTGTCTGGAAGGTCTTCTCTGAGAAAAATCCTTTGATGCACAGAAAAAAACTGACCACCAATGAAAACACTTGCAAATAAAAAAAACAAAACAGAAACAAAATCTCTTATAGCGGGTTCCCTGTTTTTGTTAAAGATTAATTAGCAAAAAATTCAAAAACCTAGCTCTGATAGACACTTTACTTTTAAGTGAGATGTGCTGTTATCACTTACCCTGGAAGCTTTTGTTGATTTCAGATGGGAAGGTATTTCCTAGGATCACCACACTGGGGTCAATTATGATTTCTCGGCTTCGGCCCCTCGATCCTGTGACCTCCCGCTGCCCTCCTCCACCATCCAGTCGCAGCGTCATCTCGTTGTCATGCCGATCCAGGAGGACCTCATGCCATTCCCCATTGTCAAGGCGATAGGTGGGCAGGGTTAGGTTGTAGTCCCCGTCACCGAGGTTGTAGAAAACACAGAGGAGGCCCTGGAAGATCTGTGACGGGAAATACATTTAGTGAGAGGCGTACATGTGCGACATTTGGCCTCAGAGGACTGGTCTGGAATTGAAAATTTTCTTTTTGTGAACCACATTTCTGTCATAATTGCGGCATTGCTACTGTCAAACAAATACATAATTTAATTAAATAATTAATCTCCCACATTAGTTTAATGAGTCTAATTGAAATGCACTGAATTTACATATAATTCAGGGGCTTGACACTTAGCACAAACCCCTAGTGAAAGACTAATGAACCAGTGGCGGCAAGCTTTTCATTCATTCTATTTGTGTATGGAAGCTTTCCATCCTGCCTCTTCCACAGATTTTATTATGTACTCTGCATGTTTTTCTTAATGCTGTATCATTAAAGGAGCAAGCCATTTTTACTTTTCTGCACATTGTGAACATTTGCGACTTCAAGTCATACAGACTCATCTATAGACTGCAGAGACAGCTAAAAAACCTATTAAGACTGTGCAAAACCAAACATTTTGTTTAGATTTTTTCTTAGCCTGTTGATGACTATCAGATGAATGGCTCCAATTTCCTTTGTTGCGGTCTTAAAATGGCAACAGTTCTTGTTCCTAACAGAGTTTATGTTAGCATTTTGTGTCTTCCATCTACTAAAATTTCAATGATGATCTGGTTGTTTGACAGTCATGAACAATCACTGTGTTAGAACCTGTGGTAGGTTTTAAGTCCTCATAAGAGGAGATGAAGTGCAAACCTTAAAGTCTTAAAGATGAGAGTGGCCAGTATTAAAATGTCAAGAAGGAGGTTGTTTCATTTTATTTTTTCAATAGAACTGTGTCAGTTGTTCAATACAATATCACTGAATTTTCATAAAACAGAGAAATTGTGCTACAAAATGAAGCAGCAGGTGTTCACACTTCATGTTAGGTCTGAGGTGGTTTACTGCACACTACTTACGAATACAAACCTTCAGGTTTTATCGTCTGTCAAAGTGTGAAATCTGCAAACTGCAAAATCTAACAGCAACAGTCACGTCTCCATTGTTTGGCAACTGACCAAAATAAAACTGTAAGCCCACCCCATCACTCACTAAGCAACAGCTACTGGCATTGTGTTGTATTCTGTAAGTGTACAGAGATACAGCAATACTAAAAACACACAAAGTGAGTTCAACAGCATGACTAGTTCTGTTTGGGCTATGCATGTGCACTGTCACTGATAACTGAAGAAAACTGGGCAGTGGATATGCATAATAATCCTTTTCTCATAAATCTTGACATACCATAAAACTGACTTAGATAATCTGAAAGTAAAACAAAGAGCTAGAACATGTTGTTTCTTGTTGGTATAGTTAAGTAACTACCATAAATTCTCAAATACTTGTCTGTTTACCTCAACAGAGGAAAGGATCAGGCTTTTGTTTGCTAGCTGTCTCCTGACAGAATGGAGCTGAATAGTATTTGAGTTTTGGTGCATAACACCTCTAAAACTACATTTGAAAACATCCATCCATCCATGAGGCGGGGTACACCCTGGACAGGTTGCCAGTCTATCACTTGGCAGATATATAGAAACAAGCAACCATTCACACCCAGGGAGAACATGTGAGTTCCACACAGAAAAGCCAGACCTGGAACCTTCTTGCTGTGAGGCGTCAGTCCTAACCACTGCACCACCATGCCGTTTGAAAACAGGAACCGGCTTTCTTGGTATTATCCACAAACCTCTCTGTGGAAGGTTTTCATTCAGGACAATTTTCTTCCAAACTACAAGTACCTTCTTTCTATCTTTGAGCAGAAAGATGCAGCCTCCAAATGAATTTTCCAGAGCTTTGAGTGGCACAAACCAAATGATATTCTGTCTCATTGCTTATCTCATTAAGTATCTACGTGGGTACCAGATACCTCCGGGGGTAAAGGGGAAAATAAGCAGAACGGACCTGAGTCCAAGTCTCAGGTTTTAAAGCTAATGGGGATCAGAAGAAAGAATAAAAATTTCACTTGGTTGGTAAAAGACTAGATCAATAAGCCAATTTGGCCAGCTGGCCAATAAACCAGATCCACTCCCTGGAGGTTTCGCTAACACAGTGAAAATGAAAAAGTCCTAATTTATAAACTGACATTTCTAACACACAAAATCAACATCAACATAATAAATGTTCTAAGCACCCATCTCATAGAGTTGGTGCAGCAGTGGTGACATGTTTGGGGAAAATTTAGTTGTCATTTGCAGCTTTGCTACAGGCCTTTGTGATGACTGCACCTGCAGCCACACAGCCACAGGGGTGGGGGTGGGGTGGTCCTTATTTTTCGCTTTTATTACTTCGACTTTTATTTCAATTTATGGACTAACTGTCCTGTTTTGTTTCTTTGTAGTTAATTGGTGTGTTTGTGTTTTATGTTATCCCCATTATGTGCTATTGGTTTGATCAGCCAGTATATATGTCCTCTCTCATTCCCTGTGTGTTAGGTGAGTTGGTTTTTTAAATTTCTTTTGTTATTGCAGCCTGACTTTAGGTCTGTTCATTTGATGTCTTTTATGGGCCCAGAGCCTTACAGCTTGTGTGTGTTTTCTGTTTTTTTGTAAATAGCTTTTTCTCATTTTTTGCTAAATAAAGCCCTTATTTTCAGAATCCACCTGTGACTCCTCATGCCCTTCAGCTTGACTACTCACAGCCTTAAATAATTCCTAGATAAAGGACTGCTCTGGTAGAACTGACATTTAACTTGCAATTTGTTGACTTGTACAAACATGCCCCCCTGTCAGTGCCATCAAGACACACATACCATCTAGCTCCAGAGGGACAACTTGTTGAGAAAAAAGTGTCTTGTGAGGAAGCGATGTGGGGACAGCAAGGAAAGGGAGAGACAGGGGAAACAGAGAATTTATGGATGAGAAGTGAGAATGAAGGAGAAAAAAGAACAAAGACTTTTCTCATGTTTACACAACATGCTGTTTCCCTCCGCCCTCAAATCTTGAGATGAAAATGGTTCCATTTTGGCATGGCTGCGATTCTAATCACATGTCTATCACAGAGCAATATTCATTTAAAACAAATCCAGCAGCCTGCGTTTCTGTGTGTGTGTGTGTGTGTGTGTGTGTGTGTGTGTGTGTGTGTGTGTGTGTGTGTGTGTATGAGAGAGAGGGAGAGAGAGGGAGAGCGCGTGAGCGTTAGAATAAGTCCAAAGGCCATTTTAAGAGGGATAGGGTGTTGGGTGGGTCGTCCTCATTTCAATTTCGAACTGTTTCTTCCAAGTGTCCCACTGAGCATAATTTTCTCCCCTCCATCTCCCTCTGCCACCGCTGCCACGTAAACAGAGGACTGAGATGAGAGGGGCAGAGAAATGGAGACACAGAGAGAGAGGGAGATGTAAAGGAAGAGTGGGTGGCTAGCATTAACACTCCCGCTCCTTCTCAACATAATAAAGACAATTGTTTTGTTTTTTTTGGTCTAAAAAACAAATCATCCATTGCTTGTCAACTCTGTCTGTACCTCTCTACTGATTTCCCTGTCTTCTCTTTTTTTCTTCCATTATTTTCTGACACATCAGGCCCCGCTCTTCCACCTATCTTTCCATTTCCATCCGTGTCTCTTTCAGTCCCTTCCTCTTCCCTTAAAGCAATAGAGTTAAGAGCTGGACAGCCCTAAGGTTGTTTAGTTGGAGAACTGTGGCTCATTTCAAGGCTCTGTGATGAAGTATTAATTATATTTAGAAACCACTGGGGCAGTGCTTTTTAACCAGACGCACACACAGCCACCTGATTTTACCCCCAATTAAAGCTGAGCGGAGCGTAGCAATTTGGCTCCTGCTTTGCTCCCTGGGTGGTGTGTGAGCAAATGTGTTCGATGGCGTGTGTGTGTGTGTGGTGGTGTGAGTCTTCGCAGGAGCATCATACACTAGGTGTGTAGGAAGGTGTGTGACTCCATGTTTAAATAAACAGTCTCACTGCAGGGATACTTTCATTTCCCCAGGTGCTTCCTGCAACAGACAGCTCTCGATGCTGCAGCCTTTCAGTATCACAGACAAGTGCAGATGATGTGTTAATCTGCCCTTTTCTCATGATTAAATAATGTCGTGCAAAAGCAGATTATGTGCATATGACTGCCTTATGCATTTTTCCTCATCTTAAATCTTACTGGGAAATTAAATCAAACTCTATGCACATTACCAGCAATACCCAGCTTCACATTCATACAAGTGTTACTCACTTTCCCTCGCCATATTCTCCCACCTCCAGATATCTGGTATGCAGTATGCTGCTTTAGAGCCTAGGTATTGATTTGGTCATTTAAAAAAATACCATACGCTGCTGGGCAAATGGCATCACTTTGAATTCTAACCAGCCTAAAGGCAGATGGGCTTAATTTATGTTAAATGTTCTGTGTAAACTCTCTAATCTAATCTAATCTAAACACCTGGAGCTCCAGCCTGGTGTTGACCTGGGGTGGTAAAGGAAAGTTTCCCATAATTTATGAATAATTTCCAAGGTTTCTAAATTTCCTGGAAACACCTCTATAATTTGGTGTCAATTATAGAAAAATGTATTGAAACACTGTATTGGCTTGTTTTGTCCTGTATGTCATTCTTCAAAATACCTGCCACTCTACAGTCAAGGCAATCTGCCTTGTAAAAAATAAATGAGCCAAACAGTGAACTCAAAAGGGCCCAGTGGACTTCTCTTGTAAACAAACAATAAATTATGTTTACGTTCAGAAATGCACTGTGTGCTTTCTTGAGGTATAATAACCTGCATGTCCTTCCTCATAAAACATTTGAAAAGTATTTCAAATCCAGCACAGTTTGTGTCCATGTTTACTACCTTACAATTTATTTTTCTACCCTGCATATCTTCAAATATTACCGCCAACTGTTGATCACCATTTGTATCCACATATATGAATGTGCATCATCATGCATTTGCGCAGGAGAGACCCACTCACAAATGAAGTCTTATCTTCAACCTAAGTCTGAGGCAGGAAAGGATACTGGATGTGGACAGTGCCGTCATCTACATGCTTCAGCCTGGATGGTAGTGGTGGCAATGTGAAAATCATGTTTTTATAAAAATTACTTTTCCAGTGCTTTCAATACCATCCAACCACTTCTGCAGTGTAAGAAGCTGCTCAGGATGGGGGTCAGCAGGTCTGCTGACTCCTGGATCTCCGACTCCAGACCCAGTTTGTTTGGCCAATGAGCTCCCTGTCTGTTGTGGTGGTTAGTAACACAGGAGCGACACAGGGGACTGTCCTGTCTCCATTTCTGTCCACCCTGCAGAGGTTTTCTGATTACTCTGCGGTGGTGGGGTATATTACAGATGGACGCAGGAGTTGGAGTACAGAAATGATCTGTTCCTGAATGTAGTCAAGACCAAGGAGATGATGGTTGACTTCAGGAGGATGAGAACTGTGACCGAACCCATTAACATGATGGACAAGGGGGTAGGAGTTCTGGGGTACTACAAGTACTTGGGTGAACATGAGACTAAACTCATTCACAAGGGCAGGGCCCTCATTGGTCAGAACCCTGAGGTCACTGAACTCTCTGTTACGGACAATCCATCCCATCCCCTCCACAGCTCACTGCAGAGACAGTGGAGCTTGTTTTCTAACTTCACTCATCAATCATTACTACTGTTCACCATCACTCTATACAACTCACCTCTGTGTGACAGGTGAACACACTGCTGCACTACCATCTGTACACACTGTCTATATCATACTTTTACTTCATACATTATACAATGCCATCTTACAGGGTTCTCACTGCACTCCAACCTCTCTTGAATTGCACACTGTATTTCTAATGAACACTGTTTCTATCTATCTATGATTGCTCTTCCAATTACCTCTTAACTTCCCCTCTTTGATTTTGAATTCAAGAAGTTTTCAAAAATAAAAGTTTTCCAGAAGTAGTTAGTGTGTGCATGCGCGAGAAATGCATCCTCTAAAGTATATTAAGGGTTGGAATTAGTTCTGGAATTTTTGCACTGCATTCCTTAACACTCACACTGTGCTACCTCTCTGACAATTCATCTCCCCAGCTGCTTCTTTTCAACTGCTAGTGCGCAAATTCACAGGAAGAGTGTGATGAGTGAGAGGTTAATGCTGTCCCCTCAGATCATACCTGAAGCCGTGGTTTATTCTCGACACAATGGTGGTCCCGGTAAAGATACCTGCATTGGTGGTTTTAACTGAGTGATTGATAATTCAGGGTTGGATTTCACCCACACCTGCACCTGGAATGTTTGGAAATGTACTGTATGATATCAGGGCATGTCCTGCTTTCATTACATTCAGTGGCCACTCTGTTAGGTACAGCTGTGAAATCTAATGTAATCCAATACAACTGTTCTGCCATAAAGTCATCATTTAATCTTCAATTTTTTGACACTGTTGTAGAGGTGTTAATTCAATTATATGCACTAAGGTTGTAGGGTCGTGGTGGTGTTTTCCTGGGCTGGATTATATTCAGCTGTTTTATAGTATATTTGCATATTATTGCAAATGTATGATATATTCCTCACAATAACTGTGTCATTCACTTTGTGATATACAGCAACAGCGAGCTATGCCTTGCCTGAATGGGAGACTACACTTCCATGTAATCACTGTATTTCTGTTCATTCATTCACTGTGATAGACAGTGCAGCCTAGAATTGCCTAGCTTATAAAAAAAAATGTGTTGTTGTTGATGTGTTTGTGCAAAATACTATACACTATTTTCACTGTGTGTACAGTATTTATTGGCTGGTAGTTAGCCACTGAACATGGCTGCCAAAATATGGGTCACTCTCACTGTGAGGAAATGACACTGAAGAAAACCAAGGGTTGAAAAGCATGTGTTGCTGCCTTTACAGAGCATATTAACGGAGCAGACTTCTTTCTCTTTTTTCTCTGCATTATATCACATCATAACTTCCCTTAAAGCAATCGAGTAAAGAGCTGGACAGCTCTAAGGTTGTTTAGTTGGAGAACTCTCTTTTTTCTCTGCATTATATACAGACAATAAAAAGCACTGCAGTTTAGAGCTTTTTATTGTCTATATATACTTAAAGAGGCTCTTTGCAAGTTTTCCCTGCCAACAAATGTGGTTTCTTGCTGGGAGCGGGTGGTGGTGATGGTTGCTTTCCAAGAGCTTCAGCCTTCGTTGAGTTTACAATACAAGAGGTTAGAATACGGCCTCTGAGCAGTGCTACTTCTTCAGGGCAGTCTGGACACCACAATTGATAATACTTGCTATTGGAAAGTGACAGGATGGGTCAGTCAGGCCTGGGCTAGCTGGTTAGCATGCTAGTTGAAGAAAACAAGTGATAGAACTACAAACAAAAACATTCTGGTGCTTTCCACCACTCGAGACGGCTCTTGGCCAGTAAAGGAATGACGTTTGATGATGATGAACTTGCAACGTTTCTAGCTGTTAATGCTAACATTGATTATAACGCAAGAGCAAAACTTCATCTCAAAAAAGCAATATACAAATCAAAACAATACAAGACGTAATTTTTCATAATTTCAAATTATGAAATCATTATTTTTTTATGATTTTTTTTATGAGACCCAAACTGAGTTAACGTCAGAGCTTCTGAGTAATAATTCAACATAATTAGTTTGTGTCATGGTCCAGTTTTCTTGTCTAAATGAAAGACACTTTTACTACATTTATCACACATAACATTAAGTGTTAATAGGTTTTGTTTGTTTTAACTGCATGTTTGATTGGAGACTGCAGATCAATATTTAGGTTATGAATAAGAATGTCAGTATTACATTTTGTCTACCCTAATGCCAGTGTAATGTCTTCAGAACAAAGGAAACTGAAAAATGATGAAAAGCAGGCAGGCAGATACCAGAAACTCAGCGATGAGATGCACTGTAGGAAGCACAAAAGTTGAATTGAAGCAAGAAGCAATGATGGATGAAAACGAAACAAAAAACAAACAGAGACATGAGGATGGGGTCAACAAAACCAAAATAGTGCAGCCTTTCTGAGAGGAGAAGCAATAACAAAATCTCAGACTTGTCAGGCTGCAACAACACACTGTAAAACTTCAACATCATTCTACCAGACCGATCATTCCATTGCTTACATTCATTCACTAACGTCCTTAAAATATGTGGCTAAGTCTTATATTTTGAACTTCCATTTTAAGTCTTGTAATATGCAGTGCAATCCAGGAGATGTAGACATTCATTCATGTAAAGTGTATTTGTCTTTAAAAATTCAGTTGAGAGATTCCCTTCAGTTCAGAGACCTTTAGATTTAATAATATGTGGATGCTATTTTAATAATAGCACTAGGCTTGTGGTTGAATAATGAAAATGAGTACTGGTGGTTGTATCTTATTCACTTGATTGTTAGCACTGCTCTTAGTGTCCACGTCTGTCAGGGAGCACACTGTGAGAGCTTGAAACGTACACTGTAATGGCTGGTATAACGGCTTGAAATGGGCACCATGGTCACAGAGTATGACAGTAAGTGAGATGAAAAGGGATACCAACGTTGGGGCTTTGGTGCTAGGTATGAAGCAAGCTATGAATACTACAGCAGATTTCCCACTAGCACGAGTTAAATATATGAGAAAAAACAAATGAATGTGCAATTTTGGCTTTCAATAGTGGCACAGAAAATGTGTCATTTCAGTCAAATTCAGTTCAATTCTGATTCCAGTCCAGAGAACAACAGCGCAGTCCCATCACTGCACAGGCAGGAACCACATAACCACAATCACATCAGATATCATAATACACCCAGCACATCAATGACATACACACTGAGACTGGGGCAACAGGTGGAAAGGAAGCCAAGGAATTCAGGGTCCATACTGCAGTGGGAAGAAAACAATTTTTGAAACAGTTTGTCCTAAACAACAGTGATTTATAGTATAGCGCCTCCCTGAGGGTACCAGCTGGAACACACAGTGAGTGGGATCTGAAATGATTTTATGTGTGCTTTTCAAGTTTGTTTGAGTACTGGCTGTCTCAGCTGTCGTACCAGACTGTTTACAGTATTCTTTATTCTTTACACGGATCCATTTTGGCGTCTGCTACAGCGGACTCATTCAGACACAGACAGCATACAACATGCAAACAACTATGAAGACATGCTTTTTATAATTAATGGGTAGCAGAATGCTATATATAATATTATGAAGTAGAAACTATGTAATAATGTTGAAAATGCACTGATTTAACACAGTGTATTTAGTTATTTTATCAAACAGAAAAGTTCAGGCTGTGACATCAGAATACTCTTGTTTTAAACTCGACAATATCACAATTTTCAAACCTGGCATTAACATGCATGTTGGGTAGCTTTTTTTATCCATTTATTCTCCATGTTGCAGTGAGTAATGAGTAATGCTCATCAACAATATACTCAAAATCTGAGCCATATTAGTATGAGTGGTGGAACTTTTAACCATATTTAATTTGTTTTTTGTTTTTTTTCCCCCAGTGCAGCATTGTACTATAATGTGATTATTATATTATTCAGTAATGCGTAGCGTAGCGAAATACAGTTTGAAATTCAGCAATTATTGTTAACCTTAAGTCATTATTATTGTAGTTACTAATCCCAAAAATGTTCTGTTACTTTGACATCTCGGGCTTGCAGAATAGGCAGTAGCCTCTACCAAAAGGGGAGAAATGCAACTCCGGGAAACTCAGAAGTTTTCTTAAGCAGGGTACACACTAAACAATAATCGGGCTGACCATCGGCATGAATCCCCCCTCTAGATCAAAGTCAGCAAAGGCCCAATTATCTGATGGGTCTGAAGATTATCTTGCCAGATTTACCCTCCCCGATCTGCTCGGAAGAAGATTGGTGCCGCCCCCATAAATATAAAGCATTTACAGAATTTACAGAAACCCTGTTGTATGGGAGGGGACACTGAGGAAAGCCGAGCACGCACTCTGTGGATTGTCACGTGGAACAGAACAATAGCCAATCAGGAAGCAAGCTGACTGAAGACGGAAGCTCAACAAACAACAGACGTCGTCGTCCGCCATGTTTGTTTACACTAAAGTTGCGTTTGACCGTGCAAGATTTCGAGTTTTGAGAGTCAAGACTCTGATTGTTGGTGGTGAATCTGTTAGTGTGTGGTGTGCTGTGTTGGTCTTCTTGTTGCACATCACACACTATAAGAACAAAACTGTGAAATCTGTCATTATTTGTCACTGAGTGTGTGGTCTCTCACATTTTCTCAATCAGTTACAATTAAAAAAATCTGTTAGAGTGTTCCAGGCTTTCATTAAATTTTCTCTGATCTTGGCTAGCTGATGCGGCAAATGTTAGCCACAGGTACACATACATTCAGGATGTACCAGGATCCTGAGCTTGGGATGTGTGGAAAGCTGGTGCAGTCACCAAGTCTAAGCTTGTCGCTGGATGGACAGTAAATCCCTCTAAATTTGAAGGACTGCCTCTTTGTTAAGTTGATATCAAAGAGACTGTGCATCTCCTACACTAAAGACCATCCTTAATCCAGAACAGGGCTGTGATCTACTCCCACTACTACTATAAATTCCATACATCACCTGTGCAAGCTCCTCTATCTCTAGCTCGATCTCTCAGTGGATATGAATTCACAATGGAGCTAATCCCTACACATTTACATTTGATTTAGATTGCTATCAAGTGTCCCCTATAAATCAGCAATTAAACTCAAAAACAACTTCTTGTAAATCCAAGAGGGAAAAAGTAGCTTAGAACAAAGAAAATGTAACATCTTTGACTAACCATGTTGTTGGAATGCAAGTCACACACATAAAGCAGAAACAAAGAGCTCTTCACATTGTGAGTTTGCAGCCAGCCAAGAGTGACGCATACTAATTCCTTCCTCTGATTAAAAGCAAACAGAACTATTACAGTGAAAAAAATAATCTGAGATGGTAACATGGTTATGTTTCTATCAAAGAACATTGCAGGGTTTCCAATGTTTCTCTGAGGGGGGGCTACTTCATAAGATTACACACATTTTCATGCTATCTGCACCTGGGAATAAATGCGCTATTTATGGTGGATAAATGATGTGAACTTGCATCCCATGTGGCTGCGCTGGGGGAGCAGTATGACATTTAAGAGGAAATGTAGGAATGGACGGATAGGCAGGAAAGACAGATGGATGACAGATGGGGATCAGAGGAGAGGTTGTACTGTGACGGCAGCTGTGGTATGGATAATCATCTTCATTTTAAACACTGATGTTTGATCAATACCTGCGGTCGCAGCATGGGGTGATACACAGCAAGAGGAGAGAACTGTGAAGGTAGTGCATGTTTCCACAAAGTTGGGGGTGGAAAAGACGGAAAAAACACAGAACAAAAACAAACAAATGGAGTGAGTAAACAAATATGAGAGCGCATTTCAAGTGTGAGCGAAGCAAGCAATGGAAAAAAAAAACTGTAGGAGAAATAACACCTTCAAGACAAATAAATAATACATCTAATGAATTCAGTCCTGGCAATGCGCTTTCAGTGTCAATCTAAATCATTTGCACTACTAACACACCATATAAGGACTGCTGTTTTCTTCAGCTATGAGAATAGACAGCGTATTGAACAAAAGCCTGAGATCGCTTTAAACTGGGACTATGTTACATAACAGAAGATTAGACATTAAAGTTGCTGCGATGCCCAAGAAAGAGAGCGCTAATGCTAGCCATGTGCCCTCCTTTCTATAATGTGGGGACTAAAAAGGCACTGAGTGCAAGCGACAGGTGTTGAAATAAAATGCCTGAAAGGTAGCAGTCCAACATCTAGTGGGAATCACAGTAGCAAGGTTAACTATTTTTCACTTTTGGAGTGGAAGCTTGCTAGCGTGGCTGCCTTGTAGAAGGACAGACAGCTGAAAACGCTCACGTTTGATAACCAACACTACGTGAGCTTGTTGATATACGTAGTATTAACAACTTCATAGTATGTTCTTCAGTCAGTAGCACACCACAGCAGCTAGCACTGTCGCCTTTTTAAGATGTCCAGTCAACCATTGCTAAAGGACATGGACATTTAGAGGCATGGCACTTTATATGCTGTTTCCATAAATATGTCCAGAAACAGTTTTATCCCCTGCTGAAAAATGCTAATTATGTCACATACTGTAGCTGCAGTGACATGAGATTGATACTGACATTTTTCTCATACCTCTCACATCTCCACTGAGTGTTGCACTATTCCTTTGAAGGGTTACTGGGACACTTTATGACCTTTGTGATAAACTATGTTGGCTTTAATAACTGTGGCAAGAACATTGGGGGAAAATATCTGCAACTCAGTTGATGCCAGATGTTGTGACAGCAAAAGGTTACAGCAGCAATAGCAACACTAGATATTATAAGTGCAGTTTATGACTGAAGAAAGTGACTGTTACTTGTCAGGGTGGAAGCAAAGGGAGACACATTCACTATTTAAAACTACAAAAACAGACGAGAATATTTGTTCCCTACGCAACAAAAATGTAACAAAATCACATTTTACTATCAAGAATTTTTAAAATGAGAAGACAAGCTTTCTCTCAGTCTCCCATCACGGCCTACCCACCCAAACAAATAAAAAAAAATACACAGTAGATTTACCTCTAGTCGTAGGTATTCACTCTGCTCCTTCGAGATCAGATTGAGGATGGTGCTGCTGTGTTTGCGGGTTCGAACCAGGACCTGAACCCAAGTCTTCCGGGCCGGCAGCGGGGACACCAACTGGTAATGCACGTGACTGTGCCCATCAAAGGAGTACTCTGGGGCCTCTGGTGTTGGTACACACACACACACACACGCACACACACACACACACACAGAGAAGTCAGTTAGATATTGCTATGATCGAGAATAAACAAAATTAAAGTTTTAAATGCTTCCTTGTCTGTTATGTGCTTCACTCCAGAAGGAAGTGACTTCAAGTAACTTTAACTAAATCAGACCCTAAATTCCCCCTATATGCAGAGAGCTGGTGGCAGGACAGAATATGCAAAACACACACAATAGAATATGTATGTGTGGTTTAGCTCGGGTTATGCTTGGTTCTTCTTTCTTAGAACCATGTGCCCAGAGGTGGATTTTGTGCATGCCAGAGAGACTAAACCAAGCAAACCTAAAATGTTTTCAAAGCCATTCTTCCATCTCATAGCATATGCGAGTTAAATTTCCCTCCGTCTATTGCTTCCACACCTCTCTCTCTTTGTCTCTCTTCCATGTAACTTTGACAAAGTTGAGTGGTTCGTGAGATCCTGCTTGAAGGCAATGTCAAATCGCACATTTTTAGTTTCTTCTAGGCAACCAGCCATGTCTTCTCAAAACCGCTAACTGTGTTTATCAAGGCCACAGAGCTGTTCGCGTGGGATTTGTGGATACAGAATCCTATTAACACAGTTCAGTTTTATACTAATATTCTTAGTTTATTCACATACGCAGATTGCTCAATACAGAAGAGTACAGTGAGGTATTGCAGAAATGGGGGTATTTAAATGTGACATAAGGAAAAACATAAGAATATTTTCTTACTGCTACTTAGATGTGATGTAGATGCTCTTTCTTTCCAATATTAACATGCATCTTGGGGAATAGAATGTAATTAGAGAAGTCTTTCCTCAGAATACTACAAACCACTGTGCAGTGTGTGATGTCTGATGAGCATTGAACTCATGGATATTGACCCCCAGGGTCATATTTTACCATCAGAATGTAATGTGAATAGCAGAAATGCAATTTAAAATCAGGTGTAAATATACTTCAGCTAAAACATCTCCAGGCACAATTTCAATAAAGGGCAAGTTAAAAACAGACATAAAGAGGATCTTTTTTAAAGTATTTCTCTGGCATTTTCTATGACTTTATTATAGATAGTAGAGACTTAACAGGAAATAAGGGAGCGAGAGATGCAATAAAGGTCCCCAGCCAGATTCAAAGTGATGATGCTGTGGTCTCTGGTCTGCATCTTAACCCCTAACAAGAACAAGCCATAGAGGAGGTAGTTTTTCTTTATTTTTTCTGCTCTGTCTTGCCAGATTGCAGCCAGACTCTGTTTTCATGGGATCATAAAAGTGACCTAATCCAGAAAAGTAACTCAAATCTCAAAACTCAGTAAATCAAAAGAATCCACACCACTTTTTCTTCTCCCAAAGACTGCTGCATTGGTTGCTAGAATCGTCCATGTGCCCCTGGCTGGTCACTGACTCCAGACTTTGTTGCTTTCTCAAAGATATGAATCATCTCATGAATATGGAGAGTGATTCATTCACATTCCTTCATTCATTTATTCATTAATTCACTCAATTATTCATTTTAAGTTTGTCTATGCCTCCTATTGGTTATTTGGAGGCATGAAAACTGTCCGCAGATGACACTAAATATGGATCACTGTGCGTAGGAACCACTGTGGACACAAAGCATTACAACAGTATAAGACTATAGAGAGCCTTCTCATTTTCTCAAAATCAAAAACATGAAAATATAAAATATTAATGTTAACTTTTTGTATTGACCTATCTGTGCGGTTTGAGACAGGAATCAAAAGCACCACTGGAGGTGTACTCTTCAATCTGGAGGATGTGTACAAGAGGTGGCGCAGGACCAGGGTGATGACGTTCATTAAAGATCCCACCTCAGTCCAACATACTCTAACCGCAGCCATAAGGCCAACACAGACAAGCTCACAAGGAGCTCATTTCTTCAGGCCATATAAGAATCCTTATTACGGAGACTACCAAAGACCAACCATGTAGCTCTCTGGGTAAAACAACTTACACAGGAGTAATGGAGAATCCCATAAGGCAAAGGCAAGTACTTGACCTATATATGCATGAATTCTTAAGTAGAACTCACCCCCTCTGCATAAAGGCTGTCACAAAACAGAATGCATTGTATATCATTAATGTTAGAAAGGCAGGCAAACAACAGTGGGTGCTAACATAAGTAATTAGGCCTGGTTAGTAAGGTCCAACAATGACAGTCGACCACCCAGGCTTTATTCCCTTTTATAATTCATGTCACACATTTATAGAATGGGAGGTTCCCACCCTTAACGTTCATGAGGATGTTCACAATAAATTCATGTCAGCTAGATTTAATACAAGCCTGCGAGACTGAAACTTAACACTGCAAATAAAAATGTGGGTTTACCTGCTGTGCATCCCTGAGGCTGTGACACATGAAACTGACCAGCGGTGCTATATAGCTGAAGCTGTAAGCTAGAAAGATAATTTGCACCAGTGACACTGTGCTTATTTTAAGTGTGATAATTATATGGCCTGTAAATTCACATTTAAATTTTAAAAAAGGTGGGAAATCACCTATTTCATCTACTGCACAGTGAGTTTAACTGTGGCATAGACTAGAAGAAGACTATTTCCTTCAGGTTCAGAGAACTTTCAGACCTAAATGCTGCTCACCGTTTTACGTTTCCAAGTATGAAATATCTGTGCTCTGCTTCTAAAATTGATGCTCTAGTTTTATAACTCAATATATAAATGTAAGTTTTCAACCATGGAGCATATGGTCTTTCCAGAACACATGCAAATGATTTTGTCATTTGGTACAATCTTCCACACATCTGATGTATTCTTTTAATGCACAAGTCCAAAAAAACTTTGGCTTACCCTCTTCACACTGGTGTCCTGTGTAACCGGGCACACACTGGCAGCTGAAGGAGCCCCACTCGCCGTGACAGCGACCCCGGTGGCCGCAGGACGGATAGCCCATGTTGACACAGCTGCTATCGGTGGTCAGGCAGCCTGGAGAGCTGGACTGTGAGTCAGCCGGGGAGCCCAAATCATACAGCTGAATTGAGGAGATAGAAGAGAGGCGATGGAGGGGTGGAAAAAGTGGATGACAGGAGAGGAATGACAAGAAATAGAAGGGGAAATAGAACAGAGTTTTAAAACAATGAAAAAAGGGAGGAAAAAGTGTGAAAGAGGAGCAGAAAGGTGAGATAAGAAGATGGGAAGAAGGAAAAGTTGCCAATAAGTAAGTAGCTTACAGGAAAACAGGAAACAGAAAGAAGAAGTGACAGCAGAGAAAGGAGGATTGGTGAAGACAAAGGACAGATGTGTAGGGGGTAAGTAGCCAAAAAGGAACTATGAAAAATAAATAAATCAGTAAAAACAGTGAAAATGAAAGAATTCATTTGAAGGGGAGCTCAGGGTACACTGTGGCCTTCTCTTCTTTTCCACTCTAATCTGTCACCTCTCTCTCTCTACTCTCTGTGACTCTCTCCGTTCACAGTGACGAAACCAAACACTGGACCAGTCTTCTAACAGACAAACAGTATGGCCGATTGCACAGAAAGCTGAAAGGACAGGAGAACCTTGAATGGCTAAATGTGTGTCCCTCACGAAAGCATGCCATAAAAGACAATATACAATATGTTCAATCTCTTCTCTGTCCAACCCAAACTTTATGAGTGCTGCTGGCGCAGCGGCGTAGACGCAGGAATGTGAAGGACTGTAAAAACGGACGGTGAATTACATCACCAGGGAGCTGCTGATTGGCTCTGACCCCCAGCAAAGAGGCATCTAATTGGTTACTGACCTTTAAAAGAGAGGGCTCATCTGCTTGCTGGGTTTGGACCAATCACATTGATTGCTAAGGACTGAAACACAGACATCAGCAATCAATGACTGAAAGACACATTGGGGTGTCTGCAATTGATTTGACTGCATCTGTGTCACTGCGGTGTGTGTGCGCGCATGTGTATCTGAGCAAAACTCTTGGACTCAGATATGAATTGAATGCAAAAATACACCTGCTCCTGCTTAAATTACAAATTGTGGCTTCAGCTGAGAAGAGTGTCACACCCCCACACTGAGACACTGTAGGCTGCCCTGTTTGCCAAGATTAATTTCAGGTGTTGGGTATAAAAATGTCTCAGCCCACAGGAAGTGAAAAACAAATTCTACACCGAAACACAAAGTGTATAGCTGTGAGAGTGCTGTGCAGTGAGGGAAGTTTTACTATAAAATGGCTGAACCATGTACCTCTATCTCTGCTTACAGGAGCTCATATGATGGAAAGAGACAGAACTTAAAGACAGAAATTAAGTTTAACGTTAGACTGAAAGAGCACAAAATGTGAAGGTCAGATTAATGACATTGAAGGATGAAAAATGACATGAAAATGCAGCATACAATTACAACAAAGCTTCTTACTAAGGTACTGGGCCACCATGAGCTGCCACTAGCTTTGGTGCCTCTTGGCATGTACTACAAGGCCAAAACAATCTGTGGAAATCCCAGTTTTACACCCAAACGTTACTGATGAAGCTCTTATTTCAAAACAGTACAAGTCTCCACTCTTCTGGGAACCAGGGCTGTAAATCATAAGTTTCATCACGTACAATCATACGATATTATATCCTATTCAATGGACAACAATTCAATGTTTGCCGATATCACAAAGTCTGCTACAGTACAATTTTCATTCGATTCGATTCAGGAGCCAGCGATCAATATGAGACAATATCATCTGCTGATTTAACACAATCACTTCCGTTCATATCAAATCACAAAACAGCAACTACAATATCATTTGACATCATTTGACCCTGACCTCAACCAGACATTTAAATGAAAAACAATCTTCTCTTCTAATAAAAAATAAACCTCCTGTTCACTACAAAGTGTCACATTATGATATACTGAACTTTACATTTTTCACATTCTATAAACTGAAAGAATATTAAATTCCCTGTTTACATTGAAGCAGCATATTGTGTAAACCTGACTCCTTTTTAGAGTCTCAAACTAAATATTTTTAGAACTTAGTACACAATACACCTTCAGATATAGGCGACATTTTTCCTCATCAAATCACCACTCGTATTTTGTTTGGAGGCGTGTGCGCTCAGGCAGAGAAAGACGTGCCAGGGGAATTTCAAACTAAAG
Source organism: Lates japonicus (assembly GCA_033238685.1). Classification (NCBI taxonomy): domain Eukaryota; kingdom Metazoa; phylum Chordata; class Actinopteri; family Centropomidae; genus Lates; species Lates japonicus. The sequence continues at coordinate 2,983,308 of BRZM01000022.1, read as the reverse complement.
GTAGGGCTTACAAATGATTATATTGTGATGGACTGTGGTGTTATACATTATGTAGTGAAGAAATGCTGTTAAATGCAGACTGTTAAGTTGAAGTACTCTTATTCCAGGGTTAATGAATGTGTTGCCAGCTTAGTCACAGTGAAGCCTGTCTGTCAGCTGCCTGTACTCAGCTGGGAGCCGGGTATGAGATGGTCTTTTCACAGAAAAAGGAGCGGAATGTGAGTCGATGTAGCTAGTGGCTAGCACAGAGAAAAAATTGGGGGTTTTTGATTTTTTTTTTCAGTGTTGGCTACAGCCCACAGAAGCCTGCGTTATGGCGCTTAATAAAAGTTGTGGTGAAACCAGCTGACGTCTCCGCGCTTGCTTGGTGAGGGATGTTACAACATGTATGATGTCTGATTGATGTTTTCATTGTGGATCGATGCTATGGGATGATTGATCATTGAATAGATGTATCGTTGCCTGCCTGCCTTTTTTGCAAAATTTTTCTTTTAAATTGTCACCCAGTCACAGTTTTGGCCTAACAGCAGAAATGTGTTTCTACTGAAATGGCTCCTGATGTCTCTCAAATGAATGTAAGGTAATACAAACATCTGGACCGTGATTTTCCTGAAACATGCAGTGCAGGCAGCAGATTTTGTCTCAACATTTATTCTGTCAGAATGAAAGCACGTGTTTTCAACATTGGGCCAGAATGTTGTGTAACTTTTGTGACAAGTAAAACTTTTTGCTGAGACACACTGCACATCTGACCTCAACTCATAGCTCTGAGCGTTTAAAAAAAGGGGAGGGACAAAAAAAAACACAAAAACATTAGTTCAACCCATGTAACTGCAAACCTCTATATTTAAAAATGGAGTGACAGTTGTGTCAAAACCACAGAAAAACTTAAAGCACTAATGTTAGACTGAGAGCTGAAGGGCGAAAGACAAGCAGAATAATGACTGGACAAGGATGGAGAGAGTTGAAAACAGACAATGGTGAATGACAGCCAGAGGGGAGAGACCCAACTCCAGAATAGAAACACAATTATAAAATCGAAAAATCTCTTCCTGTCCCTTTCCCAGGACAGAGCCTCATGTTCGCCCCAGCACTGAGCCCAGTCTAGTTCAGTCTCTTCATCCACACATGTCACATACTGTTTACATATGGCCATGCATCATACTTGAATAGGTTTAATACAGTTGACATGTTCCTGACATGCTGTATCTCTGCCTGGCTCCAAAACAGAAAAATGCTAATGTAAAAAAATACAGACACGGACTCCCATGGCGAACACACACATCCATCCCTATAGACTCACTCTCAGTAGACACGGCCAGATACCTCATCGCAGGATCATGAAATATAACATATACAAACAGACAGACAGAGGTAAAGTCACAGACAAATATGGTGACGCACAAGGAAACACAAGTGCATCTATCAACGTCAGTTACCTTTACCATATCACATGCATTCACACCTGAAGTGAAACAGATGATGTTGCTATAGCAACAAATGTGATACATTAGCACATTCTGTGGTAATAAAAACAACAACACAGAAAAAAAATAAATAAATAAGAGAAAAAAAAAATCATACAATGTCGGAACATGTCCATCAACATTATTAATCATCAGTACGCCTACTGTTGCTTGCTCTTTGGAGATTTATTATCCTCATGTCTGCCCACACGCATCATGCAGATTTCTCTCATTAGTACATAACATTTGTGCAGCCTCCCGCTATGTCTCCAGCTAAGGTATACCACATCAACTACACGCCTTTAGCACTGCAGCAGGAAAAATGTACATCATTTCACAGTACATCCCCACTGTTGAGATTCAACATCTTAATAGAGCTTTAAATGTCTACTGAGTGGATACAGATAAATTGTATTTATATAGATTACAGTTCTAAAAGCACACTCTCTGCCCCTAGAGGCCATGTAGCTTGTCACACCCAACTGGACTGGTAGACTATAGTGGTTTGAACTAACCGACTGGAAATGTGAGCAAATGAAATGCTTTTCATGTTAAATCCTTCCTATAAAACTAATGAGGAGGGTTTTATCTCACTGACAGATATTTGAGATTTGTCGTTTGTGCAATTATATGTATGAACCACATTAGCATTGTTAGTGTAAATGTCATTACTATAACAGCAGATTGCTAAATTATTTCAGTCAAATTGAAGAGGTAAAGTTACAATAGTTGTGTTGAGACTGCATACACACAAATATGTGTGTGCAGTAGTTAATTCCAATGACGCAACACGGCTGATATTGACCTCATTAAATTGAACAAATATTGGCCAGAGGTGATCACTGGCTACAGAGGTTAGCTCATGTTATTAGGCGCCCATTTGACTGGTAGTGCTTATCAGTTAACTCATATAGGAATTTAACGATATTATCAATTTCACGATATCGCGAGAACAAACGAGACGAAGCCTTTGAAACTGGGGATGCTCCATCATCTTTTAGATCTGACGTGTGGAAGCATTTCGGTTTCCCCGTGTCACGAAATGACAGAAGGGAAAAGGTGACGGATAAACTGCACTTCATTTGCCTTTTAGTAAAATACTGCAATAAATATTGTATTGTGAACTTGTTATCAAGGTATTATCGTATCGTTAGATTTTTGACATCGTTACTGTGTAGCAGTGTTGTGCTGTTATCTTCTTTGAGCTGTTATTGGACTGAAAGAGTCTTTGCATGTTTGCCTACTTGTTGTTAACTTGTTGGACTGTGAAGTTGCTGACTCAAGGTCACTACTGTTTCCTTTCATGCACACACATGAACATTGTTAGAGTGAACGACCCAGAGACTAATAAAGAGCTAACTGTCAGCCATTCTTGTAACACTGATTCACATAACATACTGTTTCTTAGCCGCTATTACGATTCTTAAAACACAATTGTCTAGAACAATATAATTCCAAACTGCACAAGCCAGTACAAATGTTAATGCATATCTCACCCAGTCTGCATCAGTGAGAACAGAGTCTACAAAGACTCTAACATTTTCATCTAAATATCAGCTATGTCAGGCAAAACTCAACAGTTTTGGAGTGGCAGTGGTAAAAATTTCTCACTTAGTTACAGGCTTATTTGATGCAAACTTAAAATTGCATAAGGAAATACAGTTTTAATCAAAATTTCAGGCTTTAGAAGGCAGTCAGTTCACAAAAGGCTATCATACCTGAGGCCTGTGTTCATACAGAAATGATATGGGTTTCGTTGGGGTTGGGCTCGAATTGTCATGGTCAAGCATGGAGTCCTTAACTTTTCACCTCCAGCAGAGCAGTAGAGGGTTACTTGAAAGTCTTGACTTGAAGTCAGAGTGAACAGGAGTGGAAAGGTTCATATTCCATTTCACCCTTTGAGTGCACGTATGTAGTATTTGAAAGCGCTGTGAAGTTACAGTTAAAAGCATAAAAAACATCTCTTACATGGCACAAGGGTACCGTGAATGTTGAAACCTGTTATTAATCCATTTATCAGCTAGAGTGCAGGTGTGAGTTTGCTTGCGTCCTGGTGTGCTAATGGTTGTGTGGTTATGGACGGGCGTGTATGTGTGTCATTGTTGCGTGTGCAAGTGTGTCACCTTGCTGTCCACGATGAGGTTGCGGATGCAGCCGGTGAAGTGTTTATGCTGAAGCTGCGGGTAGATGTAGGGGATGTCCTCATTCACACCACCAAGCTGCAGCACCTGGCTCATGTTCAGGTGTCTAAAACACATAAAGGGATGGATACACACATCTACTAACAGGCTCTACTGACAATCAGGTATAATAGTACACTCAGTACAAGCTGTAAGCAATACCCCTGTCATTTGGATACAATTAGAATGACTTGAAAATCAAAAGCAACAGAGTGGAAGTGTTGACACATTTGAACTAATTAAGATTTCAACACATCATTACTGACATTTTTGTGGCCACTGTGGCAGTATAATCTGTATTTAACACTGAAAATCAAACATGACAACCACAGCTTTAAGATGAAGACCACAATGCCATTAAAAGGTAAAAAGAACCCATACTCCACTTATCAAGTTTCATCAAGTCTCGATAAAGTTTTAAAACAGTAAAAGCTGACATGTAATGTTATGTAAAGTGTAATGTGTGTATATGAGCCCATGCCCAAAAAGTATGGTGCAAAAGTCTATATATTCTATGAGGAAAACTAATTTATTGTCTTATTCTCATACCTGTTCATAACTGACAATTGTGCTAGGGCTATGGGTAAACATCCACACTATCATCATTAGTTAACTACTAGAAAGAAGTAGAGTAGGTTGTTCTTCTTTTCACCACACATTTTATATTAAACTGCTCCATTTGCGTTTAATACTTAGCTAGAATAGAATAGATCTTTATTGTCACTGTTTTTTCAAAACAATGAAACACCATTTAGCAACGCTTAGAATGACAGCACAGATGAATATAAAATGTCAAAAAGAATAAAATTAAGTTAAATAAGAATAATTAATACAAAAATAGAGATGAGATAAAAGTAAAGTACAACAGACATTAACACAACACAATGAGGTAGTGTGTATATAGTGGTCTAGTGCAAAATGATAGGATGTAAAGTGCGGAGTCAGTTAACCCTGACAGACATTTTCCTATGTATCCCCATGTTCGTCAAAAGTATAGGTGTCTATGTGTACGTTCAGGTGTTTGTGTGTACCTGTCAGTGTTGGGTGTAACGCCCGTAACTTCACAGGAAGAGTGGTCTTCGGTGGTCAACCAGCTGCCCAGACCCTCCATTTCCATCACTGCTGCCCCCGAACAGCGATCTAGGGTGAAACGCACTTCCTGCACGGAGCACACAAACAAGGACATATATACAACTATATACAACTAATGTCATGTTATCAGAGAAATCAAATGCATTACTAAAGTCCCCTAATTCTCTGCCTTATAGTGAGTGTAGCTCCTGTTGATCTTCTACTATTATTAATATTGTGGTAGCTGCCTTCAGTGCATATTACTTTGCTGCTGTTTGCTATGTCTCCTGCTAACGCGCCAAAAATCATGTTCCAGTAGATGTGCAATTAGTGTAGAATGTGGTGGTTGACTAGAAACCATGACAACCTATTTCCAATCAGCTAGTCATTTAGCCTGTCTACTGTTTAACTCGTGTTTAACACTGTTCTGCACTATAAATGGTACTGTAAATAGTAAAGTAAAAAAGGTGAAAACAAAATACCACACAACACAACTAACAAACAAGAGACAGGTAACATTAAAGTTGTTAGACATTCATTTTCATCTAATCTTTTTTAGACATAAGGTTAATTCTATTCTATCTATCTAATATTTACTACTACTACTATGTACTTATTTCACATTTGTGATAAAAGAGTTTATTTGTCGCCAGAATACAACCAAGGAAAACTTAGAGCAGAAGAAAATATCTGTCAGGTATTAGTGTATATGTAACAATATTTTTGTATCATTATTTTAAGTCTCTTACTTTTTTTAGTCTGTTTGTGCAAGTTAACCAAGTTGGATTAACTCAACTCTCAACTGCACAAACTTGTCATTATATATACATTATATATACATCTTCCTTCCAAACTGATTAACATCACCGCCTCATTAGTAGATGCATTTTCATGAGCATAATCAACACCCCTCACATTGCTGTACAGAGCTACCTGCTCCACTCCATTTTTAGGCGAGACTAAAAACATCAAAAAAAGTCAAAGAAAATATGAATACAGCTGCCAATGACATGTCATGAGAGCTGAGCTGTACTGTGAAAGAAATTAAGAGTGAAGAGGAGATGACAGTAACAAGAGACAGGCAAGAGAATGTCATACAACAGGCTTTGTTAAACTGTCGGGTAAAACTGAAGATGTTCTCCTGGACAGTGACTTGCATAAAGACGCTGGAACAGTGTGAGCTGTGTAATTTGCCATACCAAAATATCCCAGTAAAATCATGAATTTGACCTTACTTGTGGCATAATTAACTCAATACAGTAAATGAAAAAGGTATGTCTGCCACTTCAAGCCCTTACTCTTACTTTAAAATCAGCATTAACAGGAGGTACTGTACTGTCTATATAAGGTCTCACAGCTTACAATGCATATGAAGCATGAGGTTGAAGGAAGTGCCTACAGAGCTCAGAGACAGGACTCTGTGAGGCACAGGCTACAAAAAAACTCTCTGCTGCACTGAAGGTTCCTAAGAGCACAGTGGGCTCCGCAAGTCTCAAATGGAAGAAGCCTGAAACAATCAGAATTTGTCCTAAAGCTTGCTGCCTGGCCAACCTGAGCAATCAAGGTAGACGGGGCTCTGGAAAGTTCTCCCATCTCCACACAGGATCTCTGGAGCTCAGCCAGAGTGACCATCAGATTCTTGGTCACCTCTCCTACCAAGGCCATCTCTCCTGACTGCTCAGTTTGGCGGCCAGTTCTAGGACAAGTCTTGGTTGTTTCAAACATCCTCCATTTAAACTCTCTGTGGGCTCTGTGCTCTTTGGAACCTTAAATGCAGCACAATCCTGTCTCTGAGCTCTGCAGACATACTCATCATCAGCTATGAGATATTATATAGACGCAGGTGTGTGTCTTTCCAGATCATGTCCAATCCATTGAATTTACCACATGGGGAACTCCAATCAAGGTGTAGAAACATCTCAAAGATGATCCAGAGAAACAGGAGGCACCTCATAGCAAAGGGTCTGAATACTTATCACTCAATGTGCTATTTCAGTTTTTCCTTTTTAATAAATTTAGTGAATGTGAAGTAAATGGGGTCCGAATACTTTCTGAATGCACTGTATACTGTGCAGTTGCTCTCTCTGAGAAGCACAACCTTTTGTTAGGTAATATCTGATTCATGGCTAAACTCCTTTGTATAATATCAGGAGAACACTGCTCACGGTGAGATTCTTAGCTGCTGAATTGTGCAGTAAATTACAGCAGCTCTGTTCTTGCGGCTTTTGATCTCATGCTGTCACACAACCAGGTTAGCTAAGCTGCCGCTGATTATTCAGGACAAATGAATAGATTCACATGTGATTTAGAATAATACCATTGTGATGCAGAATAATCCCTCCTGTAACAACAAAATACTCAATGCATTCTTGTATTCAAGTGATTCAGAATAATGCTGCTGTATTACTCAAAGTCTAGGAACATTCATGTATTCATTTGGCTGCTCTCATTCTCAGTATTGAGCAAACGTAGTATGTGTTCATGCTTGTGTCAATGTGCAGTTGACTTTTTTTTCTCTCTTTCATTCAAAATAGAATAAAATAAAATATAAAAACAAACACAACTGGTGAGTTTTTTAACAATTACCGCGTGGAACTGAACTGAACTTTTTGGTAAAGGACACAAATTATGAACAAAAACGCACACACATTTAAGTGGCAGTCCAGTAGCGAGGCAAAGTTCCTGATGGCATGGCCTTTATTAAAATGGTTATCCTGCACTTAAGTACACTGTAAGCAGTGTTGCTCTGAAAAAGGGGTGCCATTAGTGGTCTTTGAGTAAGCTGCTATGTGAAGTAAATTTAATTGTGACATAAATGTAATTATTCAATTTTAGGTTTTACAAAGGCTTTTGATGCTGCTGAATATGAACAAGGCTTTTATTTTGGCAGAGTGCGGACAAAAATCTGACTCTGTCCTGTGCTTTTACTGAAGTGGTCCTCATCTACAGTATTATGGGTTGATTTTCCCAAAACAAAATTGAGATGGAGCCAGTCCAGCTGCTTTAAAGTGTCCTGAGCTCAGAATGAGGCTGTAAGGATTGAAGCTTTCAGACTCTATATCAAAGACTAAAAGACTAAAAATAGGATCACTGACTGTACTCTTGATATTTAAGAGGGACAAGAGCTATAGGGCAATGGTTATGTGTGGGTCCTTGGAGGTAAAGAGCTCTGGGCGGTCCTCAGTCAAATGAAGATTAGCTTAATTTCACCCTAATTTAATTCACCTGAAATGAGCCTGAGTAGAGAATGTCAAAGGAGGATCATTGCAATCATTTGTCTCACTCTCACCACTATTATCTCCCTTTCTACTGTACAGTTCTGCAATGCTAAATTACCGCCTAACTACTTCCCCATTTGGATCCCTGGGACATAACTGTATCGAGTGGGTCTGCATGGGGCTAAATGGGTGATATTTGGAGTTCATGAGAGGGAATAATTTTGGAGCCCCAAGTGTGAAGTTGCAGTGGATAAAAGTGTGATTATGTTAAGTGTTCCTAACAATGACAGAACTGTTATTTCATTTGCCCAGAACAGAATGGCCTGATCAAACATGTTCCTTGCCACTAGGCTTCAGAGTTGATTCAACAGGTAGAATTTATTTTGGTCTCACTATATCCTGTGTATCAACTAAGGTTCAGAGTAGGCATGGCACGATGTGACAATTTCATATCACGATTATCCTGGCCAAGATAATTATAATAATATTGCGACAAAACACACTGAAATCACTCTACATTGCATTTGGGGGGGGGGGGGGGGGGGGGGTTGAACATCCTGTTAACTGGAACCCAATCAAACAGTCATTATAAATCATGAGGTCCCCCTGCAAAAGTAAAGGAAAACAAATAAAAAATTGTAGCTTTATACGTCTATAACAGGCTACGTCAAATGAGAAGATGGATAAATAAATTCTAATCGCTCTGAACTGTTCCTCATGGGCTGTGGCCAAACTAACTTTCTAACCCTAACCCTAACAAACTACATTTCAGTCAATTCACTGGAGACCGCGGAGCTATTTGCGGTTTAGCTACATAGCTAACATTACCTGGCTAACATTAGCTTAATTCACCGGTGACCAAAACAGCATTATGACGTAAAAAAACGTTCAGATAACCGCCGACGTTAGTATAAATGAACCAACACTTGCTATGTTGAGTAACTGACAGTGACGTTAATTTTACCTGGAGTTCTTTGTTTTGGAATCCATAGTATTTCCACACATCTGATTTAACTTTGTCTTGTGGGGGATATAGCGAGCAAACCGAGCCTTCAGCCATGGTGACAGGTTTAACATTTTGGAAAGAGTGGAGAGATGCAGCTCCCCCCTGTGGCAGTTCAAAATAAATCAATACAGGACTGTATGTTGGCTAGACAACTTTTTAAAGTCATTCGTGAGGATATTAACGATTATTCCCCTTCACGATTATTCCGATGATGGAAATTCACTTCGCTCAACTTTTTTTTAAATCGCGATGGGCGATAAAATAGTCCCATCCTTAGTTCAGAGTGCATCAAATATGGCCAAAACATAAATGATGTATGAGTGTGTTCATGTAAATGGGATGAATACCAGAACATAAGCATTGTCAAATAACATAGAGTAGAATTCCAGGCTTGTCACCTGCAAGATGTAAAACTGAACTGCAGGGGAAGCTTATGATTCATGGTGATGGATGTCCAGTAAGTGTAAAACTGCTGCTTCATCAAGCCAATGCAGGTGCAGTTCAACTCCACAACCATACTGTGTTAGTGGTTTATTGGCTTCTTTGCGTCATCCAGAAATATATTAAGTAGTGGTGTCCTCTACTTTATGATATTTCTTTATGCCAACAGTGTGTGTAATCTCAAAGGACAAAGTAGCAGCAGCTGTACCTGAACACCTCTCAGTGGCAGCTCATAGATGATCACAAAGCAAAACAGAAAGCAGTTGCACACTTGTATTTCTTTTCTTGCATCAGTACAGTAGGTGGGGCATTGAGCTGTTTGTGACATGCTAAATTGTTGGCCATTTTACATTTATTTGAAAGTCAGAGGAAGTCAAAAAAGATTTTAATACAGGAAAACAATTCTTGAATTTAATTTGAATTTAACTGAAAGGAAGAAGGACAAAAAAACAACATGTTTTTCATCCTCCAGTGTACTTCAGTGTGAATATACTTGAAGCTTATTCATTAAATAAATGGCGGCTGGTGTTAGATGGGTGAAGCGTCCCACCTTGCTGTTGCTGCGGACATCCAGCCGATGCCAGCGCCTGTCTGCCACGTTCACGTTGCCTGGCAACTGTAGCACCACTGTGCCAGAGCCATGGTTGATTTTCAAGGTGGGGGTCCCATCTATTAGCTCTAGATGGAGAGAGAGAGAGAGAGAGAGAGGAAAAGACAGGGAAGATTGGTGAGGGGTGAGATTACTTTCTTTGAAATCATTAAGTTTGAATAAATACTGAGTTTTGACAGCTGCTACCGATATTTTGGCTTGATGACAACCGATATTTGACGCTGATGCAAGTCTCTAAAACACCACTGACATCACTGTAACTGATTGATGGGTGACAAAGAATTAAGTGGTGTGTAAAGTGTCATATATTATACAGGCACACACTGACAGTGTGGTACATAACTCACCAAATTGCTGATATTCACTCTGTATATTAACGTTAAAGAGGATTATTACACAGAGCCTGTCGTTACGTAGTCACTTTCTTCACATTTCATGGCAGCCAACAAACATCAGACAAAAGTTATTCAATTCTATTTTCTGACTTACTCAAATGGGAAATTAAAAGTTAATGAAGTGGTTAAGACTGCTTGTGTGTTCAGCACCATATGTAAGGGATTATGGAGGCGCATGTCTACCAAGTAGCATTGGCAATCCATCATCATGCATGCTGAACTTCAAAAGTTCATGCAGACACATGACACTGAACACTAAGCATCTTATTGTTTGGCTGCAGTGACTGCTCACTTCATGCAACAGTAGCCTCCTACTTAGAGACTGAATCAGAACTAAGACACAAATTTCAATTTCTGGACTTTTTTGTCCTCTAATGCTTTCCATAGAGAGTTCAAATATTCTCCTGGGTCTATTTTTATGAGAAAAAAATTTTTTTGTTTGTCTTCCTGTTGCTATGATTGCCCATGAAATGACTGCCACAGTCAGAAGCTGCCTCGACTAATGCCATCCATCATGTTAGAGTAGTGCAGTCTTTCCTGACATGACTATCATGCAGCTGATCGTTACATTAAGACCTGTTCCGCCTTTTCATCAGTCAACAGTCTGTGGCAGCGAGGACAAAAAGTAAACTTCCTGTGAAAAGCCTGATCTGAAAGGAGTGATGTATTTACATTCAAGAAGTGTAGAAAAAAAAAACGACCACTGTGACTGCAGTGACTTCACAAAAAAATGTGTTGTAATTATGTTGTTTTGAAATTATGGCTTATGTCAAGACTGTAGTGTGTCTCTGTTGGCTGTATTCAATTAAAAATAATAATAGGCCGTCACAGTTCATGTCCAATAGTTCATTGTTCCCAATTTTCCCCACTGCCACCCTGAAACTACACTCCCACACACACACACACACACTGCCAGAATCAGGGATTCAGTTTCCACTAAAGCATTTGTTCTCATGTTTCATGTTGAGGACTCCCATTTGGCAGTTTCCTGGTTAATTCCTAGTCTGGGAAACCGAGGTGGTTACAGTATATAGTAGAATTTAGAGCTGGAAAACTGGAGACAAAACTCCAGTGTGAATTTCGCTAACTTCTGCACTATGACATTTGTCTTCATGTTTGAGTCAGTAGAAGTTGGAAGTCAAAAGAGGCTGACAAAAATCAAATTCCCCTCTCACTGCTGTTCAATCCGCTGTGTGTCTGACTTCAGCTGAGCTTTCGTCATCCCTCTTGCTGCATCTCTTGCAGTGTCAGTCTGTCTGTCAGTGCTCTTTCATCTCCCGTCTCTCTTTTACCTCCTGCCTTGCTTCGCTCTTTCATTAAGTTTTTCACCATAACTGACATTTTCACATTGTGCCGCTTTCAAATAATTCACAAACACTTTCTACTGACAGTCTGCCTTTTAACAGTGCCTTTATGGAACTGCTTTTGGTGTTTCTATCACGCTTACTTATGATATGTATCAAGACGTGCTGATCCTTAATGTTTGTGTGCAATAACATCATCACCACCTTCTCAAATGATTTCATGTGATGGATCTTACTGCATCTTCACCTTGAGCGAGAAGAAATTAGGTGTTGTTGAGCACATGAGATGCTGCTCTTCTCTAATTGCCTTGTCAAAGCTGAGATGTGCCTTTGTGATGAGTGTCCCATACTTCATTATGCTGCCTCTCATATAGGTAACCAAAAAAAACAAAAAAAAAAACAAAACAAAAATCCAATGCCCTGGCAGTGTCATTTTTTAAGCCACAGTGAGTGCAAGTTTGTTGTTAGCCTCTCTTTGCCTCTCAACTTTTCTTCAATTACCTGCAAGTTGATTTATCCCGCTCTGGCTGTAAGATGAGTTGCTGCTGCACTTCAGGAATGATCCAATTAATTTTAATATATTGGCAGAGGCCAGACAATTGACCAGAAAGAAGAGAGTAAATTCGATATATCAGTTCAATCCAAAACCTCCCTCCTTTGTTTAACTTATCCGCTGTCGTCTTTAGACTCTACCTCACTCTAACCCCCAGCTCTTGGTTACCTCATTCATTCCCTTCTCTCATTTGCTGTCAGCCTGGGACCCTTCACCTTTTCTTTTTTTTTTTTTTCATCTTTATCTCACTCATCTCAGTCTTTCAATTTCCATTCTTCACACTGCCCCCTCCCCACTGTCAGGGGAATTTCTTTCTTTCTTGAACCCCAGTGTGTGCTAACGCTATCACCCCCAATCCTCCTTTTACACCCTCACTGGGGAAGCAAGATATGTTGGAGCTGGCAGATACACTCAGAGGCACAAAGGACACCTGCACAAGCCTAACCAAAAAAAAAAAAAAACTTTTGGCAGATGTGTCTACGTGCACACATGACTGAGTGTAGATCCATACTGACACATGTATGCTAGACGTAGGCCTGTGCACACTCACGCAGACAGACAGACACCCAAAAGTGGTTAAAAGGTAGACTGACCAACTGATGGCCTGGCACGGCTAAGGAGCGTTCTTGTCGAGATTGACGTGACATTATCCCAGGAGATGAAGACAGACTTCAGTGGTCTCAAAGGAGGAATGCAGGGAGAAGAGAAGTGAGGCAGCGAGAAGAGAGAGAACAAGAGGCGAGGGGGAGCGACAAGGAGCTGTAAGAGTCAAAAGTAACGCAGGGAGGAAAAAGGAGGAGGATGTCGAGGAGAGAAGGAAAAAGAGTGGAGATTTAAAGAGGAGAGATTAGGGGCGAGGAGAATTTAGAACAAAGCTGGGAAGAAGGCCAAGCTGTGAGATGGCAGGTGACAGGTGGGGATGATGGACAGTGAGGGTAATAAATGAGAAATGAACAGTGTAGGGAAAACAAAAGGGAGAGTCAGACGGTGACAAGAAGAAGAGAACATGAGGACGGATCAAAGAGAGGACAAATAGAAAGCAGATGGAGGAAGCAAAGAAAGAAAGAATCTGAGTTGAGGATATGCCCCAGTGCTCTAACTCCATCAAACGAGTGTGAATGAAGTCTATGATTCACTTGATTCATTTTTATATTATCTCTGTTAATGAGCTAAACAAGCTTGCAGCAATTAAAGCCGCGTAAGTTCAAATGTTTTGTTGTTTCAAACAAAGAATTTTATGAGTGTAAATTATTCATCAAGGATGATTCCCAAAATCTGCAATGAAACAGGGGCACAGGATTTTACCCTGTGCTGTCTTTGTGTTATCCAGAAACTATGAGATGTGGGACTGGAAACCAGACAGATCCTGTCTGTCAGCTCTAATCATATAAATATCACTAACCAGTTCTGTTATTGTTAACCCATTCAACCAGGGTAAATGAATACAAAACATATAGTAAACAAATATTAAAAGTTACCTGACTACAACATACAATGGCATCAAATGTGCATCACGCGTCCAATATAACCACGGGATTCCTGACAAGTGTGAATGAGCCAGTTTTGATCTCACAACTATGTGTATTTTAGCTAATCAGAGTCATTCTAAATTGACAAGCACATGCCCTCTATTTTCGTACTGCGACACCCTCATTTCTCTTTATGAGGAAATAAATTTGCCAAGAGGTGTATCATAGAGAAAGTGGTGAAGTTAGTTGAGCAGCATAGTGTTCGAGGTGGAAGCCAAAAAAAGTACATTTCAAGTGTTTGCTCGGGAGTGGTAAATAAAGACATAAATAAAAATTAGGCTTGAGCTGCAATAACCAGGGCAATGAATGTTGTTTCCCCTGAGATATGGACTGTGGTTCAGGTAAAAAAAAAGATTTTTTTTTTACATTTAAGTTGATGTGAAAAAAAAAAGAAAATAAAAAGACAAAAACAAGTGGAGGACAACAACCACCTGATCTCTCGGCCCAAGAAATGCTGACATCAAGCCTGGACTTGCACCCACAGGTAATTTATATCATAACTGTAAGATGATATTTGCAACTGCCTGTGTTTTGTGTAATTAACGATCATGATGCAATATCTTCCAGCAAAGATAGATATGCCATCTTAGCGACTGCTCAGAATCTTATCTATACCCCGCATTCCTTTAAATAGGCCACCAATTATAGTAAAGTCAATTTAAAAAGATGAAAACCAAAACTGTTACATTTCAATATAGACATTCACATGTGCTCCACGGAAAGCTAGGACTGGAACACTTTTTATAGTTGAATATTTTGATTATGACAATAATTGATGAGGATGAAATGGCATCAATTTGTTGGTTATTCAATACATTTTGCTGATTCATTAGTAAATCAACAGTTTTAAATGTTGTCTATTAAAGCCTTTTTAATAAATGTGCTATGCATTTAATTCTTCTAAGACAGCCAGGTCTTCATCATCTGAGGAAGTCCTAAATTTGTTCCCAGGGTACAAACAAATTCAGATAAGGACAGTTTAAGCACAGGTCTGCGTGTACACACTGTAATGAGGCCCAATGAATTTACCCAAAGAAGCAACCAAAATAGTACCCACAGCTTGATTTAGCTTAAAAGCCGCTGCACAAAAGAACCGTATTTTCTCATCAGCAATATATTTTCTGCTCTTCCTCCATTAATTTGCAGCTGGGAGATAATTCTGATGCATTTTTACCAGAGCTGTTACTCTCTAGTCAACACAACTTTCTCAATTTCTCATTTCATTTGTGGCACTCCTATAAAATAATGCATATGATTAACATGAAGCTGCTGCCTGCTGGTTACATTTAAAAAATTAAATACACATCTGTTGCATTATTATGAATGATTATATCATATGAAAGATAAATACATATTTCCTTTTTTATAAAGCAACATCTAGGAAATCTCAGTGAAGCAAAGCGGGCTCTAATAAACACTTAAAAACATTATATTCTTGACAAATGATGAAGCTCAACAAATGAACAGCAAAACTCAAACAACAGGCAGAACTCAAATGACAACCAAGTAAATCAGGGAAATCTAGATAAATCCGATGTTTTCACCGCGACAGACCAGCTCTCCAGGATTTGTCCCTCAGAGTTTGTCCCTCTTGTCCAATGCATGTGGGAAAACCTTCACAAAAGGATATACAACTGAGAAAAAGAAAATATATTTCTGAGGGCGACCTGATAGCCAAATGGTTAGGGTGCGGACCACATGGGCCTCAGTGCCCTGAGCAGCTGGTCCCCTGTTCGACTCCTGATCTGGCCGGACCCTTACTGTGCGTCATTCCCCTACTCTCTCTCTCCCCGTTTCCTGTCTTCTCTTCACTGTCCTATTAATTAAAGGCATAAAAAGGCCCAAAAAATAATAAAAAAAACAAACAAAGGAAATTATATTTCTTTTAATTTGAAGAGTTCCATTCAACTGCAAAGTAGAACGTGCTTTGGCAAAGTTAAATGGAAATGAAGTGAAATGGACAAAGAAATGAGGCTAGCTGGGAATGCAACAGGCTGGGAGACCAAATGGGTGCATCTTCATAGGGCCTTTTAAATGCTCTGAGTGTACAAGGGTTAGGACAAGACTTTGCTCTTAAAGGACTCATCCACATGACCAGGCTTCTTTTCTGCTACTCATACGTAATTCATTACCTCCTACTCTGAGACAGACAAGAAGGAGAGAGAGAGAGAGAGAGAGAGAGAGAGAGAGAGAGAGAGAGAGAGAGCTTGAACTCCCACAGAGTTGGGGCTCTTAAATATAAAAAATGTCCTCCTCCTCTGACGGCCTGGGGATACACAGAAGTCAAACTGCGAGCATATGGACTGCATAACCAGCATTACAAATCATACTGCTACACACATATATCCAACCATCATCCACCCACCCACACACACACACACACCCACACACACCCACACACACAGAAGCAGTCACATATACACTAATGCCCACAGAAGTCAGCCTGTGTACAAATCAGCAGGCGATGCAGCAAGTGCAGAGCAGAGAGCTTCGTGTATAAACGATCTGTCAGCTAGCTAGCCAGCCCCGCAGCCAACACATATTGGATCTCTGCATCCAGCAGCAGTTCCTATTTGAAAGCCATTGCAGAGCCAAGCTGGGGGGTACTGCTACAAAACAACTCAGTGGAAAATGAACAGAACGCCAAAGTGAATGTGTGTGTGTTTATCTATGCTGTTGCTTGCTAGATCCCCTTTTCTTCCATTTATAGTCTTTATTCATCACTCAGTACCCCTCTCTGACAGTGATACCATATGAATAAATACCCAGCTGTATAAAATGTTGAGAATATGCTCTATTTGGTTCAAGAGAAGAGTTAAAAACAGACACACACTCATGCCAGTCCTTATCTGACCCCCTTCCGGCAAACTTTTTTCCATTCTGCAAGGGTGTTGTAATTACACAAATTTAATTTGTCTTGTTAATTTGTATATTGATTGGACAAGCACTGGCCTCTGGCTGGTAGTCTTTGCATGCATGTGTGTGTGTGCGTGTGTGTGTGTGTGTGTGTGTGTGTAGTCCAGCCTTTGCTCAGTACCCCAGAGCAGGTTCAAAGCTCCCAGCCATGTTTGTCATTTATTGCTGATCTCATGGACACAAATCATTAATGCGACAATCAATCTCACTAATACAAATTGAGGCCGAAGCGTGGCATTGCTGATCGTTGGCAGTCTCAGATGCTAAGTGAGGCAGTGCTATATTGTAGGTGTGGTACCAGGAGAACTGATAAAATATCTGTACTATATCTGTCTATGCTCTGACAACCTCCAAAAGTGTTTGAGAAAGGGCACTATTGCGCCTTTTTCTTTACTAATATCTGTTTAGTTTATTCAAAAGTTTTGCATTAAGAAACACGCAGCATGTAGATATGCAACAATCGAGATCACTGAAGGAACAGTTGACTGATGGTAAATATGTCATGGTCTCAGACATGTACCCATACTCTCTGTGTTTTCCTTAGCTCTTCCCCAATCTTGTGTTTCTTGTGTGTGTTTTTCTGCCCTTCTCTCTCTCTCTCTCTCACCTACACACCTGATCAACTCATCAGTGTTTGAACCCCGGCCTCTTCCACTCATCACCAAATCGTTCAGTCAGTCAGTACGACACGATACGACACGATAGGAGGTGCACCGCTTCCTAGCTTTAGTCACTTTTTTTTTCCTTTTTTTAAAACTCGATTCTAGTAGTTCAACTTTCAATCCTGTTTTTTCCCAGCTCACATCCTCGCTTTTCTCTCTCCTGCCTGCCCGCCCACAGTCACTCCTGTCAACTCAGTCCAGTCTAAACTCATCAATTAACTAATTAGTCTCTACAACCTTACAATTTATAGTTTTACAACGTTATTGGCAGGTGATCTCCTGGTTGCCTGGCAAACTAACACTCACAAATTCATTGCACCCGTCATAAAATTGTTCAGCAAATAAGCATATTTCCAAATTGTTAAAATATCTGCAGCCTAGGGTGATACCAAAAGCAGTCAATAAAAAAAGAAAAGAAAAGAAAAGAAAAAAAAAAGAGTTTTGGGGGCCTTTGGTCTGAAATTTCATGGCATACCGTATTCACTCATTTCCAAATGTGTATTTATACGGCTTAACCTATATCAATTCTAAAATCATCCATAACTGAACAGAAAGAGACATCACTTTCTTGAGCAGAGGTGGGATTTGTCTCTTTGCTGTGAACATAAGGATCATTTCTTTTCTTAGAAGATCAGGGGACAGACTAATTATCACTAGCACATTTAAAAGTCTTCCTTTCTATGCTGACAACAAATATACACATACGATAAATTGGATATGACTGAGGGTGACATAATCTTTCACACAACATTTCTAACTGATTGCAACAGAGGTATAAATACCTACTGTAAGTATATATTATACATCCGATTCACCAACGGAAACACCCCCAGAGGCAGGACAGGTGGCAGTGACAGTGTCAAAGTAAATGCCAGTCAGACAGGTGGCGGGCAGCTAGGACAGTGCCATACCCGTCAAAAATTTAATGTCAAAATGGAAGCCAGAAGTGTTCACCAGAAACTTAGCCAAGCAAATATACCCAGAGAAAGGATGCCATTGAATTTATCTACTAAATCAAATCTTATCTTGACAAGCTGGTACAAAGTCATAAAAAACCAACCCGCCCAGCTCTCAGCCAGGTTTTTATGGGCACATAAACAAAAAGAAGTCACCTCCTCTGGTGACAAAAACAACTGAATATTCATTAGAAATCTACACATGCCCGTACTTTGTTGTTAGCTGTAAATGCTCATTAGCTATTCTGGCGCTGGTAGTTGATGGTTTCCAGTCAAACTAACATAATGCCCAGGTAAATTAGTGCAAATACAATTTGCTGTAAGGGGTCATTTATTATTTGCATTCTCTCACAGTTGCTTTACAGCAGACTCTAGATAAGGCAACAAAAACAATTTAAAAAGCCACAGTTCCTGGAACAAGTCGTGATAATTATCAGAAGTGAAAACAGCTCAGTTAGGCTTGGTACAATTGCATTTATTTGTGGCTGGAGTTGCACGTCATGATCGGGCTTCTTTTTAAAGGTTGTTCTAACCCTTGAGTAAAAATATGAACAGGTTTGGAACGAAATATTATTCTTTGAAAAATGCTCTTTTGTACTGAGAATGTGGATGAAACCTCATGATGAGAGTGAAGAACAGAGAGAGATTAGGAACTTAACAAACTGACCCTGGAACTGTAAAACAGAGGCTGCCCTTAGCTCAAAATGTCTTAATGGAAAATTTAAGGCTTTAATAAATTAATAAGCAACATTTACATGTTGAAATGAATGATTTAAGGCAACATCCAATGTTCTGTCTTACTATGTAACACAAGAGGTCAGCTTAGGGATGGGTATTATTATGCCCTATACGCACACACACTACACCAGCTCTGTGTTATAACCATGTAATCTCTTCTCCCCCAGCATCCAAAGATTGGATATAGTACACAGCTACGTTCCCACTGTGTGTTTGTGTGCGTGTGTCTGTGAATGTCTTACACCTTCTCTGGCCTACACAGTAGGGCTGGCTTAGTACAGCTGCCCCGCGGCAGGATAAAGGGCTGGATGAGTGGGCGGCTTTGGAACAGCAAACCAGCATCTCAATAAGAAGCTGAAAGTCTCTATGTGGAAGTGTGTGTGCGTGTGTGTGTGTGTGTGTGGGTGTGTGTGTGTGTGTGTGGGTGCAGTGGGAAATATGACTAGGCTCACTGGCAACGCTAACAAGGCTTAGAATAATAAGGGTGATTTTATATCAAAATGCATGGGTGTCGCTCTAATAAGATCAAATCAGCAGTGTCGAGCAGTTGTGTAGAGTGACTGTCACTGCCTAATCCTCAGTCACTTTCGTCCAGTTCTCATACACACGAGGTCTCGACCTCGTGGTTTCTGTTCGTCTTCTAACAATCCTTAGTCTTCAGGCGAAAAGAGGTTGGGTGGTGAAGTACGGTGCATCTACAGTTTCGTTTCTGATTCTACCTTAATAATGACCCATTTTTCAATTGGTTGGTATGCTTTTTAATTGTCACCTGTTGTTTTGTCTTTTTCAACCTCCTCAAAAACCCAGTCGTACCAGACGTACAGGCACAATTCATCGAAACATATTCAAGCACAAAAATAGACAAGACGGATCTCTAAACCCCTCACGTACAGATAATCTCAAGCACTGACCAAGGGTCCCAGATTCACTCTGATTGTCGGTTTTGGGTGAATCAGAGTTAATCTTAAAATTCCTGTAATTGAGCCGGGCATTAAAGGTACTATATGGAAGGTTGAAAGTAACTATTATTAATGGTACTTTTTGTGCCGGTGTGAAAAGATTGTAATGTGACATTAAAAAATAGGCCTTTCAGCGACTTAATCGTTGCCTATAGCACCCTGTCCATTAGTTTCTATGTAAAGGACTGGGTCAGTGCCTTCCACAATAAACGTCTGTCTTCTGCGCGTCTGCAGCACCGGCAATGCTTTATTGTTAGCTTCGCAATGAGTTCCTCCCGCTACCGACTAACTTCCGGCCCCAACAAAACTAACTTCCGCCAAATGATCCACCTAGCTTCTGCAACAGCAAAAACAACTTTTATCTCGCAGAGGAAAACTGGGTTGAATATCAGCGGGGCATATGAATCATGGGTTGACTTTTGTTTGCGGCTTTACAGGATCAAAAACAAACTGCAAGCTTCTGGCTCTCCCTATTAGACAGGTGATAACATTACTGCACTACTGCCTGAAATTTGTTGCCATCTGGTTTTTAGCCTGCTAGTGCTTTCAAGCGTTAACGCCTGCTAACATCAGAACAGATCGGTAGCAAAGTACTGTGTTGAGTGGTTGACGTCTTACAATTCATCCAAACTCCCGAGGACCAATCTGGCTGGTAAATCTTCAAAACACCGCGGTAATTACTTCACCCAACAATCAACTCTGATCTACTAAATTTGCTTCTGGCCAACCGTTTGCTTGTTAGCTCAGTTATCGTGTCAGACTATGACTTGTGAACCCCAGCGGAGCACACAGTGGGGGAGGCGGAGTGAGGCTGACAGGGTGTTAAGAACATGGATGCTCGTCAGCCTACTTCTAGGCGCAAGTATGTACTTGCGTTAACAGGGCGCGGGTTGATTCATAACAGCCACAGGTGTTTCAATTTCTGCACACAAGAACTTTAAGAACTTTTGTGCCCTAAACTAACCAAACCATGACCTACAATTTTTACCATGTTATTATTGTTACCGTATTAAGCCAGGTCAGTATGCCTTCCGGTCCACTTATTCCTTCTTCTGGTGCAGTGCTGGGTCACAGCCCCAGAGATTAGAACTCAACATATAGTGCTCATAGAACTCATCTGTCATGTTCCATGTGTTAAGGTGTAATGTTTTAAATGGATGTTATTTAACATATTTAATCCTTATAAAGTTGAATTCTTAGTTTAATAATAACTAAATTGACTTTTATTTTATTTTTTTTGGTTTGGTCAAATATGCATTCATACTACTACAAGTTGCAGAGGCTCGTGTTTTAAACCGTATCCATCTTCTTCCTTCTCACCATCCCCCACACCTTTTAACTATAAGGACTGTCAGTTTGCTGTTTCATGTTCTAATATCAGTTAATTTTAACAGCTTTCAAGTTTTCTCTGCTCACTGGTTGACTATTATTCACATATTATGTGGTGCTCCCAGGTGTTCCAGCTGACTGTGTTCCACACTGCCTTTACACACAGTTGTCCATTATTTTCTAATTAGTTAAGCTACTCCACATTTCCCATTTCCACTTGTTAAGTCAGGCCTCCTTGGGAAAAACTGCTTTGCCACTGTATGAAGCCAGAAAAGCCAGATACATGTAACTTATGCACTGCTGCTTTGGCAGTTCCTCAAGACTGAGAAGAAACAGTTTAAGTATATACAGACTCTCTGAACTCTCCTTCTGCCTCTCTATCTGGTTTGCTAATTTTCTGTGCTGAGGACATTTACCTGCTAGTCCAAAAATGTTAAATCAATTAAATACAAAGTAAAAGTAATTCCTTAATCTCATCTCAGATAGTGAAGAATTTTGAATCAGAGCCAGATGGGACGTGTTATTGAGCTCCTACCTATGGCCATGAAGTCCTCGTGGTCCCAGGCCTGCAGCTGGGCTAAGGGGCCGCTGTACAGCAACAGTCCATCAGCCACATCCGTGATGAACTCCAGCGACACGTGACTCTCGAAACAAGGCATCATGGGAGGAAACCAGGCATAGCCGTTGCCATGGAAACTGTGCTTGTTCTGCTGGCACTCAGGCCCTTCGAACTGAGCTGGACATTGGCACCTTGAGGAGAAGAGCAAATCAAGAACCAAAATTACATCAATTAGTGAATGCAATAAATAGATGACTTGTTTCTTTCTGATTTTTTTTTGTGCCATTTCTTGACAATTTGGTTTTTGTTGGTTGGTTACTTTGTTTTACTTACAAAAATGTGTGTGTGTGCGTGTGAGAGAGAGAGAGACCTCTCTGTAAGTTGAAAACACTAATCTGAACCCATTCTCCCTCCTCCCTTTTCGATCCACTTACTGTATTTTATTCTTTCAGCTGTTTTTTTTTCTGCCCATCTCTCTAAGTCTAGTTGTTTTTTCCTCTCAGACAGCTACCCCCTTTGGCTATCTCTCTCACACTGAGTCTGTTTCACTGATTCAAATGTTCTCATTAGTGACAAAACCACAGGGAGAATCACTACATCACTAGAAAACTCCAAGTGCTCATTTGTCCTATCGCTCCATGTCAAAACTGTACCTCTCACCTCCTCCTCTTCAACAAAAGTTTTGTCTCTGGGTTTCTAAATGCAAAATCTTTCATCTTATTCTTCTTTCTTTCAATCCTTGCCCACTTGCTCTACCATCTTTCTTTTATCACAGAGACCTTTTTGGCCCATGTGACCCAATTATTTCATAGTCTTCAGTTTATGTCTCAAATTTAAAATGTAATACTCTAAATACATTTGTTTTGTACTATAATATTTAATTGCCTACAGGTCCAGGATGTGGCCGACTTTGTCTAGAAACTGTATGCGACTGTGCGTTGCCTTTTATGGAGCCCAAAAGATATTACAGTATTCAAAATGGCTGACTGGAGCACAATCTTCTCCACTACACAGGAAATTTCAAAACCATTCCATCTCTAATCATCAGTCATCCATGTGGACATGATATGGATAAGACAGAAACACCACCAAGATGCAGAATTAACCCAGAAAATGTGACGTACAGTTGATGAGCAACAGCAAAGTGTTTTGAGGTGGATTTTAACTTCAAGGTTCTGCACACATCCCAAGTCATTTTCTCTTATTCATCTGATTCTCTATATCGCTTTTTGTTTTTCCTTCCACACCTCCCATCCTTCACTGTTTATTAGCTCTATATGAATCTGATGAGTTGAGCAAAATAAAAATTCCCCTCACTCAATCCACCTGTTGTTAGCAATAATGGATTATACAAATTGCACACATGGCCTCTCTCCCGACTATACACACAAACACACGGCTCAGAGAAACAAGGTATTTCTCCAGGGCAATTCCTCTGCTCCTAATAAGTGAGTTTTTCATTGGTTTGTGTTATTCACACTTCAACTGCTTCTCAAGATATTCTGAGTTTTAGCCCTGTGGATCCTGCAAAAGCACACAAAGATGTGCGCTTGCAAAACAGTGCACACACACACACACACACACACACACACACACACGCACACATCTCATTGGTGTTCTGTAGACAGCTCATTTCTCATCCAAATGTTCCTTCATTCTGTTGCTCATTTTCCTGCCTCTGCTCTCGTCCATGATCGCGCACTCACGCACACGCACAGTTAGAAATCACACAGCTTACATACATGTCGCTTGTGCAAATAAAGCTGGGATATGTCACTTCACTGCCTTGAGACACAGAATCACATGAGCAGACAAACAAACACGCTACATATAAAGAATGCTAATGTGACATGCAAACACAGGACGCTACACATGTATGTGCCTGTGTGACTGAATGTTTACACTGTTTACATAAGTATGGAAGTGACTGTGTTGTACATTGCATTAGTGAAAGTCGGTGAAGTGTCCCTTTGATACTATTTAGTAAATCAAACTAATTCTCCCTTTATGGGATATGATGATCCTGCTGCTACCTCTCTTCCTATAGCAGCAGTTAGCTAACATCTGAAAATGCTAGGTTTGGTTTTGTTGGTAGGTTTGTTCCATTTCTAGATGCTATTTCGTCTGACTGTAAATACAAGTAAAAAGTTGGTTCACACAGCCTTATAGCAGACCACTGCCTGCCTGGGATTAACCAATAGTAATAGTATCTTAATTTAACACCAGCCACTACAACATTAAGTCTGCTAGCTGCAAAGCTGAATCAGTGTCGAGCAGCCAGCTCTGTAAGGAGAACAGAGGAGTGACCAGTGATCTCCTCACTAACACAGTGGCCAGCAGCCAGACCAGCCTGTACCTCGATAGGAAGCTGCACAAGCCTACAGCTCTCTGATTTAGCACATCAGCTCTCCCTCCATGGACTTGGTAATGTTAACTGGGCCTAACATAGCATAGGCTAAGCACAAGACTGTTTAACCTTTGTAAATGTATATGCATTGATTTGGTTTAATGTACTGTGCTTTATTGTTATCATGTCTGTTCATAGTTATTGGATAGGACTTGTGCATCTGGAATACACAATGTCTCTCTTCCTCCCCTCACACCCCATGTGCCCCCACAGCCATCTTTGAGTCTGCCATATTGTTTAAAGTTTCACCACACCTGTATATTGTACCTTTTGTTATCTGTTTAAATAAATGCTTTGGAATATACCTGCTGGTCTATTTAATGTTGCACAAGATTGAATGTTGCCAACTTCACTCACTATTGAAATGGTAATGTTGGTTGTAGTTACTAAGTTCAAGTTCAGACTTCAAAATCGTGAGTTAGTATGTTTTATATGACTGATTCAGTGAATTGACTATCCTTTTCCTTTTTTATGGGTGTTAGCCTGAGGAGGAGTTTAACGTAAATTAAATCCTATTACTTAATGCAATTTTTGAGAACAGAAAATATATTTAAAAAAAAGAAGCTTTTGTACCAAGAAATGCCCTACACCTTGAACTGGAAAAATGTAAAGACCAAAGATTTACTGTTTTCTCAGCAGAAAATAAGACTCTAGAGGCCCTGAAAATTGATTGTGTCAATCAGCCTCTTACAATAAATGATGGCATCATAAAACTTCAAAAACACTTCTGCTACCAAGGTTGCAGCAGTTTAACTGTTTCACTTGACAGGTTTCTGTATTTGTCTTGCTTCTCTCACCGATTTGAAAACATGATGTCACATACTTAAAATATGATGATTTTTTCTTTCCTAACTGTAAATTTGGATGCTACTTATTTATTCATGACTATTTAGTTAAAGAAAAATACTTGCCAAGTTTTCAGAGGCTTTAAACCTTCACTCTGTTTACACAGACCCATAATTTATGTGGGTGTGTATGATTGTGTACAATTACAGGCATCAGGAAAACATCCACGCCTGTATTTCCATTTTGGCAATGTCATCCTAATTCTCTGGGCGCAAGACAATCTGAGACATAGTTTTAGTCACAATGGCCAAGCCCCTCAATCCTCTTAAGGCAGCTTTGTTTTGCTCATTCGCTGTCTGCTGGGAATTGTGTTTGTTAACATCGGACAGGGAGCTGTAATCCTACCCACAACCCCCTCACTTCCCAAATCTCATTATTAATCCTAGTGTCTCGATTATCTACATGTTTTTCCTTCAATCTTAGGCCATAATCTGTGTGTTGGTATGTGTTCCAATGGGGGTCATCGCATCATCTACAAGTGTCTAGAACAGAAAACTATCCGACAACAATTTTATCTTGTATTAACTCTTATCTACATGAATTATTTCTTCTCCTGTCACTTCTCTTGTGCCCTTTCTTCTTCTCTCCTTCCATGTTCTTTCATAATTGCCACTCTTCTCTCCCTACTCTGCCCTTCTTTTCCCGCTTATGTTTCTCTGGTCTCCTTTTCCCTTCTTTTATCCTCATTTTCTGTCTTTAGCTTTCCTTTTTTTTTTCTCATTTTCACTCCTTCTCTTCACTTTTCTCTAACTCTCTCACTGCCTTAATTTACTTTATTTCTATCTTCTCTTCCCCCTTCTATCCAGATTTTCTCCATCCCTGACATCTCATGTCTCGCCTCCTCCTACTACTCTACTGAACTTGGGAGAATCACACAGCAGATGTTACAGAGCTCAGGTACTGTAGTGTGACTGAAAATGTGACAATCATGCAGCATCTGTGTCTCTGGGTTGACACCTTCGCCTGTTCTGCCTTGTTCTCTCCCTGTCATCCATTTGGCTGATACTTCACAGAGAAACATTTTCTGCTCTTCCAATCTGCTCCACGTTAACTTTTCATAAAAGACATGCAGCACAATATTTTTTGAGACAGCAGAAGCTGCAATTTATCATTCCCAGATTTAAGCCATGTTCACAGTTTTGTATTATGTAACAGCAGCAACAAAAGTTTTCAAAGTTTACAAAATACAACACATCGTTAAAGATTAATTCAGTGGCTTAGCATCATTTCAAAAAATTAATTGTTAAGGGGGCACCTTGTATTTCAGATGTCTATGAGTTGTTTTCACTCTAAATGTCCCACAAGCTGTTTCATTTAAATTAAGCTGTTCCATTCTCCACATTATAAAATCTCTAATATTTCAGAAAACAAAAATCAAACATTAGAGAAAAGTCCAAAAACTGAAAACAGATTTATGAATAAGAACTTCTTCTTCTTTCCCCTCCCATTAATCATCTCATGACCTTTAAAATTTCTCTGGTCTTGATTGAGAACCACTGGACTACACTGGCCACCAGTTTCCTTGTTTATAAACACTTTGTTCCAGAATTTCTAATGAGTGTTTATAGGTTGACTGTGAGAGCTATACAGCAGCATATGATTCACATTACGTTAATTCTCAATCTATTTAGTGACCCCTTGTGCCCTGTATGCAATTATCTGGATTCATTATGCTTCTCCACTCATTTATTCTTACCCTACATGTAAGGGCTAAAGATTTTAAACTGCATAAGGAGGAGGTCGGGGCGGGATGTGAAACTGCATCTTAATATTTTCACTGATTTATCACTGTAGCCTTGATGATTAGGTTCTCTAATATTAAGGGAGTATTTATTTTAATCTAAACTATGATCATTTCCTAAGCCTAGCCAAACTGTTTTTCTGCCTAAACCAGATTAGTTAGTTTTTGTGCCTAAACCTAACCAAACCATGACTGTCCCAAAACCTTATTTATTATTGCTGCCATAACGACATGATGCTGGTAAACTCCTATGGGTTGTATCAGAGGGTAGGGACAAGTGACCTATACGGCTGTTTAGGTTGAAGGACTCTTTGGGAGGTTTAATTTATGCAAGATGTCAGATTGTAAAATCTATGAAAATACAAATTCACAATAATAACATAAAAACAACAAGTGAAAACTATGATTATGTTCAGTAATGCAGTAGTCTGGAGGGTGTGTAAAGATGCTCTATCAGCACTGTAAACTGAAGGTTAAAAAAAAGGTGTCCTAGTATGCAAAGCAATGCAACACTGATTAGATTAACAAGGAGAGAAAGACAGGAGAAAATGTCCACATCTCTAACATTGAGTATCCGTGTGTGAGTGTGTGTTTGCGTGCACGTGTGTAATCCAGGGATTATGTCTAACGTGGATCCAGCCAGTCATCCTGCTCTGGTCCAGCAGTGAGCCAGATTACATGCTGGCTCCAGCCAGCTAGACTAAAATCCTGTCCTTTTCACTCACTGCTTCTAATTAAATGAAGCTGAAGGGTAAAATGAACTTCTACAAGACACGGCAAGAAAGCTTAGTGGATACGTGTGTTATGAGACTTTATGTTCATCTGGTCTCACATATGTTGAGAGTATGCATGTGTATGTGTGTGTGTGGGGGGGCTGAACATGCATGTTTGTGTTGGTGTTTCAGGATTAAAATGTATTTGAACACATTAAGCACAGAGCACCTGTAGAAGCAGCTGCTACTACTATTTTCTTCTGTGATGTCTTGATTCTGCCAAGGTTTGATGTACTGTATATGTGCATGTGCTTCAATGGTTCCCTCCCTGTGTATGGTAAATTCAGGTGTTCCTCTAACCTTCATCACTTCGAAGCTGAAATTGGAGAAATGTATATTTTATACTAATGTATATCTAGTTTCATCCCAGTATCCTTTGTCTGTGTGACAAAGAATGTCATTGTAGGGGCAGTCAGAGTCTTTGTTTCTTTATCTACACACATAGAATCAAATCAATCAAATCAAAGCAGTATCTGTCAAGAGTGTATCACTGGCTAACAGTGACACTGACTCACTGCCAGGTAACACCTGCAAAACAAAAACAGACTTTGAACTGCAACCTACATCAGCTTCCTAGTGTATGTCTCCATTCTATCTACATGCATGGGCATGTTCATATGTAGCCTACTGCTAACACCATTTTTCATTATGTTGTTCACACATGTTATAGTGTGGCCTTTATTCTTTGATGCCACTGCCTACATGTTGTGCCCATGTTGGCTCAGCTGTAAATCGATCAATCAGAGGCTTGAAGGCTAAAGGAGCACTCACTGTGGCTGAACCTGCTGTCTATGTGAAACTATTTAGAGATTTCTAGGTGGCATCTTGGCTCCATTGGATTTTTTCTCAAAGGAAAATCATTTTGTCCAAAGAAAGACAACTAATTTAATATGTGGCTAGCAATTCAGATGAATTTAGCTTGTCAGCTAAACTCCCAAGCCTTTTGTGTATGTATATGTTTAGCATTAGCCCACAACAAGTAATGTGTAAACAGAACCTGCAGCTCTGTAAAAAGCCAAAACTGTAGCTAATGAAACGATATCAAGGTTGACTCAAACAATGTACAGGAATAGATTCTGGCTTTATTCTTGAACCATTGCAAGTGTGAGAATTGACTCTTAATTTCATCATAACATTCAAATTCTGCATGGAGTTACAGTTGAGACAGTGATAAAAGCTTGATGTTTCATTTAATTGGTTGCAAAGAGCCCTTCACTTCCACCATTAAAGATCTGAGCCTGAGGATACACAGAGCATCAGGCTGAATTACACAAAGTTAAACAGGGTCATCATGTCTCCTCTACCACTAGAAGCACCAAAGAGCTTATTTCGTCATCATGTTTGCAGTTAAAAGGATTTGTTGAAACGCTCTCACCCCACTTTTGGCCTTGTTTACAGAGCGATTTATGCTAATGAACACACTCTCCTTCAGTTCACTTGTTTGCCAGGGATTCGAAACAAGAACTGGCAGTATGTGACAGCTAACATGCTCGATTTTTCATCTAGTGTGAGATTGTGAAAGGTTTGTTTCTATTTATAACGGAACAGAAGCAAACAAGAGCTGTATTCTGAGTTTGACTCTGCCAAGAATATTCTGAAAACCTCATTTTTCATCTGCACGTCAGACTCCATAACAGTGGAAAGGCCAGGCAGTTAAACCCTGTCAGGGAACTGCAGCACTGATGTCTGCACCCACTGAGGCCTTGTAAACTAAATGTTATGAACCCAAAAGCTGCAAAATCTGAGCATGGTCCCCTGGCAGTTAAAGTTACACTGAAGAATGTATTTATATATTAGGAGAAGTGTAGGGAATAGACTGTAGTTTTTACAATGAACAAGTGGATGAAGGAATGTGAATCCTTTGACTTGAAGCAGTGTGTATAGATTAGATGGGTGTACGTGTCAAAGTAACATCCGGATGAATGTCAGTGTGTGTGTGTGTGTGTGTGTGTGTACATATGTATAGAAACATGTAGTGTGTTCTCTTAATAGATGGTTTGTAAGTCTCACCCATACAGATTGAATTTCAAGCAGACACCCTTCACCTCTTCCCTTGTACACCTGTTTGAAGCTGTGGTGTCACCCTTGTATCGATGTCAGTGGCTTCTCTGTCAACACGCAAAGTAAAGTGTTTGTCAATTTTCACATAATTTCCTGTCTAACCCCACTTGCCACTCATTCTTAAGTCTGTGTAATTTTCATTTTAATGTTTTTTTTTGTTTTGGGTTTTTTTGTGAGTTCCCATATGCAAAATTAGATGCTGTATAGTTGAGCTTTGACATTAGTATTAAAGACTGAATGCAGCCATTGCCACAGCCATTCAACAGCTGAATTGTTACTAGAGGCAAGCGGAAACATTCAGACTTGGGCGTCAGGATGTTTTAATCTTCTGGCACTAATAATGGTACTTTGTATAGCGGAACTGTCTACAGCTGTCCCAGAGTCATCCTTTCCCAAATAAAAGTCTAATAATGTCAGCAGGATACTACGGAAATGAGTGGGAAGAGTTTGAAAATGTAATAGTTACCCTTGACACATCTGTACTCCTTGCTTTAAAGATCCCCCTCCAGACATGTCTCAAAGATATATATATAAAAAAAATACTTTGTTTTGAATATTAGTGCCTGATGTGGTTTTTAGAAAAGTATTCAGTTATTTTATGTCAAGAATCCTTCTCCATCATTAAATTATCCAGAATCTCTGAAAATACAAATCTTCTTTTTAAATTTCAAAAGTTCAACTACTGGACACAGCATGCCTTCTAGTAAATTGAGAAAAATATTTCTGTCTGTCCTTGGATTTTCTCGACAGCAGCTCATTCGATTGACTTCAAACTTAACAGGTGTATTGCTGAGGACCCGAGGAAATGCAGTGTCGACTGCAAAGTTTTTTGGATAAATAATTGTTGAGAAAGAAAAAAAAAATTAGCACAGATGAATTCCATCTAAACATAAAATGAGAAATCTCTGTCTTTCTGCCTATCCTTCAATGTGACCAAGTATATGAAGTAAATATTAAGTATGAGCGAGTCTTCAAAAGATGTTAGAAGCACACATTTTGCAGATATGCTTAGTGTGAAAAAGTGTGTTTTGAGCTAAATACTAATGTTGGCTAACATGTTCTGAGTGATAATGCTAACATGCAGATGTTGAACTATATGTTCATCCTCTGAGTTTAGCATCAGAACGCTAACATTTGCTAATTAGCACTAAACACAAAGTACAGGTGAAGCTGATGAGAATGTCATTAGTTTTCCAGGTATTTGGTCAAAAACCAATTTAAAGGAAAACTTTAAAGAACTGACCTGACGATGGTGCTAGAGGAAAAGCTAGACTAACAGTGAGTAAACATTACGGTTCAAATAAAGTGTCTCAAACATGCCTAGTGTAACTAACCTTGTTGCCTTATACTGTAGCTGCCGCTGCAAACGCTTCCCCATTAAAATCTGAAATTCTTCTGTTAGATGAAGATGTATGTTCAGCTGCAGCAGCTGTTAACAGCTGTAACAGGGTTCATGAATTCCCTTTAGCCTGAATGAAAATACTAATTGCAACTTCTTTTTAACTCAACCTCCTCTACAGTTGCAGAACACCAGTGAAAAACACCATACTCTGTTGTTAATGAGCAAAATCAGTGTGAATAGACCTGGGAGTTCAGATTAAGAGCTCAGCAGTTATGGGATTATTAGAACATTTGCTGCCATAGTATTAAATAAAAGTTTCCTTTAGTGGCACTAGGCAGGTCGTTTGTTTTGATGTGTTCGTTTCCTTCACATTTTTTAATCACCAACATCATTTGAGAAAGAATTTGCTTCTAAACTAAACACAGCATGAACTCATTTGCACACAGTTACACACAAACACCACAGGCATTTTGCCTTCATCTCAGCAGCACAGTCTCAAAAGCATATGCTTTGAGGTTCTGTTCACTCCTTTAATTTCCTTCTAATTCCTCTAATTCTCTTCCATCTTCTCCCCAGCCCTCCGTCTCATAAAATATCATACCAGTCTTCATTCACCATGGCTAGACATTACTGAACCATTCCATATGATAAATGCTTATTGTCTTCTCCCTAATATTTCTCTGATAAAAGCCTTCAAGAGGAGCCTAATTTACTGTGTCATACATTTCCTGCATATCTAATACTACACAGCACATCCCACAGTCTACAGCTCCTTAGGTCTGGAGGCCAGGTAGTAGACCAGCTAAGCTGCTAAAATTGTCTGGCAGAACCACAAAGCTGGCATAAAACTAGCACTACAAGATGTTCACTGATCTTGATGCAGAGAGCATTCAAACCTCAGGACATGCCTGCTATCTCAATGTGAGTTTTCTTTTTCAGTGACAACATGAGTTGCTTGGGATTTCTCTGTATCTGTTAGATAAGATTAGCTAAGCAGTGCAGAGACTTACAACAACACCTATGTATTAGCCATACAAATATATTTCTAATGTCCTGATATTATTCCTTCTTGAATGTCTTTAGTTCAGCATAACATGTGATATGGCATTTAATTTCAATCTTCTCAAATGGCAAAGATTTCATGTCTTTCATGGTGAGAAAATACTTGTGTTTCTTTAACTGGGGACTACATGACAGTACAGTATGTGTGTCCAGAACTGATAGGTAACTGGTATGTTAACATAAGATTTAGATTGTAAAGTGGGCTCAGTAAAATCTAGACTCTCTAAGAGTTTTATTTTGGTAACATATTGGCGTGCTACTATCTAAATCAATCATCAGCAAATCCTATGAAAAGAAAAGAAGAACAAATTGATCCCAGTAATAAGTATAGCTTATTGCTCTGTGGCATACACTTCAAGACTACCTGTGTATACTTTTCCACAGCTACAAAAAGGCAAGAGCTCCTCCTGTTTCAGTAACATTAGCTATAAACTAGTGCTTAAAAAATGACGCCAAATATTTGTGTCCTGGGTCTAAAGATTCATGTCGTCAGTACCAAAGAGGATTTCTATAAACGTCTTTTTGTGTAGCTTGATCAATCACTTGTGGGTGTTGTCTCTAAATGAAATTGACAATCAACACTGCAAATATCGCATTCACAAGAATGGGACAGATGGAGAGACAACCTGAAACCATAACGGCATAAAAATGTCATGAGGCCTTGAAGTTGTCACGACAGCAAACTTGTTGTTTTTCCCAGCAGCTGATGTACAGTGATGTCAAGGTATTTTGTTGTATTACTCATTGCTTTTAGTGTGCACTGGACATTGGGAACTAATGTGAATGTGAAAATGGGGACATCTCGACCTTTTAAATGTCTTTTTTATGCCTCTGTCCCATTCTTATGATCCCAATAAGGCCTTGAGGGAATTTCTTTGAATTTGGTAAAAATGTTAACTTGTTCTCGGGGATGAACTGATTAGATTTAGGTGGTCAAATGTCAAAGGTCAAGGTCACTGTGATTCAAGAATTCACACGCTAATTAAATGCAACTGCACTGGTTGGCAGAGGTGTACAATCATGAGGCAGTAATTCTAGTTAAATTCTTCATTTCTAGGTTACTGTAAATCAAAATGGTACCTATTTGCATGATTTAGACACTCCAATCACAAAATTAAAAAAATAAATAATAACCTACAGCGTTAAATGATTTGTCTACATGGCCTCAACTTCCATCTTTAAAATCATACACACACAAAAAACACACATGCACAGACACACTGCCATTCTACTGTATAATCGTGTCATTTTTAATCTCTAGCCCGTTATTCCTACTGTCCCAGCTCACTCTGTCTCTCTCTTCTGGCCTCCTAAACCACAATTAAATTTTGAGAAATAAATACAAAAATGAGCCAGTGATTTTTTTGAGGAAAATTATGAAAAAAATTAAATACCACTTCATATTTTTGCAATAAAAGACTTTGATGATGGCAAAATCAGACTGATAAAAGACCTCATAGGCATGAAACAAACCACGTTTGAGCCAAGTGTCAAGATCACTTTTTAGTAAAATCAAACCAAAACTCTAATTTCACTAATGACATGCACAGCGGTACCACATCTATATGTAAACAGTTTCAGAACATTGCATCATTGTAGTTATTTATTTATCTATATTTTCACTAGCAATTTCTGCTTTAGTCATATCCATGCGTCCTCTCTCCTGTCATGATTAGACAAACTAAATAGCACTGATTGTCCTGGGTTATTGTCTTTGTTGGTGTAATAAAGTCATAAAGTGAATGGAGGATTTTCACTTTGAAGAGAATAAATCTCACTGTTTCTGCCTGTGCTAATTCTTACAGGCTCAGCTACCTCGGGGCATTCTGTGATGATATATATAATCTAACTGGGAAAAAAAAAACAAGAGCAATTTGTTGCATTGCTTGTTATTATGAAAAATGATGACTTGCTATCAAACACTGTCCTTAAGGCTCTGTTCTGGGTATGGTGTTCATTTTCAACTCACCTGTAGCCATGCTGAGTGTCCACACACACTCCACCATTGAAGCAGGGGTTTCTGGGATATGCAGCACAGGGTTGATGGGACTGCTCTCTACCTGTGCAAGAGCACACAGCTGTGGATTCCACTGTCACAGATACAAGACTCATAGTCCCACAATCCACCACTGTGGGTGTGTCTCGCACATTCAAAACGCTAGTGCAGCCTCCGTTCCCGGCACACTCTGACCTGGGACACTCGTCTGCCCGCACTTGGAACACGCTGACCTGCAGGAATGACTGGAGCTGGGTGGAGAAAGACAGAGAAGAAGGTGAAAGACAAGATGGCACTATAATGGTACTTCAACGATCCCTCACCAGCTTCCCACCCACAAACACTGCCCACCGGGGTTTGAATTACGTTGTAGCTTTAAAGGTGCTGCAAGTTTTCAGTATTAGAATTAACAGCTGCGTTCTTATCAGTCTAAATGAACTTCAGCATCAAACTTCATTCCTTTACTCACCAAAAGCTGTCTCTAGCAGTGGAAAGCAATGCTAATGCTAACTTTTGTTTTGCTTCTGTTTCTATCACTTCTTTTCTTCTACTGAAGTTAGCATGCTAACCAACTAGCCTGAACCAATCCCATCTCATAATACCATTTTGCAATAGTGAGTCACTGTACCATCCAGTGTGCTTTCAATCCAACACGAAAGGATGAAGAAGCAGCACTGCCCAGCAGGCCCATCCCAACGTTTTAGCTTGTAAATGCAACAACGACTGAAGCTTTTGGTGAGTAAACAGCTGTTAATACTAACGTTGGCTATATTGTGATAGCAAAAACTTAAATATAGCACTTTTAACGCATTATTGGTGGTAATTTCACTATCAGATCAGACCTCCATGTTTGGACATCTGTCACCAAACAGCCTGTCAGAACCCTGGATCGAACTGTAAGTCAAAACAAGTTATCTGACAACAACAAAATAATGAAACACCACTTCAGTACTTCAGTTACTCCCCCAGGCAGTAACCGAAGCAGCAGTTATATCTCCACAGCTTTAAAATGACACAGCTGCAGTGAAGCCAATGAAAACTGAAATGTGGGTTACTTTAAGTTTGTCTAAATCTAGTTTTATTAATTTTGGGGGCATTTCGGGTTTGTCTTTTGTTTTAGAAAAAAAAAAAAAACAACTGACATTTCATAAACCATAGCTTTCATTACATCCCCAACAAGGGAAGACAAAGTGCATTCCCTACCGTATCCCTGAACTTTTAACACCTAAATGCCTATCCCCAACCCTTACCTCTTTATGATGCTACATGTCACTTTAGTAAATTAAAAAAAATTTAGGTCACACCAGCTGGCAGACAGAACCCTACATCTGGAACGTATGGGTGATCTTACTGTTATCTGCCATGTAACACTGGCTGGAACCCAAACTAGCTGGAGAATTAAAGGACTCCGATCCAGCTATAACATGAAAGTGTTTCTCATCTTCTTGCATCATTGCCATATCTTATCATGTATGCTGCAGTCTCCTGTGTATACATTGCTGAGTCTTTACAATTTCTGGGTCTTCAAAGCTTCATCAAAGCTTACAGTTTTTTGAATGCTTAAACACTTTTAGTGATTCTTGAAGCACTGTTTCTGAAACCATTAACACTTGTAACATATGCATTTACCAGGTGTGCCAAACTGAATGAGCGTTCTCTGTTTTACACTCAGTTTGTAATTTTATTGGTAGTTTACATGGCCATGTTAAGGGTGGCGTTTTCAGAAAATTATACTCTGGAATCCATTTTCAAAAGTTTTCAAGCCCCAAAATGCTGTTGTTGTGTGAATGAAAGGCCAAACTGAAACAAAGGTGTACCATTTTAAACAGGGCCCTAGCCTGATCTTTTTGTTCTTTATTTTCTAGCACATATGTTTTTGTTTTCTTCAACCACACTTTTGTTGAAAATTTAGTTTCCTTGTGTGTTTACGACATGTATGACAAAACCTTATTGCAAACTGCTATACCCTGCCAACAGAAAAGGCACAAACCACAAGAGTTTTCCATTTATACTATCAGTGCATAGTTGGTGCTTTGTGTACTTATTCAAATGATGGACTGACAATTTTATGTGCAACTCTTTATCTATCATTACCCTGTAATATCATCTTTTTGACTAGCCCTACAAATACGCTGACTGACAGACTGGGTGATTAGATGTCATCACTGGTCAGGTAGCTGGGCTTTAGCATTTCCCATTGGCCACTGCTCTTTAAAAATTGTTTGGTACAAATAGTTTCTATTATGTCATTGGGGGATTACAGGCAGTGCTGACAACCTTTGTCACTAGATTTACTCACAAAAAGCTCCTTTTGACACCTTTTTGATCTAGTGATTTTGTGGACAAACCTTAACCCTCCACAGACATGCTGACTGCACAGCAGATAACATAGACGTGAATGGGCTTCTAACTTTCTCTCTGAGTGATCATTTTAAGTAAATAAAGCCACAGCCGCTGTCTTTAACTTATGTGTCAGATGATGTTGCACTTATAAAATCAAGATTTTAGCAGTCCAGAGCAGCAGCTTGGAGGTGTCTGCTGGTTAACATGCAGCCTTCAGGGGCTGTGTTTCAGTCACTACTTCATGCTTGTTCCGTTGTCTGACAGCAGAAACAAAGAAACATGTAAACCAGAACAGTGTTATTGGGAATTCGACTGTATTAAATATTGCACATGTGAGTACAGAGAGTAAGAAAGAGGCAAACAGATAGAGGGCTGAAACCAGCTGACACAAGGCAGAATGCAAATATGATGCAGGCCGGCCATATACTAGTCACTGTAAATGCATGCATAGGTAGTGATGTCTGACTAACCTAGTTTACACAGACCAATAAACACGTATACACATGCACAAACAACATTATGCTGATGTAGAAAATGCAGATTCTCTTTAGGAATGCATTACAGTACAGTAAGCAGTTTTGGTCTAAGAAATCAACCTGCTTTTCTGCACTAGTTAGAGTGGTCTAAACAGTGATGAAGCAAAAAGGAGACTATGACTCTCTAGGTTGAGCAGTTTGATGATGCAAAGGAAGGGAAAATGAAATGGAAATTGAATATGTAGTGTGTGTGTGTTGAGGTGCATGCAATTGGATGTGCTGTCCTTGCCTGATGAGAGTGACACTGATCGCGTAGATTTCCATTGAGTTTACATACATATGCATGTACACATGCACAGGGCCATATATGCATGCACAGTCACACACACAGTCACACACAAACACTCAGAGATACACAAACAGACTCACTCAATGTGAACTGTGTTGAACCGAAAGAGGGTCAATTCATGCTCAATGTTCTGGACTGATTGGACCTCATTCAGTGTGACTGGATTGTGCTCACTAACCATGCAGTTCACATCTACTCCACTTATTCCCCCAAATGGCCTGTGCTGCAGTGGCTGTAACTTTGGTACACGTTATGTTTTATGGATCATTGTTATTGCTGACTGATGTCTTATATCATAATGCCTCCTCTTGGCAGTCAAACTAGACACAAAGGCTTCATTGGTTATTGGTTAATATTGGTGAGAATATGTACACCCTTGTGCAAGTTAACACACAGAGGGAGGGGGAACGAGGAGTGTAATAATGGAGTAGGCCCTACTACTACTCGCCAGTCACACACCAACAGGCAATTTGTAGAGTCACAGGGAGAAAAGGCCGCGCGGAAAAGCCCCAGGTAAACCAGGGTATGAACCTGGAACCTTCTTTCTGCCAGTCCAACAAAGAAGTCCAACCTAAAAATCCACATGGTGCAAATATAATATGTTGCTGGTCCACTTACAGTAAGAAAAAAATGAGAACAAAACACATAGTCTTGAATGGAGGAGAAAGTGGTGTGCAAGGCTATTTCATTTTGGCAAGAGAAACTGTGATTTCTGTATGTATGCAATATCAATGTTTGGCATTTGGAAAAGCCATTACTGGATATTTTTGGTTATGCTCAACAAACAACTGAAAAGACCAAAATATGTATTGCGAGTCCATTGTTAGCCACACATAAAAGAAACAAGTGAATGCATTTGATGACATATTCCTTCATTACAACCAATGTAGCCAGTGCAGAGAGCGGAATTAAGTCGCTGTTTCTTTCCTCCTCTTCAAAATCTGTTAGAACAAAACAAAAAGAAAATAATGCTTCCCTTACTCTTGCACATACCCTGAGACTTCACATTAGGATGCTGTACGGCTGAATCAATGTGCTATAACCCGCACATCTGAACACAGAAATTATACTGAAAAGGCAGTGTGTCATTTTGTTAAATCAAGAGGGCATCTGGTGTGTACTGGGTACCATTTAGCCATTACGGGGTCAGGAGGTACATTGCTAATGTGGAAGCATGTCCATGTGGCAGAGCTGGGGATATGTAGCAGATAATAAAAGTTATAAGCATGTTATATACTTGCGAGGGTTAAGTGGCGAACTTCATCAATGGGACTTAGATGTGTCTAAAGCACTGAGTACTAAAATACTACTAAAGTATTGAGTGTATTAAGTGTCAGTAAGTAAGTCTTCCAGGTCATGGTAGTCTTAAGTGCTGAAGTTGAAGGCAACTGGACTGAGTCCTTAGGGTCACATAAACGACTCACATGATGTCAGGGCGGGGCAACGACCCACTAACGAGTCACACCTGGGCTCATGTGACCCTAACGACTCGCATAACGACTCTGTGGGTCAATGACGCCCATTATCACCCCCAGAGGTTAAATACCTGGGACTCCCCAACCAGTTTTCGGAACTGAAGAAGCCTTTTGGATGAGAGGTGAAACATCTTCAAGAACCTAAAAGAAGTCCAGTTGCCTTCAACTTCAGCACTTAAGATTGCTGTAACTGATCGATCTAAAGTGATCCCGACTGACAGAAGTACATTTTGACAGATAATTTAAACGTTATCCTCAAAAAATTACTTCGCACAGAAAGCTTATATTCACGTGAATGCATTATCGAACTGATCAAGTAGGGGTGTGATGAGATCTCGTGGCAGTGTTTTTATTTTTTATGTTCCATTCCATTCCAGACATTTCAAAATGCCCCTGCATTGTTTTTGACTTTCAGTTAAATAAAAGACTATTTTTCTACTCATATATTTCATCATTGAAGTTTTCTTGAATAGTGTTTACATCTAACCTTGTCCTCGTGAACCGAGTATCGCCCCGTCTCGTAAGCTGAGTGTATCGTCACACCCCTATGATCAACAGATGTAAATAAAACATATGAGGTTGTGTCAACAGGGTTTTTCCTTCATGTGGACCACATTCCTTGCTGTCTCAAGGCTGGGTGATGCATCCTTTAAATCTCTGACATTAGAAGCCAATGAGATGCACTCATGCAGTGCAGAGATGTCTGCAAAACAGTGGAGGAGCCAGGGCGAAGAGGGAGACTATGATTAGGGAGGCAAGCAGAGGCAGGGAGTACAAACAAGAGGAAGACATCTGGGGATAAGGACGGCTGTGGCAAAGTCAACGTCATGCTGGCTGTCGCATGTTTATAAACCAGTCGGTGGCCAGCGGAGATATGCGAATGAAAATAACCATATACACAGGTTAATTACTATGCTGGTCTCTCCCTGTTCAGTGACACCCTGAAGAAGGCTTTACTTATGCTAGTGAGGACTTCTTGTTACTTTGGAAAGCCAGTAAAGCATGTTAAATTCTTGACAGAGGAAGAATACATTTGTTTTTCTCTCATTCTGTGTTCCTTATTTCTTATTCACGGATAATGGTCGACTTTTTTTTAAACTTGGTTTCAGGTGAGGCTACGCTCTGAATTGTGTCATTCTTCTGTAGCAAGATTTAATTTTGAAATTCATATCTCCCTGATCTATAGTCTAGAAAATACGTAATCCTCCTGCACTGGAGTCTCTTAACCCCCTACAGCCTAAATGGTTGAAAAGAAATCAGCATGTCCCATTTTTTGTACGTAGTCTACCAAGTGTTGAGGAAATGCCCGGAGAGGCATCCATTGAATCTTTCACAACAGTGTCTATGGCAAAACAAAGGACCAGGGGGACGTATTCCACTATTGTTCCAATGCACTGAGAAGCTTCCATAATCCCCTGCGCTGCCCTCAGGGCCACATTAATATAATGACAAGATGAACCTTGGTATCTGAGCACCATACCAATGATTTTTAAAAAGTCGAAAACCAATGTAGTATCATTAAAAGTCAAGTGGAGCATGCTGGATTGAAAACACTGAGGGATGAGCTCCTGCTCATCTTCTGCACTCTTCCTTTCTCTCTCATCCACCCCCCTCCTCTATCTCCGGCTCTCGTTCATCCTTTCCCCTCGCCACGCCTCACATCTCATTCTGATCAATGTCTTCTCCAGAGAACCTAGCTGAATTCTGATGAAACGCGCCACTCTCCCCACAAATCACACCTGAAAGCCTCGGCTACCTCTC
This sequence comes from Lates japonicus, assembly GCA_033238685.1. Classification (NCBI taxonomy): domain Eukaryota; kingdom Metazoa; phylum Chordata; class Actinopteri; family Centropomidae; genus Lates; species Lates japonicus. Next base: position 2,942,784 of record BRZM01000022.1, on the reverse strand, counting down.
CGCCTACACATCTCTCTCTTCCTCTCTGTGGCCACACTTTGCTCATCTTAAAAATGTATTCACATGCTTGCACGCTCTTCTCCCCATCTCTAATCTTTTGCCTTTCTTCCTTGACAATAGTCACTCGAAACAAAGAGAGGGCGCCGGGGTAAAGAGGCAAAGAGAGAGAGCCATAGGGTTGATTGCAGTGTTAGACCTGAACTGACCACCATGACCACAACTGGGCTTGTACTGTTTCTCCCCTAACAGACACACACATGCAAATACAGACTGGCTCATCATTCCCTTTGAGGACAGCAGGTCAACTCTCTCTTTCTCTCCCTGCTGGTGAAATGCATACAATTTGACTTTCTATCCTTCACGCTCACACACATACACACAGGTCCCTTGCTTCCATTCAGACTTTTGAAACGTGAAATGAGGTCTGACTGAAGCCAGCGGCCAGTGAGCATCAGTGCGATGAAGAGAAATGTTTGTGTTTTACTAACTCTTCTATACAGTGATGATATAATTTTTTTATGTTTTGAATTTTGCCTATCCTGCTCTCTCTAGCGGGTGAAATGTAATTTATTAAGACAATGTATGAGTAATATAGGAAGATCTATGTAATTTTACACACCCCTCTCATTTGACAGAGCACAGTTCTGCTGGGATTTTTTTTCTTCCCATGACAGCAACAGCCAGTATTACAGGCATAATCCACACTTTGCATTTCTGTAATAGTCAAATTGGGTTGGATTTAAAAGGATGTTCCACAGTCATGGACTATGAATAAAGTAGAAACAACAGTTTTTCTTTCTTTCTTTCTTTCTTTTCTTGGGTTGGCCCAGAAATAACCGTCCAGGACAACAGCCTAAATCAGGCTTCCTTTCCCTGTGTCCAAAATAACAGAAATGATTTGTGTGCTTATGCTACATGGAGAATGATGTGTGGGGATATATATATACATACCATACCACTGACACAAAGATGTCAAAAATGCTCCCCACAGGTGGCCCTTTCAGACAAACTATACAAGCTCGGCTTTGACGATATGACATGGTCTATTGAGAAAAGGGGGAGACTTGGCAGCTGAATCAACCTTCAATTAAGGAAGGGATTTGCATCAGAAACTCTTACTCATACCATGTAAGGCTTCGACCAGGTAGCAGGTAGGTAGTCTTTTAGCTAAACACAATGGAATCCAATTGGATTTTTTCTCTGTATTTTGTATTGTTCTGAATGTACCCAGGGTACACCGAATGTACACCAGTTACACCTAAAACCACTTGCCTAATATTGAGTCGGTCCCCCTCATGCCACCACAACAGCTCTGACCTGTCGAAACATGGACTCTACAAGACCTCTGAAGGAGACCTCTGATATCAGATTCGACTCACTGCTTAACCACTGCATACCGGGAACACCCCATAAGACCCATCGTTTTTTGGACGCTCTGAGCCAGTCGTCTATTTTCCTGCTTCCAACACATCAGCTTCAAAAACTGACTGTTCACGTGTTGCCTAAAATATCCCACCCCTTGACAGATGCCACTGTAATGAGAGAACCAATGTTACTCACGTCACCTTTCAGGGATTTAAATGTTGTGGCTGATTTGTGGATATGGCACATAATGGGAACATACCGGAAAGGTCCTTTGTTCCCCAGTTTTATGTACAGTATGTGTGTTCCCCGTGTCCTATGCTCTCCAGTATTGGCATAATGTGACAAAGGGGTGTTTTCTGTTCCCCAGCACTGCCATATAGCTTTAAATGAAATAAGCATACTACTATGTGTGTTAAAGGAAAATTGAACAGGGGAACATAGGACACTGGCAACATAGTTGTCCTTTCAATTCAAGCCACTTTTTCAAGAGGTCATCAGGCATGCAATGTGACTGATGTTCACAGCTCTTGATCTTTTAGGAATTAGGTAATATTAAGCTTAAACAGACTAGGGATACACTAAAATATTGTGTATTTCTCTGAATTGGACCATACAAGATAGAGTGACAAATGTAAAGACATGCAGTAGAAGTATACTGACATGTTTTCTGTTGTTTGACTATTACAGCACAATGGTTTTGAAATAAAACAGTGTCACAGAGGTAAATGTGGTGACTCTTTACTTTAATTCGGGAGTTTCTACATCCCTGTCAGAGGACTTGTGTAGGGACTGTAACCCAATGATAGCACCAGTGTCAACACTGTTAAATCCAGTGTTCTGGTAAAGCCAAAACGATGAAAAACACCTAACTGTCTTAATACCTTCTGACTGCACTATAGGTGTGATTACACCTATAAAACTCTACACTCTTTACACCAGATCTGGTTCATATGGACAGGTGAGAATGGCTCTACCAAAATCTGGCGGAGACTTAACAGCTGCTCCCTGGCTAAGAGAGCTGTTTTCACAATGCTCCCATACCCAGAGGAGGAATCACTCAGACTTAGTCTTCGGCCTTATAAAAAACAGTGCACTGGGCATTTCCCATCCGCTTTTAGTCTGTTTAAGGTTTCATATGCTCCACTAACTCAGACTGCCTGCTGTAAAGGTGTCGATAGAGTCTTTCTAGGAGACATCTGTCAGATATGATTAAGTTTTATATGGTCAAATACGATTCACTGGCAGTTGAATCCATACCAAAAGTTTTCATGATGACAGTATCACAATCACCTTTTTGTTCTTATAGAAAAAGGGGGGCAGCATTACAAACAAAACAAAGTTTGAGAGGCTATTGAATGCAGCACCTGTTAATGCAACAAAAAGGGCAATTTCCTGCATCCAGCATCTATAGGCTATAGACACATACACAACTGATGATGTCAAACACACGCATTATATCTAAAAAACAAAACAAAACAAACAAAAAAAAAAATATACACACATATACACTGCATTTAACTCAAAAATCCAGCATATAGGTGTCTCTCATTTTCACAGTTGATTACAAATACAGGTGGTGTTGGGTGAGGTGGTTGGAGTGGGTCTAGCAGCCCAGTGCACTCTGTGTGCCTGGTGCCACTCACAGCACAGTCTTGTGCACACTGAAGCAATTTTGTATAAAATAACTGTCTGAAAAATAATCAAAACTGTAGTTGGTGAAATGTTCACAGTATTAGAAATGTACCTATGCTCTTTTCTACACTTCTATAAAGACATTTGATGTAATTTGATGATTATTTTGTCAGCTAATGTGGTTGACTGAAAAAAAAAATCTGAGTTAATATCATGGAAAGGCAAACCAGGCATCACGTCAGCATTTTAGCCAAAAGGTACAGATATCACTCATAAGATTACCAATGGCTCTGTTCTATTCAAGTGTCCCACTAAGCAATGACAGCCTGACAGTGAGCCAGCATGCACAATACCAGGAAACTGAAACTGAGGGAACTAAATGGAATTCAGCTATTATCAGTTTTGGTATTTACACCTGTGCTTTTTCTACCGTTACACGAGAAAATGTCTTCTAGCCTTCTGCAGTCCGCCCTTGGTTTATGTTGGTTAATACTGGTGGTTTGTGATGATACTGCTCTGTGTCCTGTGTTTATAGTTAATAATAATATAAATGTTGCAGGTGCAGGTCACCACCATTATCACATCTAATAAATATACTATGACGTGGACTCCAACATGGTAGATAATATCCCAACTTCAAGACAAAACGGTAGTTTGTTGGCCCCTAAGATCCGAAGGAATGACGTGGTTTTGGTAAAGAGCTTCAGACTTTCTGTTATGTTAAAACTCATTTAATATTATTATGTTTGATAATCATTATAGCATAACATTTGTAGGTCACAGCTGGACATAAAATAGACTAGTCAGGTAGCACATACGCTTTTGTTATACACAAAAAATAATTAGAAGCAGCTGGAACTGGGCTAAATAAAGGCAGCAAGGCTTTCATGAAAAACAACAGAACAACTGCCGGAACAACAGCCAGAATTGTTGCTGATGTGTGATTATGTGTAATTGAAGGAAGGTTTTGGACCTTGTGCACTTAGCCAAACCCCCACAAACATGTAGAGAATATGCAAACTACACAGAAAAAGTACCAAATGTCAATCAAGCTGCTGTGCTCCCACTAATATCATCAGCCTTTTTACATATTTGTTTGCTTGCTAATCTGTGCTGAAGTGATGTAACCATGGAAATGAGCAGCAAGCTCACAGTTGTCAACCATGCACTTACAAAAAAATGTCAATCAAAATATAAAGCAGTCTCTACCGGACAGTTATGGAAAAGAAATTAAGTTTGTCATTTACACAGTACATTGCTTGCACTTTAATGAGACGTGATGTAAATGAAAATGACCTAAATCCACCCATTTTGCTGACAGTTTTGATGCTCACTTGGCTGTGGCATCTTGTTTTCCTGTCATGTCCAACTCTGAGCAAAGTGGTACAAAATACACAGAGAGAGTTGTCAGGACAAATGAGCATCAGTGTGTTGAAAAACACATACTTCTGATGTTTTGGGGTTGTTTTTTGTTTGACCAAAATGGTGTCACCAACCGCAACAAGCAAACACTTGTGAATATAGAGACACGTTTCCGTCCTTAAGTTGAATTAGATGAACACAGGCTTACATTAACATCTACGGGGCAACAAACACCAAGGGCATATGATGCACATCCTAATATGGATGGCATATCTTGATGAGTGTTACCATGTCAGGATAAGCCACTGTGCCTTTTCTGAGTATCTACCTGCCCAAACAAGCAGGCATTTTATCATTTTGATTCCTGGAATAGCAGCTACTGTACCTTGACTACTTTTTATGTCTGTATGGCATATTCAGGGTGTGCTACAGGTGTTAAATGATACAGCACTTCACAGAACAGTGTTGCATTTAAGACGTTGAGGGTGAGAAAGCCAATTATTCTGGATAAACTGTTAGTTGTCAGTGAGTTTAGATCGCTTATACTATATCTTCAAAAAAAAAAAAAAAAAGGAAAATGTGCTTTTTCCAAGAAAAAACTCAGGGTGGGAAACAGCATTGTTGTTTGCAGCTTTTACAGGGTTAGTAGTTCTAAAATTAATTTCTGGTCCAGGTAGAGTTCAAGATATCTGACACAACTGGGTCTGCAAACAATGCTGTTTGTAGAATTTCAGTTCTGCACCCAGCAAACTGAGACAATGTCCCACATTTTGACATATTTGATTTGTTGGAATTTAACACAAGCTTCAGCCAAAAAAAATTGCCAGAGGCAAAACTACTTCCTGCAAGCAACAAGTGACCACAGTGGAATTCCTTTTTTGGCTTGACTTACCTAGCAGCTTTGTAGTGTACTTACTCACTGGCTGGTCGCAGTTGGCTAGATTATGTTATGTTGATTACGTCATGTCATTCAAAAAAACTTCATCAGTCAATCAAGGTTTGGAACGGGAACAGAGTCATCAACAGATAGGGCAACAAAACAACCAGGTTGACAGGTTAGGTGTCAATATAGACAAAAGGATAAAAGGACATGAACGACAGCCTACCTTTTGTTTGTGGGCAGCCAGATAACCGTGCATTTTCTCAGGCTGGAGGAAAGACGGGCCACCATGTACAGCAAAGCGAACATCCAGCATTCGCTCTCTCACATCTATTAGGCTAAAGATGTTGACATCATCAGGTGGAACAGAGAGCATCTCAGACAGGAAGTCCACCAGCAGCTCGTAGCGGCTCCGCTGCTTCCCTCTCAGTTCAATGAACTCCTTTGCTGTGATGTCTAAGAAACACATACACACACACACAATTGGAACTGTAGACTGTATAGAAGTGGCCTCATTATTTCCACCCCTGCTCATGGATAAATCCAGTTATTTTCAAAGCTAAAAAAATAGTTTGGAACTCTCAAAACTGCAGCTGTGATGATAAAATGGCTCACTTTATCTGACAGATCCTTTTGTTTGGAAGGTTATTTTGTGTATGTACTGTATGCCCCTTTTTCCTATATATGTGTGTGTGTGTGTGTGTGTGTGTGTGTGTGTGTGTGTGTGCGTGATTGCAGGTGAAGGAAGTGATTTGCAGTTGGATTTCAGTTCCTAACAGTGCCAGTTAAAGGTAATTATACTCTTGTCAATTTGTGGTTCCTAGTCTAATCATACTCAGCAGCAGGCTCTTAAGAAAGAAAGACAGGCATTTTACTTGAGGTTTATTTCCCTGCACCAGTCCAGCACCTGTGGTTTAGCCTGTCAGAGCTGTATGTTTAAGAGCTAAACTTGACAGTTACGTTTATATGTCCATATGACCACATACACAAGATCAATTTTAAGCATCATCAGTTGACCATTCGCTTCTGTCGAGATTAAAAACAGGTTTCATGTGTCTTGGCTGAGACATCAGCCGAAAGCTTGGCCCTGATTATTGGAACTTTAGGCCAATTTACTCTGATCTACCTCTACAGAGACTTGCACTTCTGATCTGGATCCAAGTTTAACACTAAATTCCACACAGACTATGAGTGGATGAGATTTTCTTCTCCCTTATCTGAACCACTGTGTTTCATGGTTGCAGAGATCTACCTGGGCAGACAAGTGTCGATTAGCACTAGAGAGAGCAACAGAAATTAAAAGATAAAGCCTCTGAAATGAAATGAAACACCATCAAATGAAACACTCAAAGTAAACATGTAGTTTTGTGCGATTTGACCCATTTTCAAACTCAAGTATAAGCTCCACCTGAGACTGACTACAAGTCCTCTAAAATAAACAACAAAGTTCGTAATTTGCACCACTATTGGTGAAATGAGTTGTCGTAATAGTTGTTGAGGTATTTCACTCAAAACCTCATGTTGGTGCTTGGGGAAAGAGGATCAACAAAGTCATTAGAATACATTGTCTGAACAAACTTCTGTAATAAATCCACCTTCCAGATGTTCATAAGACAACCGATGCAAAGAAAACTTCGACCTGTTGGTGAAGCTACGTCGATTACAACAGTCAGGGAATCACCAAAGTCAGTGATCGTCTTCCTCTAGGCATCATGGAAGGGAGGAAGAATCTCCAACTCATGATGAGACTAGAGGAAAATCCAGGAGATCACCAAAACCAGTTGGTTTCATCCTTTGGGGAAAAATGCCCAATAGCAGTTAAGATATTTCTGTCAAGGTGGTGGACTGATCGACTGGCTGACAGACTGACACTGACCACTCCCTCCCACACCCCCACATTGCATTTTTTCTTAAATATTATGAATGTAAGAAGCAGATTAAAAAATAGCCAAAACATAAATGGTATTCACACAGTTGCTTGGTCACTTTAATGTAACTCCTGTATTCTTTATGATGAAGAAAACAACATCAAATTCCCCTAACAGATTAATTTCTTACTGAAACGCAGCAACATCAGAGGAGTGTATGTATAAAAGATGGTCCCCTCACATGGAAAGGTTGCACTGGAGTTTTTTCACACTTCCACATAGGCGCATTTGTTCACCACTCTTTAAGCTGTGGCCAATTCTCTTTAACATGCCGAGAGAAAAGAAAGTGAGCGGGAGGAGTGAGAAATGGAGGGAGCTTTTCATCCTTTACTCAGCCTTGTGTAAAGATCTGTTTAACTTTGGTGTGTTGACAGTCTCACCTGTGACATATACTGTGGTCTACAAGACTGTAGACTTTTCAAGTATATCTTGTAAGTATACAATCCAATGTCAATGCCAATACTTTTCAACTACAACCGTTGGACTGGGTTTGACAATTATAGAATATGATATATGGGTATATTTATCACTCTATGTAACGGTGTAGCCGATGCATTGCATCAGACTAATTAGCTGATGGTTAGCACATTAAATGATGCTTCAGTAGTCTTAGTTACTCAAATCAAATCGTTCATCTTCCAAAGTTGTGACCATGAGTGTTGTTTAGAAACAACCATCACTTCATTGGTTTCACAACATCTTGCCGAAGGACTGCAGTTGAAAATTAGTCAGCTGGCTAACACCGACACATCTACAGAAATGTTGATTAATGTGCGTTGTCCTTATAAATGAATACATTTTTTAAAATGTGCACCACATGAGGACAGACTCCAAGGCCAACCAGAAACTGCTCTATGTCACAAAAATGTCTTCATGAGCAGCATTTTGAGACTCTAAATTCTCAAAGATAGAGGTACAAGAACACACACACACACACACACACACATATATATATAAAGGGGTGGGGAGGGTGATTAGGTTTGAGTGTGTAGAGGGAGACAGCCTAGGCATTAAGAGACAAGACAGGGGGCTCAGAACGGGCTCAGCGGATACAGCGCGAGGGATCGAGGCTAATGTCAGCTCCCATCAGTCAGTCTGGCGGGAGAAACAAGGACACAGGCAGACAGAGAGACAGTCAGGAGGGATGAGGGCTGGGGGTAGAGGGTAGTAACTCCTAACGCAGAGTGGCAGCCTTTGCACCTGGCTTTGATCCAACCTCACAATTCACTACTGCTTTCTCCTTCCCAGAGGCTTCATCAGAGTCGGGTGTCAAGGCAGTAGTGCACAGACGCACTCCCGCCTGTAGGCTTGTGATTTCACACAAATAGGCGCAAAAAAGGGATAAATATCCTACCCATGTAGCTGTATAGTGTTGACAAGACTGAGACAAAAAAGAAGAGAAACACTACACAAACATCATGGTCTTTGTAAAGACTATTGTGTTTCTGCATGACAAAACAAGTCTAAACATGTTCTTTGGACAAAGCAACCAATATTGTTTTAAGTTTTGAAAACTCGTGAAGTCATGAAAAAGAACTAAACATTCCATAACATGCTGCCAACAAAAGAGAAACTGAAGAAAAGTTACTGTCTCTTCACTGACAGACAACTGCTGTCACATAAATTTGAATGAAGCAACTAAAAATATATTGTTAATTAGCATATTTTATGAGCATGGAGAATGCACTCAGCAAAAACATGAATCTTGCCGACCTGAATTGTATTCAGTGTACATTGTTTCCTTAAAAACAGAGGCTACAATTCATGATTTACTTTTATTTCCCACATGATATTTGTAGAGAACCGACAAATGGTTTTAAAACATTTTTTTCCCCCAAGATTCTATTCAGTGATTAAAGCAACAGCTGGGGGCAACAAGAGGGAACTTGTTTGCCATCTTGCCCTGAATCAGATGAGACGGCTGACTTCAGTGTAATCTCCTTCAGGCAATACACCAACAGATTTGGCAACTTTTAATTGGCCACTACATTCAACTGGGCAGGCAACTTCTGTCACAATCACAGGAAAATATCTGACAACAATCTTGACCATCAGTTCAATGTTACTCAAAAAACCCAATGCTGGTTCCTGCTCCTAAAATATGACTATTTGCTACTTTGCTCAGTGTGACATCATTGTATGGTACGGATCCTACATTTCCCATAATGCACCCTCTCTAACAGGTAAATGCCCATTTCAGTGGCTGACTTTGACAGTGCTGAAAGTGGATGCCCCACATTGGGTATTCACAGGGGAGAATGGTTGTGAAAGTGTCAGATCAGTAAGGGAGGTAAACAAAGTCCCAGGAATCTCACATATAATCCCTGCAGTGGGAATCGAAGATATTTTCCTTTCCACTTTCTGCGTATTGATCCTGCAATGCACACACCTCAGAGGGCAGACAGACGTAAAAAGAGATCTGGAGAATTATTTGGGTAGCGTCTCAGCACTGTATCTCCTGTTAAAGGGCAATCTCTTGGTGGGCGCGGTTTATGAAGTCCTTCTCCCTTTCATTGTGGAACACAAACTGCATCAGCCTGCTGTATGCAGTGTATGTACTCATCATGTGCTTCTGATTGTGCTTTCCCCTCAGCACTATGCATTTCACTCTAAGCTAGTTTTATATGGACATTTCAAGGACTTTTTGTTTACAACATTTTTTACCTTTCCATCAATACTGAGAAAGAGAGAGGGAGAGAGCGAGAGGGAGGGAGCCTTAATCTCAGCAGGGCAGATTTAACTAGTGCTTTCTTTGTGCATCCTTATTGCATTCCACATTTGTTCTTGAAATGGGATTTAGAATGTCAAGGAGGGTGTAAGTAATGCTATAAGTAGAATATTTTCATAATCCCCGAGACTGAGAATCAATGAGACTGTTTACTCCAAAGCTCCACGTGGAAAAATAAAATCCTGGAAATGGCTTCTGTTACATATCCTCCGCGCACACACTGCTGATTTGGTAGCTTGCCTACACCTCAGGATGATCTCAAAGTCATTAATCCTTGACATTAGATTCTGTTTTGAAACCTCAAACTTACACTTTTGTAAGTTCATTGCTGAAGTACAGGGTTAAAAGCGTCTGAGTGATTTTGACACTGTATTCATAGCAGTGGCTGACACCAGTGATCTCTGGCTCTCTATATAAGTCCTTCTGCTACAAACAGGGCCTTATAAATCAATACATTCTGCAGCTAACAGGCCCTTCGATTACAGGAAGCCATTTAAAAAACCTCAATGAGGTTGACCACCCCACAGGCATAAGTTGTTGCCAAACCTAACCATATTATTCTAAATTAACCAGACGAACAATAGTTTTAAAACAAATAACAAAATTCGGAGCTGTTTAACTGAGCAGTTCTTTGATGTCGATTTCCATTATTCATTTTAAACACACATTTGCTAGTCTGCATTGTGTGCATGGATTCATTTCCCTTACACAAATATTGGAATGTGAGCACCAGCTGTTCTCCAGCATACCGTCTCTAGATTTTGTGCATGTTAATTTACCTCAGCTCTGTTTTCAGAATGACAAACAAATCCTTTTATCTACTTATATGAGGCTTGACTTTCCCCTCGCATCCTTTCCTCCTTTCTTTCCCTCCACTCCACACCCTCTGCCACCCCATCCCCTCCCTCCGCTTCTATTTCAATATCTCTGAAATCATAAAAATCCTTCAGCCATGTCCCATTTCTCTAAAGTGAATTTAATTCTGAGGAGACAGCCGATGTGCTGTACATCAGGTAATGATGGATGCTGCTCAACATGTGAGGAGAATGTGCTGGTTGAGCAAAACCTCTCGACTAATTATTTTGCCAGCATAAGTAATGGAAACAGGCTTTTCTGTGGGTGCACCACCGACAGCTGAGAACCCATGAGTCAGGGGAGAGGGACTAATAATGGATGTAATCTTTTGCGAAGGAAACATCTTTAACTGAGAGTGTGACGATCCTTTGAAACACTGCAAACAGACAGAGCAAACAGCAATCAGTGCTCATTAATTTTCTGACTGGAGACAGGTCTGCAAATACGGGAGAACATGGTCACTCGAACACTCCCTTATCAGCAGTACTAAGCTGAGCACAGTTTTCATTTTTAGGCAAAGCTGATTTTTATCAGCTAATTACAGATCAGTGTTGTTATAGGTCCTACCTGCTCCTGTAATAGCATAAATGTCACAGGTCATCGATCAAAGGGACAGCAGACAGAGAGGTAGCAAGAGATGTTTACCACAGCGCCAAACACAAAGGAGTGGTAAATAAAAGCCCAAAGCTCGACTGGAAAGTCAAGGACAGATCTTTGGACCTGGAAGTGTCAGGATTTACAGTGTCAGTCTTGATGAGCAGAAAGGTCAGTGTCTCAGAGTAAATTATTACACTTCCACATAATGTTCAGAACTATAACATAATTGCTATTTACAGTATTCTGTATAAATACAATACCTGTAAGTCACTGCATTCACTCATGACAGGAAGTATGAGTGTTGCTGAAAATGAACTAACTTAAAAAAAAAAAAAAGACTGAAAGACATCATCAGTGAAATCAAAGACATCCATCAGTGAAATAGCACTGCTTCTGAACAAGAGACTGCATGAAAACTTGACTGTGAACTCCAGAACACAACCATATACAGCATTGACTGGGAAGAGGTCAAAGGTCATTGACTGGGAAACCCTCTGAGACCATTGTTGACCAGAGACAGGTGTGTGTTTATGTCTCTGTAGGTTTGTAGGTCTAGCTTACCTGCCAGGCGAAGGGACCCTGAGTTGTAGATGGCCTCATCTCGCAGCTCCCTGACGTGCACGGTGACAGTGGAGACAGCATCCGGCCAAATTCCATCAGACACACGGACCTGGAACTGATACGTGCCAGGTGGAGCGTTCTCCTTGATGATCAAGAAACCTGTTCGTTTGTTCAGGATGAAGTAACTGGGGGAGAGAACAAACAGACAGACGCTCACGTCAGTTTAAGAAAGTTTTACATTTAGATGATAATGTTTTAATGCCTTTCAGCCCTCTACAGGATTTACCCTCTCACGCTCATCAATCAACACACTAAAAATCTCGCTTTTACATGTTGAGACAGCCAACCTGATCAGCCCACAAAAACAAGTCACTAACCACTGCATCCACTTTTATGCACTGATATATAAACAGAGACGTTCTACACAATGCTCCACGCAACAGTTCTTTTAATTCTATCTACTAATACCAAGCAGAGCTGAAGTGTGGGATGGCTGCCGTCATTAAAGTTGCTGCCTCATGTGCCAGTATCCAAGAGTGGCCGCAAGAGAACAGTGTAATCACTGCATGGTCCAGCCCGAGCTATTCTGAAATGGCTGGCAGCCTGAGAGGGTCAAGCTGCTAAATCTATAGGGCCGACCCCTGATGTGGTACTGATTAGTCATTAGGCTATTACCAGCATCTCATTAAGTCTGCAGAGACTAGTAATTTCAGTTGTTTGCCCATCAAAGTTTGGCATGGTAACCAGCCAAGAGGAAAGAAATGCTCAGTATGACTGTATGCTTGCCGTCTCAGCCTCTAACTCCACTACCCTGCTGCTCCACTAGGGGCTGATATGAAAATGCTGGGATTACTGAGTAGGCCCACTGTGCAGATTTCTAGACTGTGCAACTGCTAGGATGAGAAGTAAAACTCATATAGCTCTGGCTGTGTTCACAGAACTGTAACTATGATACAGTCATTATTAAATACCAGCTCAGTACAACTCAGATTTATGTCCATATTGGACGTTTCCGCACCTCAGGATTTACACCAAACGGCCAAAGCCAGTGGAAAAAGTACCCTGTCCTTAACACGGTGAGGTCAAAGGTAAAGGTGTGGAGGTTGGGATGATGGATGGTCAAGCAGTGAGTCAGACTTTGATGTGGGAGATACAGACTTGCACTATTAATGGTTACCTTTTTGTTAACCCTAACCACAATGTTTTTTCCCTACCCCTAAACGTATGTTAACCACTTTAAAACTGACTTGATAAAAAAAACAGGCAACTTGATTATACTGTAACTTTTACATAACTCTAAAAAAGAGTAATTCTCTAGCATCTAACAAAATGGTCCTGGCCAACATGTTGCAAACCCTGACAGGGGGGTCAATATGACTGGGACCCAAGTTTTTTTTTGAGCATTCCTTTATACATAAACACATATCATTCTGAAAAAAATTGTATCAACCAAGCTATGTATAGTAGAGAGAGGTATACACTGTACATCTCTGTGAGCTATGTGACATAAAGGCTCAACACACACGTAAGACTCCACCCTCTTTACCTGTCTGGTTGCCTGTATGACCTGGTTCAACTCTCCAAGATGAAGACAGAACAATGCAAATATTTTCTTGTCCCCCTCAGGCATGTGTTTTACTCAATGTTTCATTCTAAATTTCTGTATTTACCCCATTTTCTGCTGTAAACCAAATGCCCTCTGGGACAATAATAGAAAGTGAGTGGAGACGATACATTAGGGAGAGGGAGGCAAGGGGGAAAATGAGACTGACTAATAGGCACAAAGACATGCGAGGAAGCAATTTCACTTGGTCCTTGTCTACATGCTCCCCTTGTACAGTAAATGAGCTCATTCAAGTTTAATTAGAGAGGAAATCCAAGGCAGAACCTTGGCAAATCAAATAATAAACCACTTGTAGAGACGAGGGTCACATTAACTCATTTTACAGCACATGCTGTGGTGTGTAGATTATGTCCAGGTTTCACATCACTGAAAGACAATTTTACACCTCTAGTAAAACTACCAATTCCCATTTGCTACTTCACAATCTACTGAAGGATGCTCTTATTGACATTTATGTCAACTACTTACATTATTGGCTACTTCTACTTCAGTAAAAGGTAGGACACTTGCAATAAAGCTATTCTACAAAATGCGCTGATGTGCTAAGTCAAAATACAAATTTTCTTTCTGTGGTGTGCAACACCAATAGTTACAACTGCGATCCAACCTCTTGATCCAAAACACCAAAAAAAGAATAGCTGAAGTACACTCTCACAGCAAATAACAGCTATTATGGTTGATTTGATGTACTGAAATGAAAATAAAGCAGACCAGAAAAGACCATGATAGGCTCAGTTTTGTGAAAAGCCAGTACAACAGTGATAGGACAATGTGTTCTGAACTCAACTTAGGTTTGAAACACCAAGAGATAAGAGCTGTCATGAAATGTTAATGCCTTATATTACACCCAGTTCACCAAGGAACTGATCCTTGATGTGACTTGAGAGAGATGGGACAAAAGTTTGACATTTTGAGTTCAGCTCAGTTTGGAGGATGAAGTCTAAGGTGCTGGATGTACTGTGACACTGTATGTGTTTTTGGGACTTGTGTGTGTGGGTGGTTTGGTTTGGATGCGGGGGGGGGGGGGTTGTAGCATAATCGCTACACAAGGGAGGGACATTAAACATCAACATTAAATCAGGCATACAATTATCAAAAATTTATACAAACAAATGGAATAAGCTACATGTTGCTGTGATACATTCAAAGAAAGCACACCATGACCATTGACCATTATGCACCAGCAAAAACATCAGCTAACAGCAGCAAAAAGCAACAGGCTTCATTAGTAGCTGTGTAGATAGTCCAAGAGTAATTGCAATGCAAAAAAACCCAAAAAACATCTGGTTATTTTCTGGATATGTTCCTCTGCTGCTTTGCATTATTTAAATGACTAAATAAATCACAACAACATGTGATGTAGACACAGTGTGCCACTAGATCAGCTGGAAAATGTAAAATGGCTAATGACATGAAAGCAATGTGTAATCAGGTTAGCTTAACTGAATATGGATCATCCCTAGTAGATCTGCCACTAAGCGACAAAGATTCCAGGCCATCACAAATGTTTGGAGACCTGAGATAGAAATTGGTAACTTTTTTGACAACCTTTTGCATGACCTTTCATGAGAGCAAAAAATATAACACAAGAGTGTTTGATTGACTTCTATCACTGTACTTCCTGTGTTCACCATCACCTACTCTGCTGCGTGAGTCTGTCAGAAAACAACCACAAATGCAGTAAAACATTCTTGTTGTTTCTACAGAAACACTTCAAACACACTCAAACCTAACAGAAGATACATGTTATATTTCTTCACTGACAACTACTCCATTAACTAAAAATCATATCATTTGACTATGTCAAGATTTTTCTTTTGAAAAGGGCAGGTACCCAACTATCACTGGTGCATGTTTGTTCCCTACAAGTTCTTTATGACACACATCATCAAATGTTGACATTTATGGCAATTCCAGTGTACTCATACGCACAGTTTTGCCCTAACACTAATTGTAGCATTTTCATTTGCACATCTTGCAAAAAATGTGAGAGTCATATTATTTACCTTGGCACATGTCCTTCAAAGACGTATGTCTTGTTGTCCCAGTCATCTGGGTCAGGGGAGTAGACCTTACCAAGCACTGTGGTGGGCATACGGCCTGATGACAAAAGATACATCAGTTTATTAGTTTAATGTCCATTTAATGACCATTAACTCTCTGCGAATACGTGTTTCTGTATGTGACTGATAGAGCCCATACTGTGGAACAGGTGTGTGTGTGTGTGTGTGTATATATATATATATATATATATATATATATATATATATATATATATATATACATATATATATATATATATATATATATATATATATATATATATATATATATATATATATATATATATATATATATATATCCGTGTACATGTGTTTAAGTGTGCGTTTAATGTGTTGTGCATGTAATACCACTATAACTGAGTGTAAATATTTCAGGCTTCATCCACCATTCCTTTCAGCAGTGGTGACATTACAGGCAGTTGGCATAGGGAGATGAGAAATGCTGTTTGAATGCACAATGATTATAATCACGTAGACAGAGCTCTTGTTGCCATCTCTCCCCTCCAAATCCTCACACCTTGAACCGCGTGGGAATTATTCTGAGGGTGCCCTTCAAAATCTAAAGGCAGACCTTGCCATGATGAATTTTAGCCTATTGTTTGTCTTTGCCAGAAACTTTTTACGGAAAAAGTTACCTCTGTGGCTTTCAAAAGCGAAAGAAAAAAAAAGATAATGCTATGCTATTTAATTAAGGTACAAGTATATGAGCAAAAGATATGTGTTGTGACAAACAGCAGAGAAATAATAAGTAATTCTATCACTTGATGTGAAGGGACGCAAATACTTGTTCACCTTTTAGAATTGGTAGAATATAAAACTTATAATACCTGACTGATGGTCAAAACAATATTTGAACCCAATATTCTTATAAAATCTTTTTCAGGCTTGTTGTGACACAAAATCTAGATTGTAGTCTGAGCCTGGATGCTCTAGTATGTGGTTTGTTTGGGATCCTTAAACCAGACATGAAATAGAGAAAGAAAAGAAACATTACAGCTGTGATTAACTGCATGTCAAATCAATCTATGGCTTGCCTTTGTAGCCCTTAGCACAGCACCATGGGAGTCATTCAGACTAAACACAGATTATGCAGATGATAATGTGGTGACAATCAGTGGGTTGAGGGAGAGGTGAAAAACACAATAAAAACGTTGTGTTAATTACTGCACACTGATTAAAAATGAATTGGCTGGCAGTATGAGTTTCACCTACAGAGACAGAAAACTACCTTAGATAACAAAGTTTAAAATGAGCCTGAAAATGTCTGTTCTTATTAGTTAGATAAATGTACCTATAAAGTCCAGGGCTTCATCACTTAATTAATCTTTTTCTGTGTCTTTGAACACTACATCCTACAGATGGAGGATGACCCTCTCACCTCGGTGACTATTGATGAAAATTTTCTTCTCCCCTGCCAAGTGTGCGTGATCATTTTGGTCACCGATGGTCACTGTCAGGGTGCTGGTCACTGTTTTGGCTGGACGGCCGCTGTCGCTCATGATAATAGGAATGAGGAATTCTTTCTGGCGCTCGCGGTCAAACGTCCTGAGAGCTGTTAGTGTCGCAGTGCCATTCAGGTTGTCCTGGAGGTAGAAATCATTGCTGTGGCGATACTCTGAGGGAATGGTGAAATGAAAGGGCGGGCCATTTTCAGGAGAGTCCCGGTCCACAGCTCGGAGGAGGGTCGATGTTTGGTTCAACCTTACTACCTAAACAAGAACGGGAGAGCATAAAAGGTTGTGGCTTGCTCAGGTTTGGAATTTTAGATTCATACCACAAATGAAAAACATTTCTCCTTAGCCTCTTCCTAACTTCCTCCTTTTCAACAACTTATTATGTGCCTGTTGTGCAGAGCACAGAAGGAATGTGTTATAATAATGCGTATATTCTTCTTACTCTTCCTCTTCTGTACAAATTTCTGACAACCATGATGATGTAAATTCAATTCCCATTGAAAATGAATGGGAAGTCGTTGTGAAAATGGTCAAACCCACCCCTCTTTGAGGCCACATGATTTCATATTTTTATGTAGAAACATGGTTGAAACTTTAAACAGGTCACAAGAGAGACTTTGAGACTTTTTTGAATTAAATCTGCATTTTGGTAGCTATGACAGTTTTTACGAAATCACAATTTAAGTTTTATGGGGGTTTTTTCTGTTTCAGATTTTATAATGGGTGTGTATTGCGCGGAATGTTCTGGGCTAGAATGTGTGACATCACCTGCAACTGCCAATTTGAAATAGAAAATTTTGCCAAAAAATCGAAATCAAACCTCTTTTAATTCCCACATTTTCCAACCTACATAGACAATTTATATATGAAGATGCAGAGAAATGTGTCCTCTCTCACCCAGTGTGACTCCCATTCAGACACGACTCATAGTTTTTAAATAAATCACCTCGAAGCACAGAGAGCGCTGACCAACAATCCCATAGACTGCCATGTTGAACTGAACTCTGAAGTTCTTGTTAAAAACAAAGATGGTGGGTGTTTTAAAGCTGCAACGGTGCCTAAACTGTAAACAGTACATACACATATAATACATCAGTGTCTTTATTGAAGCTTTGTGGAGCTCACTGTGAAGGAATTTTGTTGATAGGACTTGTGCTTTTCAAGGTGCAAGGGCATTTTTGAGCTCCTCTGGGGCCCACCACCTTTGGGGGCCCCAGTCACTATAGCAACCAGTTACTCAGTTTCTGGGCAGAAGTGGACTAAGCTGACTCTGATTGGCTAATTAGACTGATGAGGCCATTTTTACTGTTGACAGCTGATTATCCTGGATACAAAATTTTTCCAGGAATTTTCTAGTTACATTATGTCAGTGTGTTGCATGCCGTCAAGCCTACCTGTGGTCCAGCCACATTCTCAAATACTACTGGGGAGTATGCTGCCTCAAACTCTGGTCCATTATCATTCACATCCAACAGAGGCAGCTGGACTGTGGCACTGCCTGTTAAAGGTGGAATCCCATGATCGGTTGCTATGACAACCAAGTGATGCTGGGGTACCCTCTCCCGATCCAGAGGCCGGGCCACAGATAGTACACCAGACTGGTCAATGGTGAAAAGCCCCTCAGGATCTGAGTCCTCTGATAGGCTGTAGGTGATCTCACGGTTTTGGCCTGAATCAGAGTCGCTAGCCACCAAACGTGCCACACTAGTTCCCACGGTGATGTCCTCAGGTAGCGGGGCGAGAGACAGGAAGTGTGGAATGAAGACAGGAGCATGGTCGTTATAATCCTCCACCTCCACCACACAGTGCAGGAGGCTTGAAAAATCAAGGTCTTCAACCTGAAACAGAAGCCAAATACATGCACATGTCATCCAAGTGCAGTATAGACAAGATTTAGATGTAAAACCTTTCATCTTGTCAACCACATTTTATCAGTCAAAATAAAACCTGCTGGGCTGCAACGTTCCCAACGCACACTACAGTAAGCGTGATTGTAATCTATTGTACTTTTTGTCCAAATAGATTGTTGCATAGTCAGCAGTTGGAAGTTATGAAATAAAATACATTTTTAAAAATATTCAAATACAATTTACAGTAGTGATCAGACCTCTGTTGTCAGGCATTTTTGTTCTGTTACACCTTTGGCTATAAAGCAATATCACACCATCCACATGTTGTGCTGGTATGTGTGTGGCTGATTTTTATAATACCTTATAGAATTTCAGGTTATTTTCCAACCACTACCTCTTACTGCCACCAATATGAAAAAATACTGTGTGGAGCTTTAAAGTTCCTGTCTGTAACTCATATGACACCTTATGTTTGACTGGCTTTAAAGAATTCTCTTCACCTCGAAATTCTTTGTCTTAGCTTTTGATGGAGAGGCTGACAGGTTGGTTTGAGGGTTTTATGAGCACTGAAGAAAAACAACTACCTTTGAGATCACTGCTTACGAAAATTCTCATTTTTTTCCCCATTTTTTCTATCAGTTTCAACAATTCTCAAAACTTTCCTGGAACATACTGTATGTGAATGTACTCAAACTTCAGATGCCTTCTAAAGCCCATTTTATATTTCCAACAGCAGGCACCACAGCATCGTTCATCCTCTGGCTTTGGTCAGTCTTTACTCAGACTTTATTTTTCTACATCCTCTTCACACATGCTGCATAGACTTCGCTGAGGGTTTCTTTCACAAAAATGAAATTAAACCCATGAATTAGAGACAGGTAGACATGATACTAAAGCTCAATTAAAAGAGATCAATAGTGCAAGGCTCCGTGGTTCAAGAGTGCTTTTGGAACAGCTTCCATTTACCTTCAGTGTGAGATTGAACCTCTGCTCACTGTGACGTTCATAGTCCAGACGTTTCTTAAGCCTCAGGGTGCCACGCTGCTCCTGCTTGTGGCTGACCATGTAGAACTTCTGCTCTTGGTCGCCAGACACAACACTAAAGGTGAGCTGGGCATTTTCTCCAGTGTCTCTGTCCTCTGCAGCAAGCTCCAATACCTTAGAACAAGCAGTAACATCATGTGAACACAGTACAAAGGCTTTGTGCCATTGGGGATGTTGGCTTCTTATACTTTTGACACATTAACTGAACTCTTCAAATTGGCAGCGTATTTTGGATAACAGTGCAGTATCAGCAGTAGTAGTAGCAGAGTTTGAAACAGTGCAGACAATGTGATTTCTGGTTGCGAACAACGTGTATTATGACAGAATTCAGCTTGAGACTAAAGAAAATGATGTAAATATACTACAAAAAACGACTAAAAATAGAAAATTGTTGTCCACATGGTGAAGAGAAGACTTAAGTTGATATACAGGACAACACATATGCTCCTATAGGCAGATGATGTACCTGGTCAAATCTGCACTATAGACTGGTCTATGGTGTTTGGCCAGTCTTAATTTTGTTCTCGTTTGTCTAAAAAAAAGATAGTGAACAGTTAAATTTTGCTTTGTGATGTCTGTCTGAAGCCTTACTCTTAGTTTGAACTATGCTTTACTCAAAGTCTATATTTGTGAAACCGACCCACTTTCTTTTTTTTAATGGGAATATCTAGGTCACTGAAACTTCACAGATGTTCTAAACCAGTCACTTGTTTGCTTGGGCTCTCTGCCATTATGTGCTGAGCAGGTAGTGTTTTTACTGGAAAGCTGTGAGGATGCAACCCCACCATCTATGTATTACAAGACTAAAACAATAAGTTAAAAGTGGATGTAAGCCAGATAGAGCTGCAGAGTTGGGCTCTAATATTATGATAAAATTGTGAAAAAAATATCCATTGGAGGAGCTTTAATAATGCAGGTTGCCCTTTGTTTAATGTGACTACATGTATCATCGTCATTTGACTAAAACAGAGTTGTGTGGTTTTTCTTTTTTACCATGTGCTGCATGCACCAGTCTCTGCTCTTTATGAAGACAGGGCCAAAACATTCAAACATACTTTAGGTGTTTTTTTATTCCTTTGTGATAGTTAAGCTTGTTTTTGGATAGCATTTTATTTAACAGGTGCCTTTGGTCCATTATTGATTTCACAGATGTCAGTAAATGCCTTTGTATTAATTTTTAATATTCTTTAAAATCTTGTAAAATATACTGAATTTAAGAAGTCACATAAGCCCTTTTGGGAGATACTGGATTCTGAAGTATATCATCATCCACCACCAAATGCAATCTTTACATTTGCAGAGGTCATTTAAAATAAATGAGAGAATATTGTTTCTGTGGAATAAGCTAATAAAATAGTGCCCTATCAGCAGTAAGGCCCCTACTCACCTCTGCATTGGGCTCTGCATTCTCAGAGATCCTTGCCAGGCAGGAGTGATCAGTGAACCTTGGAGCATGGTCGTTCACATCCTTGATCTGAATAGTGGCAGTTCCAGTGCCTGTCATTCCTCCCCCATCCCTGGCCTCCACGACCAGGAGGTAGGACTCAACCTGCTCTCTGTCTAGGCCGCCCATGGCTACAGTGATTGTCCCTGTGGTGGGGTTGATGGTGAACATTTCTGAGAAAGTAGGCAACCCTCCTACTTCGACGTTAGTGGCGTCTAAACTACCCACAATCCTGTAAGAGAGCACAGCATTCTGCCCCACAGCTGAGTCGTCCAGGTCAGTGGCTGTCATCTCCATCACTGACGTCCCCACTACAGAGTTCTCCGCCACATCTCCATGGCAGCTGGGGGCACAGGTGAAGACAGGCGCGTTGTCATTGATGTCCCACACATTGATGATCACGTCAGTGAAACCAGTCAGACCTTCGCCACCTTCGTCTGTGGCCAGGACAACAAAACGCCACACGGCGCGCTCCTCGCGGTCCAGAGTCCGCTGGGCGTAGATCTTGCCTGTGACCTCATCAATTATGAATTCGCTCTCTGCACCCTGGCCATGGAGAGAGTAACGCAAGGCCTCCTGGTCAGCATCCTTATCTGGGTCAGATGCTGTTACCTACAACATCAAAGGCACAGCAAGACAGGGAGGGAGATGAGAGTGTAATCACCAAGTTTTTTACACTATTTAATTATTGAAATGCTGCTGACTTGGCGTGGTATCTTGACTGGAAACACTTTGTGACTTCTCTGTGTGGTTGTGAACTCTTCAGTAGGCAAAGATTCAACCTCCTTAATCCAAACACACACCTCTTTGCCCCTTCTCACTCATCCTCAAAACATCAGCAGCAATTACACCCTGGGCACGCCAGAGATGTTACAATTTAGCATGGTAATTGCAGTGTGATGTAGAGCCAAATTTAACTATGCTCCATTTAAAGGGTAAGAAATGCGCTCTTACATATGTAAAGAGGGAAGAGAACATCAGGCTTACTATGAATGACCTCCAACCCAAACTGTATTTAGTCCTATGTAACTGAGAAAAGCTTAATTGTAGAAAGAAAATATTATGTTATTAAGCTAAAACTGAGCTAAACTAAATGTTTACAAGTGTGATAATTTACACAATTAAAATGTCTGTTCTGTTCACCAGACTGATAACTTGTAAAACACATAGTTAGTATCATAAACTTTTGCTGGTCAAAGAGCTTATTTGCTCCAATAATTCAACATAATCCAATTGCACTTCCGGGTTAGCTCCTTCAGAAGCTCTGCCCTCCGAACTCGTGGACGTGCATCGCCAAGGAAACCAAAAATGGCGTAATTGAGCGTGTCCACTGTTTCATAACTGAAGTAAAACAAATGTAATATAATACGTCTTTAAATGAACGATATACACACGAACACTGCACTCGCAATATAACAGAGTAAACACAAGTTAGTTGTTTAGATTGCATTTACAGAGCTACAGTGAGTGAAGACGCGGAGGGAAACATCACTTGGCAAAGTGGAGTGTTTATCTGCCATTACCCCATCCCTGCTCTGTGACGTTAGCTTACAGCGATATTTCCGTCTTTCTTGCTCCCACCTCCTGTGCACGAGCACGAATGTCATGGAATTGATGGCGCCAATCCACTGCTTTTATATCCCAATTCTAGAGCTATATTGTCTATAGTGGAAACTTTCAGTACGCACACACAAGGGGTAGCAAGCGGACCATAAGGCGATATTCCCTGAATTTGAATGAAAGTGCATTAGATTGTAATTGCTAACCTTACTTTTAAATCATTAATTGTAGTCTACAACTCATAATAAAAGCTTTACATTTTGAAGTGTTTTTGCAATGTTCAATTAATTTAAAAATAAATTGATTTAATTAAAAATTTTCATTGGGGGAGTGAGTTTGTTCTGTTTTGGCTGCTTGCATATCTTACATATTTTCGAAGAGCGAGACAGCTTAGACTTCAGTGAACGGTCAGTTTAAGTGTCTTACAAATAATATGCAAAGAAAAAGTAAACAGAAAATTGAAAAACTTTCACAAGTTTCATGATATGGTTGAATGAATAATGACCAGGCTGTACCTGTAACACAAACACTGGCGAGCCATCCAGCTCCTCTGTCACACTGCCGTAGTACTCGTTAACGGTAAACACCGGAGCCTCATCATTCTTGTTAACCACGTTCACCGTCACTGTTGTGTAATCTTCCCACTTCCCATCTGAAGCCAGGACATGAAGCTTGTACCTGAGTGAAAGTTTCAGCTTTGTCAAGGGGCTTACACATAATAAACAACAGTTTAGATCCAAGTGTGCTTTGTAGAAACACTTGTGTGCTCTAAAACACTTAAGCTACTGAGGTACGATTTAAATAATCAGAAGTGAAGTTTAAATCTATAGCATATTGTGCCAGACCAAGGGAAAATAGCCTATAACACCATGTAGTGCAGGTGAAATTCTTCTGCAAGCATTTACCTTGTGCTTCAAAGGATTCTTCCCTGGAGTGTGTTCCTACCTTTTGTTCTGTTCATAGTCCAGAGTCTGGGCGATAAAGATGGTGCCCACCTCTGGTTCCACATCAAAAACCCCTCCTGTGTTCCCTGAAGTGATCTGGTAGCGCAGCTTAGCGTTTCCACCTGCAGGTCGACATAAGATGGGGGTGAATTAGGAAAGACAGTCTGTATAAGTGACACTCAGATATTGACAAAGCAGAATATAGTAGGTCTAAGTCTTGGAGCTGTGGTAGAGAAATAGGCAGGAGCTTAATCATTTGTAGAGCTTTGATGAAAACCTGATCCCCCATGAATTGGAAGTCCCCATCTAGTTCAGTGCTGCCTGTTTCTGCCAATCCACCGATCTCTCTCCCTTAACTGAGTTAGATAGTATCAGCCTGCTTTAGCTGGCAGACTGGAACCAGATACAGAGTCTTTGGTGTGATCTGTTTGTTGTGAGTCTTAAACAACAGGCGACCTCTGCTATTGCAAAGACGATGGCTATAGCTGCTGCATTAAAATAGCATCTTCATATCAAGAAACCTATGAAGAAGTACAACAACACAACAAGAAAAAAAACCCAGTAACCTCACTGAACCTTTTTTTCTGTCTGATAACGTTCCACAAATAGAAAAGACATAAACAAGCCATAGTGAAATGACATCTTCGCAAACAAAAATTAGTCATCTGCTACTAATTAGCATCCACATTCTCAAACCACAATTTAAGCTATGTAGCAGCATAAAGCCACAAGTTTAAGAGCTTATACTTTTAACAGTCAAAACTTTTTATGAAAGCTTTACTTTTGGTGTTACTGACAAGATAGACTACGTCCAATACACAAAACAAAAATAAAGAAATATATGTCCATTAGTTGTCCTACTGAGGTCAGCTTATGTTCAGAGGACAACATCCCATATTGCATGTAACAGGAACTTAAATATCCATACACTTGTCTAAAACAAGAATGTGTCTTTCATAGCAAATTTAAGAATTAAACATCAGTAGCCTACATCATGAATCAGTTAATAACTAAAAATGAAAAGACTGGGTAATGTGGGTTTAAATGTATCCGAAACATTCGATCTCAATGTCACCTCTTCTGCTGCCAAGGCAGGTTCTGAAGATGAATTACTATTCGCAATTGAAGCAACTCTGCCTTTTTAGTCATCAAAAGCTGATAATAATGGTATTTAAATTATTTTTTTAGGGTGTAAAATGGTTTCAAAGCCAGATTACTTGAGCAAAGTACTGACTTGAAAGTTCACAATAATGCTATTCTTCATGAGAAAAAAGGAAAAAAATTGAGGGAAAAAAAAAAGTTAAAATAGTTTAATAACAATAGTTGACTGGGAAACAGCAGGCTCTTCTTTTGAACTGATGACGAATAGTATCATGAACATTTTATTCTCAGGTTGTGTCAAAAAGGTCTGAAGAAACCCATAATGCAGCCAAGAATAAAACCTGTGGAGGTTATTAAGCCATGGAGAAAGTGAACTTATTAGCAGAGGAATGCCAACAGAATTCAATTCAGTGCTCTTTATACTGACACAGAGGTATGCAGAGATTGACTAAATGGCCACTTGTTGTATTATACATGTAAACTTAAAATCTATTGACATCCTACGACTTTTAGGACTTAAATTAGTACAGTGCTACTCTCTGCCTCCCAAAAGTCGAGTAAAATCACAGAAATGCTGATACATAATAGAAATGTAGTAATCTTCCATTGAATTATTAATACTGCATTGTTGCAAGCAGTCTTAAATCATATTGCTGTTAAGTTCCCCCTCCCCTCATTTCAAAAGTTCTGTCTCCCTGTCTCACACAATAACCTTTTTTTCCCCCCTGCAAAGCATTTTTAATAAAGTCTATTAGATGCTGATCAACACAATGTTCCCTCTCAATGCAATTACTACTAAAGCCAAGGTCTGCATCTCAATCACCGTTGCATCCACCACCCCTCATGTTAATATGAAAGGGAAAGGAGAAACCTCTGAAGACGAGATGAGATTCACAGCTTATTAGCAAGATGAAAGTCAAGGAAGGAGAGAGGAGAATGCTCTAATCCAGATCGTTTTGTACCGTCTGTCTGTTGGCATTTTAAATGAGACATTAGGGATATATGCAATTGCATCTCTTCTTTTCACTCACTCTTATTCTCTGTTTTTTTTCATGTTGTCTCAATTGCTTAAGTATTTAGAAAACTGCTGAGACCCAAAGGACAAACGAAACTGCACAGGGAGTAATACAGTAGTTAAAATAAACAAACAATGGAGAGAAAATTAATGTTTTTTTTTCCCCCAAGTGTACCGATTTCAAAACTCTTTTAATCTCCTTAGGTACTGTGCTGTACTGAAACTGGAGTGTACACACAACAGAGCAGGGAGAGAGGGAGACACACACACACACACACACACACACAGACACAGACACACACACACACACAGACACACACACACACACAGGATGGATCTTTGTTTTTGTACTGTTCCAATGTTTATCACTATTGTTCACACTGTCACTTGTGATAATATGCAATGACCTGTAACGTTTGTGAATTATGTGTCATAACTGCACTTATTCACATGCAGATAAGTATGTGGATTGACTCCCAGCCTGCCCAGACCATTTACATATGCAACTTAAAGAGTACAAGGAATAGCCTTCTTACTTATTTTCATTTACATTTATATAGTTAAGATTGTATATATTCCACTTTAGAGGAGCGGTTCCCGATGGATAGGTCAGGGGTGCCTTCAGATTTCATTCCAGTTTTTTTCTGCACATGTTTGGACACATACACAAATAAGCCAACATGTTCATTAACAAACTTTTAGATCAAGTTTTTGAACTTATCAAAATGTAAGAAATAACCAACAAAACGTCACATTACTCTGTTAAATATGCAACGATGCTGTAGCCAAGACTGGTGTTGACAGCTTACGGTTGCAACATGTTTTCTGATACAAGAGTTTTCCAGGTGAACAGCAACTAGGAATGGTGACAGTCAAAACAAGCAACAGAAAAACATGTCACTGAAAATAGACCATCACAGAACTGCTGATACATACCTGCTCTCAGCACAGGGAGATGAATAAACCTGAGGCAACCAAAAGGCCTGAGGTCAGACTACTGTAAGTAAAAGCTACTTGGGCTTAATATTTATGAATAATTGCTTTAGATGAATACTCCACTAAATAAAAGGTTTACAGAAAGGGACTTTGGGTTTGGCCTTCCTCATGCTTCTATCTGTTGGTTTATGCAATGATATTATGGACTGTTAATAAGCACTTAATTCATACTATATCTTTTTCCGTATATGCTAGCTACTATTGCTGTTCGATATGCACATTACTGGAAACAGCAGCAGCAGCAAAAAACAAAAACAAAAACAAACAACACTTCTCCAGTCTTGTCCTTTTTTTTAAATTAAACACACACACCTTACTGCTTCTTCCATCTCTCTCAGTGGGTGGTAATAACCTTTTTCTGGACTCATGCAGGCTTCTTACACTCACACACCTAAGTAAGCAAATAAGTGTCTTGTTGTGATCTCATGTACGTGCGCAGAGCAGTTGAGGGTTATTTATCACAGTGAAATGTGAGGCGCACAGCAGGCATCCGTACTCTACCATGATGAATACTGGATAACGTGAGAGTTTTACCAATGTCCATTTCCCCTACACTTCACCTCAATTTTTACATATGCAAAACCTCCATGTTTCCCTCTCTTCTTAGTTCCACGGAAAATAAACCCACTTCACAGTGGACACATCACTCTGTGTATGTGTGTATATTAAGGGCAAAAAGGCCCAAATCACATTGCACATAGAGAAGCATTTGTAACAACATTCATGAGCTGAAATCAGCATCGAGTACGAGTACTTAGGTACGTCAATCAGGAGTAGAGTCTGGTGAGCTGAAATTCAAAATTATTTCTCTCAGGGTCATCTGGACAAATTCTGGACAGAAAATGAGAGATAATGAGACCTTTATGAGTCTGAATATTGACTGGCTTAGGCTTTCAAACTGGATTTTCAATGACTTACAGGCATAATTTGTTTTTGCTGCATAAGAGCACTAACAACAGTAAATACAAATACAACACCATTCCCCGGCTCTTCCCAGATGAAATTTAGTCAGTTTGCATAATGAAAAGAGCTCAGAATGTGGGTAACTTTTTCAATCCAACTGCTTTTCACATTGACGAGACGTACAATTTTCACAGGTGAAACATATATTGGGCCCCAGATGTGTAGCATTTGATCCAACTTAAAGGTACAAAGTAGTGTCTGATAGTGTAAGGTATAAATCAGGGTGTTGTCACTCTTAGTCAGGATCCCTTGACATCACTTTCTAATGGACTTAGCATCATTTTTCAATGTGCACAGTAGTCTGATAGACCTCTAGTGTTCTGTGCTGTGTTAAGTGTTGACGCATAAGTCAAGCAGGCCACACCCCAGTTTTTCTGTATTAAACCACAGCACTTTCCCTAAACTTAACCAAGTGCTGTGAGCGCCTAAACATAACCAAAACCACAATCTTACCCTAACCTTTAACCTCAACCAAAGTGCTTTATTCGCTTTGTGCATCTGCCATCGATCCTAAATATAGCGCTTCATTCATTCAAAAAATACATTGCCTCTGCACAGATGACACCAAGGGGGTACCCAGTACGTTAAGTGATGCCAAGGGGACCTGACCAAGTGTCTCTATGTGACGAGCTGGGACCGAGAATCTGTTGTACAAATTTGTACCAATTTAGCCTGAACTAAAGGTGCAGTTAAAGTCACTAAAGGCAGCACACTCTACTAAAGTAACTGGATGGTGGAAAAAGCAGCCATGCACCACCACAGAAAAACAGGTTCAGTCCCAGTAGTGGTGTTTCTAGCTTGGCCCCCTGAATACAAGTTTGAACACTCACCAGCTTCACATTGGTAGGAAGTTAAGTGAGTCCAAGCAGTTTCTACTTGAAACTTTTTTTCTTTTTCTTGTCTGATGCAAATCAAAAATGCACTTGTAGCCATGTTTTGAGTAATATGAGTAATATTTCTTTTTTCCACAGAAACATCTGCTGAATCATCACTTGACCTGCACCTCTCGTCAGAATTTTTAGTCTGCTTTATATTCAATGGTCTTATTTAGATAAAAAGACGTAAGTGAGCAAGGGAGTGTCTGACCAGAAAGATGACTCACAAAACCAATCGCACAAAACACAAGAAAGAAAGAAAGCTCATAGGACCCGTAAGCTACTGAGGGCTTCTGCAATATTAGTGTCTGTCTTCCTCTCATACACACACACACAGACACAACACAGGCCTGCTATTTCTCTCCCTCCCAAAAAGTAATAAACGACCAAGAAATTAAACTGATATATAAACGTATTTCAAGTCCAATTTTAGTCGCACTGTCTCTAAAAATAGTCACAAAATGCAACGAGATGGTCGCACTCTGGAGCCCTGGCTGCTGCTTAGAGTGCTCTATGGGCTTCCTGTTTGTAAGCACTGAGTAGGAGGTTTGTCATCTTCCAGCGCAAATTGAAAATGCGTCTAAGAGACACAGAGTGGATATGCTGGAAATGTAAAAGTTTCATGCTGAGGTGGAAAAGTTATTGAATGTATTAAGAAATTAATCACGATGTGCATAATGTGTGTGATTTAAATGTCCACTGAGAAGAAGAGAAAGACAGACCTCTGAGGAGCGATGAGGAGACTTAATACCTGTAGCCATTGTGTTTTTTTCATGTTTTTTGTCACTATTTGAGGTATGACTGGCGCTCTTGTAATTACGTCATCTTCTTACACATTCCTCTTCCATGAAGGTTTAATGGCACCCAACTGGAAAATGAATGCCACGGGCTGTTTATCTTGACGAGATTGCGTTACATTTGGATGCAATCCCACTTAGTGGCAACAAAGCTACACCATTTCAAATACGGTGTGTAACAGTGACAGACACTATCACTGCAGGATATAAAATACAGCAAGCTAAACTATGAAATACTATCACTTTAAAATAGTAAAACTACTTATTAGGTTGGTTCTTCTTTGCTTTACAAAGGATGATTGGAATTTAAGACTTGAAAACTTAAACTCAATCTTATCAGCTTTAAACTGAATGATATGCGACTTGACCCAGGAGCACCCAGGAGGTATTTTTTCATGATATAATGCTGCTTTTTCTTAGCCAGAGCTGACACAACATAATAAATTGGACATATCTGGGTGTAAAAAGCCACTGTTAAGGCTGTAGCCAGCCCGCTGTGTGTGCGTGTGTGTGTGAGGAAGGCTGCTAACTGGTAAACACAAATGTAAACACTACCTGTCCAGCAGCAAATGGCTAACTAGCTACCAACTAGCTAGTGAGACACTGGAAATCTAGTGAGAGTGAATGACCATAATATTTCTCTTAGAAGCTGGTTGAGACTAAAGGAGAGTGAATATTAGACTCACATTTGTCAGCTAGGCAGCTATTTGCTAACACATTAGCCTTAACAACTGCACCGGCGTTACCTCCAATCTTCTCTGCTCTGTTAAAGTAGAAGCATTTTTTGTTGACTCTCATTCAGCTGTATCTTGATATCAGCTCCTCTGTTATACAAACTACAGTCACTCACATTGAGTGTTTGATTTGATTAGATTTTTGTTGCTGAATAATAATGACAAGACCTATCCACTTTCCTAGATGCGTTTTGATAGCGTGAGCCACAGTGGTCAAAGATGTGAGAGACTCTTGTTATTCCTCAGAGTGATAATGGTCTTGTCTTTTCTGTCAAGAGCTGACATTTGCCTCTGTCATGACACCTGAGTATCTGGACATGTTCCATCACAGACCTAAATCTTTACATTTCAGGATCTTGGCAGGCTCTAATGAGATCCTTACAAAGTCTCTTAATTTATGTTTTGTTAAAGTGAGCACTTGAAAAATCAACCAGTTAGACCCATGTTACTAACACAGGGGTTTGAATAGTAATAATAATAATACGCTTTATACAAAACAAAGTTAGAAAGTGCTTTACAGGGTTGAACCAGGAGTAAAACAGGGGAAAAAAACAAACAAAAAACAATAAAGACAACAGCTATAATAGTAATAAAGCAAATGAGACGTTGGTAAAACCGTACTCTAAAATTAAAGATAAGTTTTAAGAGGGGAAGATGTCACTGACTCTGAGTCTCAGATCCTCAGGCAGGAAGTTCCAGGGAGTTACTTTTACATCAAATGTAAAACTGATTGTTAACCATTGAGGAGAGGATAAAAAAGGACTAAAATGATAAAAGCTGAGTAAAGCTGAGTAGTTTTTTTGGTTCAACCCTGAATACAACGAATAATACAATAAATGAAAAAACCTTACTTATTAATTTCTATATGATGTTGAAATTCTAAATGTTAGTGACAGGGCATAGGCACATGTCACACACATATGCCTATGCCCTTAACTAAAAAACACCTCCTCCGAGATCGTAGCTCGTGAACTGCAGCCATGTGGTAGCATGTGCCATACTATCAATGTCTGTGCATGTTGCTGGCAGTCAAAATTGCTCAATTTTGGCCCAAAAACACCTTGGTAATTTTAAAAATGGTGCCACTTTGCCACTGACAACAAGTTAAAAAACACCAGTCATGTCAGAAGACTCTATGGACATCTGCCTGCAGTCTGCTTCTCCAGGGGTGCAACATCTTAACAGTAAGAAATGTTTGAATAAAGTGAAAAAAATATTTAGACGTCCAATATGTTGAAAGTACACTTTTGAACGCTTGAGAGCTTGAGAGCTTCTTTCTTTGCCTTACATCAAAAGGTTATATTAAATGGATTCCTCTACAGTGGCTGATTCAAACTCACATATTGCCTCGTTTTTCATGACTTCATGACATGTTTTGTAGTACAAACCATTTTTCCTTCAGAGTGAAAGGGGGTCAGACAAAAGCAGTGAAGTGAAAAGGGAAAAAATAATTCTTGAGTGAAGGAAAAGAGAAGAACTTTAGCCACGTGCCTGAGTAAACGTGCCTCATTACCGATTTATAGTACCAGTCCCACCATTACTCCTACCATCACTCCTACACTTTCCATTCAGTATCTGTGTCACCCCACTCCAAGAAACACACACACTTCCACATTATACATACATTATGTATATATGTGTGTGCATATATATATATATATATATATATATATATATATATATATATATATATATATTTGTGCCACCTACCTTCATCCCCTATCATTGGCACTGACAGTGAGAATGGCAAAGCCTACGTCAGCATCTTCATCCACATCAACTTCATAGGATGTTTGAGCAAATGCTGGCTTGTTATCGTTCACATCACTGATAAAAACGCGAACATATGCCGTGTCTGAAAGTAAAAAAAAAAACAAAGGAAAACAATGAGAGAAAGAACGAGACAGAGAGGAGAAAGATGATTATAAACATGAGGCTGTTCTTATTCTGTCAGTGTGAACATGAACATCTGTCCGTCTCTCTCTGGATAGCAACAATTTAGTCACTTTTCACCAGTGTGCATGCACACACACACACACACACACACATGCACACACACACACACACACACACAAAGATAGGAAAGTAGACATTTCTTCATGCATGCGCAGAGAAAAACAAAAATAACATCCATTTTCTTTCCTTCCATGCACTGGTGTATCTATTAAATCTGTCATCCGTCTCCAGTTTTTCTGTCTGTTTTAACATTAAATCCAGCTGTTTCTTCCTTTCTTCAACATCCAGCCACAGGCTGAAGTGTACAAAGCACCCGGGGGGGCATCAGTGTAAGGCTCGGTAGTTGAAAAACCCGACATAGTACACTTCCTTTGATATCGGTATCAAAACGAGCATAATTTGCAATACACGCTTCAAGATGAGATAAATTATTTAAGCCAGGGTGGAAGAGATTGTATACAGTTCATAGCACAGATAGCAAACTAATGCAGCCCTTGAAGCTATAACAAAATAAGTTGCAGATGCCAGGGCTTCGCACGTGTTCAGAATTTGTCAGAAGGAGACAGAGAAAGGTGGGAAGGGATGGAGGAAGAACACACAAAGTGGATGAGCAGATGTAGCAGCCATCCCCTCATCCTCCCTCTCATCGGCAAATACTGTTCTGTGTTTTCCCACTTGTAGAGACATGCATGGGTAAAAATCACACCCCAACCCCACCCCACACTCTAGCCTGTGTGTAGCAGGAGAGCCTGTGAAAACAGCGTTTATCAAGGTTATTTCTGTGGCTGCTCCTGCTGTCTCTAGTCTGCAATATCTCTCTGTGCTTGGCATGTGAGTATGTCTGTATATGTAGACGTATAAATAGATTTGACCTCAGTTATCAAAGCTATAAGAGTGAAAGGGTTTTGAGAAAACATTCTTAAGAGGGTATTTTAAATATTAAGCTTCAGTATCAAGCCATACAGGTGAAGTCAAACACAGGTGAGCACTCAGTTGGTGCTTTATCATAGTCATAAAAGTGGTGAGAGCTGGCAGCCCTGCTTTATACAGCTGTGGGTGCTAATATCATCTGGATGCAGTCTCTTGGTGAATGCTGCATCAAGGGCTTCATTATAGAAAATTCTATCCAACCACAGACAATTTTCAGCTAAGCTAAATCTGACATGGCCAAATACTTTTTCTTAATCCAGTGAAACAATGAGACCACTGTGTTACTGTGTCAGAAAACTTTGAATGGTGTACACATTGTTTTCTGGAGTTAACGAATGATTCTGCTAAATTAATTAAGGCAACAATCCCTCAAACCTTGTTGCTGGCAGGCTTGAATAAGAAAAAGGTAACAGTACTCTGAAAAACATCTGTGTGGCATGAGGTAACATACAATGGTAATGTGTAGTCCCATGTGAAGTCTATCTCTGTATAAAAATACAGATTAATTAATGAGCGATGTATGACAGCGGTGGAAGTTAGAATTTTTGTGAAGTTCCCTTACAGTTGAAACTTTACTGCACAATGAACAGTTGAAGGATCCAAGCGTGTTATGAAGTTGTCGAGCATCCAGGTAGGATTCAGTGAAACCAAATCAAAGACTGGGAGGTTAAATCATATGTGACTTTGGAACACCAGCTCAATTCAAGCTATGGATACAATATCCTGGAAAAAAAATTCAGACTTAATAGCCGAAATTATTTCTTTCTTAGAGATCAGGACCTTGACAGCAGATTCCTATCATCTGTAACAATTGGAGGCTCAGTAGGAGGGCACAAAAATAAGAAAAAACAAGCAAAAAACAAACAAACAAACAAAAAAACGCCATGATTTCAGGAGTGTCAGGGGATACATCAGATTTATATCAATTCTATCATTCTAAAATAGACTTTTTAATAATCCTCGGATTGTGTTTCCACTTCATCTGTGACAGTTTGGCCTCAGGTCACCCTGGTTTGTTGCCATGTTTTAAATCGTCTTTTTATTTTTTGCATTTTTTGTCTGTGTTTTTTTCCTTCAGCCTGATTCGAGATGGAGATTTAAGGTTATCAGCCTTTCAAGGTCTGGTGACGTATGTCTCATTACAAGTTTAACAGACTGTTGAGTAAAATTTGCTCATGCCACAGTGAAATGATTTCCCTGTTTATCATTGATTGATGACAATTGCAATTCCACATATTCCACATTCCACTTGTGTGTGTGTGTGTGTGTGTGTGTGTGTTTTGATGTGTGCATCCGTGTTAAGTATCTGTTAATTTGCCTGTCACCCATCCCTCTTCATGCCACATCATTTAATATTCATGACAGAGAAATAAATAACTAAACAAAATAACTCCCACAGCTTTACTGCAGTCTCTCAGTCTCTGCTCTGCTTAATATTTAACGTCTGTTTACGTTGCCACAAATGTCATATTGAGCCAAACCTAGAGAGAGGATCTGTTAATAATCTATGATCATATTTATTAAAAATATATCCTGGTCTGTCTTGCTGTTTCTTCAACACCTCTCTCCATCCACCCATCTGTCTCAACAGCTGTTCATTTCTTCGTGTCTCTATTCTACCATTGGAGCATGTATGCATTTCATCTGGCAGCAAATGAAAGAAAAATGGAGAGATGGAGGAAAAGAGGGAGCAGACTGAAAGAGAAAGATGGCCTTTGGTCCTTCAGTAGGGAGAGATGAACAGATGTGGGAAAGAGACAGAAAGAGGAAAACAGAGCTTATTGCTGCCTTCAATGAAGATTCAGAGCCTTAAATGAAGTTTACAGAGCAGCTGTCTGCAGTTCTGTTCCCTTTGTGCTTGTCCTCTTTTTCAGTCATACAACGGCGACCACATTCACTGAATAAACTGGATTAAAACTTTAATATCAACAGAATCTAAATCAGTTCTGCAATTACAATAATCTGTTTGAGTTTTTACATTAAAAGCTGGTGATTAAATAACCAGTATAATTAACTCAAGCTCATTCTGATTGGATTTTAGGTTGGTGCAGTTGCTTTGGTAGCAGCAACAGCACTAACTCACTGCAGAGTTCAATACCTCCAGATGCAACATTAGCACAAGGATGGTTTGTTGGGAGCTTCATGACATGGATTTTGGTGCCAAGCCTTGGTTGGACAGGCGTAAAGCACATTGCAATTGGACTCTGGGGCGCTGGAATATCTAGTCTGGAGTAATGAATCATGCTTTACTAATTGGAAGTCTACCAGGTTTGGTATAATTATGTTAGGAGAGCACTACCTGCCTGAAAGCATAGTTCCAACTGTTTGGTGGATGAATGGCTTGGGGCAGATTTTCATGATTTGGGCTAAGCCAATTAGTTCCAATAAAGTTTATCTCAATGCTACATATGTTCAGGCTTGATTGCTTTTCTTTGGTGTCCCAGATGTTCAGGTCTGAACATCTGAAAGAACTTGACTGGCCTGCAAAGAGCCCTGACCTCAATCCCAGCCAACACCTTTGGGATGAACTAGAAAGCTGACTATGTGCTGTATAGCTACGCTTGATCACTGATTGCAATAGCAATTCTATTTAACTACTTCATGACAGCTTTTGCAAGCACTGATCTTAACATTCACTGGGCATACAGCAGAAAACACAACAGCAATCAAAAGAAATTTTGAATGTGCCTGCTGCTTGATGCGTATCCAGGATAATCAGCTGTCAGCAGTAAAAATGGCCTCAATGAGACGATGAGTTAATCAGTCTAATTAGCCAATCAGAGTCAGCTTAGTCCACTTCTGCCTAGAAACTGCTAAGTCATCACCAACTGCTGAGTAACTGGTTGCTATGGTGACTGGGGCCCCCAAAATTGGTGGGCCCCAAAGGAGCTGTTGTCTACGCCAGGTGGACAACAGCTCATAAGCCTAAACTTGCCATCAAAAATGCCCTCACACCTCAAAAAGTACAAGTCCTATCAACAATATTTCTTCACTATGAGCTCCGCAAAGCTTCAATAAAGACACCGATGTATTATATGTGTACGTACTGTTTCCAATTTAGGCACAGACACAGTTTTAAAACACCCACCATCTCTGTTTTTAACAAGAACTTCAGAGCTCAGTTTAACATGGCAGTCTATGGGACTGTCAGTCAGCACTTCAAGGCAATTTATTCAAAAACTGTGAGTCATGTTGCAATAGGAGTCATACTGGATAAAAGAGGACAAATTTCTCTACATCTTCATATATGAAATGTCTATGTAGGTCGGAAACTGTGGGAATTAAAAGAGGTCTGATGAGGTCTGACGCACACATGAAGGATCTTCCAGGTAATGTCAGTCTTACTCACCAGAGTTGGGCTGTCCATGTTTGCCAGGCCGCGCTGACTCCCGGCCATCCACAGACTGAACCTCCAAGAGGTAGGAGCTTTTGGTCTCACGGTCAAACACAGTCTGTGTGTAGATGAATCCTAGCTCTGGGTCAATTCGGAAATACTGGTGATCCCCACTGCGGTCCTCCAGCAGGGAGTAGGAGATCTAGTCAGTGGGGGGGTTCAGGCAGATACAATTATACAGAGGGTCAAGTGCTAAAACTAATTACTGCTAATTTACAAAGCAAGAAAGAAGACATTTCAGATCATCAAAAGCAGAAGGTGACTGAAAGTAATAGCGTGCTGAAAGAGCAACATCACCACTTTTAACACAGTTTGTGTGTCTGTGTGAGCATGTGTAGGTCTGTTTTCACCTTGCCATTGAGACCCAAGTCTAGGTCATTGGCTGAAACCTGGAAAACCAAAGTTCCTGATTCTGCCCCTTCCGTGACCGAGGCCTCGTAGATGGAGGAAGTGAAAAATGGGACATTGTCGTTTACATCTGGGGAAGGAAGAGGACATGAAGAGAGAGAGTGCTTAGGGTATATAAAATAATATATATATATTGCATTGTATGTCAGGTGAATTTGACAGAACCATCACGGATGATTGATGCGCTCTTTGCAAGGCTCAAATTGCTTGCAGCACTGGGTGGTTACATCCATCAAGCCACTCTCTGTATCTGTTTTTACCAACAAGTGGTTGTTGGTAGCACTTTTATCAATTAAAAAGATAACTTGTAACTTCCTTTTTTTGAAGTAATATGCCAATTAGTGACTTTTATTTTAGAGATGTATTATTTTTTGGGATTAACACTGGTTTGACATAGCAGCAAACATGAAAACAACTTAAAAAAAAGACAACATTCAGTTCAGCTTCTAGTTTCCTATCATACTGGAACTACTGTTTCAATTCAACATAACCCTTGTCTGAACAACACTGAGAGTTTCTATAATTACACAAATCACTTCTGTGATCTGCGGCTTATCACAATCATGTCTCCATGGGGTCAGTCATACCTCTCCCATTAGTCCTTTCACCAAACTTTACCTTGCCAACTGTAGATATTTAATAATTTTAGATTGGTCAGGGAGGTGGACTACTAGTGTTTAAAAGGGCACATGGAAAAACATCTAATCTTTGAATCACTGATGCTACAAATCAGTTGTAACATCTCTGCTGTATTGTTCTTCATCACTGCCCATACCAAGTAATATATAAATTTTTGTAATTCTCTAATTTTGTGCCAAACTAAGACACAATTATATTTTAGGAGACTTTGGTATCCATGTAGATCAAAATATTTACTATTGTACTTCTAAATTATTAACTGTATGTTAATCATTTCCATCTAAAACATTATGCATCATTTTGTACACATGGGACAGGATTTAACACCAATACCATAGATCAGTGCACTTCAGTTTAAATTTACTTTCTCTAAATGATCAAGATTTCTTTTAGAACCCAATGGCACACTAGTTAAATCCGACCCTTCAAATTGTTAGACTACTTTGTTGAAAGAAAAACACATCCAAGACCTTTATTCAGCCTGCTAATTCTTGTTTACCTGTGCTGACCCCTCATCAGTTCTGTTAAATCAGTTTACCCTTATTTCTTTAAATGAATTACTTGACATTGTGCCTCACATCCATCTGTCCTCATCTAATCTA
Source organism: Lates japonicus (assembly GCA_033238685.1). NCBI lineage: Eukaryota > Metazoa > Chordata > Actinopteri > Centropomidae > Lates > Lates japonicus. The sequence continues at coordinate 2,904,483 of BRZM01000022.1, read as the reverse complement.
AATGTTTTGCCACCAAAAATACTTTAAGGGAGAGGTTTTAGGAGTTAATACCCCCTGTCCTCTGATCACTGTTAATGAGCCTGTCTGTTTTGGTTTCTCACTATTTCCTGCTTTCTGCAACTAAGAAATGTTGCTTAAATTACATTAACATTGCCGAGAAATAAAACTGACCAAATACTGTATTTTTTCACCCCCCCCCCCCAGCCCATTAACATCTGGACCAGAAAGCACCAACGTGGTTTCTGGGCAACACCAAATGCACAGACCATATTTCTGCACCACACAGACCTCTGTTGCAATTTAGAATCCAATTTAAGATCCCCTTAATTACATTTAGAGCCCTTCATCGTTTGGATCCCTTGTACATTTCGGTTCCCCATATTCTCAACCCCATATTCTGTAACCCGACTCCTCCAATGTGCTGACAGAAAGCTTTTACAAGTTCTGCAGTCATGCTCAAAACAAAGGGGGGTTGTGCTTCTACTGTTTCAGCTCTAGAACAATGGAACAGCCTTCATCTTAGCATTAGGTCACTGGAATTCACATGTGTAATTGCTACTTTAATTTGTAAGAATAAACCGCTGTGTAACTGTTGTCATATAAATAAAGGTTACTTGCTGCTTACTACTTCTGCTACTGCAACTACAATCTATTCAAAGGAAGAAAGCAAAAACCTAACCCCAATCTAAGCTTTTGCCAGAATGCAACGATTTATCATTTGGCATTGCATTGCATTAGCCAATCAAATATCTTCAAGTGTTTATTCCTAGTAGATGTCTTTGTAACGTGAAAGCAATATTTATCTTGTTTACCTCACAATCACTGTAACAAAAGATTTCTAATTACCTTTGTGAGGCAATTGTAAATTCCTGCCTCAGAGTGTTAGAAACTGCTGTGCAGAGCTTTGGTGTCTGCAAAGCCTTCGAACGTGTTTGCTTTAGACTTCTTAAAGCTTCAGTCCTTCTATCATTCTGGATACCGGTTGATTTTGGACCTTAATGAAGATGACCGCCTGCAGCTACTGGAACAAGGCCGGAAATCTATATCCCACATTAATGTTAAGATCTGGCTGTTGGAGAGGAAATGATAAGAGTTCATTCTAGTGTGCCTGAATGTTTAACTTGTTTAGCAGTGTGTCTGAGAAACACAATCTAGGGGAAGGAGAATGTTGTGATCAGTATCAGTATTTGCACCAAGTGATGCAACTCTGGCTCCTTTGTCAGCCGACTGGTGTGTGATAGTCCACGTGTTTACTGTAGCTTTGACAACTGATGAATTAATGTAATTTTTGCTGTTGTGGTTTTATCTTCCAATCCCCGTTGGCATCAAGAGGAGGGTAGCAGGTAGCAAAAAGAACCAGTGAGAGAGGATGTGAACTCTAAAGTTCGCCTGAATAGAAGCCAAATTTTAACATAGTTGATTTAAGGCCAAAAGCATTACAGAAATGACTTGAATAGAGCAACACATTTGTTGTCTTTTGGTTTGTCAATACAGTGTACACACTTCATGTGCTGCAACTTAAGAAAACACAAGTGTCATGTTTGATAAAATGCTGCAAACAAATAAAAAACACAACATAATTAGACATTGACATTGCTGCATAAAAGTGAACTGCAGCAGAGAGAAAAACAAAACAAAACAAGAAAATACAGATACACTCCAAGTCATATGAACAAAATGGAAATTTATTGAATTTTATAAAACCTGATGAACTACTCATAATCTGTTAATTGCCTAACGTGTTAAAACATCAGTATCTCCTGTAATACTGGAATCATGCATGTTGTAAGCTTTTATTCAGCTCATGTCTGCATTCATCAGAATTTAGTTAACAGTCAACAAGTACATTTTGTAGAAGCAACATGATTATGTTTCTACTGACATAATAGAGTTTTATTAATTTATACATTTGGCAAGTTGTTAATAAATCGATCCTGAACATATCAGTAAAATGTTCTCCAGACAACAACATTCCCACTGCTATATCAAACTTCCAGTACAATGCCCATTTAGCAACATCCATTTTAGCTATTAGTTATGTTTAGGCTCTCCACGGCACTTGGTTAGAAAGATTCTGCTCTGGTTTTAATACAGAAAGGAAGTTCACCTGTGACTTCAGTGACAATGTGTTCATCTACGTTTGTAATATACAAACTTTCCCAAACCAAAGTGCTGCTGGTTTACAAACCTTGCAAGTACCTCCTGTCTCTCCTTCCGCAGTTGTGTACTGTATTCTCTCCATCACTTGGCCACACTCCTGTGGCTCACTGTCAATAATAAATATGATTTCTTGATTCATTCAAAGAGATGCAAAACCTTAATCAACTGGCCATTATGTTTCCAACAAAATGCATTTGCTGTTACCAGTTTAGCTGTATATAAACAGTATTTCTAGAGACAGGGTGGAAATAGTGAGATGTTTTCTTCCTTTGCTAGTCTTTAGTTTGTTCGTACTGTAAGTTGCAGCTGATTGACCCTCTCAGCCACCGTACTTCTGGCTTAATTTCTACTAATATCACCAGAGTTGTACATTTTAAGATATATTTATTCTTGTTTACTCCTAAACTGCCTAATATGTGGTGGATCATAGCTATGACTTCTCTGTTCCTTCAACCATCAGTGACAGGTACTGCCACCTGTGTGCTGTTTTTGATCGTCCCTGTTGTGACATGAGCTCACTCAGCTAAATGTTTGAAAACTTGGAGGCACAGTGAGACCAGAGAGCGGACAAGGCACTGGCTGTATTTTTGCATTGAGATTGTGGAAGACTGGTGGTGCTCAAGACTCACAGAGTGATGTTCAGACAGGTAGGTGCAAATGACTGACTCACCCCTACAGAGAGCATCAGCAACTACTGCGTTACCTAGCAACATACTGTTTTGTCTCTGTGTTTGTCAGCTCTGACCACTGTGGTGTTAATGTTTTATACATCAGCATGTTCTGTCTCTTTGTTCTGCTGTTAATTCAAGAAGACACATCAGGCAAGTTATTTGACTTATGCAGCTTAACATTACTACATAAGTCTATGGACACTGTCTCTATTATTTGCCCACCCATTTACATCAATGAAAGCAGGATAAATACCAGAAACACCTCTTTTCTTTTTTACAGTAGATAAAGCTCAACAGCACCACAAATTATCATCATGAGCGGTTGTTGTGGGACTTTTTAGACTGTGATAGTTGTGTGTCTTACTAATAAACTTCCTGTATTACAGTATACACAGGCTGAAATGCCTGACCCTGGCATTTTGGTTGCTTTCAATGCTGTTACTCACCTGGGAATGGGATCATATGTCATTAATATTATCATATCACTACAGTATATTTTAATTGACTTGCTTACAGTGAATTTGTAATTTCACTTTTGGCGGTACAGTTTTCCAGTATTCTTTCCACCCATGCTACTTACACTCATGAATATTCTCAAACTTGGGACTGTTGTCGTTCTGGTCCAGGATGGGGATGTTGAGCTGACAAATGTAATCCAGTGGGTCTTTGCCTGGTCAGTGTGATTCTGTCACGCATACTCCCGCTGGCGTTCACGGTCAAATTTCCTGGCTGTCACAATTACTCCTAGAACACAGAGATAACAAGGATGATGTGACAGCTAAATCATATAGCGCCGCTTGGTCTCATGTCCCTAATTTGAATTTCTTCATTAAAATGATTTCCTCTGTTTGCCTTGAGGCTGACTTTAAAGACAGTTGAGCAGATGAGGAGAAAAGATAGGAAAGAAATTCGAGTTTTTCAAAGTAGTTATCATCGATCAAGCACTTAATTTATTTTTTTTTAGAAGTATTTTTGGTATTAACATCACAATATTTCCTACTCCATTAAAAAAACAAAGAGTGAAAGGTTATGTTATTTGGCATTATATCTAAGACCCGACATGACCCAGTAACATTTTCATGTAAAGTTGCAAACACATGGGAAGAAACCTGTCATACTTTGAGTTGGGCTGAAATAAGCTAAAAACCTTTAAAGAGGCAAATTCTGTGGTTTTCTGGTTGGCCAAGCTATTCAAATGAAACCATAATCTTCAGTGCTACAATTTATCATATATGCTTGATGCTGCTGAATTATGATCCTTTATTTTAGTTGCAAAACAATGTATATTTCATTCTGTCTGGATCTACATTTCAGCCTTAAATTGTAAACTTATAAACTTTAGACACCCCTGCATGCCTTATTACTGTGTTAATCATGATACACATATGATGAAGGTCTCGTAAAGACTTACTCGGATAAAAGTGTGTGCCTCTTGTGTATTTGTATGGTTGTGCAGCAAAAGTGAGTTTGTGTGTGTTTCAGTACCAGTGTCAGGTGTATACTGAATGCAGGCTGATGATCTTCAATGCGTAAACCTGATATGACCCTTCATTGGAGCCCTCGTCGGTCACAGCATGAACCACAGAGCAGGCGTCGCTGGCTGTTCAGGACTAGCGTGTCTCTCTGTACTGCTGACACTGAGAAGAATGAGACGGCAGGCAGAGAAGACAGGTGGGAGGAGGAGGAGAAGATCGTGGCAATGTAAGTATGGAGAAACTTAGATCAACACTCCATTCTATCGAAACAGTAAGCGAGAGTGCGTGGGAGGTGGAATGTTATTTATTTTGAAAGGACAGTAAAGATTAGTTACTGGTGGGACAAAAAGTGTAACATGGACTCAAAATAATAAGTGAATACAGCAAGAAGGTGGGTAACCTGGGTCCACCGCTTCCATCCATTTATTTTCTACATTCGCTTATCCTGTTCATGGTAGACGGTGTTAATGGGTTCAGGGGTCTTGGAGGCTGTCCCAGCACATATTGGGCAAAGGTGCTCAGTGGCTGCTTTGTGATGTGCTCACTGTAGCTCCATCACTTTGGTAAACATAAAATCTGTTGATCTTCTGGTACCTGGTGTGTTTAGTGCTTCACAGAAAGTCTTTAGCAAATATTTGTACATGGTTGTGATGTTATGTTTGTACTGTATATGAATAGCGTACATATGCGTAGTTTTTAAAAAAAATGAATGCAACACATTAATATTTACACTTACCGTATAAGTGTTTGCTGTACAGATGTTGATTTGTTGCATTGTGAAAACTATTTTTGCGAGTGTGACTTAGTTTCTTGGCCAATAGCGACCCCAGTTGGTAAATATGTGAATAACCTTGAATAAGCAGCTTGTGGTCACATGGCCAACTGCTAATTGGACTTGGGATGGGACTTTGTTTCGGTCTTTCACTGTGTTTTGGTGGCTAAAAGAAGAGATGAACACCAGTCAAACATCAGTCGAAGCGTGAATTATTTCTGCCAGAGGAAAATCTTTGGGAGCAGTTACAGTCTCCATTAGAGACAAATTCTGTTGAATTTAAATCCTGGGATTTACTAGGAATTCTTGCTGATATCTACTCCTTTTACATGTGGAAAAGCCAGTGGAAGGGCATTAATGTGTCAGTGTATACTTGCTTACTAAAGATTGCCATATGTGCTGAAATTAAGACTTTTCTCCAAATATTACCACTGCCACATAACTATCACCATCACTGGCCTTGCTAAATACTCTGAGTCTGACCTTGAAATGTTCTTATCACAGTATTATAACTCATGCCAGCTTACATTTCAGCTGCATACAGGGTTCTCCACAAATGCATACAACGTCCAGCTGGGTTACAGAGGTAGTCGGCCTGAATTTAGGTTAACATTCCTTCTGTGTTCATCGTTCATGAGGTTTTTTTTATTTTTTTGTGGTTTCAACTGCTCCAAAACAAACAGACCTGATAATTAAAACTGGAAAAGACACTGAATAAAGTAGTGTCATGTTAAAAATCTGTGTTGTTCTTCAGCAGACACAGGACGTCAGTAAGGGGCTGACGGCTGTTAGCTGAGCCGCTAACGTTAGCGTAACTTGTTCCTACATGCTCAGCTTGCTTTTATTGTGGGATTCCTTCAGTGTTTGTCATTCAGGTTTTTACTGGGGTTTTTACTATTCACAGACACAGAACTATTCTCTGAAATAAACAGACAAAGTAATTAAAATCCATTAAAATAACACTGAATAAAACAGTTACAAATCAATGTTTCTCTGTGTCGGGCAGACAGGAAGTCGAGAAGGGCTGAGAGAGCAGCTTTTTGCTCAGTTTGTTTCTCTAATTACTTAAGAACCAGACATCTGATGACAAAAATCCTTCATTCAATTTGTGATTATAGTTTAAACGTTATTTTGAAAAGTGACAGTGACGTGACTTCTAACACTAAGTAAGTAGCAGGCTGAAAATGTTTCAGTGTCTGGCCTGCAGCCTGCACTTATGGAAAACCCAGTGCATAGCAACATATCTAATTCAATTAATGTAGTAAGTGTGAATGAAGTGTAAAATGCAAAATCTGTAAACAAAATAATTGTGGGGGGTTCAGCAAATGTCAGACTGCAGGGTGACATTAAACTGGTGAGGTGCAGAGGACAGTCCAGTCATTATGACTAAAGGTCCAAGAGCAATACTTCCTTGCCTTAATAACACCAAAACATCACATGAAAAAAGCTGCATGCAACTGATTTTCCATTCCCACCATCATATACAGTAATAATTCTACACTGGCACTGTAAAAATGGTCACTTGCATATAACCACCTTGACGTGTTAAAACTCATAAGAGGATACATGCTATCCTTTCCATCTCAAAGGATATGTACTTTTAGTACAAATATTGTTCTGTAATAAAAATGTAACACGTAATTTAATGAATATGAAAGGATAATGCCAACAATGTTTTCTGATGAATTATCTGCCATCTTGTGTTTACAATTTTTCTAACAAAGGTGCGATATATCCCTGGGTAGTTAACATTTTAAAATTGAACTCTAAAACAATTAACCTTAATTTCCATTTAACACCACATGAATTCTTGGAGTCATCACAGAGATTCATTCACTGCTTTAAGTTCTTGGTGTGATACAAGGTAGCTGCTCCATGTGTAGGTTCTCAAAGCTTTTGTCAATCACTGAACTTTTCAGACACGTAAAGAGCTTTATTATCCTCATTTGAACCATGTCCATGTTTCAGTCTCTCTCTATACACTCTCTACCCCCATTCTTCTCTCTCTGGTCTCTCAGTTTTCTCTCTCTTGCTCTGTCTCCATCTTTATCTTTTTTTTTTCCCCATCTCACTGGAGCGTTGATGCTGATGTGCCATAGACACAAAGGGGAAGGAATCCCTCAGTACAGCTGGTTGACGCTTTCCTCTGACATCTAATTAATGACAAGGGAACACTTTTTTTTTATCTTCTCATATTCTCTTACTTCCTGCCTCCTCTCATTCTTGCTGTTTTTTTCTTCTGTCCTTCTCCTATCGGGCCCCCTTCCTCTGGAACAACCTCCCTATTGATATTAGACAGGCTGACTCAGTTGAGGCCTTTAAATCCAAACTAAAAACTCATCTTTATGCCTTAACTTTTAACTAGCATATTATTCTGGTTCCATTTTTCCCTCGGCGGGTTGGGTCAGTCTCAGTGCATCAGTTAAGATTAATAGTTAGTAAATGTTGTCCATGATGTCCTGCCGACGAGATTACTATTAACTGTCTTAATATCGTTGCATCACTTTAACTGTGTGTTCTTCCCTCAAGCACATTAGTGCCCAGGCTGTGCTTCTCTCTCTCTCTCTTCTACTGTCTCTTACTGCAGGGTTCTGCCTCCGGAGCTGTAGAGTCTCCTGCTGCTCCCATGATCTAGCTCAACCGATGATGCAACAATAGTGAAACATTTATTAGTGTTAGTGATAGTGTTAGTGCTATTAATGTTTCACTGTTTTGTCATTATTATTCCTTTAGCTATAATAATAATAATTATTATTATTATTACTACTACTATTTACATTTTGACTTAGTCTGTGTATCTGCAATATTGTCTTTCTCTTACCCCACCCCCCCACCCCCCTCTCTGTCTAAACCCAACCGGTCGAGGCAGATGGCCGCCCACCCTGAGTCCGGTTCTGCTCGAGGTTTCTGCCTCTTAAAAGGAAGTTTTTCCTTGCCACAGTCGTCTAGTGCTGCTCATGGTGGGATCTGTTGGGTTTCTCTCTGTAAATTTTATAAGATAAAGAGTATGGTGCTCTATATGTACAGTGCCTCAAGATAACTTCTGTTGTGAATTGGCGCTATATAAATAAAATTTGACTTGACTTGAGTTTTTTTTTTTTTTTTGACCTTTCTTCATTCTTTCAACCACTCTATCTCTAGACACCAGAAAGCACCTTTTGCCTCCAGTCCTTCACATTTGGCTTTGTGCGTTTAATAGATTATGGAGGGACCTCAGTGAAAATAAATAGGTTTGCATACATGCTTTCAGCCATGCAATTAGCAAGAAGAGCACAAATGAAAGCTATGTGTCAAAAACTCAGTGAGTGAGAAACAAACTACGCAAAGGGTGTGTAGATGAGACATCACATACCAAACAACACAAAAATAAGTCTAAACACAAAAAGCAGTTGGGACAAAAGTTAGCACTTGCAAGTCTGACACTATGGTAATTCTTTGGGGTTCGAAGATCTTACACACAAGTGGAGGTCAGATGAAATGTGAGGTTGATAGGTGGCCCAGTCAGTCATACAATGTGGGCATTGTCCCAGACTGTCATGCCAAAGAAGGAGTTTGAAGGGCCCCAAAGCATAGAACTCATTGGGATCAAGGTAACACGAGGCCAAAGACTGCTGTGGTGCTATAAAAGTTAAAAAGGTTGCTGGCCATGTGTGACTGAAGGAACATAACTCTTAGCATGAACATTGAATTACGTAATAGCATTGACAAAGAAACTGTGTTTACAGTGGATCGGTTGTGTCTGGCCAATACCCCAACTGCTTAATAAGGTCTTTATGTTGAAAAGAGCCAGTTGAGGTGTAGAAAATGAGAAGAGACCCCTGGTCAGATTCAAACCATGCTGGAGAGGTGTCCAATCTGGCTTGGGAATGCCATGGAATGCCTCAGGAGGAGCTGAAAGATGTGGCTTGGCTACCTTGGCTACCTTCTCTAGCCTGCTGCCACCACAGCCCTAGGTAAGCAGTGAGTGAGAGTGGGTGCATGTGTGGATGAGATCAGGGATGTAGTGACAAGCTAGTGTTGAATTCAGTACCCACTCCATAGCAGGTTTAGTGGATGGCTATTTTTGTCCATGTTGTTCCTGCATTTTGTTTTTGTTTTCAAAAAGTACAGTGATACATGTAGTGAGATATGCACTGTCCTGTTCTGCCCCTTTTTTTTCCTACACAGCATGTTATGAATGTCCAACCTGGGTATTTTTTCCTGCTACAAATACAAGAATGTGTGTGAATAAACTCCTATATGAGAGCATCCACACAACCCAGCACAACCACCAACACGTGTATACTATACATTCACATCCACGCACAACTGAGCCCTCGGTATGTATTTTTAAATATAATGAAACTTTGACATTTCGAGCAATGTAGCATGCACATTATGCACAGCTGCAGTTAAATCCACACGTTATGGGTTTCACATAAGGCTTGAGACCTCTCCCATAAGAGGACCTCACAGTTACAACTTTATTCAGGGAGGAAAATCACAACCCATGGACACATGCACACACACACACACACACATACACACAGATAGACCTAAGTTATAGCTTGTGAGAAACTACAATTACGCTGTATGTCCAATAGGTACAAGATAGCCTAGTCCCTGGTTAATGTATTCAATTAAAGATAATGTTACAAAAACATGCCACATCACAACTAAAATGAAAATTGGTACAACACATCTTAGGTTGACGCAAACATATTAACATTTATGCTAGCTATCATTTACCAAGAGGACTACATAAGGGAGAAGCTAACTGTATGGCTGAATTAAGGAGGGTGCTAACTTAGCTAAGGTTGATGTACTGTGCTAGCATAGTTAGCTAGACAGATTCATTTGGCGAACTTCAGGCACACACTAGATATATGGCAACGAGTTAGCGTGATATACACTAGTTAAGCCAGCTAATGTTGATCTGTGAGTTTTTCACTTATCAGATATAAGGTAATGGCTCAGAGTCACACAGCAACGTGCACTTCATTTCAAAACGAGCTAACGTTAGTTGGCTAGTGCTCACTGTGATTGGTGGTGAGGGAGAGGGCACACTCTCTGATTGGACAATTTTCCTTTTTTTCCCCCTTTCATTCAGCTACATTTGCAGTTTGTTTTCTGCCAATCCATCATGACCTAGATTTCCTTGGTTTCCCAGGTTACCTAGGTAATTAAGCTTGTTCATGTGAAAATCCTGTCACAAACCTATGTTGATATGTATCCTTGGACACGTCAAGCAGGTATACAGAAATCCTTTTTAAGTTTTTTAAGTGGTTACACAGTTAATACTTGCGTGTCATGTTGACTACACTTCTGTATGAGAGAGGGTCACATGAGTTTTGAAGGTTAATAAACAGATGTAGTCAATGCCTGTGAGTGTTTGTGTCTGTAGTTATATTTATGCTATTGGGAAATGCAGGCTCTGGCTATATCCGATAGATCTTGCCTTTCTGTAAATCCACCTCTCTGTGTGTGTCTCTTGGTCCCTCTGTCTTGGTCCACTGATCCAGCACTGAGTTCCAGAGAGGCTACAGTGTGTTATAAGATTGGGCATCAAAACAAGATAAAAGGGCCTTTCTGCTTCAGTGTCCTGCTGCTGGCTGCCAGCGACAGAGGAAACATCGACTAACCTCGGATGTCTTTACTAACTGAGAAACCAACACAGCCTCTTACTTTTCTGTACCAGGACTTCTTTCTTTTCTCTTTTTTCCCCTCAGTTTTCTTTCCAGTCTTCAACCAAAGACGCACAAATTAACAGCTGTGTTTGTCTTGTGTTTTCTCTTCTCGCTACCGTCATGTTTTTCTTGGTTCATAAATTTTTATTTGCTTCATTTCTTGTTTTTTTTTTTTTCTTTTATCTTCAGTTATTGGTCTTTTCATTTTTTAAATTCTCTCTTTGACTTAGAAGCAGCATGGGGAGTGGTGGGGGTCAGAGGCTTGTTTGTCCATTGCCAGCAGCGTACCACCAGCAGGGAGAGAAGAATGAATTGTAGACTTGTGGTATGATGCCAGCAGGAGATTCCTGAGAGAGACAATTGAGTATACAGGGTACATGAAACACAGTGGACCAGGAATCCCTCTCTTCTCCTCTCTTTCCTCTTGGCTCTCATCTTGTCGCCCGTCCCTCTGTTTCTTCCCGCTAAGAGGTGAAGCCAAAAGGGAAACACTTGGCGCTCACTCTCCCCCAGGAGAGAGTGAGTGAGGTTTACTCAGCAAGCCTGTGCTCCTAATCTTAGCTCACGATACCTCGGGGGGGCTTGAAAAGTCACCTCATTTAAAACTGAGACATGGGTAGAAAAAAGCAGTTGGAGACATAGCACTTTTAGAGCGGGTCGGTCGGGATTTCTCCCACATCCCTCAAAGCTTTAATTAAAAGACCAAGATGATGTAGGAGAGAGATGAGAGAAAAGAGATGAGGGTCAAGCCGGCTAATCGCTCCTCCAGAGAGGAGAGATAGAGACTAATAAATAGAGGAGATAGAAAGACAAAGAGAGGGAGATGGAGAAGTGATGCAGGATAGACAGAGGCAGAGAAAGAGAACTAGTAAAGAAAAGGATATAGTGAGAAGTCACTGAGATATTTTAAGGAGAAGAGCGAGAAGAACAGGGGAGCAGATCTTTATAATAACACCCTTTCAAACCCAAGCAGATAACGAGCAAGACTAAACAAGGTTTAATGATTGCTAATCTTACCTTCTCAAAGACAGGCTTGTTGTTATTCACGTCATCCACTCCCACTATGACCTGGGCCGTGGATGACAAAGCCTGAGGTCCGCCTGAGGCATTGTCATCCGTCGCTGTAACGTTGAGGACATATTCGACACCCTGGAGGCGAGGAGGTGGGCTGGAGCGCAAACGGATCAAACCTGCGACCAAACATAAAGAGGATAGTGGTAAACACGCTCCATCAGCCTCTGTTGATATAGTAGTAACTTTTTAGTCTTTATGTTCAACTTTTATGTTTGAGATGAAAAGAATCCATCTGAGGGTGTCCTTCAGCAGCGCACTAAAACCAGAATCGGTCTCAGTGTGTGTGTATACAAAAGCATCTGTCACTTGTAATGGTATGTTTCCAGTGCCTTGTGGCTCATGTGTCAGTGGTCTGAACACCGACACAATTTTTGTTCTTTAAGGGGAAGCCATATTATCTGCATGAGTGAGAGCTGTGAAAATAATGGACAACTTGTTGACACAGCTTGTTTAAGATTTAAAAGTTTAGTTTCAATCTTTTTTAGATTTTAACACAATCCTAACAATATTTACACTGCCAATTTAACTGTGTGCCTTAAATTCTGAGTTGACATCAATGGCACAGGTTTTACATTTGGTGCAGCTCATACCTCACATAGGCTAGAACAGCTAATCAAAGCTAAGCTTACAGGCAAAAAAAAGGGAAAACCAACTTTGCTTTAGCAAAAAACAAAAATTGAGAGCCAGTGAAAGTACAGGTGTTTTAATGTCCCTAATTTCAACTGTTTAGTCAACAAGTCTGTTCGCTAAGCACTTGAACACAGACAGTGTCTGACTATAACTGTAGGAAAAGGTGGGTAGAGATACCTTAACTTTATTCACGTGTTCTTATTTTATCATAAAACTTAAGGGCACTCTACAAAAACTACTTCAAGTATCAAGTGAATAGAGTAATGAAGTCATTTTCTGAATAGCAAAGAAACCATGAGTTAATTCCTTCAGGCAAACTGATCCCAAAGTCCCCGTAGTTCATTAAATCAGAACCTCAGAGAGACTTTTACGTAACATGTCAACAAAAGTTAGCATTTAGCTTTATGACTGTACTTGCTTAATCATAGAGCTTGTAAGACAATTTAAGGTGAGATAGCTATCTACTTACTAAGTAGAGTGTGTTGATGTTTTGCAGTGTAGCAGCTTATCAGTGTAAAAGAGGTGAAAGCAAGCCGACATGCCACTCAGGCTTGCTATCATGAGTCTCCCTAATAATTTTACCAACCACAACTATATGTGGTAAGAAAGTGTTTTGATAATAAAAATGAATTGCCGGGGGGAGCTGGATTCAGATATTTTAACGCTATTAGGACCTTTTATTATTTTACAGGGAAAAAGCTAGTTTTGATCATCATAGTGCGATGTGTCATATTCTGTGTTTGTGGTACTTCAACGAACTCATGGAAATGCTTTGAAAACAAAGTGGACTCTGTCATCTTTGCTAATAAGACTTTAAACAGACCTGGTTGCCAACATGGACATTGTAGCACTCTCTGTTGTTACAAAGGTTCAACAGTGGCTGTGAAAGAGAGGGAAGTTTCTAGTGGACACAAACTTTCTTATTTCAGTTTTTAGCCGTGAGAGAGATTTCATTAATTATGGGCACACAACATATGAATAGTTAAATTGATTGGTATTCCCTTTTAGCGCTGTCATTCTGGCATTCCATTTCATCCTCTGTCTCTCTTTCTCTTACTGACTCTCTTTTTCAGTCTGGTGTAGGCGTCTCATCTGCATCCCACTCTCTGCTTTGAATGACTCTCCTCCACTCTGTATTCATCTCACTCTTTGGTGCTCTGTTTACTTTGTGTGTGTGCGACTGGACTGGTGTGTGTGTGTGTGTGCTAAAATTGCGGACACACTTATTACATCCTCCTTATCTTCAGAACCAGGGGCAGGTGCTATCGCGCTCATGTGTTCATTTGGTTGCTGTTTCACAAGAGACCCTGGAATTAGAATCACATGTACAATTATCATAGATATATGTATGTGCTTGTATGTACTATTCATCTTCTATCTCTGTTTGCCAGACCAAGGGAACTGATGAGACAGATTACCAGCCAGAAGATGCATGATTTTAGATTTTTTTTTAAAATTCTATTTAGGTTTTTTTATTTTTATCTATTTATTTTATCTTATGTTTTTTCATCTGTCTGTGTTCATTGCAACTGCAGCAGCATGAAACGTGGATGGAAGATTGCATTAAGTGATTTGTACAGGAGCTTTTGGAAACGACTTACAAAAGAAAGAGGATGAAGCAACCTGAACTGCACATGTACAGTATGTCCCTTCTGTTTGCCTTTGAGACTGTGTGTGTGTGTGTTGCAGCACAAGAGATGGAAGATTGCCATAGAGGGGGTGTCTGCCTCAAGGTGTTTGTCACAATGGCTGGTTCCCTGGCACTGCTGTCCATGGCTAAGTGTTGTGTGTGTGTGTGTGTGTGTGTGTGAGGGAAACATATAAAAATAGACAGGGGGTGGGGTGGGGGTCTGATTCCAATTTACAGCCATAGAGGTGCAAGAGGAGGAAGCTTTGCCTGAAGACAGATGTGTCACATACATTGTGTTGAGCACATACACACACCTACACAGTAAATGCAGTAAAATGCAGACGGGTGCACACAAACACTTATATTCAGCAAACGCTGCTGCAGAGGTTTATGCCACGTACAATGAAGTCCAGCAGTGAGTTTTTTTCCGGCCACTCTACAGACAGGCAGAACTTTGTATGCAGACAAAACTGGGGGATGTTCTGCAGAAACTTGCATACACATAATTAATATGCTTCAGGACCCTTCTGTGATAGAATGCAAATCAACCACATCCATGCAGTTTTACACTGTTTTCATTTATATTAGTTGTTTGTCTAACAAAGTCGACCCGATTTTCACAATATTTGTGCACAGCTCGGTGTTGACATGCTCATTGGCTCAGAAATATGATATTCTTTTACCACTGTGAAGCTTACAAACGCTTTTAATATTGAACACACAACATAATTCTAATGCTGCAAATTACGCATAAATTTTGACATTCTCAGGATGAGCAGAAAGGCTTACAATCTTGCAATAATGCTGTTGCCCATATATATATATATATATATACCATATTTTTATCCTTCAATCTCCAACAAATGTGAAGGACAGAATATTTTCACCACTTGTAACACAGGAGGGGATTGAGAAATTCCTTACAGGAAATTTGAACATTAATTATGTGGGCATCCGGTCTGGAGCATTATTAAAACCCACAGTATCCAAAAGTTTGTTTCTTCTGTGTGTTTGTTACTCCCCAGACGAGCTAGAACATTGTGAAGGTCAGGGGAACCTGGCTAAGCTTAGATACAAATCCAGATGTTGACTATTTGTTGGTCTTTTTCTATAAAATCTGAGGTGGCTATTCGAAGACTGGATAATATATGACTGGATAATGTATGGCTTGTCATATTCTGTGTGGTTCATCTGTAAAAAAAGGAGTATATTAGGTATTATCTAAATGAATGTTTTCTTAAATACGCGATGGAATTAAGCAAGGCGAGCTGGTGCCCTCACTAGTTTTGTCCTGAATATTCCCAGCCCCAGGCCACTGACCAGTACAGGCCAAATAAAATAATAAAAATAAATAAATAAAATATCATAAGCCAAACCTGGTACTATGCAACAGATCATAATATATATTTCGGATGTGTGATCAATGAATATATTTATCTCATTTTGATATTTGCTCAGACTTTAGTATGGACCATGTCCATGCTGCTGACTTTTGGTGGTTTGGCCATTTCGGTAGCTGGGTATACTATGTGTACTCCACCTTCCCACCTGGACACCTTTATACAATAACAAAAAACAATTTGCTCTTGCTCTAAGACCACAGTGGCTGGATGGTTTGCTCCCAATTTCTCATTATCCCACATCTAAATAGGCTGTTATGGTCGTGGCTGGGGCTGATAGAGGTTGCACGTTGTGGGAATGGTTTCGAGAGATTGTGATAAAAAAGAAAAAAAAGAGAGAGGTACAATGAGACTAAATTAGAACAATTGTTTGCAACAGAAGAGCAACTGACTTGGGTTGACACAACACTGGTCACAAAAAGACTTAAAATAAATAAATAAACTATCCATTTAAATGTAGATTTTTAAATGCTACAATTAATATTCAATAAATTCAATTTTATCTTTATGAGTTATTATGAACAGCGAGTGGTACAGTGCTAAATATACAAGTAAATGGATGTCTGTGCATATACATTACATGTCAAGTGTGTTGTAGGGCTGCGTTGATGGGTTCTTAAAGGGTCGCTCCATCAGAAAATAACAACACAGGCATATACAGGCATCCTGATGAGGGGGCGTGTGTTTGTACCAAATTTCATGACAATTCATTCCACCAGATATTTCACTCAAAGCCGCAGATTTTAACACTCATGGTGTTATTTGAAGTCTGGGAACCATGTCCTGGGAACCAGGTTTCCATCCTTTGGAGACCATGGATCTGTATACATTTTCTGGCCAATCCAGCAAATAACCAAGCCAAACAAAGTGGTGGACATCCCAAACAAATTATTTGCCCCAGGATTTTGAGATATTTGAGTTTCCTGCCTTCATCCCCATAAAAATGGAGGTGAAAGGATAATCTACAAACTCACAGTGAACACTTTCTCTGAAACTGCAACTACTGATGAAACAGTCTTCATGAAAACTGTTGACAATATTAACTCTTTTAATAGTTGAGGAAACGAACATAGTAGCAGTCATCACCAGTTGTATTTAGATTTGTAATTTATTGAAGGTACATTTTAACAGTTTGATTTCACCACTGAAAAAGATAGCAGGAAATGAAAAAAATTTTTTCCTTCTTTTCTTTTTCATTTTGTAACAGAACACAGGAATAAGGAGAACAGCTTCAATTCTCATATATTCAGATGGAAAAAATGTTGACTGCATTATCTTTAAATGTAAGACTGGGATCAAATATCATTTTCTGCTGACAGTATGGCTAAAGAAAACACAGTTTCCCCACATTTCCTCGAAGACACAAAAAAACAAGAATACAATCTGGTTTGTCTCGGTGAAACCAAAATGTACATTGACTATTTGATTTTTCGATGTGGATGGGACCTCTGGTAACCTTGTCCAGCCAGAGTTTGTCACACTTCTTTAATAGTGTCTAGACAAATACAGCTCCCACTGAGCCAAGAGACCACCTACAAAAACTAAAACTATTCAGTGATGCTACTATAGGCTACAGAGACATGCAGTGGCCACAAGTTGTTATGGAAGCAGGGCTGAACACTTGACTGAAATATTATCAAAATTGCAACATGGCCATGGCAATAACCAAATCACAGTTGCAATTTATTGATAAAGGTAAAACATGTTGGAGCATACTATTATAAATAAAACACAGTGGTGTTACAGAGATGCCATTGTCTGTGAATCATATCATATATGTTTTTTTTGTTGTTGTTTTTAGTTGGTTTCGGTTAGTAAATTTAATATACATTACGTTCAACTGTATGTACTGACATGTAGTGGAGCTGATGGAACAAAAAGCTTCAAGTGTAGCCTGATCTCCCGTGTTGCCATTTAATAACTCAAGCATCTAACCTCCCAACAACATGTTGTTAGCTACCCCAACCCCAACCATATGTTGCTGATTAAATTATACATTTATAAAATTATAAATTTCAATGCTTAAAGGCTGAATTTATTTAGATATCATAAATAACAAAATATAAAATAATACATTTTACATTGGAGTCAACATAAACATAGTCAACTTATGTTACTGGTACATTTTGTTTCTGCCCGCTCCTTCAGAAGCAAACAAACAAACAAACAAAAAAAACAACATAAAAACAAAAAAAATGTGTGTATTCTTGATTTCTGCTGCATATATATATATATATATATATATATATATATATATATATATATATATATATATATATATATATAGAAGTGCGTGGGGGTGTGCATTAAGAGTGTAAGCAGTAGTCCACCCTTTCTCTCTCTCCACCCACACTGCTCCAACAGTGCTGGGGAGGGCACTCATGCCTAATGGATTGAGACAGGAGGCCAGATAAATGTGACCAGTTCAGTAAAGGCAGCAGGCAACCACAGAGAGAGGCTACGGCCTGCTCGCTATGTTACATATACAGGGAGCACCGGAGGCGCCCTGTAGTCCGATCCCTGCTTCACTCTGCCTCTGGTTGGCATAAACATCTAATAGGGCCTAAAAGCCTTAGATGAGAGCAACACATGCTGGGTAAGTGCTTGAAAATGGGACATGGAAAAGGTTTTAGGACATTCTAAGAACAAAGCATACAGCAAGCGTCTGTTCTAATCTATGAGATATGTCCCCATAGTATGGGTTATGGAGGTCTGTGTGTGTGTGGCCCTCTCTATGTGTGTCTCTGTGGGAGTATGTTTTGGCCTGTGTGTCAGTAAATGCACACAAACATACATGTTTGGTTCTGTGTTTAATTCTGCGCATGCATGCAGGTGTTCGTTCTGTCTGTGTGTGTATTTACATGCATGCCTGTATAAGTGTGTGTGAGTATGTGTATTCTCTTTTGAGTCTCTTCTACAAATGTTTCTGTGTCGCTTTTGTGTATTTTTTTCATCATCTGCGTGTGCTTGCGCATCTTGTGTCTTGTTTCTGTACATATACAAGTCAAATTTTATGTGTATGTGGATAAGAATGGTTTATTATTCAACAAAAGTACAGTGTGTGTGTGAGAGAGAGAGAGAGAGAGAGAGAGAGAGTTGCTGCTAACAGGGCCAGCACATATCATTGCTTATTGGAGATGGAGAAGATGTTTCCTCAGGGGTCAGTGAGCAGCCATCACTTCACATGAAGGCAGCCAGGAGGGAGAAAGTAGAAAGACAAAGCAAGGGATTGGTGAGAGACAACAGAGTGGACAGAGGACAAAGCAGTGTAAGGGTGGTGGGTAGTAGGAAGGGACAGAGGGAGTGCTTCAGTCAGCATCACACCAAAAAACTGCAGACTGGAGCTGGGAGAGAAAGAGGTAGAAGTGAAGAGAAGGGGTGAAAGAAACAGAGAAAGATAAAGAGAAAGACGGAGCTTTAAAAAAAAAAAGACTAGGCAGTGGAATAGTGAAGGAAAGAAAGAGAGAATAACAATATATTTGCTAGAGTGAACAGGGGAGAAGAATAAGGGCAAAAGAAAATGGGTTTGTTACATAAAGCTGGGATCAGACACAGGTCAGCACATCGGACCAAACACAACAGACAGAAGCCGAGCAGTTTGGGAGGAAAGACTAAATAATAGAAATAAAACAAGACAACGGGACGACAAATGCTACCCCATCAGACTGAAAACAAGCTCACCTACCACCTCCCTCTCAAGGAAATACTCTTTTCCAAAATGCTATAAAACTTAGCTGAGGAAAAAAAGGAAATGATCGAAGCCTGTTTATTGGCGCCAGCATTTCCCCTTAGCTGTCAGTAAATACTTCCTCTCTTCCAACAGAGTGGGTGCTTTGGTATTTATGGGTTTTAATAGGAAGAGCGTGATCATCATATTGACCAGCCTGCTCGGATCCTAATGGCTGCCTTAAATCTCAAGGAAACACACTGTATTCTAGGGTGAGTTACAGTCAAATCAACATGGAGAGGGAGGCCGGCAGAGCTGCTGCTCCTGCTGGAAGGGAGGAAAACAATGGCTCGGATGATTGTCAGACATTTACAATGGGGGGGGGGGGGGGGGGGGGGGGCGAGGGCAATAAACGATTTTCATCAGTAGCAGAGAGAGAATGGGATGGTTGGGGAGGGTGGGTGGAATCCAATGCGCTCTCCTTCCATTATAAGAATCATAAAATACTTTTAATGACCAAATATTGGGCTCTTTGAAACAAGATATTGGATCATATTACAAGCATTATGGTGTCACACTTTGGCTCACACACAAAACTGTGCAGCGCTTTTGTGTGCATCTGTATTCAGCTCATTTTTATCCATGTGTGTGTGTGTGTGTGATTTCCAGCTGATATACTGTAAATCCATGACTACTTAAGGTATGCTTAATAAAGACATGTACTGCAACAATGACAGAGAGAAAGGACACAGCAGCACATTCAAACCAGCTCAGATGTGTGCTGCAGAAACAGAATTTCATCTTTTTTTCTCATCTCCTCTGTCTTGCATGAATAATTACTTTTCTACCTCACTTGAATATTAGCTATTGTATCTAAACAAGTTCTACTTACACTTATATTATTATTATTTTTGGGAAAGATTGTACAGTAGAACTGAAACATTTACAGGGTTTTCCGGGGAGCGCAGGCTGCAGGCCAGATGGCCGAACATCAAAACATTTTCAGGCTGCTTCTTTCTTACTGTTATGCGTCACGTCACCGTCATTTTAAAAATAACATTTAAACTATGATCTTAAACCAGATGAAGGATTTTTGTCATCGGACGTCTGGTTCTTAAATAATCAGAGAAACAAGCTGAGCAAAAAGCCGCTCTTGCAGCCCCTCTCAACATCCTGTCTGCCCAACGGTGTCACAGAGAAACGCTGATTTGTAACGTTAAACTGCTTTAACCGGTGTTATTTTAACAGATTTCAATGACTTGGCCCGTCTGATTTGGAGAGGAGACCTCTGTGGATAATTCGACTCCCAGTAAAGACCTTCTGAACAATGAACACTGAAGGAATCCCACAATAAAAACAAGCTGAGCTTGTAGGAACAAGCTACGCTAACGTTAGCAGTAGCCCTATGTCCACTGAAGAGCACCAGAAAACCCTGTATTCAATCAGTCAATCAACAGCTCTCATAATCAACTGATTCCTTGAACTTCAAGGATAAATGGTCATATTTTATATTTTTCTTGCCATCAACATAAAGAAAGGCACAGCATCAATGTATCTCTCTGTCTGTGACTCTCAACCCCCATCCCATTTGTTCCTCCTGAAGACATAAAGCTTTAAAAAGCACCAGTGTGTTCCTAAAACAAACAGGCACTGTACTTTTTAGGAATCCATGAAAAATAGTGGAGAGAAAGGCTTCCCGAGCAAGTCAGTGATGGAACTCAGCCAAAGGGTAGCGGAGTTGTTAAAAAGTTAAAGATTTGAAAATCTTCGATATGTGCAGGAATACAGGCACTATGCCAAAATGTATCAACTTATTGAGTCAGCTTCCTCCTCTCTATACATTTTGTGGAATTTCTATAGATAGCTACATAGAGCCTATTGACTATTGTTCTAGTGTTTAATATGTCTCTGAGCTGGAACACTCTTCATTCTCTTTATCAATAATGCGAGTCCATTGTTGTTTTGTATCATTATCATTATTACTAAGTTAACAGGGTTTCACTATATGATGCATTTACCATGTTATTCCTGCCTTGGTCTCCGTTTCTCTACACATCAGCATTAACCTTGTGATGCTACCTGAGGAAGAGATTCAAGCTTGAAATGCTTTGTGATCCAGAGTAGCAGCTGATCCAAGCCTTTCCAGTCTTCCTTGTGCTATTTAGTGCCTGTATTTGTGCACATATTGAGCATTTTAAAATCCTTCACTTTTCTGCACCTTACAGCACAGCCTTGTCTGAGTGTTGTAGTTTTAGCACTACTACAGTGGGCAGCTGTGGTTCAGTGGGTAGGGTGGGTTGTCCACTAACTGCAGGGTTGGGTTCTTCTGTACACATGTAAAAGTGCCAATGAGAAACATATTTTCATTTACATTTTTTTTTCTATAAATGACCTAGTCTATAGCATATATGTCATAAAAATACATAAAAACTTCAAGTTCCATGTTTTGTCCAACCACCACTGCAAAATGTTAGGGATCATACAAAACACAGAAAAGAAGCAAATCCTGACATGTGAGAACCAAATGTTGTGATTCTAAATAGGAGTTTTTATTAGGTACCATTTTCACCTGCAGAATGAGACACATTTGGTGCAGTAGGGAGTATTTAGGGCAGTAGGACAATGTCAACGTCACCCAGTGCAACGACGTGGCTCACTGATGTGTTCAATAGTTTTTGGAAAACAATGGAGCTCTATGGCACACAAGAATAAGATACTGTATATCAGAGACTGTCCTCCTGTAAAAATGAGCCCTTACATCATCTCTGCAGCAGCTTATTATGACCCATAGTTATGTTTTGTTGTTAAGCAACATCTAGCAGCTGTAGTAATTATGACAGGAACAAAGCAGACAATGTGGTAAAAGGAGCAAAGTCCATGTCAGGAGGAGGTTGAGACCGTTACAAAGACATTAACCTTATTAACATTATTGCTGCCATGATGACAAAGCTCCAGTATACCTGCTGTACGCTCCAATGGGTCGTACCTGAGAGCAGGAACAAGCAACCTATGTGGTCATTTAGGTTGGAGGACTTGTTGCTATCACTATCACTCAGAATTTCCGAGTCCCTAGTGAGAAGTGTCAACTGGAACGCCCCCTGAAGTCAGATTTCCAACTCAGAAATTATTTAAAAACAATTTTTTTTTTTTTTGCATTTTCTTGGGGACTTCATGAGTAAAAAGTCGATTATGAGAAACTTTCCACAACATTTAAAAGGGTTGGTGAAACACGCGTCGCCGTGGGCTCATATGGGTTAAGAACACAGTCCTGAAGTGTTTGCCTTGAAATCAAACGTTAACAACAGAGGTGCTCTTCAGGTGGAGTGTATATTTGTTTTGAAGTTGTCTATACTCTGAAAGAGCAACTACAAAGGCTCTGTGAGTGTCCATGTTTTTCCGACATCTCTACTGGAACGCCGTTAATTCAGAGGTGACGTCACTCCCAGTAAATGGAACGCAGCAAAATTCATTGTTGGTTTGGTTTTTGTCATGGGAGTTATTGACAAAAAATAAAATAAAATCACCAGACTTATCCTTTAAAGGCCCTGTACAGTCATGGTACACCCACGCAGGTGTCTTCATTCTTTCATATTTTACCTCTTTTCAGGACTGTGTGGCAGTGGGTGTATGACCTACTCACCACCTCTCCTGTGAGTTTTGCTGTGCCTGCTGGGGTGTAGACAAACTACAACGTTATCATATAATGTAATATCATATCATATAGCCTGAGTGGAGGGCTAATTAGCCATTAATGTACGTGGTTCTGGGCCTCTCTGTCATTTATCAAGTAAAAATCCCAAAAAAGGCCTTTTTCTCTGAGGACGTTTTGACATGTCATAATAAGAGGAGCATGTGTAAATAATAAAATGAGTGATGGTCTATGCTTCAGTTTCAGTGTCCTGGTATTATTAATGCTGCCTCATTGTCATACTGTCATGGCTAAATGGGACACTTATGGCTGAGCCATCATTATTGGCATTAGTAAAACCTGTGCTTTTTCCACCATGACTAGTCAAAATGCTGCTGAAAAGACCTCACGGCCGGTTCCAGCTTCTGAAAACTAAAGATTTGCTACTGTTATCTGTTTTGAATCACTGTGCATTTCATGTCTTTGGTTTGCAAACAAGCAATTAGAAAACATCACCGTGGCCTCTGGGAAACTGTGCCAAATCCTGTATGTATATTTTCACAAATCTTAGAGACTAGACAAGTGGTTGCCAACCTCTGGGCAGAGGATGAGTACATAGCCTCATTACATTTACTACCAGGCTGTGGTGAATCTTTATTACTGGGCAAAAAAGCTGGACAATTAAAACATGATTCTTTGGGCTATTTGTGAAGGGCAGCCTGTCTGTGCAGCATTTTTATTCATTTCTTCCTGTTAGACTCACAATAACAGAATACTGACCTTGGATTTAACTAGGTCATCATCAGTTGATCGGTGGTTTAGTTAACACACCATTAATTTAAAAAAAAATCAGTCAATTAACAGGGACATTAATCAATAGCTGCAGCCCCTACTCAGTAATATCTTGCAGGAGAACAATTAATTCCTCTGATAAGTGGAAGTCGGAAAGCATCCACCATCCAGACAGACATTTAACTTTGCCTCTCAACTGAACTTTAATACAAAGCTTGTCGGTCAAAGAAAACTTGAAATAAAAAGTTAACCTTTTATTACCAGTGACAGGCAGAAATGCAGTCGATGTGACTACATGCAAATGAGAGCCAAACAATATAAATGGCAAAGCAAGTCTGCACCCATCATCTGATAGCCGATGGAATCAAGTTATAAGCTACAAGTCTTCTTCCCTGCTCGATAAAATGACCGCCACTATCAGCTGACAGTGAATGTCATTGCTGGTGAACAGAGGAAATTGTGCCTTGAAGTTTTGAGTAATTGAATTTGTAAAAGTCATCGTATTACCCTGTAATGCGATATGCAGATTCAGAGCGGTTTGCAATTTACAAAAGGGTCGAACCACTATGAAATTGCCACCATCCCCCCACTTACTGCATGCAGACACGCAGACACAAACACACACACACACAGTGCATCATTAACCCAGTTTCCAATTTCTCATTGCTCCTGGCATTGCTGTTCTTGCCTCAGAGGAAGCTGAGCTGTACAACTAGAAACCTCAGATGGTATTTTTTCTTACGAAGACACTGTGGAAATGCTCCTCACACTTTAGCTGATTATTCTAACGTCTCCATGACATGACCTGTCAGGATTTAAATATCCTTGACAAAGCTTCTCACAGTAAGAGAGAGGCTGGCGAGGCATCCTCATCCACAGTGGAGTGAATACGGTGAAGGACACACAAGTAAAACAAGTTCTATACACACTGTGTGACACATATTTTCAAGAGTCTCTGAGGCACGCTTGACAAACTGCGGTGCTTTTACATTTATATGGTGTACGTAAATATAGCAGGGACAGCAGACAGTAAAGCAGGGTGAAAATAACTGTGGAAAGAAAAACAATCTTTGTGTATATTTCAGAGGTTGTGCTAAATCCACAGGTGAACAGCACAATAATAACAGGCCCCTGAGCAACCTAAAGTTCTAAGATTTTTCTCCTAAAATTTTAAGCAGTGAGGTTACAATAATTCATAAAGCGCTACTACGTAAGGGATACATGTGTCTTAAGTACGTAGTTTCTGTCAAGCACTGTTAAGTATTTATAAGTGTCTTCACACAGATGAAACCATCATTACATATAGACAGTCATATTCTAGAGGAGTGTTCTGAGGATGTGAAAAAAGGGGAAAAAAACCTTTAATACTTGAATTAAAGTTAAATAAGAATTAATGTGCAGATGAGAAGAACAAGAGAAAAGGACAGATTTTTTTGAAAAATCCAACTAACTAACCTTTCTGGCTGTCAATGACGAAGTTGCCCTCCTCGTTTCCTGTAGTGATCTTATATGTAATCCCGTCCCCATCAGGATCCTTCGCCAGTACCGTGGCAACAAGCGTGTTGGGGCCCGCGTCCTCCGAAACGAATGTCCGATATCTGATAAAACACACACAAACACGCAATCAACACCTGACCAAAAACATATGTCCTGACACATGGCTGAGAAGGAAAAATTGAGACACACTCGTCCAAGTCAGTGTTTCCCATCAATTCCATCTAATTCATGTTCGACCACTAGATTCAGTGCCTCAGAACAAAAATACTGATATGGAAACATGTTGAATTACTCCCAGAAAAATACTGATTGATATGAATCATCAGTGTGTCACAATCAAATGCATTTATAGTCCAACCTAAGGCATTTGCACTTTTCAACAAAACAGCCACAGTTAAGCCTTTTGCAGCCACAGAAGGTCTAAGTGTGACACAATAGTGCATGCACAATACTGACCTACACTTGGAGCCGCGTTTCAACATAGAGTATATCTCTGGTACATACAGTGTGCTCAATGTAAGAAGTATCTTTTGTGAACATAATCACACCAGTTTCCTGTAATATCAGTTAACTAGTCTCTAAACAGATACAAGGATGCAAACTGGCAGCATCCTGAGAAGCAACAGGGCAGAATTCGAAATAACCTCAAATATTCACCATCTTACCTTACATGATATACAGAAAGACATAAAGAAAGTTCTCCACCAGCATCACAGACCTCTGATACCCCACCCCCACCCCCCCCTACACACACACATCGCCCACCCTCCATCACACCTTCCATTATAGAAATCTAACAACTTCCAAAGTGACAGTGAGAGTGAGAACATGGAACAGAGTGGTAGTGGTGTAAACTAACTTCCTTTTCCTGTGATATCCCTGCAGTGAAGCAACATACATCCTTCAGGAGTGGCTCTACATGCAGCACTCATTTTCTTGGTTGCGTCGGCCGTTGGTCTGCATCAATATCCTGGAGGACATTCAGAATGGCTGATCCCTAATCAAATTTTAAGGGTGTGTATGTTTGTTGCTGGCTCCTAAACCAGCGGATAAGGGACAGGGAAAGACTGCATCCTTGTGGAGGTGGAAAGGGAAAATATCAGCTCAGACAGCAAGGCTTTTACAATTCTGTTTAAAGCTTTTAAATATTTAAGTTATGGTCTTCTGAGCAATGTGCAATGGAAGCAACAGTATCATAAGATCATACTGACACTACAAACTGACCTCCTGGTTAGATGCCTCTAAGACACAGGGCTGATGTTTAAATGGAACAAGAATTCTATTCATATTCAAGGTAGGATACTTGAAAACAAGATGTTTTTAAGTGTGATGAAGTAACATATGTGTCCTTGATCATCTGTTATATAAGTATTTATATACATAACCCATTCTAGCTAACTGATTCACTTGCCTTGACATGCATTTTTTATCAGCCCCTGCATACCAAACTGAGTTCAGCTTCTTGCTCTGAAATTCCCCTTCAGTTTTGTCTTTGTATCTTAGGGTAGCACTTTGAACTTCAGCTTTGAACTCTCTTTTGGCCTTTCACAGACATCTCTGAACCACTGATGTGCTTGAAAGCAAAACTTTTCTTGAAAGGCTGGCCTCTCTACCTTGTTGACATGAGGTTCACACTCTACATTCTTAGGACACATTTCAGTCGCCCTTATGGGAATAGATGATATTATCACATTATACAACATGCCTGCCTCTCTGGGTCATTCGCTCAACATGAAGAAGTGCCTAGGGCATTAGCACAAGGCCATTTTAACTAATATGATTTTATGGCAAATGCTGAATAGGGTAACCACTAATTAAAACGTTAGAATAAAAACCTCTGAAGCAAATATCTAAAGACGAGTTAAATTAGAATTTTTTAGAATTTTAGATGAACACTGATGATTAAAACAGTCCAGTACAGTCCATCTTGCATTCTGCATTTTGTTTTGTTTTTTTCACGCTAATGTGAACAAGTAAGGTCTTCCAAATGCAGTTTCCCTTGGTTAAAAAACACAAATCACTACATTTTAACCTGAAGAGATAAGACTGGCCACTTCAATGATATCAAGAAGTGCCATTTGATTAGTGAAAACCATAGTTTCTGAGACTTATGTTGGGTCAAAAGTTTGTTCCCACTGACTACTAAGGATTAGTAGGAAAAGCATCATTTGTTTTTGAGTAACTGTGGGTATTTTTAACTCTAGACCAAAGCCTGCAGGTGTTTTCACACCTGAAAGTCAAAACCAAAGTCCAAACCGAAGTTCTTTTGTTACATTGTATATGTTTGATTCAGTTAGTGTTAGTTTTACATTGCAATTTGAAAGTTCACTAAAAAAACTTTGCATAACATATGTATGATTTGTTGTCACCACCCCCATGCACTTATTGACTGGTGTCCATCTGTTGTCAATGCGGTAGGTAGCCTTTTCTGTTTGAATGGAGAAAAATTAATGAAGAGTTTCATTTGTTGCCACTAACTATCATTATTATGGCATGAGTACCAGCAGCACTGATTTCAGCATGTGTTTGTGCAACTTTTGGTGGGACCAAATTTTGGTCCTTTGGTCCGGACTGTTATCTGAGGCACCTTTCTAAGGCTAAGCTAAGACTAAAAGACATGTTCATTTGGATGTAATTCTGCAGTGAGTCATTGCCTGCCCACGTGTCTGTGAATCCTTAAAATGCAGGTGTAGTGAGTATTACAGCCTGAGATAAACATATATCCGTCTGTCACTCCACCCTCGCAATGAGCCCTATTCATTTTTCAGTGAATACAAGGTACTCTCATTAGGAGTTGAACACTGCGATCATGTTCCGTCACTGCTGTGTTTTTGTCTCAACAACTGTTGGACTAGTTCTGCCTGGGAAGATCAGTGATGTGCCACTTGTTTTTGCTCTGTTTGTAGTGTGTTGTCGCAGCATTTGAGTAATTTCTGCTCACACTTTTCCAGCACTTCTCTGCAGATCAATACGCAAGTTAGGTAAGGGGAGATGCTGTGCTGTGTTTCTTTATTATGTAGTTTCTCTAAGGGTACATAGGGCGCATTGATCAAACGGCTTCCACTTGTGCTCTAAGGAAGCAATTTGAAAGATCATTAGATAATTGCTTGTATTTATCTCACCTGAAAGTCAGAAAGAACTAAGGCCTCTTTGTGCATTTATGCCTGCAATTTGCAAAATTACAGATGCTGTCTGTTCAGTTGAATTTATGCATGACTCTTTCACACAGGCTACTAAGCTTCTTTTGTCCTGACTTCCAAAATTGAGTCTACTTTTGCATTACAAATGCAGACAGAGTGATCATTATAGATTCAAATAGTCGGCTTACAATTAGGCGTATGATTACAAGCTGCCTGAACTGGCAACAACAGCTGATGTTGGACTGCACAGCACATCAACTTTGTGAAATGCTGAAAACATCCACCGTCTATGGTAGTGATGAAACATTTAAATGGCTACTGAGTGACTAAAAATAATCAGAAAAATATTCAAACTATTTAAACCAGCCTATTTAAGTTATATAAATATTTCGGGATTCAAAGATTAATTGCTAATGAGAAACTTTAAGCAGGTCACAAGACTTGAGACTTTTTGGGTTAAATCTGCATTTTGAAAGCTGTTATGGTTTTTACGAAATCACTTTTTTCCCAGATTTTATAATGGGTGTGTATTGCACGGAATGTTCTGGGCTAGAATGTGTGACATCTCCCGCACTCTAACTGCCACTTCTGAAAATTTTGCCAAAAAGTATCACTCAAACCTCTTTTGAGTCCCCACAATTTCTAACCTAAATAGACACTTTATATATGAAGCTATAGAGAAATGTGTCCTCTCTCACCCAGTGTGACTCCCATTGTGACATGATAGACGGTTTTTGAATAAACTGCCTCAAAGCGCACAGAGGGCTGACCAACAGTCCCATAGACTGCCATGTTAAACTGAGCTCTGAAGTTCTTGTTAAAAACAGAGATGGTGGGTGTTTTAAAACTGTGACGGTTCCTAAACCATAAACAGTACGTACACATATAATACATCGGTGTCTTTGAAGCTTTACGGAGCTCATAGTAAGGAAATTTTGTTGATAGGACTTGTACTTTTCGAGGTGTGAAGGCATTTTTGATGCCAAGTTTTGGCTTTTGTCTACCCCAGGTAGACAACAGCTCCTTTGGGGCCCACCACCTTTGGGGGGCCCAGTCACCATAGCAACAAGTTACTCAGCAGTTGTTGATGACTCAGCAGTTTCTGAGCAGAAGTGGCCCAAGCTGACTCTGATTGGCTAATTAGTCTGAGGCCATTTTTACTGCTGACAGCTGATTATCCTGGATATGCACCAAGCAGCAGACACATTCAAAATTTCTCCAGGAATTTTCTAGTTTTTGTCATCTGCTTTTGTCTCAGAGAGTCTTACGTACCAAACAAAATGTGTGATCGTACGATGTGGAACAAATCCACTGTCAAACGCATCCAATGTATTATGTGTGTGAAAGTACTGATAAGATACTGATTATGTCACTGTTCACAATGAAAACAGTGAGCTGACCATGACGATGATATGATAAAGAGGACAAATGCACGACCGCTGTGTCCTGAACCGAATAAAAGCAGACCACCGCATACACTGACCATTGAATTTAAAATATTGAGCCAAGCATGATGTAAATTTTATAAGTATACATCAAGGAGATAATGGTTCACTGCCATGGCAAATTTTCCAGGAGGCATTTTGAGGTTAATCCTACTTGACACTTAAATCAACCTAACTTCAACAAATACCTCTCTCTAATGCTTTCAAGCAGATGCTCGTAGGCGTCTACTGCATGAAGAACTGCCGATGTGAGTATCTGAGAGAGAGAGAGAGAGGGAGAGAGAGGGAGTGGAGAGAGATCAGGGCGGATCACTGAGGGGAACCATAAAGCCCAGCAGTCAAGCAACAGTAAGATGCCTTTTGCAATCACATTTGGACTCAACCACTACTCTAATTTGGCCAGATCAATGCTGCAATCAATTGAAACCCGCCCCAGACATACACCACCACACACTAATTACTTTTTAACCGTTTTGTTTTACTTTTTTGTTTTAGTTTGTTTTCATTCCGTTGATCCGGGGAGAAAAATAGATGCGTCCCTTAGGCCGGTGCCTGATGTCAGTTGTGAAAATTAATTACTGAATTTAATTATTGAGTTCATTTAGTTTATCCAGATAAGGTGTAGATTGAGAATGGAGGAAAGAAAGAGGGCAATGGTGTGTGTCTGTGTGTGCTGAATAGTTGGGGTTTGAGACTGTCAGCTGATCCATTCAGCTACTGCTCACTGACTGTGTTATTTATTAGCTGGAATGCCTCCTGTCTGATTTCCTATTAATCAGCACTTACAATGGTATGTTTCCATACCATTGTAAGTGTGTTGTTTGTATGTTTCCATACCATTGTATGTTTCTTTTATATTACATTATATACTTTTTATCTTTTGTCTATTCTTCACTCTTGTTTCTGTCCTCGCTGCTGTAATGAGTGAATTTCCCACAAGTGGGATAAATAAAGTCTATCTTATCTTATCTTATCTTTACTTGTTGAATTACTGCTCACCAACACTGTGCCTTGCAGCCGTATAGGTGGCCAGAGCTATATCACAATAATATTGTAACTTCCTTTGGATCACACAGCTGGAGAACTGATAAGACAACAGAAACACTTCCCATTCAGAGCCGTCAGGTGGATACAGCTGCACAATCCTCACAGACACGGCTGCAACATCAGCACTGAAGCAGCAGGTTTGCTATATCAAGATGATAATAACATACCGCCTTATTAAAGCGGTAGGCTCTGATATATGTGTGAGCAGAGGTTCTATGAGCTGCTCCACATTATTCCTATGGCGTGTCTGTTGTGTTCTGGTCTGTATTCCCATGTAGAGTTTGGACAGTTCAATCTCTGAATGAAAAAGTTTATCAGGAGGACCTTGAAGGAAAGATAACATTTTTTTCTCTCAAACATAATCAACTTGGGTGCAAAATACAGAATGCGCTGAAAACACAAAGAATTACTCTCAATGTATGTGTCGGGTATGAATATTTCATTCCACTGGTATCCAGGTGATGGATTTTGTTCATATATGAGCGACGTATTTTAGGTGGTTCATGAAAACATAGAGAAAAACTTCTACGGTGTTAATACAATTCTAATGCTTATTATCCGTCGTGTCGGCAGGTACAGGTTTGACCCGCTTCGTTATTCCTCTATGGGCAGCAGTTGCCTCTAGGAGTTGAGGATGAAAACCACTTTGATCAAATGTCTGGACTCTGTGGCCTTTTAATATCTCCTCTCTCTGCTTGAATCTATTTCCCTCTGATCACCAGCGTAGTTATAATATAATTCTATCCACACCGCGCCAAACTTTCATTTTGGGCCCCAGTGCAGATAATCACAAGTTTACTGTATTTAACTGACCAAGTTGAAGACTGATACATACAGGTAAAGACAGTGATCAGAAAACCTGGGTGTTTAAAATGCCTGTATCCAGCGTTGACATTGATACAGGGCTCTGCAGATAGCAATATCTTCAAGATTTCAAACATGGACAAGACCTTATTATAAACTGCAACAGCGAATAATGCTTTTCATGACACATTATTGCAAAGGATTATCATTAACATAAGAGGAGTTAAGAATTTATGGCTGGGGTAGGCATTGTTAACATACAGCAATGCCCTGAGAAAACGATTTGTTTTCACAAAATATCTGACTACAGCTACAGCTTTTTAGATCAGCATCTTAAGCAAGGTTTGGGAAAGATCATAGTCTGTTTAATACAGAAAGTTCACAGCGAAAAAAAAATATGTTTTGTTTTACATTTAACCAAACTTATCTTTCCGCAACCAACAGCTGTTGTTCACATCCACAGACAGGACTGCAACTCAAAGCAATCATCCACGCAACCGCCCTGGTAACTCAGCTGCCATTTAAAACAATGCTTTATTCATTCAAAAAGATGTTGCTCTCTGAACATAATCCAGCCGGTGATTATGTTTTGCTCTGCAGTTGAAACAGCAACTTCAAGGAGACAGGGTTGTCAAACCAAGTGGCAACGGTAACTGGAGTGCAAACACTGGGTAATTGGGGTGAAAGACTTACCAAGGTTTCAAACTATATTTGGTTAGCCAGTGAAAAGAAAGATGAATAATAACCAAAAGACAAAGTAGTGGCAATGCATATAGTATTAAGGGCCATTTTCCCAATTTTCTACCAATACAGAAAAAGAAAATCAACATGTATGTCACATAAGACCTGTGTTTGTATGCTCCCCATCATACAAGCAATAAAAGTGAGATACTTTTCTTCTATTCTTCTCATGAATACCAAACACTTGTACCTGTCGCGTCCATCATGAACTGAGGAATACTTCATTGTTAAAGCCTGCCAGAATAGTTTTTAAGTTAATATGACCTTAACTGCATGCGACTGTCATTACTGCTCTATGGAAACTGCACACAATTTATTAACTTAATACAGGAGGGTGTCATGGCATGAAATACACTTTTGTATAGAGAAACTGATCGTGGAAAATGTCTCCCAGAACAATAACACTATGTGACGCTCTGGAGCAGGAGTTACACAGAGAGGTACCAGCCAGAGACATCAATATATCAAGGACAAAGGTAAATAAATAAATAAATACTTTAAAAAGAGATGAACATGATTATGTCAGTACTCAGTCATTTTACATAAAGTACAACATCTATCACCACACACACCCTTGACCTTCAATAATATCTGTTCATCAGGGCAAACATGGCTATTATTGTTGATTCAATAAAACCATTCACACCAAAATACAAACCCTCTCGCCGAGTGATGGTCCACCTTGCAAATGTAACTGGTACAGAAGACATGTCGCCGATTTCACCATATGCTGAAGCTGGGTGTGCACGAAAGCAATATAAAGATATTGCATATTGAAAAAAATATACTGAAAACAGCACATATTTAGAATGACAAGTGAATATTCATCTGGTCTAATGAAAGCGCTAACTTTACTATATTCAGCTAACTATTTTTTTTTTTTTTTTTTTTTTTTTACCTATTAACTCAAGGTTACTCTCTCTGGGTAAATATATATTGGTCCAGTACTGACTGACATCCACTGTATAGAAGCTGGTGTAACATCATCCTTAGATACTATATTAGAGCTTAGAGTTATATCAGCAGCTCATTCTTCTCTGTTGAATGCTGAATTTGGGAAGTTTTACCCAAAATTGCTTTGCCAAACCTATCAATTTATCCTCATTTTAAAACCCTTACTCATGCAAAAGTGAAACAATCTTCAAGGAATTATGATTTCTATAGTAAAACATCTGATTGGGGTTATATGAAAGAAATACTATTGATTTTATACTATCAAAACACTGTAACACTACAGCTAACTGCCATACACTGCTGCAGGACTGCTGCTTATTTCAGTTGCCTATATACATCAAGAATCAAGGAGGATGCTGACTTTGTACCTGGACATGTAGTTTTAACTTCAGACTGCTCTGTTCCCATCCCCATGAAGCTAATCATATCTGTTTGTGTAGTCACCGATGCATAACTAAGACTCTTTCTGTTGGGTTCTGGGTGAGTTATATCTGCATTTATTATTAGTACTGATTTCTGTCACTTTATGTTCTCCTCCCACCTGAGGGGGTTGCTTTCATCTGTTCCCGATTTTTCTTTACAGTTGAGCGGATAGTGTTGATTTAACCATTGATGATGCCGGACGGAAATGTTCTGGGTGATTATGTTTCGTTTCTTTCCACCCAACCACTTGTGCCTTGTTCTTCGCTTTGATCTAAGTGTGTGTGAAAGTTATAAATAGTAAATTAACTACCTAAAGCAGTCCAGGTAACTGTAGCTCAGCCTTTTGTTGTTAAACCTGTTTTCCTGTTTGGTTAGGGACTTAGGTATTTGGTATATAAAGGGTATATAGGTATATGTATTTTTTTATTGTTTGTTTTCATTGTCCAGGTAAGATAGCAGACCCTTTAATATATTGTTTTGTTTGTTATTTTGTCATTCTGCACTCAATTGTAGTTAACAAATAAACCAGTTGTGGTTTTTGACTGCAATCGGTTGTGGCACTGGTCGCCCTGGAAGCGGAGAAAGGGAGGTCACTTTTATGCTGCGCCAGGTTTCCCTCGCCGGACGTAACATGGTGTTTCACATGATCTGGGTGAAGTTGTGTATAAAGAATCTGCCACTCAGGACATTTCCATGTGTCATTTATGTCGTTTTGCTCGTTAGTTAGAGAGGAGGACCAGACTGGATTTTCTTATGACAGGATGAAGATGTTGTTTCAACAATTCACAAGCGCACTGAATTGATAAAAGAGCGATAAAGATCTGCTACGACAGTTCAGTTAAACTGGCAATCAACGACTAAAATTAGAAGCTTTTGTCTCCCTACATCTGAAATCCCATTGTTTTTAAAAAAATACCACCACTTTAAGGGAAATTCACACCATCAATATTGTAAACTATATATGTGCAGTGCTAGATTGAAGCCTGGACAAGTAGCAACAGCAACTTCTTGTCTCCCCATGTCTTTTGTCTCCAACATACCTGAAATCATCACCTGTTGTATCAGTTTTGCATGTTTATGCCTCAATAATACATATTTAACTGTTTACAGGCATAAGAGCTCCTTATCACACATGAAAACCACTATAGACATGAACACACACACACATGCACGTAGTGAGCAGACACATGTCACAGGAAGCCTCAGGGTGGTTTCCAGGGAACAGAAGGTGATGGTAGGTGCTGTGCAATAGGGTCCGATGGCAAAATGACAGCACATAGATGAAAGGCCACCATTCTGTCACTCAGCAGGAAATGAGAGCCATGCAGGAAGAGGTGTATCTGAGAGACAGTGAATTTGAAACTCAAAACACGTAAAATAACAACTGCTCTCCTTCCTTTTCCCATTTCCTGTCTTTTGTCTTTCTTTTTGCATTGATATTCAATAATGAAACATCAAAAACTGTACTAGTTTACAAAGAAAGTAATAAGACTGAACTCTGTGCCATGCACTGTTCAGTATCAATGCTTGGATCTAGCTCATGATTTACTGTGAACTGGCAAAACACGACACACATGCACAGACACACACACACACACACATCGCTTGTATTTGTATCTTTGTGAGGACCCTAGCCTCAGCCATGATAAGTAAATGCCTGACCCCATCCCTTGACCTAAACCTAGTTCTAACCCTCACTTTCCTGGTCCTCACAAAGATACAAAGATAGAAGCATGCACGCACACGCACACACACACACACACGCTCTCATACACACGGATGCTCATTATCGCATGCTTCCAACTGCAAGAATCGATACAAATAGGACAGATTTTCTGCCTGGATAATGATATATTTAATGACCTCTCTCTCCCTCTCTCTCTCTTTCCCTCTCTGTCCATCACATGCAATGACTCAACACACATATGTACACAGTCTCTCTCCCACACCCACAGGCAAACACAGGGTATCTACAGGGAAAGTAATGAATTTTTTTTTCTTTGTAAATTTTATTTTCTCTTCTCAAACCGTCCCAGCTGACTTTGTTTCCTCAAAGACATAACAGATGTGTTTGCTCGTTCCCTCACGTATGCGCGCGTGTGTAAATATAAATACATTTTGCAAGCATGCACGTGTGTGCCTGCATGGATGACTCTGGAGCTCTGAGTGTGTGCATATGCATGTATATGTCTGACTGATGCATCGAGATTGTCTACTTCTGCATTTGTGGCAGCTACAGCGCAGGGTTGAGAGCTACAGAAGAAAAACTGACTGATTATTCGGCTGTCGCTGACAGTTAATCAATACACACACACACACACACACTAATCCCCTACTGCTATAAACAACATAAACACATGCATATCAGATGCCTGATGCATGAATGCACTTTATAACTACATCACTCTGTCCATACCAACACCACACTTTACTGGGACCTTCTCAATTACTGACTACACACACACACACATACATACACACACACATACACTCATGCACGCATAGAGGCACAAGCACACAGACAGAGTGCACGCTCTGGGCCTCCTGAGGGTGCTGGTGGGCACGGCTGATTGACCCTGCCTCACCAATCTGCCCAGCTCTCTGCCAGAAAATCAACCAATTAAAAGATGCAGGCGCCACAGCAGCACTGGGGGGAAAAAAATGCTGGAATTGTGGGTAACGGCAGCTGCGATGTTGAATTGGGAAGCAGCTGTGAGGAGCTGACCTGACAAGGCAGGACAGTCAAGCTCTCTCTCTCTCTCTCTCTCTCTCTCTCTCTCTCTAGGTTATAAGTAAAACAGCTTTGGTCGTCTGTATTTTACATGCTTCACTCATTTAATATGCCTTACTTATAAACTAGTAAGCACTGAACAGAGACAGACTGACTTTATGAATGAAAACTTTATAATAAGAAACAAACAAGTATAGATATATTCCAGAATTATATTGATCATTTTCCATTCAAAAGCCACTACTGGATCATGTGGAGAACTGCTGAACTATTTCAACATACATTATCCTGTTAAGTGTGGAGTTCCACTATTTTTAAGTTTATTTCCCACACAAGAGAAGAGAAATGTAACTAGGCCTGCCTCCAATGATTATTATTATCCTCATTTGAGAGGATAGAACTAGCGAATGCACTGAATTTTTTGCTTGATAAATGTCAAATAATTACTCAGTCACCAAAACTTTCTTCACATTGGCAACTTGATTCATCAACTAATCATTTCAACCATCAGAA
Organism: Lates japonicus; assembly: GCA_033238685.1. Lineage (NCBI taxonomy): Eukaryota > Metazoa > Chordata > Actinopteri > Centropomidae > Lates > Lates japonicus. Next base: position 2,867,623 of record BRZM01000022.1, on the reverse strand, counting down.
CAGCCGAAAAAGCTCAACAACTCGACAGACTACACTGAAGATCCAACTGTTTTGCAGCAGCTCAAAAGTGTGAATGATTTATGTGCACCTGTAAAGTCTGCGGACTAACCTTGTCATATCATCGTGGAAAACAGGAGATCGTAACCTTGAGAAGCCGACCCAAATTGTTTGTCAGCAACAATCCTTTCCAGTACAGAGAAAGAATCCAGGGTGAAGCTCTAACAGCTTGGGTACTTCTGACTAACATGGTGCTGTCACCAGAATGACCATGAGCCTCTCCTGTCTCACCCTCACCAGCAGGGAGGAATCAGAAATAGACAATGAACAACTGCGTGAAAATCAGGAGTTTAGAAGCCCAACTCTTACTTACATATGTTGGGAAAACTCAGGCGCTTCATCGTTAACGTTAGCCATTCGTATCCGTACTGTAGTTGTGCCCGTCCGAGGGACCTCCCCCTTGTCAATGGCCATCACAACAAACTCGTACAGATGGTTGGGCCTCTCGTAGTCCAGAGACCCCGCAGGGAAGATGGTCCCGTGAGGGGAAATTGTGAAGTCCTGACTCAGGGTGTAATAGGTCAACTCTGCATTCTCCGCTGAGTCGCAGTCGTTTGCTGACACTAAAGATGAAATCGTACAGACAGAGAACAGAAAGAAAAAAGTTAGAGGCACTAAACAGAGACAACATTGGGGTCCCATTGACCCCAACATTCCCCTTTACTCATGAAGTATACATTAATGGTTGCCTTATGAGATGCACTCTCTAACACCACTACCACTACTCTGATGGGACAGTCAAACTGAACACAGTAACCCTGACTGTGATCAACTGATGAATGTAGCCTAAATTAGCATGGGTATTAAAACAGTTCCTCATACAGTCCAAAGACACGCATGTTGGGTTAATTGGTGACTCTTAATCGCCCATAGGTGTGAAAGTGAGCGTGAATGGTTGTTTGTCTGTATATGTTGGCCCTGCGATGGATCTGTCCAGGGTGTACCCCGCCTCTCGCCCAATGTCAGCTGGGACAGGCTCGAGCCCCTCACAACCCTTAACGGATAAGTGGTATAGATAATAGATGGATGGACATGTTGTAAGGTTTGGGTTAGGGTCATGGTTAGAATAAGTCTCCAGGAAATGAATGTAAGTCTATGTACTGTCCCCTGAAGTTATGGAGACACAACGTGTGTGTGTGTGTGTGTGCTTGACATATGTACGTACATGCATGCCTCTATGTGCAAGTGCTTGGCGCAGGTTTATATGTGCAGGTATTCCATTTTGGGTCAGACGGCTTCACATAAATGCCTTGAAAGGACTGTCATTTTGCAACATTTCTGCTTCTACATCACACATTGGGAATCCATGGAGCCAGTGCTCGCCCGGCCACAAATTGATTGCCTTGCTAAAACTGAAAAGACCACCAGGGATTTGAATAAGCATATTTTCCGCTAACAAGAACATTTCACCATCAAACTCTCAATTCTCCAATTCACCTTACATTGCATTTGGCTCATGTGCCCGTACACACACAATAACAAACACACACACAAACAGACACACACATGAATAAATACATGCACATACACAAATAAACACATCACTTTTTGTTTCGGCTAACAAACTGTACTTCTTTATTGCCATAAGGCCTTGGGGTAAACTAACACACTTCAAATTAATAGTTGTAACTAAATGTCAGCAAAACAAAAATATCCCAGCTCATTAAAAGAAGATTTATAAACTTTCTCAGGGTTATTTCACATGATTTGTTTTATTCCAGTATTTCAACAAGAGTCCAGTTTTATTTGGAATTTATTAGATTGATTGATTGTGTGAAGTGCTGTGGTAGTTTTAAATAAAATGCTTGGGACTGTGGCGTTCAGTCTCCCATCGTCCTGAACAACTGTCAAACTAAACAAAAATTAATGACATCTTCAAAAACCATCTTTTTCTCTCTCCATAAAGCTTCAACATATAAATATGATGAACTGAAAGAGACAAGAGCATCCAATTATTACTTGTAGGACAGCCTGGTATCACCAAATGGTGTATGAATAATATGCCAGTCTTGTCATTTAAGGTGTTCTCAGTATACATTTGTTGCCTTTCGTGTGTCATTACCCCTAACCCTCCTCCTCTCCGTAACTCTAACCAAAACAACATCCATGAAAAGACACGTGAAAAGCTTAAAATGTGTAGACATGGCTGATCAAATGTTATGAAGGTGTAACACTAACATTAAAACACAGGGATTCTTTGAGAGAAAGCTAGACTCACTGACACTGAATCTCTGGCCTCTGTCCCTCTTTTGGCATCTTTTGGTATGAATCATTACACAATAGCCTGGCAGGTGATCCGGAGCATGCTGTGCACAGTTTACTCAAATTACAGACTTTCTTAAAGTCTGTATACAGCAGTAATACTGATGGAAAACTGTGCAACAGTCTAACTCCACAATGCACTAATACAGAGTTTATAGACTTTACACGTTTTCAGGAAATATTTTCCGACATAAATAATGTGTTTAGTGACAATCTCTGAATTTGCTTCACACAGATTTTAAGTTCATATTACTGCATACTAGGGATGTAACTGTATCGTCAATTTCACAATATCACAAGAACAAAAGTGTCTCGATACCACCGTTGACCTGGAAGGTAGTGAACGGATAGGTCTTCGGGGGAAAAGCTGTAGTTGTGTTGCAGCCGCGGTGGAGTAGAGAGAAGGGAAACGAAAACTACAGAGATCATCATCCTTTGTGCTCCACTCACTCCTTTAAATCTAGAGAGAAGCTGGCAGATGCCGCTGTTTGACGTGAGGGAGAACAGAGCAGGGGAGAGAGAGATGAAGCCCTTGAAACTGTGGATACTTCAGCAGCTGACGTGTGAAAGCATTTTGGTTTCCTCTTGTCACGAAATGAGAGAGAGGAAAAGGTGACAGATAAACAAAAAACAATATGCAGACACTGCCAGACTGTGGTTACCTACACGTCAGGAATACAACTTACTGTTTTTTGCACTTTAAAATTATTTCCTCATTAACTGTTCAATAAACTTTTTTTTTCTTCATTTTTTAAAATATCACAATAAATATTGTATCGTGGACTAGTTATCGAGGTATTATTGTATCAACATAAGCTGATACCGTTACATCCTGTGGTATATTCGATGGTGATGATGTGAAGATGATGAAGAGAAGATCTCCGCTGACACTGACTTGCTGTTAACTTAAACATGACCCCAACAAATAGAAATCATGTGAAACTTCGGACATTCCAAGTAAACAAAAACCATACATGGAACATTCTATACACCACAATCCCTATAGTGCATACCAATTCAAGACAAAAATAGTTACCTGTCTCACAACCACACTGACTGATTTAAAGCAAATCTGCATTAAAAAATCTGCTTAAAATCAGAAATAAAAATGCTTGAACGCCTGAAAACTGCTTGACGAGTGGAGGAGGTGGCAGGGTGAGTGTGGAAGCTTATTAATTTAAATGTTTAATGTTAAAACTATGTAATTCAGTCAAAAGCTTTTTGGCTTCTTGTAGATAAGCTGGATTGAATGTACTGTCAAAACTTTAAGCAGGATGGATGTTTCATCATTAAATTGTCATATGCATTGGTTTACAGTTGCAAAAATAGCTGCTCTATATGTATTATGTCATATTGGTTCTTTTTAGCAGGGAAAAAATGCAATACGCAACTAAAAATTGCATCAAATCAGGTGTGGAAATGGCCACACTTTTTCATGTTATTCACTATGGAGTTTGTGATTTCTGTTATTTAGATTTATACCAGACTTGCAAGTTGGATAAAGTGGATTTATGTGTGTTTACCCTGCACTACAGTCTTGGTTACAAGGACTGACATCCCTCTGAATTGCAGCTGAAATGCAGCTGTTTTACTGCAGTAAAGTGATGAACAACCTCTCCTCCAGTGACGATGGGTAGAAAATGAACTGCAGAACTAGCTGCCGGCCTGGAGTCCAATCCTGCGCAGTGGTCAAACACATGTCACATACGAGTCAATATTTAATTTACTAAGTACAGATTTGTACTCTTCAGAGCAAGGTTTGAGCATTTATTTATCAGTAGGTCTCTCTCTGTAATCTTGAATCAGCATTGTTGCGCTGGCATCACTACATGGGGCGGGGGGGGGGGGGTGGGGGGGGGGGGGGGGGTGGGGGAGGACACAGTACATTTCTGGCTGCATCTTCCATGTCTTTCTAGCATATAATGATTTTGTACTGAAGATGGAAACTGCAGGGGCCTCAGATCTCTATGGAAAGCGAGATAATTGGCTTGCTTGGTACTCTGCAGTTTTTCTCCAACTTGGCAAAGTACACATTTGTCCACTCTCATGATGGAACTGATTATGGGATTACTAGCACATGATTTAGCAAAATGATGCTGGATGCCTATTTCTCCCTGCTCATTTAATTTATATAACACTGAGCCTTTTAACCTGTTTAATCAAGTAAGGGGGGAAAACACATCTTTATTTCAGGAGGTTGGGCGGTTCAGTTTTAGGTGCACTCAGAGCTGGACTTAGCGGAATTAACTGTATGTATTGTACCAATCATTTAACCATTTTAAACATTAAGCATTTTTTGAGGATGCCTGAAACTTAATGAGAAAGACAGAGGTGTTTTTGGTAATGGTGCATCTTGCTTGAGCTATTTTTTGCCTCACTAAGCTTGAAAGTTAATTGCCCATGCTCAAATTTGAAAATTGGAAGCTCTGGAAATCTAGGATACATATATTCTTTGAGACGTTATGATGAACAGATACAGTCTGTTCATGACATTTTTAATATTTAATAGTGGGAGCTCCATATATAGATTTTAATTAGCTTCTTTTTTTTTCACCAAAGATGCTCATAAAAGTATGGACAACCCTCTCCTCTCCCCGCCCAAATGAACAAACACTTACATGCATGTGGGTGGGCGCACACACACACACACACACACACACACACACACACACACACAGCAGGGGGGAACTTCTCGCCTCCCTTTGTGCACCTGTTGATGGCAGCAAGCTGAGCACCTGCTGTGCCTCCTACAGCATACACCTCACTCCCTCATTCACTCACTAGGATTTACTAGCATTTTATTTTTTATTATCATTCTAGTGTTTGCTAAATTGTCATTGGAACACCAAATTTCTTTTATCATTATTTGCATAGTTTTAGAGACATTCATGGTCCCCATAGAATGCTGATAATGCTAACATGCTACTGGTGAAGGACATAGTAAACTTTACACTGTACATACTTAACATCACCATGTTAGACAGTCATTGTGCATTTATTAGCATTTAGCTCAAAGCACAATGTGTGTCATACTGTTCATGACAGGACTCTATGCCAGTGAAAAAAAACAAATCAAAGGCACTGTCTGCTGGTTTACTGCACTGTCAACACATACTTAAGTTAAATGCATCCTCTGTGTGTTGCCTGGTGAGTATCTAAGAATGCTCTAATTACCAGTAACATGATTATTTTTTCTCTGTTCTTTTATATTTTTATATATTCAATGTTGCATTTGTCAGACAAAAAAAGTTACTGTTTAGCTGAGCTGGTGTAGCTCTATTGTTGATCCATTTGCTTTGTTGAATTGCTCTTACATTGGGCTGAAAAATCATTGTTTTTGTGTTGGTCCTGAATGGATTTATTGCACACAGCCTCTCTTGATGTAGTATTCATCATGTTGTGTCTCACCGTGTGCTTGTTTTGAGCCTGGTGAGTGCTCTCTGCTAATTGCTTCAGTTGGCTCTGATTATTTACAGTACTTGATTCATATACAGCGTGTCTTTTTTGCGCACTAAAATACTGTAGAGCTGTAGAGTATGGTGACATGGTCGGCCACAAAACACTCATCTCATCTCACTCTATCAAGTACAATATTGGCAAAGCGTTCACATGAGAACTAACTGAGTAAAAAACTGACGAAAACTTTCAGACTTATACAAGGAAAAACAAAATCTCTCTCATTTGTTGTTGTTTTTTCACATTTCTACAAAAGTGCACCACCAAAATTCACCCTTCCTGAGGTCACATCCATCATGGCTAGAGAGAAATCCAAGGATGACAACAGGGCAAACACATAAAACACTGATCAACTGGTGTGGCCAGGAAATGTTTGCAATTCTGTTTTGACATAAAAACTTTCAGGAGAAAAATACAGATACATTTCTGTTAATGGGAAATAATTCAAACCCACTGTTCTGAAAACTGAAATGACAAATTTCCACCTGGCAGCAACCTAAGAAGTCACTCCTCTAATTAAAGAGCAACAAAAAGTTATGGATTGATTGTTTTTGTTATTTGTTTATTAGGTGTATGTCTTGTGTAACTTAACAGCATGTCATATCTACATCGTGTCGTGTCAGTTTATCACAGCCCTCCTAATGATTGAGATCTGTCAGTGTGACTTACTGTAAAAAAAAAAAAAAAAAAAGGTTACTACCTCTTTGTTTCAGGTGAGACAAAACTCTACTTAAATCAAACTGCCTGTGCAATTTTTGTTTCAACAAAATTGTTTGAAACACTCAACAAATGTGTTAGTTTTCCTCATCTTAATTACCTTCTCTTATGTGCAATGTTCAGCTATAAAGATAATATGACTATTTTTTAGCTTCACTGTTATTTGGTGTGACACTGTGCATGTCTGTAAACTATGTGCATGTTACTTATTTCCCCCCATTATGAAATAGTGACGAATGGTGTTAATGACAGTGGTGAGGGTGATTGCAATGATTGCACATACGAGCAAGAACACAGCACAAAAACAACAAAGCTATGTAATGTGAATCCAACCCAAAAGTTTTCTGCCTGCAGCCTAAGCTAATGAGCACTTCCAGTGAAGTGTCATAACTGCAGTCATTAATAATTTACGTGCTGCATGTGGTGTTTTATTTCCCTGCATTTTGTTCTTGTCAATACTCATTTGCAGCCCTGCTGGTGTTTCCATTTTTAGCCTACAGTAAGTAAACCTGTTTATTATGCTTTGAGCATCACTGTGTTTTGAGCTGTAAACAGGATGATCCTGGGCTGTTTTTAAAGTGGAAATATTGTTTTATTAATCAATGGCAAATCACATGCAATTTGGACAAATAATTACACTTTTTAGGATATCTATTTTATTTAAATGACTACCAGAGCAGTCGTCGGGCAAAGTGTAGAGAGACAAAGCAATGTGAAATGGTTTGCTGTCAGTTTTATTGGCAGCCTGTCAGAACCTAAAAACAGACAGGGCTTCTCAGCGTTAATGTTAAAGTTGATAGATCAAATTGTGATAAGTCGTATCCACAACAGTTACCATTACCATTTCCTCCTTCCTTAATGAAACTTAAGCATCCCTGTGTGGAAATTGGGTCGTTACAGGAGAGAAGAGGATAGAGCAGCTCTACTGACGGAAGTGCCGGTAATTTCACGGCTGCCGGTGCTGACAAGTACCTCTCACTTTCCTGACCAGTCAAAACACATGAATGTTAAAAAAGCCCAGCTGCTCTTATTTTGTTCTGAAAGCCGCTGCAGCAGGGCTTCACAAACATTTACATATCACAGACACCACACAGGGACACATTAGCCTACTGAGCTGCACCTGATCTAGTTTTACTTTCAGGGACTAGAATCTGTACTGTTTTTGATGAAGTCTTGGATTTTAAAACCCTCTAATATAAACATAAATAAAACAAAACTCCTCTTACTAATTCATAGTGAGTGTTAACTGATGATATTAGAGCACAGTGGGGAAACACACACACCACTACAGCAGCATTTTCCCACAATAACATCATGATTTATGTATATGGTATTGTGTTTATCAGATACATATTAAGACGTAATTGCAATTAGAGCACCAGAACACCCTAAAATTTTCAACACTGCATGTGAATTTTATATTGGTGAAGTTAAATAGTAAGATAACACAAAGCAGCGGCAAAGTACATTCCCAATTCCCCTTACAACATATCCAAAAAAAAAAAAAACAAACAGTGGGAAAGGGAATTTTTCGTTTGTTTTAGAAAGATGTAATTTTTACAAAAAATGAGTCTCATGACATTTGTCTGGACGTCTCACCTTGCAGCAGGGAGGTTGCTGTTGTCACAGTCTCCGGTACACCATCTTTGCTGTAAATGGACTGGAGGAACTCTGGGACACAGTCGTTCTCATCGACAATAACAACTCGTACCTGAAAGAGAAGTGAGGAAAAGAGAGGTGAGATTGAAGGACCAAGAGAGACGTGGGGGAAGCAGGGCAGGGGGCTGGGTTAAAGGCATCAAGTGTAACCTTTATAAATTCCTATTACATGCAGTCATCAAATCCCAGTGCCAGAAAATATTACGGGTGAAAAACTGTCAACATGGTGTGATTATTCCACCTGCAATTTACCTTGTCATTCTACAAAATTCCTGTTTGAAACTGCATAGGAAAAATGTGAATTTATGTCATCATCCATCTGTAACATTTTATTTAACAGAAAACATAACAAAAATATGAAAAAATGAAAATGGCTATAGAGTTTCTGCATTCCTGAGCTCAAAAAAGAACATTTTTCAGTAGCGCTGTTAGTGTATCTACATGTGCTAAAACTGGCCATGCAATCACAAGTGGAAATTCTGGAGATTAAAAGTCACACTGGGTTCGTGTTTTGAAAATTTCTAAATCTGGGATTACTACTTCAGGCACCATCCAGCATTGGTTTTCTTTGGGTCCAGACTCGTTTTCATCTGCAAGTAACCCAAATTAACCCTATCCCCTACCAAAAGGAAGCCTCATCCCAGCTTCCTCCAAAGGCATGCCCTGACCCCGATCCCTTTGGTTTATTTACCCCTCCTCAGTGTGGGAGCTGCTGCAGAGTCTGCACTGTGTTCCCTTCAGTAGGTCAGCTGAGAATGCAATCTTGTGCGGTTTTTTTTTCCAGAAGCCCTGAGCTAACAAATGAGAGCGGATCAGTGCGCAAAGATGAATTTGTACGGCGTGAGCATGTCGGTGGGTGCGTGCGTGAGACGCTGTAATGCTGTTCAGTTCATTAGGGACATGAAGGCAAACACAGCATCTTCTACCAGATGTTGACTGCCTGATTGCAGCATTCAGGAGGAATAAATACAGACATGGGCTGGCAGGCAAGTCCATCTGACCCAAACCCCACATCTTATCCCACCCCCACCCCCCCCCAAAAAAACAAAACAAAAAAACAAAAAAAAAAAACCCACACACAGTACTGCAGAGCACTGTCTGATACACACACACACACAGTGGTGTGTAAATACCACTGGTATTAAGTCCTGGTAGGTAAGATGAAATTCTGTAATATCAGTTAATCCCTCAGCAAAGATCAGCTTCGAAGCAAAGGACAACAAAATAAAATCTGACCATGTCAACTCCCTGAGGTGATTTGGTGTGTTTGCCAGTGACTGTCAATCTTTGTTTGCCTGTGTGTGTGTGTGTGTGTGTGTGTGTGTTTGCATGCCAGAGTGAGTAAGCCTATGTGTGAGTACGACAGGAAATGGCGAGGATTCTATATATATGTGATATATGAACTTACAGTATGTGTGTGTACAAGGCTGAGGAAAAGCAAGATTGAATGAGAAGAGAGGGGAAGTCAGCCGTAATAAAGCAAGATGAGCTTAAAACACACGCACACAGACATGAGCACACGCGCACACACACACACTCGGGGCAGCTGCAGGCAGGTCTCAGGCTGGTTAGGTAACTAATGGTGCCGATGAGCTATCACTCCTGGAGGGAGAAACTTGGAAACTACCTGCAAATTAAAGTCATGCTCAGTGGCTCCAGTCCACACAAATACACCACCTCTGTTCGCTGTTTTGGCAGACAGAGACAGGTTTCTGAAAAACAGAATAAAATCAAAAGCAAAAAGGGACAGCTACACAAATTGAAAGCAGTTGCATTATTCCTAAAGTCTTTTTTGGGAAAACAAATTAATTATGATGCTAACGAGATGCCTTCCTCTGGACAAAATGAGCAGGTGAGCTGTCAGTCACCATCACAGCATGTCCAGTAAACGTCTCCCATCTCTGAAATCAAGCATACATACGAGGGGTGGCATTAGTTAGACCTTTCCCCTGTGTTCTCCCATGTTTTCACCTCTTCTTTTCTGTGTCTTCTGTCTCTTATCTGCTGTACGGTTTAGTTTATACCTCTGTGTAGGATCAACACACAGCCTACGCTGCAGCCTACACAAGTGTCCTACGCTGTTGTGAGCTAACACACGCCAACACACAAGCAGGTGGTATAGTTTCTGTGCCACTGTTTTGAGCTTCTTCATGTACTTAACGTTGGAGATGGAGCTAATAAATGTTGAACAACAGTTGCTTTTACTGATAATACTGCAAGGCAGTAAGGGGAGACGACACTGGAGGAGATGGTGTGTAGGACCATTCAACCGATTGAGCAGAAAAGTGAACCAATCACAGCTGTTGCGGTCCTCTGGGCGTGGCTTCGTGATTGCTGCCCCCGCCAATTCACGTGCACACCTGAGACTCATCTGTCTATCCACTACCCATCAGCTGCATTATTTAAACCCTGACTCTTCTCCCCAGTCTTTGCCGGATTGTTCAGTCACTCAGTGTGGGATTAAAGCTACAGCCTTCCTTCTTTTGAGCTCCATGCCTTGCCAATTTACCTGTTTCCTCTGGAATAACAAATTGTTTGCCTGTGTCACAGGTTCAACACCCACACCTTGCCAGTCACCAGCCTCCTCCTCCTCTGCCAGTCCAGTTTGGAATCGCTGCCTGTGTTCTGCCCATTCAGTCCAGCCATTTTAAACTAAACTTAACAGTTCATTGTTTTTAATTGGTTACCATTCTCAAGATGGAAGGTTTTACATAACAGAGTAGGGAGAGTACATAGATGTGCATGCTGCAAATGGATGCAAAGAGTAACATGTCATTGGGGCGTTGATAACTGTCATCTATAGAGGTAGATATTTTGATTTAGTTTCTGTCTACATCTCTTTGTTAACCTAGATGAAAAGAAACTAGTGCGAGTGTAGGTATTGTTTGTAGACCTGAGCAGGGCTGGTGCAATCGTGCAGTCAAGTCATTGACACTGCAGGGAATAAGTGGAGAACCAGTGGAAAGCAAGTCAAGCCCACCTGTGTTTTGGGTATTACTAATATAAGGCCTACATCCTTTATCTTGTTGATTGGCAACCAGGGTGTTTCTATATGGCCTGTTTGTAGCTGGTACAGCTACAAGGCATAGCATGACAATTTCAAAAGTATAGCATGCACAGAAAACACACACACAAAAAAAATACTGGCTTACATCTATTAACTGAAAATGCCTAAAGTATTTTTTTTTTTTTTGTTCAGACCTTGAGAAGCACAGACTGTAGTCTTTGGAACCAGGATGCCTCACACTTAACTATACTTTATCAGTATAGTATGTAGTAAAGTGCTTATTGTGTGCTAATTATAAACCCCATTCATGATTATCCCAATGATGGAAATTCACTACGATCACATTATTGCAAGTGTTTTTTAATTGCGATGGGCGATAAAATCGTATATCGTCCCATCCCTAATCCCTGTGAATGCCGCAGTGGAAGATGTTGATTGTTGCATGCTCTCCTCTCAACTCTGGAGAGTTACTACAGCATCACATTCACACCCTCCATGAGTTTATGTTTATTTTATGTATGTTTGTTTTGTTTATTTTATCCTGAGGAAGTCTGTTTTCTAAAAATAATGAGGGATTTAATAAGTCCAGTCCTGCAGTTATAAGCATGCAGTTTTCTTTTATTAAACTTTAATTTATGGAATATATCAATGGGATTCTGTTGGTGTATCAATCTGCTACTTTGCTTTCATAAATATTTCATCCTTGTCAATAATCATCTATAGTATATTTCAATATTTAATCTAGTACATCCAGTGATGATAGAACGCCCATTACTCAGCTTCTATCTATCAGCTATACCCACCTACACACATCTGGAAAACAGTGTTTTTACCTAGATTTGATGTGCTCACACACAAAAGCAGTTGTCTCCTGCTGGAAGAAGACACTGTTGTGTCTTCAGTGTTTCTAGTAAAAGGCAATAACTTTAATTTATCAAATTTTTTGATATTCCAAAACTAAAACCATCAGCCTGAAGTATATTCTACATTCTTCTGGCATTAAGTCTGTTACCACATAACATTACAGCCGAATATGAACAGCTGAGTGTGCACCCCGACTCACCACGACCATGCACTATCTCAATAAATGTAGTGTGTGGTGTACAACTGAGAGTGCATCCTGCCTTACCAAAACCATGCACTATATCAATAAACCACTTAAGCTTTGTTGTAGCCATTCAGTCCTCCAATATCCTCTCAATTGTTCCAATGTGATGTAATGACTGATACTGTCATTCTGTGCAGGAGGCAGCAAAAAGCAAGTATGAGGGTATTAAAGCTACCTTAAAGCACAGAGCATCTGTAAAAGCTTTACTCTGTCAACAAGATTAGCTTACACAACACCATTTTCCCACTGCTGATACAGAACAGTAAACACTCAGTACTGGCCAGTAAATCCTTTTTACTGATCAAGATCACTTAAAGCATTTTCAGACCAACATGTTTGAGACTAGCTCAAACAGTTCCTCCACTAAAACACTATATCCAAAGTATTACTTAGAGACAATTTATAAAGCAAAACAACTTCTTTCAAGAACTGTCTTGAAATTTAAAAAAAATAAAAAAAATATTGGTGCATCACAAGCAGTATGTTTCACACACAAAGTAGTTTCTATATAGTGGTGTTGAAGGGCCAGGGGTTGCAGTCTAGAAGGTGCAGGTGTTTCAGCATGGGACAACATGTGGAAGTTCAAAAAGCTTACCCTGGCTCCAGAGAGCAGGCACAGGGCTGAGGGGGCTGGCTACCTGGGGCAGGAGTGTGGGCAGACGAGGGCAAGTACCAGTTCCCCGCCAACTCCTTTCTTTCTTTCATTTTTTCCATCTGTCTTTCTCCTCTCACTATTGAATCCAGCAGACTTCCTCTCATTCCTTCACTTTTCTCTTCTTCTCTCTCTCTCTGTCTCCATACATACACTTGGTGCTCTGCAGTCCACTGAGACCCAGAGTGGAGCAGTTGAGGACAGATCAGTTCAGCAGAACATGTTTTAGCCTGAGGCCAGAGTAATGATGGAAACCAGACCAGATGCATTGATGCCTGCAGCGGTCAGCCGCTGTTCTCTCTCACTTCCTGACAACATGAGGAAGTCATCGGGAATCCCAGTGCAGTCATTCCAGACAGACAAGTCTATTTGGGTTTGACTGGAGACAATGGTTAATGCTTTTAGACTAAAAATGGAAATGTACACTAGTTCTTCAGTTTGAGAATTTTAATCGCAAAAGAAAAAGAAAAAAGAGAGAGAGAGACTAATCAGAAGGCCACAAAACCAAACGATTATTTCCACAGCAACAGATCTAACAGCATCTCAGCAAAGGTTAAATAAAAAAATTTAAATAAATAAAAGCAGCCGGAATGCCTGTTTAGCACAAGGATGTCTCACAGAAGTCTGATATTTTTTGACCATGTGTTATTATTTTATTGTCTGCAAGATGTATCATAATCAACAGTACACCACCAGCTACCACTGTACTGGGTCTACACTTCTGCACCAAGAGTAAGTAAGTGACGACAGCTTGAAATACAGCAGATCATATTCAGGTCTGCCGCAGGAGAAAGGAGTAAAAATGAAATCACTCCTTTGGTTGAGGATTTGTCAGATATTGTTCGTAGCATGCTCAGTCTGTGTAAGATGACGAGACAACCTTGTAATGTCAAAAATCTTTGAGTTTTGAGGTTTGTCCAGTCATTGAATTTGACAGCAGAAACGTGACTTGGAATTCACATCATGCACACACACAAACCTCTGATGCGCTGCTCATGCTGTCCAGGCCCTCGCTGGCTCGCACCAGCAGCAAGTAGCGATGCTGGTCGCTCTCGTAGTCGATGGGGCGGGTCAGGCTGATTTCACCCGTCTCCGCTGAGATGGAGAAGAGGCTGCTGGGATTAATGAGGAGGCTGTAGCTGATTGGTTTCTTCTGGAAAGACACAGCAGGTGTGACCAGGAAGCTGCAGAGACATGGTGAGAAAGTTCATCATCTACTGAATGTGCAGTAGAGGGTGGGGTAGATGAGAAGAAAATATCTACATGGTTAAATGGATGTCCTCCAAACATGCTTGTATGTTAGAGTGGCGTAGAGAAGAACTCTGTTCCACTATGGGAAATTAACCATAATCTGGAGCTTCACATAACCTGAACTGAGGAGGTATAAGGGCGGATGTTGTTATTTTACAGCAATAATAATGGATTTTTCACATTTACACAAAATGACTTTTAAATGTCATTATCATTACATTCAGAGAAAAAAAAACAAACATACAAGACCACTCAAATGTAACTGGAAATATTATAAAACCAGCAGAGTACTTCCCAACACTGTGCAAACCCTTAAGTTTGTTCAGACAAATAAATGACAAGACAGCAAAACACAAACGTTGGATATTCTGAATCAGATCACTTGTATTTGGAAACTAACTTGCTTTGCAGTGTTTAGCTGATTGCACATCCTGCATTATCAGTATCAGTGTTTTGCCATGTTGCAAACAAGCTGTTGCATTCCAGCTGGCATACCTGGAAATTTGGATTCAGCACCACCTCCTAAGCAGTGGCTGACAATGGCTACAGGTTAAGTTACAGGTTAACTTACTGTAGTTGGGAAGGTGCGAAAGCAAAGCCATGCAGAACAAACCAGAGATGACTACAGAAGAGCCAAATGTTTAAGAGTAAAGTGCACTCCAGTATGTGCCAAATAGACCTCAGAAGACTGGAATGAAAATTCAATTACAGTAGATTTCTGTACTTTAGTATATTGTAATATAGTATATTAAAAAGCTTCAATAACAATGTTCCAACAAATAGTTGGACACAAAAGAGGACACAATATGATCATTGATATTTTTTTCACAATTCCAACAAAATTCTATAACTGAAATAAGATGTCAGACCTCATCTAAAGTGAGTGGAAGAAGACCAGATAAGTAGAGAATAGACTGACTGAGAATAGACTAAGAGCAAAGTGAAGTGAAGAGTAGCAAAGAGAATAGTACAAAAGAGTCAAGCACATTTCTGTACAGTGTCCACCAGAGTAGCACTGAGTACACTGTGGCAGCAGGGGTGGGGGCGTACAGCCATAAAATGCTGAGCTAAGTTGGTGCTTGTTATTTATTAGACATGCTATCCAGCCCTTACACAATTTCCATGATGAAATCAGCGTAAACAACAGACTGGAATATCCACTTTACTGGTTTGCCAAATGTGTCAGTCAGACTAAAGAAGCTGGAGGGGGATAATGAGACCAATTCAAGGACACTAGTCATAACTGTACCACTTTACTCAGACCTTAGTATACGTGTGTGTACGTGTGGGTGTGTGTGTGAAAGGGTACTACAGGCCTACACAGTATAATGTGTGAAAGTATTCAGGCATGTGACATGCATATTTAAACACATATCACACTGATAAACACTGTCCTTATATGAAGAGAGCCCATCACTGCATTTCTAATTCAGTTTTTACAATAAAACACTGCGCAACTGTGTGTTTAAATTGATACATGAGGACAATGCCTTTACTCATGTGCTGCACATAATACATGCTCAAGGCTAAATGTGTCACGCTTATAGTTTTGGATCAATTGTACATAGCGGCGTGTAAAACATGAAGATGTGTTAGCAAAGCCAGAGAAAGAAAGACACATTATGCATGCACATCAAATATGTATGATGAATTCATCTTTTCAAACACACAAGCAATCTAGATATCAATTGTGTCTGCGGCAGAAAGATGATGCATGAAAGAAATGTTTGCACAGATGTGTGTGAGTGCGGTGATGTGCATATATGTGGATGTCTAGTGGAAAAATGTGGGTAAAAAAAACAACAACATTTTTTGACGCCAGCCCAACATATTACAGTCATGGAAAAAATTATTAGACCACCCTTGTTTTCTTTAATTTCTTGTTCATTTTAATGCCTGGTACCACTAAAGGTATATTACCTGAAGAATACAATGAACACGACAAAAAATGCAGCTGATTACATAATACTTTATGTCCTATTTGACATGCTTAAGCTGAATTGTATTCCCAGGGTATATAAGAGGCCATTTCATGTCATAAGCAGCACTGCACATGCAAAGGCCTGGAGTGTTTTCCTGCTTACATTCAAGCCGTAGCACAACTCAGAAGTTGTCAGCTCTCACATAATGCCTAAAACAAAAGAATTATGTGAAGCCACAAAGGCAGCCATCTTGGCACTGCTGGAAAGTGGCATGAGTGAGAGACAGGTAGTCAAAAAACTGAAGATCTCCAAGACAGCCGTTCATTACACCAAGAAAAAACGAGCTGAACATGGTACTACCAAATTGCTAGCTGGTCGAGGCAGGAAACGTCTTTCTACCCCACGAGATGACTGTGCACTCATCCGTTCCTGTGTCAGGAATCGTCGTCAGACCTCCAGGGACCTTAAAAATTAGTGGGCACTGTCGAGAAATGTGACTTGTTTGGCAAGGACAGTTCGAAACCGACTTCTTGAAGCTGGTCTGAAGTCACACAGGGCACGGAAGAAGCCCTTCATCAACGAAAGGCAGCGGAAGGCCCGGTTACTCTTTGCTAGGGATCACAAGGATTGGACTGTTGATGATTGGGCTAAGGTTCTCTTCAGTGATGAATCCAATTTTGAGTTGATGCCCACTCCAGCCAACTTACTGGTTAGGAGGAAGCCTGGAGAAGCCTACAAACCAGACTGTCTTGCCCCTACAGTAAAACATGGGGGTGGATCAGTGATGATCTGGGGTTGTTTCAGTATGGGTGGAACAGGGCAAATGCAATTGTGTGAAGGGCGAATGAACCAGGTCATGTACAGGGCTACTCTTGTCTTCTTCCATCAGCTGGAAAACTCTTTCCTGCCTCGAATGACTGGATTTTCCAACAAGACAATGCCCCTTGCCACACGGCAAGGTCAGTTAAAGCCTGGATGGAGAACCAGAACATTCAAACCATGCCTTGGCCTGCTCAATCACCAGATCTAAATCCAATGGAAAACCTGTGGAAAATCATCAAACTCAAAATGGAGAACCACAAGCCCAAAAACAAAGCAAATTTGTTTGAATTTGTGCAACAGGAATGGGCTGCTGTGACAGCAGAACAATGTCAGAAGCTGGTGGAGAGCATACCAAGACACATGGCTGCAGTCATCAAAAACGATGGTTATGCAATCAAGTACTAACTCCTGTGTGTATCATGTGACTAAAAGAGACAGAAAAGAAAACATGGAATGCCTAAAAGCACTGTTTTTGGCAGTACAATGCCATAGCTATTGATGTAAGAACTTAAGTGATTTTGGTTATTATCAAGAAAACCATGGAAAATGGCTCTTAAATTAAACTCTTATGAGCTATTTTTACATTATACATTTTACATTATATTTGTCCAAACAAATGTACCTTTAGTGGTACCAGGCATTAAAATGAACAAGAAATTGAAGAAAACAAGGGTGGTCTAATAATTTTTTCCATGACTGTATATACTATCATTCCAGAGACTGGACCAAGCTGTTATTTTTCTGTGTGCATGTGTAAACTCACGGCTGTCCTTCAGGGGTGTTTTCAGGTATGGCGATGGTGAAGGAAGCGTTTGTGAACTGTGGCGGCCGGGCTCCAGCCACCACAGAGACCACGGCGGGGGCGCTGCGGCTGCCCAGCTGGTCGGCGGCCACCACTGTCAGCAGGTACTCCCTGTCCCGCTGCAGGGGAAGGCCTGTGGTTCGCACCTGGCCGCTCTTCCTGTCTACTTCAAAACGACCATCACCACCTGCAGGTAAAAACAATATGTTTGCTGATTGGAGTTTGATTACACATTTCCAACACGTTCTCCAGAAAGTGCAGACAAGAATATTTACTAGATTCGTTGGACAAGATATGGAAGACCAATAGATCAAAGACAACATATCTAAACAAAAACAAGACACACATAAGAGTACGGCATTAAAGGAATAAAGGGTAATAGAATGCAGGTTCAAAATAATCTTTCATGTATAATAGATAACCCAACATGTGTGCAAGGACACTGAAAGAACACTGAAAGGGAAGAGGTGACAGATAACTATAGATCAGTGTCTAAACCCAACCGGTCGAGGCACCCTGAGTCCGGTTCTGCTCGAGGTTTCTGCCTCTTAAAAGGAAGTTTTTCCTTGCCACAGTCGCCTAGTGCTTGCTCATGGTGGGATCTGTTGGGTTTCTCTCTGTAAATATTTTAAGATAAAGAGTACAGTCTAGACCTGCTCTATATGTACAGTGCCTTGAGATAACTCCTGTTGTGAATTGGCGCTATATAAATAAAACTGACTTGACTTGACTCAACCTTTTTCAGACCAAGGACCACTTAACCAACAATAACAACAACAACACAACTAACTCCCCAAATACCCCAAAACAATAGGCCTGCTTACCACTCCAACAGTATCTTACAAATTACAGCCTAATAATCCTAGTAATGACAGCTTTACAACTAGCATTGTTTACTTGCTCATTCAGTGTCTCTGTATAATGTTTCAGCCAATAGGACACACACAAAAAAATGAAACACCACCATGTTTTCTTTCGCTTGACCGAGCTGATTAATAATAACCAAATACTCATAGTAGTGCTAATCAAAGTTTACATTAGCTGGTATACACCGGCTTTTGGCAACTGACAACTGAAAGGATAACTCTGGTATTTTGGAACAAAATAGGCAACAAAACTCTTTGGAATCGGTGTGTTATTGATCAAAAACAGTGTACCCGGCAATCACCACCAGACTCCACTGTCAAAAACAGTAATTTACAGAGCAGAACTAAATCTAAATCTTACTGCCTTACTGCCTTCAAGTGCTGTCAAAAATATCGTAAATGCATGTTGAGCACGTGCCAATGAGGTGGTAAATGTGGCTAGACAGTCAGCTTTCCAAGTTGTTGAGATGTGAAATGCAAAGAGCAGAGTGACTGGAACTGGGATGTTAAAATTCATGACCTGTATATAACATAACAGGGTACAAAAATACTTTCATAAAACTATGCTGCATTGACAAAAGTTATCATTTTTGACTCGGGTGTGACCGGACCTCCACAGGATGCCCCGTATCACAAAACCCTGCATCCACAAAATAACTGAAACAAATTCTCAAAAGTGGTACACAAAAGCACTGTGGGAGGTGCGATTAAGGCTTTAGTGGATGAAACATCAGTTCAAACCAGTTAAAAGTTTAGTCTAGACTCTAACATCAATGTTTATGTTTTTTTTTTCCTTGTAATTTCTATTGTCAATTCGCTTTCTGTCATCCCCATGGGGAAAATTGGAAGACTGTCTCTTTATAGGCAGTAGTTTAACAGATTGCAAAATGGGCAGAAGAAATCATTACATGGCAGACAATAAGAAAAGCAATTATTTTGTATAGTGGAGAAATGATTTACATTACACTGGAAAATAACTACATGCGCATGAACTACATAGTGGCTCAATAGAGGCTCAAATTTCAAAGAGCAACAGAAACAGACTTGATTCAACATTATGGGAAGTACTCAGAAAAAGTGTTGCCAATGATATGTCTATTCCCAATGATGAAACACCAACACCAAGCAAACCTACAGTAAAAGTTTAGAGGTTTTGTATATAAATCAGTTTATTTACCTCAGCAGTCATAGTAGCTGACATAAGGCTTTGAAATCCAGTGTTAGTACTTTTCACAGGGTTAAATGTTGACTGTCAGTGACTATTTTGCTGCAGACATTTTGACTTGTCATAGCAGAAAAAAGCACAGGTGTAAGGGCTTACTCTGCTCCATTTAAGCCTCCTAGTGCCAGTGAAGCAGCAGAGACTATACTGGGGTCCTGGCACTCACATGCCTACCCAAACCTCAAGGTAAGGATTTAGGAGTAAGAACTTCCCCTTTCATGAAAATATAATATTGAACTATAAGACATGCAGGAGAAAAGAATTAAAAAGAAAGACCCTACCATCAGACAGGAAGTACTCCACTTCACCATTGTTGCCCTCATCCCCGTCCTGAGCTTGGAGCTTATAGACCAGTGAGCCTGCAGGGGCGTCAGGTGAAACCACGGCGAGGTAGGGAGCAGGAACCATGCTCCATTCTGGTACATTGTCATTTACATCTGTCACAGTCAACTCCACTCTGACCAAGTACCACTCTGGACCTGGGGAGGGAAGAGAAGGAGAAGAAGGCAGTTTAGAGAAGGTTAATTGATAGGGTTGTTTAACAGTAATTTTAACTAAATGTAAAGAACTACTTTTTTGGGGGGGGGGCTTTTCACCTTTATTGACAGGACAGTGGAGAGGAGACAGGAAACAGGGAGAGAGAGTGGGGGAATGACACGCATTAAGGGTCCAGCTTTGACCGGGAGTCAATCCAGGGACCAGCTGCTCAGGGCACTTAGGCCCATGTGGTATATGCCCCAACCATTCAGCTATGGGGCACCCCTACTTTTGGGGTTTTTGAGAATAAGATTAAACTGGAGGAAGAAACCATTGCAATACACCCACTACTGGTCAAGAAAAGGCTATTTTTCCAGACCAATAGCTCACTGAGTTTGCAAAGTTCAGACAGGCCTCCTACACATCCAAGATACATATTTTAGCATGTTACCATTCTTGTCAGTAAGCCTTACTTTGTGTTTGTCTTACACATTTACAATGCATTCCTGCATATACAGTTACATTATACCAAACTGTGTGTTTGTGAAGTTGGAAAATAGCAACAGTAACATTAGCCACATTTAGTAACAAAGAACATGGCAGTTCATAGCATAGGTTACAGAAACAAAAAACAATTAAACCACATACTGTCTTGGTCCTGTTGATATTGTTTGTTTCTTTTGGTTTATCTTTAAAGAACATTTCAAGCACCCTTGTCACACACAGACACACTGAATGACTTAATGACAGACAAAAAAAAGAAGCTTGCTACATTAATTTTACTCCAAATGTCAAAGTGGTTTTGTTCTCTTTTTTGCCTTTTTTGTCTCTGAGAGTTGCTTTCTCTGTGTTCAACCAGCTGTGCTGGCCAGAGAAACACAGCATCATTCCAGCAGTTAGTACTAGGGATAAACCGATGATCGGCCGGGCCCAATCGGTCTATCTCTAGTTAATACAGACTAGCTGGCAGAGGAGTAAAAAAGATGTGTATATCATACACAGGTCTAAAACCTACTGCTGTGGCCAGGTATTTGTCAGGTAAGTGTAGAACAGTATTACTTCCCTATTGATTCTGAGACTGTTGGGCAAAACATGTCATTGTGAAAACATCACTGTGTTGTTGCCCTTTACAATATGGAGTGCTGTGGATTGGCTGCCCGCTAAACAAAGCACTGGCACACTTTACACCACATATTATCAATGAATACTATTGCTGTTAAAGACATGGAACAAATGATTTATGATGATGAAGTAGAAGAGTAACAGAATAGGTTAATTAGACATATGCAAATGAAGACCTGGCATGAATTTCCAGGTGTTGGGAATAAAGACAAAATAAGAAACAGGTATCGTATGTGCGAACAATGCTTAAGTCATCCAGCTTTTTTCCTCTAAACTGCCCTTATTCAGTTTCTCTGGATTCAATTCGACTGTCATCTCACTCTAATTCCTTCCTCAATATGTCGTGTGGACAACAGACAAGAGAAATATGATCCAACTAGTAATTATAATCAGTGCTGCCCAATCTGTGCCCGCAGTAAACAGTAATCATATTGACACTGATAAAACACACTCAGGTCCCACACAGACTTCATCAGAACACACACACACACACACACACACACACACACA
The DNA here is from genome assembly GCA_033238685.1 of Lates japonicus. NCBI lineage: Eukaryota > Metazoa > Chordata > Actinopteri > Centropomidae > Lates > Lates japonicus. The sequence continues at coordinate 2,845,711 of BRZM01000022.1, read as the reverse complement.
CACACACACACACACACACACACACACACACACACACACAAGATAGCTGCACAGCAGTGTTTGCTGGTCACAGCGGGGGAGCAGAGGAGTAATTTCAGGGCTGGAGCCAGAGGATTGCTCTGAGTTGCGTCCATTTTGATACCTGTTGAAAAAATAAAGGCTGATTCTCATATGGAATGGTTATATAACACAATGATGTCTCTGCAATTGTCCTACACTTATTTACTGTGGTCTGAACAGCAAGTTCAGATGATGAATTTTTGCATTTTACATTCTTTAGCTGTAATAACAAACCCAAGTAGGGAGAAAAAATGTCTTTATGTGTATGAGAGTGCAGTAAATAATAAAAGGATGAAGGGTGGATAGAAAGAGGAGAGCAGGAGAAAAAAAGAAGCATTTTTAGTAAGAGGGTGCAATCAAGTAATATATAGCACTGCAAGAAAAATAACAGTTGAGTGTCGCATGAACAGGATTAAGAGTGAAACGCAGAGGCTGAGAAATGACCCTGTGGTTGTTATAGAAACAGCAGAACAACGAAAAGTGGGAGATGGAAGAATTAAGAAGAGAGGGAAAAAGAGAAAAAAAACAAAAAACAAGCAAGCAATTGCATAAATCAATGGCATTAGAGAAGAGAGGGAGCGGGGGAACATTACAAGGAAAAACATAAGCGGACATCAAAAGAACACAGAGAAGCGGAATTAACGAGCCACATCTTACAAAAAAATATAGCACTGCACTTGACTCTGAGGTTGAACCAATGTATTTGTTGATGATCTCGTTCACTCTCACTCTCTGTCTCTGTCTCTGTCTCCCCATCTCCCTCCCTCCCTGTGGTCGTAACAGATTCAGAATTAATTGGCAAAAGGACAATGCAGCTTTGGGGAAGAAGGGACGGCATTACCCAGATAATAAATCACCGGGCTAATATACAGAGCACTATGCCAAAACGCATCTTAGAGACACACACATGCAAGTGCAGATACACACACACACACACACACACTCCTCTCTCACTAATAATGATCATCAGTGGATTAGTGGCTAATGAAGGACAATAGGGAGATACAGCTTGGTGCTATTGCCATCCCTCACACTAATGCATCTCACTGGATCTAATGATATGTCGCAATCCCTAGAAACAGTGGGACCTGCAATTACTAATAGTGCTACAGAAGGCTTTTTCATGGCCACCGACCCTATTTGCTCCAATAGGCTCCAAGTCCAAGCATTGTTACATGTTCATTTTCTTACAGTGCTTTCTTGTTATCTTGTTCTAAGACAGCATGTGTGCAGAGTCTTGAAACCCTACACCCAAACACCTCTGATGAAAAATGCAGGTTGCATTGGGTGCTTTTTGTTCATAGTAATTGATTTTTGTCATTGATCAAAACGCTAACTGTGGCCAAGGATAAATGAAAGTTGCAATTGTGCATTGCAAAGATTCCTTTTTTTTTTCCTATTCACAGCAGACATTTTAACTGTCATCAGGAAAAGCACAAATGGAAACAGTTACATTAGGGACAACTCTCTTTCAGCAAAAATGTTATTACTTTTATTTGAGTATTTGACAACTCAAAATGTCTGCTGCCTATTCAACTTTAGTTTCACATTTTTCTCCTATATGCACTACAGCACAAACAATACATGACTTTTGAAGATGGTGCAGAAATCAATAAAGATATCATATACTACTGACAACATTTCAGGCAATACATCATCAATAACAACATAAACAAAAAACAATAAAGTATACACCACTCATAACTGACTATTCTACTCATATGTTTGTGATTAGCTCATATTGGCCAATATACCAGCCCAGCTGATGATCAGTCAGTCAGCCTGTACTGTGCCACGGCTCCTTGATATAATCCCTTATCACAGTATACATGCATTTGTATTGCTGTGGGAACATGAACTATGATATAGTTCATTCTCTGAAAAAAATCAATTGAGTAGCTTCTTATGGAAGACAGAATTACATGGGAATGGACAAATTTATATTGTCTCACTGTATATCATCATCGCCTCACAGCAAGAAGGTTCTGGGTTTGAGCTTCGGTACAGGCCTGGGGCTTTTCTGTGTAGAGTTTACATGTTACTACTATGCAACACTAGTTACACCAACAACACCAATGCCCTAACAAACACAGCTTTGGCAGGTCTCCACATTTGAGGTTTTCATTGTTTTCCACCAGATTAGATTTGGATGGATATCTGCTGGATGTCTTTACAACAAAGTGTCTTCAATCACAAACACTTTAAAGAGTACTCCACCGATTTACCACTGAAGTGCTGTAAAAAGATACATTGTCATTTTTATTCCGTGTACTCCTCTTCCTTGTCAAAAACCTGGTGCCTACTTTACACATAATCCAACTTGACATCCATTCCCAGATTTTTTTTCAGTTTTAAATTTATAGGCTTCAGCTCCAGCTGACACTCAAGTTTCATCCCTTAAGGCAATTAACCACATTTTATGCCACTTCCTCTCAAACCACAAAAGGCTTTATACCACTTATCATATGTAACTGGGGCAACCACTAACAATCATTTTCATTACCATTTAATCTGTTCATTATTTTCTCAATTTAACAATTAACTGTTTTGTCAATAAAAGGTAAAATAAATAAATAAATAAATAAATAATTAAGATGGAGAGAGAGGAACAAATCCCCAGAGCACAAAGTGGTTCATACTGTATGTCTTGTTTTGTTTGACCAACAGTCCAAAACGTCCCAAAGTTAAAAAAAATAAATAAATTAAAATAAATAAATAATGCTCAGATTTGCAAATGTTTGCCATTTTTACATATGAAAAAATGGCAAACATTTGCAAATCTAAATTTGATATATTAGATTAAAATTGTTTCTAGTTTAATTTCTGTCAATTGACTGTAGTTAACTGTTGTAGGTCTATTGGCTGTACACCTGCAAGGAGATTTTTATGCATAACATCAGTAGAATCCAACTTTCAGAGTTTGTGATTTAAAAAAAAAGTGAATTACAATTAGGAAAAAAAGTCTGATCTGCTTATCCCTCAGCCAAGAAGAAGCACTTGACTCAAAGGACTTAGGACAAGAAACTATTTGATTTATATAAAATGTGATTTTCCCTTTGAGATACATTATATTCACCTCTGGAAGTTCAAAGAGGCTATGATTAAGTATGCAAGCTGTCACTATTAATGATTTGTTAATTACTGGTGGCTTAATGTCAGACTTTTCATACTAGAGACAGGGTCGCTGCTGTACACTCTAGCTGGGTGACATAAGGGTAAGGACGGATAACACAATAAGAGGAGCTATTAGTCCTGAAAAACGTGATATTTTTTAATTAGTGTTGGAAACTGCAATAAAAGAAAGAAATCAGAACAATAAACACTTTATCTCTGCATGTACACCAGCATCTTTAGAGCACTGACCGTCTATCTAGGTCACCTCCTTGACCAATCTTAATAAAATTATATCTGTGCATATACATGCAGTTCTAAGAAGAACGAGCCAGCCCTTTCATTTAATATTACCACAGTTTTTACATACAGACATTTGAAAATGCCATCCTTATTAGATTACACTGAAGAGGTTACAAAGAGATGGATGGAAAGAGCTTAAGTTCACCCAATTGACTCTGTCACAGCATGTTTAAGACAGTGGCAGGCTGTTCATTTCACACCTATGCCTTCACTGGTGTCTAACCTGAATAAACCCACCTTTTAATACTGTCATTTATGATGTCATGGCTATAGAAACCATCAATAACATACAGAAGTGCAGTATAACAGAACCTTGCACAGACAGACAGGTCATGTAGCCAGACTAAATGCCATTACTAAAGCAATGCCATAAAAACCCAATTAACACAATTCAACAGGTCTCCAAACACTGCAGCCACAGCTGAGCCACACACATCATCTCCAGCAGAAGCATCAATATTAACTAATAAAAAGACATAAACAATAACATATAGGTAGAATGCATTTTAGTCACCGAAACTGCAGATTATTTGTAGACAAATAAAAAAACTCATTCATTCTCAGCCCTAAAGTGGCTTTCAGCATTAGCCTCCACAGCGATAGAAAAGAACTTATTGTTGGAAACTAAGATGCACAGAAAACCTCTACAACAGAGTCACTGAACTCTTCCTCCTCCTGCAGCCATTGTGGGTTGAAAAGCTATTAAGTCTATACTAACATGTTTTAGCTTGCGCTAGTAGCTATAGATGTGGTTTGCTAGCTCTGACCAGTACGCTCTCTGACCATCCAATCAAATGACATGAAAATGTTGACGTTAGCGTAGGCCTGCTAGATGGCCCCCGAGGCAACAGTTTCATTGCCATTTATTTTAAATTACAGGAGCCTGCGCTGTTGATTCTGAAGATTAACTTGGCAACACGAGGCTGAAATCTGATTGGATAAAAGCTCTAACATAAACAGACTGTATTGGAAGCAGCATAACCAAAAGGAAAGCTATGAGATAAGGAGAACAGACTATTGGGAACAATTTAGTACATGTAGTATTAATGGGAAAAAAACATATAAAAATGTAACTCAGTGATTGTGACAGTGTTTAGGCCAGCAGAGAAGGCCTGACAGCCCACCACTGGTGTAACAATATTATTGTGTATCGTGAACCTGCTAGTTCAACAGTTTTCACTCTTTTCTTCAATGATAATCACACTTTCATTCACCCGTTGCAGATGTCAAACTGCTGATTTTGATTTTGACTGTTACTTAATTTTGTCCAAAATATTTAGCTGCTTTATAAAATTTAATCACAGCTTGTGATTAGTTGCTGTGATCAAGCACAGATTAGTGATTAGCTCATTAGTTGCAACGACTGGGAACAACGTGAGCGCCGAGGCTGAGTAACTCTCCTCCCACCTCTGTCAAGTTCGTAGCACTGGTTAGCATCACAGCTAGGGCTAATGTTAGTGGTAAGCAGACAAGGGATTAGCCGATCATAGGTGCGGTAGAAGCGGGTAAAATAATGCTTCTTCAACATGTATTATTCCCAGTGATACATTATTATTACCTACAAGTTCATGGTTCAATGGGAGTGAAGGAAATTGTCAGAACTGAGAATTGAATTTTTCATTCAATTCCAAATTGCGCAATTCAAATTCAGTTTCCTAATGCAATTACTCAAATTGAAAATACAATTTCAATTTATGACTCAGTTATTCAAATTGACCCGAGGTCAGTCTCTGACATGAGTCCTTACAAACATCCTTTGTTATGAGGAAAACCTGTTTTGGGTTTAAACATTACAGGTTAAAGTGTAAGGGAGGTCTGATTCTAGTGTAGGGGTACTTTTCAGTTGTATTGTTGTAAACATGCATCAATACTACAGCAAGTAGGAGGGACAGGCTTACAGGGCTTAAAACCTGAATCTTTTAATTCTCACTCAGTGGATTAAATGACATACCTACACCTCTCTTCCCATTTTTTGAGTATTGAACAGTTATTTTGTATGTAAGCAGAGACAGACACTGCCAGTCTACAGCCGTTTGATCTGACACAACAGCAAGTGAGCTGTGAGCAGACCGAACAGTTTGCTAGTTTTTCGTGTAGCTGTTCAGACTTTCACTGAGGTCAAACATATGTTATGTACTGTACAAAGCACCAGTCAAGTATGTACAGAGTGAAGTGCAGTAATTATTCTTGAATCATTACTACTTACAGCAATGACACTGTATTATTCCTGTGGCGGCATTGCCCTCTCTTTCAAAACATGTCTGTTTTCTTAATATAACTTTGCTTACCTCATGATAAATACATAGTTTGATTCAAAGAATTTCTTTTACTGCTGTGAAAGTATGACAAGTATATACATACACACAGTATTTTATCACTGCATTATTAACTGCTGGCGTTCACGTAGAGTGACAAATGATGGGATAGATCTATCATTATTAGATTAGTGGTATAATCTCATAAACCAGCCATCAGGCTCACCTAAGATTTTTGCTAACACAGCCCATGTGTTCATTATCATAACCCTAACAGCCAACGTCTGGTACACCTGCCACGGCTGGGGCACTATTTCAGGGAGATGCTACTATAGTATGCTATTGTAGCAGAGGGTAGTGAAAGACGACCTATATGCTTCAGGTTGGAAGACTTGTTGGCCAAAGTAAAGAAACTAATCTTACTAGTCGTTAGTTTTAATTAATCATGGTGTTATTTTGTCTGTCATCTTTGAGGAGCTTTTTATTCCTGTAAGAACAGAACAATTCTCACACTTTGTGCCATCTTCATAAAATCTGAGGCCGCTGTTGTTTAGTATTTTGTATGTAGCCTTACTGCTTATATTTGTACATTGTTTATATAAGCCCCAAAACCAAAGAAACAAAACAAACTTTGGCTGTTTATTAGACACTGATTTACATGAAAATATATAATTAAATATTAATTCTATGTCAGTCATGAATAAATATACGGATTTATACAATTCACAAGTGAATTTCATGCCTCATAAAATGAAGTGCGACAGTTGTGAAGAGCTACTTTGTTTTGGCCAGAAAGCTTCCAGTTTTAAACTCAACACCTGTAGCTGATCCAGTGACACTGGCTTTTTCTGACACTTACACAAGTACCCTAAACAGGGATGTCCCGAGCTCATAAACAGAACTGGGACCTGGGTTGATCCAGGTGGTTTTTGATAGATCAGTATTGACTATGACTAAACAGACAGATAAAGCCTAAAGAGAAGGACTGACTACAAAATGCTCCACTTTGTTTTAGTTGGCTCTAACTAACTCAAAAGGAGGCAAGAAATGCTTTGACAGATAACTGTGTAAAAGGACTAAAAGAGAATTGAATTGCCTTTGAAAATAACTGCCTAATTCACTGCTTTTCTGGCACTACCTTGACACTATAGATTCTGTGACCTGTAGCAGTGCAACAAGCTTGCCTTCAGGTAAAGTTAAGTGCACTGAGCATGGAAAATATCAGCAATTTATTTAATTGAGATTCACTGAACGATAAAGTCGAATTAATATTATTTTTATTGCGTTGTTTTTACTTTAGCTGTTACGGCTTCTGCAGCTGCAACAGTATAGCTCCCACAGTGAGGAGCAAATGCCATTTGTCCTCACAGCAAAAGGAAAAGGCAGCAATAAAATATGTGGTGAAAGCCCTACAAGCCTTTAACACAACAGAATGCCCTTGGTTTAGGTTTGACTGTTAATTACCATGGTTTCTATGACTTTACAGTACCATACTTGTCTGCTAACTGGTCCCTAAATCACAATTAATTGCGATTGCTATTATTAATTAGATGCTTAAATAACAGGTTATACCTTTTGTTGCACAAAGCAGTTGACATTTGTTTTGTTACTGTGCTGAGTGAAATAAAAGCAGAACAGATGTCTTCATTCGACCAAACACCAGACTTTCTGGGCCACTTCAATAGATTCACTTAGGTATTTGAAAGGATTTAGATTTGATAAACAGGTTTGGAGAAAACGTTGTCATCCCTAACTGTGGGCAATGATAAAAATCAATTAGTAGCTTCATGGCAGTATATATACATATATAAAGTATGTTGATTTGTTTCTGGATTGGCCAAAAAAAGACATTCCAATGCTGTTACTTCTGGTCACTACCTACAGAAGTTATTTCAAATAAATTCACTATATATAAAATGTACGTACATCAAAGCATGACACCAGACTTTCTGAACTACGCCCCAGATATCTACTGACCCCAGAAAGACCCTTGGGAAAGACTATTCTGTTCCTGCAGGAGTGAAATATAAATTTTCTGTGGCATTGTTATCAAATTTGAACTTGGATTGGGTAAAGCTTCATGCTGCGGTCCCACTGTGTTTTCCAGCTAATAAGTCTCAGTTACAGTCATCTGCAAAAGAACATACTCAGGTGGAAAAAACACCAGTATTACCTTTCAAAATGGTTCACGAATAGCTTTCAGTTTACTTTAGGTATTTCAGGTTAATTTTACAGGAATGTTAAGGGGTTATAAAGGTGCGCATTTCCACAGTCAGCCATAAATTATCCTTAGAAATGTGTCCTCACTTGGCATTTTTGCCATCTTTTGTGCAGACAGCAAATAAAACAGCTCACAGCTTGGAAGAAAGTTACAAATTATATTCAATTGGTCTTATTTTTCAGTTCCACCTCACCAATATCATATTTAATTACTCTCCAAAAACTGATATATAGTCAGAAAAATGTGTGAATTAATACCAGTTTATGCTGGAAATGGTGAGTGAATGAACTTGTGAGCCTCTGTGGTTCCCCCTTTTTCCAAATGATACTTGTTGCTTTGCCTGAGCTCGGTAGAAGTGCTTCTTGCTGCAGCACACTGAGAGCCTGATCTACCTCAGCTGACACCTAACACTTTGATCTGCATTTCTGTTTAAACTCAGATCTTTTCCACTTTGTTTGCTCCCTGTCGTACAGTCTGTGCTTAAGGTCAGCTGGGAGATGTGATGCTGCCAAATATCTGCGTTCCCAGACACATGGTCTTGTCTTAATCATGAACAATAAGCAGCACAACAGTGTAGTGTGGATCATTCTGGAAAAGAGCAACTGCATATGCATGTAATATGTGTAATAAATGAACTCAGTGAACTATTGGGTTTCTCTCTATAATATTACACTTGGTCTCTTGATCTTACTGTGTAAAGTGCCTTGAGATAATGTTAGCTCTATATAAACAGAAAGAAAAGAGCGAACAATCTCTGAGAGATTGTTTTTTTCAGCAGAATGCATTATGAAGCCTCACACAGTGCTAGACAGACATGAGCACATTTGTCTGCACAGATAGACAGGTAAGTGCCCAATAGCCTCTGTTATCTCTGTCAAACAAGAACACAGTTATGAGTCATATGATTCTTTAAATAAGGTGCAGAAGGACAGTGCCGCTCAGACAGGCTTTTTCAGGTGGATGGAAGTGGTCAGCTTATGAATCAACAGTACAGGGAGCAAATAGAGGTGGAAAAGAGAGGTCCTCGCTTTGCCTTGAGATCTTTTAGTCATTACATCGTGTGTCTGCACATGTATGTAGAAGTGAGTTACATGTGTCTGTGTAGCCAACACTGTAGTGGAGCTTGAGGAAGACAACTGATGAATCTCCTCTGCTCTCCTCCAGTGACCCCAATCAACACCTTTCTAACTCTCTGCTACCTCATTTTCTCAATATCTCTCTTCCCCCCTCCTGCTCTACATTGTGCTGACAGTACTAAAGGCCTAATGTGGAACTCCTCATTTCACTGCCCCCCACCCCCCCAATCCCTTTCGCTTTCTCTCCGTCTCTCATTTAGCCTTACCATGCAGCACTAACCATGCCAGTCTTTTAGGCTCTGAAGAAAAGAGTTTTATTATACCTGACAACACCTGCACTGTGAGTGTGTCTGTGGCTGTAGGGGTGGTGTGTGTGTGTGTGTGTGTGTGTGTGTAAAAAGCAATATGCATTCATACATTTGAAAAAAAAGAGGAATGAGTGAGACAAAAAAGAGACTGCCAAGAAGAGATAAAATGTGAGTAAAAAAAGGAAGAAAGACCAAGAGATGGAGAGATGGAGAGAGAGAGAGAGAGAGAGAGAGAGAGAGAAAATAGCAAAGAAGGCCACAAGCACTGTAACGTCCTCTCTGGGGAGGATTACAAAGGGCTATGTGGCCCTCACTGGTAACTGTCTCCATCCATAATCTGTTTAAATGGAAAGCCGTCACCGCCTTAGAGACTTTTCACATTTTACATGGAAATGCCAATTAAACTAAGGGATGAGAGAGACAGAGAGAGAGAGAGAGAGAGAAACTGCTTTTAGTTCTTACACTAATTGGCAAATGATACAAATGGTTAGCCAATAGTTTCACTGCCTATTCTTCCAGCACAGCTACTCATAATTGAAAAATCTTCTACACTGCCAATATTGTGCTCAAAACAAATACACACACACACAAGCTGGCATGTACACGCATAGAGACAACACTACAGAAGAGCAACAGCTAATTTAAAAGTGATGGTAGTGTGGCTGAGTTAACATCAATTTAATAATATCACAATTAATTGTCACATTTACATCGGGTAACAATAAATTAAATCAAATTTCAACTGCACTAATTGATATTTATGTATCGGCAATGGATCAAATGTAAATTGAAAGGAATCATGTAGGTTCAAATGGAAATACAATGAAATGAAATGAAATCACACTTTGCATTTATTCAGATAAACAGCGTAATACTTAATAACATTTGAAAAGTGATGAAGAAGTTTTCTTGGCCGTGGCACTAGTCAAATTACATGACATGCGTGTTTCAGGTGATTGAACAAATAGTATGTGTTTATTCTAAAACCCACAACTAGTTCTTGGAGCAGGATTTACTTGTCTTTTGTTTTGTTCTTGTTTGCATTTATTGAGGTGTGCTCATGCAAACGTGGTATTTTCAGTACTAGGCCCCTTCAGAAGCATTAAAAGTAGACAACGGTCTGTATGAAAGAATTAATCAAATTAAAACCAAAAATTCAAAAATTCAAATGACTCACAGAGATTTAAAGTGGTTGTTTTGATAACTTTTCTGTTAATTGCACAGATCTTTCATTAGCCCTCCAGCCAACACCGTCAATCCCTTCCTGAGATTACTCTCTACTTACCATCTGGATCTAAGACTGTCTTACCAACTGTGATACTAGCTATTGTTTACAACCTCCACTCTGTTGTCTAGCAAAGAAGGTATATCTTAATACCCCAGTGACACAACCGCACAGCACAATAGGAAGAAATGTGTCTCTATTTAACTACTAATTATTAAATCTACTAATTACCGATCCTTTAATTAACAAAGAACAGTCTGCTTCAGGTCACCGTATGGGGCAAGGTGATGAGTTTAGCTGACAGTTCGGCTGAGGGACCCCTAAGATCTCCTGCTTTACCAAGTCCTGTTAAGGTGTGCTGGGATTCAGTAGGAGATTGTAAACCTCTGTCTCCGCCTCTCTCACACTTTGCACCACCATTCAGTGCACAGCAGATTACCATGAAAGTCAGTGCTGCATTTTTACAAAGTTGAACAGCAGCAGCTGTTCAGACAGCGCTCGGAGGAGGCTGCTTGATGCATCTGCCATGGGTCTCAAACACTGTGGGCTCAAGCTCGCTAGTTATCCCAGTCATTTCGCTAACAGCAACATGTCAACTGACAAGAAAAATCTTTAACCTTAGCCCTGAACCAGTAGGTTTTACTAATCCAAAACCAGAGTTTTCCCGTTGGCTTGGCTTCCTAGGCTTCCTAGTTCTGAGCATTGATTGTTGACTAAACTCGCTAATACTTTTTAAGACAGCAAAAACTATGAAAATCAACACTTATTTCTAGAAACAAAACTTTGTCACAAAGTTTTCAGGCTACAAGGTGAAACAACAAGTTTCATTATCATTGCACTGCAGCAGTACCCCAGAAGAAAAGACAACGGTGCTTGTTATATTTCTTTTTTTTTCATTAGAAGCTTCTGCAAGGTTGAAGGTTTCTCGCTTCGAGTCTAACACTGTCTTCTTTTCCAATAAACCAATTTACACCAACACAAAGGAACTCAAGGTCGAGAAGAACATTTGTATTAATGCTGAGAAAACCTAACAAGAGTAGCAATTTAGTGTTAGTTTGTAGTTTTAATTCTTTAGCTAATTAAGTTTATTTTACATGATTTGGTATGTTCATCTATGTGGTTTTGTGTGATCTTGTGCATGGAGGTCCTGGCCAATCCACTGCAGTTTTCGCTAGTCTGAACTGACTACAAAGCCTGATCCTTCCTTTCTTTATTCGCTTAAGTTCCTAGTAGACCAATTCCAGCAAAAGAACTATTTTGAATGAGTGAACAACGACTGACCGTATTTTCTAAATAAATAAACTGCAGCCAGCAGTTCCAACTAGTCATATGCCAGGGTGTAGCACTGAGCCATGCAAGCAAAGTCAAGCTGGCTTAAAATAAGTTGTGCACAAAATAAAAAATTAATGGTCCTGTCCAAATCCACAATAGATTCACACCCGACGAATAAGACTATACAAAGAATGCAAGACTTAATTCAAAGCTATTCATCTTTCCAATAAGCTGAAACAATTTCAGTCCTCAAAAATATTCTGCAAACTATTTTTATTTATCTTATTTCTATTTCTCAGTTATTTTTCGCTGCAATATTATAGTTTCAGCCTCATATTTGTGAAAGTTCACTGCTTTTTCTTTTGCTCATGTGGATGGTGTTAATTAAATGTCATCAACTTTGGACTGTTGGTTGAATAAAAACAAGGAATTTAAAGATGTCAGATTTGCTTTGGGAATAATTACTGACATGTGGGCAAAACAAAACAAACACAAAAAAAACAAAACAAAAAAAAACCCAAATTTTAAATTGATTACGAAAGTTTTTGTTAGGTGTGCATCTAGGATTGCAATATTACAGGAATTTTCAAAGTTGGAAACTTATCATGAGAATTGATTGATTAACCATTGATTAAATCACTTATTTAATTAAATTAGTTTCACAAAATGTCACAAAATAGTGAAAATGTTGGCACCCATACCAAGGAGATGTATTCAAATGTCTTGTTTTACTGGACCAACAGTCCAAAAACACAAAGATCTTCAGTTGTCACATCCTCAATTTCTGACAAATGAAACTATTTCTATGTTTTTGTTTTTTTCTCTGAATCAAAAGATAATGGAAATTACACACATATATTTTAGATGCATTTTACTCACATTAAATGGTAAAATAAGACATCAGATAGCCATCAGTCTAAGAAATTGTAACTCATCCATCCAGTCATCTTTTCTGGTTCACCATGTCCAACCTTTTGTTGTCTTTGACTGAAGAAAGAACAGAAATAGAGAGTATGGGCTAGATATAATTTATATTTTCTTATTCTAAGTCTTGGTTCTCCGCCAAGTTCCCTTCTGCTGGATTTAGAAAATGGGAGTTAATTGTTTCATCTCTCATCTGCACTCTGTTCCAGCAGTTGCAGAGGGCTAGCAGAGGGGCCGGGTGTCTCAGAGATACTATAAAAACCATGATAGATCTGGCAACCCACTTGTTCACCACTGGGAATGGCAGCTCCAAGTGTGTTTATGAAAATATGGACTCCAGTCCAAAACCTGAGGCTGGCTGTTCCATCTGTGGGAAAAAAATAAATGGAATGAGAGAGTAAAGCAAAGAAAAAGAGAGAATGAAAGAAAAACTGGGAGGGAGAGCGAGTGAGAGAAAGATAAGAAAGAGAGCAAATGATGTGAGTCTGTGTGTGTGTGTGTGTGTGTGTGTATATGGCAAAGCTGTAAACATGCCGACTTTCCTTAGGCCTTCTCTCTTCTTCCATTAAACGAGTAACTTTTTAGGGTTGGATAGTGAAACATTTTGTAGGCACACACATACATACACTGACACACACAGCTGTGAGGATATCATGTACAAAGCTTAATACATATTTTTTTTCTCAAGCTGTAAAAAAAAAATCAATCTTTATGTATGTGAGGTGTTGGCGAGGCCTTACTAAGTGTTTGAATATGTGGCTTGACTGGAGCGACACAAGCAGATGCCTATGTTGTTAAATGAGGGGTGGGGGGTGATGGGTAAGGAGGGGGCACCTTCGAGTGAAAACACCGCGACTCCTCTCTTCACTTTTTCGCAGCATCATAATGCCAACAAACAGCACAGCATGAAAGCGGCTAAACGGATTATTAACTGGATTATTAACGAGCAGGCGCGAGAAGGATTAGCTGTGTTGCTTTGAAGTCAATCTGGGGAAGAAGAAATTGACTTGGAACACACCACCTCTCATTCTCTCCCTCACTTTTTTCCCTTTGCTTTCTCCCCTTTTTCTATTTTTGAATAGATGAAAAAAAAAGAAAAAGAAACTTCAATCACTTGTAAAAGTGTTTTTCATTGAGCAAACCCACGCCTTGGCTGCAGAGTTTGAGGCTTGTGATCTGTATAACCAATCTTATCTACTTCAACGTTTAAGGAAAAGGCAGCTTTTCATTTTCAGCATTCATTTATAACAGTTTCTATCTTAATTCAGGATCTTGTACTACGGTGAGATGGTAAATGAACTATCATCAGAATAATTATCTTAATTGAATGACACATTCATGCATAGGACTGATTCACTGAGGAAAATTCAGATGTTCATCACAGAAATAAAATAAAATCAATGATCTCTAGCTGTCTAGTTTTAAGTGCTGAGATTTGAGGTATTCATCAAAGGTTTCTGCCTCCACAAAATAACAGGTCAATGGAATACTGAAAAATTACACAAAGAAATTGTTAATAGTTTCCAGAAGGACTATTTATGTGGCAAAAAGTAGTTCCAATGAAAAGAGTTTTATGATTCAGTGTGTTGTGGATTATCAGACAACTAGGACACTACATTTTAAAAGCTGGACAACCCCCAAAACTATTAAGGAAGCTAAAGTTATTATCTTTCTAACAACTAGCAACAAGTAACAAAATATAGTTTCTTTGTTTTAATTTTGGGTAAATTAATCATTCAAGCCCCAGTGTGAGCAATCAATCAGTGTTGGATTTCAGACAGGAAAATACTATGATCACACGCATGGAAAGGTGTCGGTCAGTTGCAACTAGTCTGAAGTCTTAATGACAGCTGTTGCATCTGGTCTGAAAGTGTCTAATCTAGTCTGTGAGTTGGGTCTAGTCCCGTCAATTAGTGCAAAATGATCCAGCAACAAACACTTTTGATCATCCTTTCAAGTGTTCTTTTTTTTTCTTTCTCTTTTCTCTCTTTCTTTTTTGTGTTTTTGGTTTGTTTGCTCTGTCAGTAAGAACCTGAACTGTGTTTGTAACTGTCTGAGAACAACCAGATAACAAGAGGACATGAAAAGTCAGATGTTGTTTCACATCATTGGTTTCAAATCATCCTCCAGCTGACAGAGAAGTGACCACACCAGACACCAGGACTGTATCTGTGCAAATGTTCACTCAACAGCATCTCAATGAGTGGGACTAGAGTGTATATCTCTGGTGCTGCCCTCAAAATCATGCCTAGGGCAACTTTTTTTAACTAAGACCTGACCATTCTACCACTTGGAGCACTTCTCTGATTTTTATTTTCATCTGCACTGTAACATCTAACCAAATCTAGCAATCCGACCTTTCTTTTTTTTTCTTTTCACTAGGGTGAGGATATAAGAAATGTAATCCTCCCAAGCGCTCCTGCCTTTTTAACAGCATATCTACGTCACTAATTAGAGTCATAATTTTTATTTATTTAAATTTTTACAAAGCCCTGCTCTCATTACTCCAACACTGAAGCTAATCAGCACTCTGATGTTTCTGAGTGTGTTTTCCATTTGTGTGTGTGCGTAGCATGTTCCAAATAAATATCTAGTATTTGTAGGTCATCTCTAATCACCTCCTTCTCCCGGTGTCTCGGGGATCTGTTTGACCATAGCTGTCTGAGGGGAGCACATCACCCAAGAAGCAAAGGTGGCGTAAGGTTGCAGGGTCACTATGTACTATCCAACACTGAACACAACTCAACTTCAAGGCACATGAGAACATTCCCACCCAGCCACACGTAAACCTGCAGTTCACAGGACAAACAAACGCATCAAATACTTGAGAACACCAAAATACTTACATTGGTCCTCATTAATCATCAGTGCAAGACAATTTATTATAATTACCGCAAGATAAAAACAGAGAAAAAAAATGCCATGTAAATATTTTATGACACCTGCATGGTTAATAAAATTATATTTGAAATCAAGGCAAATGTTTCATGTTTGTCTGATAGAAGTTGTGTCTGTGAGTCAAATTAGTTTAGAATCTGTTTGCAGTCGATTATTATAAATATTGTTCATTTGAAATGATATTATAATGAATTAATATGATAATAATAATACATTGTACAACAAACACCAATAAATTATTTAAAACCACTGAAAATATCACTTGAAAATTTGACACTGGCCAAGTAACCGCACATTCTGTTCAAATTAACAATGTTGGTTCACTAAAAACGTCTTACCCTGAATGATCTGTTGGTCTTAGAAATGAACACAAAGTCAGGAAATAAACCTTGGTTATTCTGGCTACGAGAGATTGTATTTGTGCTTTTTCTGAGCTCTTCTAACTCTTCTGTCTCCTGAGGTTATGTCAGATACTACTGAACTGTGTTCCCCGTTATGCTGTGTTGCCAATGTGATCACTGGGTGGATTGTGTTTAGAGGCTGTGCTTAGATTTAGCTCACAAAAGCAAGAAATCAGAAATTAGTTTAACATATCCTCATTACATTAATAATATAAATAACAACAATAAATAAAAACTAATCCAATCACAATTATGTTTCCTTCAAAACGGCTTACTGTTGGAAATTAGTTGTATATAATTGTAATTTCTGGGAGCCAGGGCAGATTTAATCTTAAGAGTTTTTTTTGACTGACTGTTCTTCTTCTGTCATAAATATTTAATGTTATAAAGGTGCTTGGCAGTCTGGGGACAGATATTCACAGAGAGTGACACAGAGCCAGCTGATGACATGAAGTCATTTCAGTTAAAGACATTTTACATTGTCTTATTCAAATTGTACGTTAATGAGTATGTTACAAAATAATATAATAAGGACATGAGTTTATGAAGTTTTGATTTAGTCTCATTTCTACACTGGAGAAGATAAACCACAAAAAGAACAAAAAAAATGTTTTTGTGAATGAAAACCAGGTCAGTGGTTTACCCATGTTTCAAAGTGTTTTCAGAAAGATCCAGCTTATATATGAGCTGCAATTAACCCAATTATGTTGTCAATACATGCATTTTAGACATTATGAAATGTACCCCCATTACATGCATATGCGTGCCTGAGTTCACATATCAACAACTTGCTTCAGTGCCGTCCAAGAAGGGAATCTTTTTACACTCATCAGTCTGTATTGATTTAAACGCGACCCCAGTTTGAATGAAAATCTTGGGGTTTGATTTTATTGTTCATTGCAGGAATGGAACACTGAGCCTTTACTGCACTGCCCTCAAAAAACAAGCTTAGTCCACTGCGATGGAGATTAAAGTGACCACCAGTGTGTCAACCTGACACATCTGAAAGTGGATAACTGAGACTCATGTCGGCTTCAGCTTAGCTACTCCTGCTGTGATTCAAGATTAGCCACCTTGCAGAGTTAAGACTACTAGAATTTAACCCACCTAACCCCACAACTTCGGCAGTGAAGAAGAGGGTTTATTGGTCATTTTAAGCCACCTAGAGAGAATGCGCCTGTAACTTACAATGTGACTGTTGCTGACGGTAAAGTCCTCTCAAATGTAGTCTTTTTTAAAAATTATTTTTACCATGCTCTCCCCATCTTCAGCATGCTGTGATCCAGCTTTTGATCGCCTTTACTGAAGCTAAAGGGATCTACGCTCTGCTCCCCACAGCCTGTGGTTAGAATAGATGTGTGTCACAGTATCAGCATCACTCAAATCATGACTTTTTTATTATTATAAACATCATCTACATCCATGTCAGTGGGTCTATCTGCCTCTCCATCTGTATGGTTTGGAGCGATATCATGTTTGTGTCCCACTCATCTCCACAGAGTGATGTGAAATGGCAAGTCGTCAGACCCACAATCCGCTGTGGGCGAGGAGTGTCTGTCATTACAGAGGAACCCAGTTGTTCAGTGTGTGTGTGTGTGTGTGTGTGTGTGTGTCTTGTTGTGTTGCAGGCCAGGGAATATTTCTCTGTGGGAGTACATAATGTGTGTACATTCAAGTGTACATAAAGGACAATAGGGTTTAGGTTTACCCAACAAATCTCAAGCGCCAACCACTGACACAGCTGAGCCCTGCAAAACACTCAACACAAAAAAACCAAAGTGTACTAAAACAGCTGGTGTACATAGCAAAATGTCCTTACTTGTCCAGTTATTTCTAACTGCAACAACACAATACACTTAGATAAAGCCAACAACGTATTTAAGGAATGAAATCCAGCTTGTTTAGAAAGTGTGTGTTATGTGTATGAAGGTTGATGCAGGTTAACTTCTGTCAAAACACACAGTTAACCAGTTTTGTGCAGTCATCCTTCCAGTCATTCATTATTTTGTCACTGCTGCCTGCACTGCACCCCAGAGAACGCTTGTCAGTCAAAACACATGTCCATGCAGCACTGTGACATCTGTTTCAGTGGAAATCTGGTTGAAGTTTTTGTGTTTCTGTGGCATTACTATAGGACTCTACAACATTGTGACTGGAGGGTCGCTGATTCAATCCATGAGATAAATCTGAGTAGGAAAAGTGAAAAAGCAGCATTATCCTCATAAAACACCACCGCGATGCCTTTGAGCAAGGCCCTAACTCCAGCTGTTCAAGGCTGTGGTTGTACTGGCAAGTATCTAGGTGTGAATGTGTGTAATCGTGTAACGAGATCGGGGTATCTCCTAAAGAGAGGTTAAATCTTAGTGATGAATTCCATCTCATTTTACTGTTTTATATGATTATTTCAGGCTACACTTTTTTAGTAAATGTCCTTTCAATCTGCTGAATTATGCGATGATGATTCTGTAGAATAAAATTTGAGATGTGTTTTAGGAAGGGAGGAAGGTTGTGGCAAATTTGTGACATTCTTTGTTTGCAGTGTCATCTTAGTTATCTTCACATCTGACAAATGTTTTACCACCATAAATCAACATGGGCTGAGCACTTGTATGTGTTTGACATACATACGGCGGTGATGTGAGCTGATAAGGACGGACATGATGTGACTTGCTTTTATGTCAATGCATTATCCCGGGTCAAATAATTCGAGATTAACTATTATTGCAATAATCATGAAAATCTGCTTTAAACTCTAAAATGGCTCCAAACACACTGGAAATCACTTACTGAACTGAACTGTTCCTGCGGCTGTGGCCAAACCAACAGTAGTACCGTCAATTCACTGAGACCGCAGCTACGCCTGGTCTGGAGACAGCAGAGCTTTGTTGTTTAGGCTAAATAGCCAACATTACCTGGCTAACGTTAGCTTAATTCACCGTGACCAAAACAGTATCATGATGTAAAAACCATTAACCGACAACCACCAATCGCAGTATAACTGAACCGACACTCTGCTATGTTGAGTAACTGACAGTGACGCTCATTTTACCTGGAGCTCTTGTTTTGGAATCCAGCAGTATTTCCACACATCTGATTTAATCCTTGTCTTGTGGGGGATACAGCTAGCAAACCAGCCTTCAGCCATGGTGACAGGTTTGGAAAGAGTGGAGATGCAGTTTCTTGTGGCAGTTCAAAATAAATCAATACAGGACTGTATGTTGGTTTTTTTAAGTCACCCATGAGGATATTATTGATTATCCCCATTCATGACTATACCAATGATGAAAAATTCACCGCGATCAACTTATTGTATTTTAATTATGATAGGTAATAAAATCGTGATATCGTCAGATATTGTATATCCATAGATGTGACGCGGAAAGCATTCAGCATATGATTACGCCACACATTACATACTGGAGACTTAGCATGCAACTTGGACTGGCCATTTAGTTTGGATTTAATCATTAATAGTACCAGCGATCACAATGATACTGCGTTGATTGGTTGCCAACCATCAAGAAGTTGGGTCTTTCCTGGAATGAGCCTAAAAAGAGCAGAGGCCAGGCAGAGAGAAATAGAAAAGCATGGGAGTGGGATGCTGCTGATGAACTCTTTGTTGAAGTTGTAATGGATAATAAATAAAAACCTCATCCACAAAGCGTTTTGGCTTAGTTTTGTGTATGTGGGCTTTTGTAATCCAACATTAACTGAAACCACTGCTGAGCTCAGTACAGTTGGCAACAGTTCTACACCTACTCTATTTCACAGCACTGTTTAGCAGAATAATGCTAATTATCTGGACACAGTTAATATATAATTCAAGAAAAAGTAGCAGTTAGTGTTGATGTTTGCTTGTCTCAGTTGAAGAACAGAAATATTAGTTTTTGTTGTTTTTGCGATGCCAGGGATTATTTTTTCAACAAGATGTTTTTAATGACTGCCAGTGTAAATTACATGATAAATGCACTGTGTCAATATTACAACACAAGCTAAAGCTAAAGGTAGCTAAACTATGTTCATATCTGCGTGCTTTGTGTCATTTTAAAGTGACTGAGCAAGTCTGAACTGTTCAGAGGCATGTTATCTATTTAAAAAAAATACGATCCAATAGAAGCATTTTATCTGTTTATGTTCATCACACTAAGAATGAGTACAATAAAAAATCCAGCCTAATGTTCAATCACGCCTCAAAGCCTATACCTTGCTGGATTTTATACAACACACCCACTTGGGTAAAGGGCATAAAAAATGTGTGTGCTTTGACCAATGTGGCGTTTTTGGAGGCTGACATTACACAGACATTAAGCCCTTAAGCACAAATTAAGAGCAACTCTCAAATCACACAGTGACAGTTCTTATTTGCTTCTGTAATAGGAGGAACATCTACAACTATGCAGGTGTTTTCACTCCGCCAGAGACCTCATATCTATATCAGACCCTCTGTCAGTAACCAGAAATTATCTATCAAAGAAGACAACAACCGACTACAGAACAGAAAAGGAGAATATATAAAACAGATTATCAATAAAATAGCATTTAAGGTATAAAAGGAGGAAAACTCCTCTTGTTCATCAGATCCAAAACCACTTTTACAAAGATAAAATAAAATATAGGATGACATAGAAAAAAGTTCATAATCAACACTTCCATCAAAGAGTTTTGTAGCTATCGCTGTGATGGCTACGCTTCACAACCACTGCGATGACACCCTTACTTGACTGAGAAGGAAGAGAGAGGAGATGGTGAACAGAGATTGGCAGATGTAACTGCCAACAGATGATAATGGTGTCACTTGAGACAGAGCAGCAATTAGTTTAAAGATTTTCTTTAAAATATGGCTCTCAGTGGTTGTCCTGTCTAGTCCATGCAGAGGTGGCTAATTTATTTCTTTTGTACTTTTAATGGGTCAAGCAGTAGTATATTCTTAGGTTGATGAATTTATGGAACAAGCCCCAGGGCAAAATTCAAACCCAGTGCTCTATTTAACTACCTCGTATGGTTAATTCCTTTTTTCATTTTGTCCTAGGACACATACAAGTAACCATCAACTTCAGAAGCAGACTGAGAGCTACACAGGTGACAACAAACACCAGCATTGATTTCACCTCCACTAAATTAAGGATGAAAGAATTTGTGTGAAAAACAGCATTTTGCTCCTACGGCTTCTAATCTACCTCTCACCACTTCTCTCTAACCACAATTCTTTCTCTCTTTCTCTTTGCTCTTCTCACCTCTTACTTTTCATTTTCTCTTCAGCTTGTTCTCTGTGCGGACACCCATCCTGCAGCTTTGCAATCCAGTAAAGCAGGTAAGCAGCTTGGTTTGTGTTTGTGTCAGCATATGTGTGTGTACTTTTTTATTAAAAAAAAAAACTTGTATCTTTGTGAGGACCAGCCCAAAAGCGATGATAAGTTTTAGACCGTGAAAGATTTTGTTTGGTCCTCACTTCATCAAGGACTGTATGAGGGTTTAGACTTGGATTCAGGGTTAAGGTAAAAATTTGGTCCCTCCTGCAGTCGTATGGAATTCCACTCATTGTCCAAGTGAGACTAATCATGAAACAACTGCAGCTGTATATGATGCAATTAATCTACTATAAACGTAGTAGATAATATAATAAGATATAATAATTAAACTACTATATCAATAGACCTGAGGACTGAACTGTGATCCAAGTTGAACAGGATATCTTTCGTTAGTTGGATTCACTAAACCTAACAACCAGTCTTGCTAAGCGGTTTGCACGATCATTGGTTATCAACTCGCTAAGTCAACCCAGGACTTCCATAGCTATGATTCATGTTAAAGAGGGGGAGACGGTAATGAAGCAACAACATTTTCAGAACCAAGAATTGAGTATCATTTGATATAAGAAGAAACGCTGATAGCCACAGGTAAATTCAGTTATAGCTAAGGCCCAAAATGACACTTAACAAGGTGAGGTGTGAACAATATGATCACATGACTAGAGCAGAAACGCCAGAAATTATTTCCACTATTAAAGTCAAGTTGAGATTTACTGTAAATAAGAAATATGATTTTTTTCACTGAGTGAATGTTTTGCGGTTTTGTCTGATCGCAGTTTATTTGGAGTTATGCTGAATATGTGATGCAGATAAAAAAGTCAGACTGTTTCTGCTGCCGGAGCAGAGAGGAGGAGAGATGATGTCTGAAGAAGTCAATCTGACTGGAATTGCGCTTATAATCGTGGAAATATTCAACAGTGTGTGGATAAAAGCATCTTGTTCTACCATCAAAATGAAGATAACAGTAAGTATGTGATCACGGTGATAAACGCCTTCTCTTCGTTAGCAGCTCTGTTAGACATATGGAAAGACTGGAGCCAAATGTTTCAATAGAGCTATAAAATATCTACTGATCACTGCATTATAAACTCTTCGTCATTGTCGATACTGTTGGAATGATGACTAGTTTTCCAGTGATCTGATTCATCAGTAGTTGGCCTGGTGGCAGGTTTTGATCTGGTCCCTGACTAACCTGCCCCAGAGCAGGCTACTGCTCAGCAAGTTACCATGGCTACTTTCACCCCACTAAGAAGTGAACCATCATAAGCCAAACCCAGAGTTAAACCTGAAGTTTTCGCCAACCGCAAATCCTGCTTCAGAGTATCGGGCCTCTGTCTAGGAGCAAAATGAGTTAACATGCATGGTTGTAACCCTTACATGATATCATGTATGTGCACATCGGTTACTTGTGCACCACTTTCCTGAAATAGGGAAAAAGACTGTTATGAGTTTTTCACTGCTATTGTAAATACACGATTTATTAAAATGCTCAAGGACAATGAATCGACACATTTTAGATTTTTACCTCTAAACCGTATCTAGTTGAAAGATTATAGGTGACATGATCTGCTGGAGTAAGACCCTTGTATGATACACTTAAAAGTAGTAAAATTATTGTTCCTTTTCATTGCTGTTGTCTAGACCAGTCACCCCTGGACTGGGTTATCGGACAAGTATTTTTCAACATAAAAGGATTTTGCAGTTTTTGCACAGCTAATGATGATGTATGTGAAGTGCAAACAGTAAATACTGTTTTCAGAAATTTAGATAAAGTCAATATGATATAAATACTAGGGCACTGTCATAACTTTCAGTTATAGAGGCAGTGCAAAGTGCAAACGCATACAAATCACCAGTACATACACACTCACACAGATATACACTGAGGCCTTGCCTGAGTTTAGGAAATGGTAATATCACTGTCAATTAGGATCATTCTGTACAGTGGCCAATGTACTTTACCATGGTAAAACCATTACACCCTCCCTCTTGTTTCTTTATTTCTCTGTCACTCTCAAACAAAAAGAAAAAATGAGACACACACATTATGAATAACAAAACCTCATGGGATATTGGAGCCACTGACAGCCCACAGCACCCACGGAGATTTGAAGATGGTTTACAGGCACTTAAGCTCTGGGGACACAGACACACATACTCATACACTTTAAACAAAGATATATGATGTGCATGCACACACACACATATATATACAGGCACAGCAGAGTCTCACCATCCAATCTACCTAGGGAGATGTGCAGCATATCTCTCGTTTAGCACAGTGCAGTGCAAGACACCGGAGGTAATTCTTTAATATATTAATTCAGTTGTGACAATGAAAAGCCCTGTCAGCCATGGCACTGAGAATAAAGACCTGATCAGATACACTTGGCTACTAAAGCTGCACCACCAAAGCAAGATTTCATGTAATGACAATGGCACCATGGCGGGGCCCAAGTCTCTTACTGCAGCAAGTAACATGAGGTCTCATCTGCACAAACCGGAAATGCTATAGGCTCACCTCTATTTGCACAAACAGATATCTAGTGTCTGATAGCCCAGTGTACTCAAACTGACTGTAGCCCATCCAGAGATAGTTGACCACTATCGTTAGATCTGTCTCCCCTTACAACTGTTTGAAACAGTGGTTGGTTTGAATGTCCTGTGTGCATATAACTGGCAGAACATACTTTCCACTGACACTTTTTACTGATCTCGACAACCCAGTCCAAAAAATGTTGTGTTACAAAGTTCGAACATCACAGATACTTTTGGTAAGATGTCAGCCCCTCCATTGTGGCAGGATTTGTGACAAGCATAAATCAGACACACTATTTTTGCCAAATAAAAAGGAAAAGGAAAAGTTACTGGTATTGGTACAACTTAGTTTTGCTCCTAGTGGAATCTGAAAACCATTCATCATTGAATACATTTCAAAGCAAAAACAAAATTTCTGGAATGTAGCATGTATTTGTATTCACAATATACTGTTAATTTCACAAAATTTCTTGATTCTATTTTAATGGTATTTTAGATTTGATTAACCTTTTGGTCCTACAAAGAACCTTTTAAAAAATAGTTCTCTACCCCATTATAGTTTCATGAAATCTTTTGTTGTTCTTCCTCAGTACACTGCTATTAAAGAATAACCTATAACTAGAAAATTCCTAGACAAATTCTCAATGTGCCTGCTGCTTGATGCTTATCCAGGATAATCAGTTGTCAGCAGTAAAAATGGCCCCAATGAGAGTTAATCAGTCTAATTAGCCAATCAGAGTCAGCTTAGTCCACTTCTGCCTAGAAACCGCTGAGTCATCACCAACTGCTGAGTAACTGGTTGTTATGGTGGCTAGCCCCCAAAGGTGGTGGGCCCTCCCCAGAGGAACCAAATCTCACATAAAAAATTCCCTCCTAACTCAAAAGTACAAGTCCTATCAACAAAATTTCTTTATACAGTGAGCTCCAAGAAGCTTCAGTAAAGACATTGATGTATTATATGTGTATGTACTGTTTACAGTTTAGGCGCAATTACAGCAGTTTTAAAACACCGCCATCTTTTTTTTTAACAAGAACTTAGAGTTCAGTTTAACATGGCAGTCTATGGGACTGAGACAAAAAAAAATTTGCGCGCAAATTTTGCAAACAACCATTAAACTGACATAGGCTGTCTATCAGCTGATCAAAAAGTTTAAGACCGCAGCCTTAAAAAGCCCAAATCTTCGCAGAAATGTGGATTCAGTGTCGCCTTTTCTGTCAGGGTATCCGACACTGTCACGAATTCTCCTGATGGCATAAAGGCAAAAGCTTTCTCTCTTTGAACGTCGGATTGTTGAGCGATCGTTAGTGCCCCTCTCTCGCGTAGCATGCTATTGCTGCTGAGGTTGGACGAGTAAGACAGTCATTTTAAATTTTTAAAAGATCCTGAGGGTTGGTGGGAAAAAAAGTCAAGTGGCACAGTAGACCTGCAAAAATTTTACCAGCCCTGAGCCGGAGGATCCAGTTATTGCTGTCCGCACACGTGGACATCCGCCCAAAATTAAGCTTGTCACTGGTGCCAACTGCAACCTATTAATCAGACTACCCAGAGAAGGGTTTAAAGAACAAAAACGTCAAAGACCCCGCCCTTTAACGCACAAATTGCCCGCTTGAGTTTGCAACAGATACCAAACATGGGAGTATTAAAGAAAGTTTTATTCTCTCAGAAAAATGTAACCTTTGATGGTCCTGATGGTTTCCAACGTTATTGGTATGACAAGGAGATCCCACCTGAGATGTTTTCATCGCATGCGAGGGGCCATCACAAGATCTTGGGCTCAATGGATCAATGGAGCTTCAGGTTGTGCAGAGGCCAAACGGCAGCTGCCATGTGGAGATGCGTAAAATTTCATGACTGAAGGCCATCGTCTGTGTGGTAATGACTGGGTTTTTTCAACAGGACAACGCTGCAGTTCACAATGCCCGCCTAACAAAGGACTTCTTCCAGAGAAATAACATCACTCTTTTGAACCATCCCATGTGTTCCCTGATCTAAATCCAATTGAGTAGTATTTGGGGTTGATGGCGGCGAAGTTTACAAAGGACACCAGTTCCAGACAGTGGATGCCCTCCGTGAATATTCACCACTTGGAGCAACATTCCCAATAGCTCTCTGGAAACACAGATCGCCATGCCGAAACGAATTTTTGAGGTGATTAACAAGAATGATGCAGCTACTCATTACTGAGTCCTTGAAAATCGTATTTTATTTTAGGGGGGTTTTTGGGTTTTTTAGATGGCCTTTAACTTTGATCAGCTGATGAACAGTCGGTTTTAGTCAGAATTATTGTTTGTAACACATTGCTTACTCAATTTTTTTTTTTTTGTCTCACCTCACTTTTCTTTTGCATTTTTGAAGCACTACTTAGAACCTTCTTAAGATCCAACAGTGCAAAATGTGAATTCTTGCAATTAACCATCTTAAAATTTTGGATTGTGTATATTATATTACTTTGAAATTGTGATATTTTAAAATGTGAATTTAAAAGGGGCTTAGTTGTTCTCTAAAATTATGGATATGTAATGATGTATGATATTTTTTTAATGCTGAATGATCACTTCAAATTAACTGTATCGAACTAATTTTATTTTGTCCATACTGCTTCATATTAGTTTTATTGTTCATTTTGTACATTTACTAATCATTTACTACTAATGATCTTTATAATAGTCTTACGCACTTTGCAACTGCACTTTCTGGTTATATGCTTAAGTCTGATTTATATAATCTGTGCAGTGACAATAAAGCTGAATTTAATACAGATTCACTGAGAAGAGTTTATAGTTAATTTTAGAGCTGTTTTTATTACAAGTGACAAGAACTTCAAAATGTCAGACAAGCAGCCAAATGGAAGGCAAAGGAGACAATGAAAGTCAAAACAAGAAGGCAGACTGTCAGGCAAGTGGGCAGTACATCATTTACTGCCATTTCTACTTGGGAACAAAAAACAGCCTCCCCACACACACACACACACACACACACATACATACAGTAGATAAACATAGCCACAAACCACATCATTGTTCTTGCCTTCTTCACACTCTATGAGGCTTTCTCTCCCCCGACACTCCTCCCTCCCTCTCTCTCTCTCTCTTTCTCTCTCTGTCACCTCCTTTCATCTGTCTATTCACCCACCGCACACAATAATACGTTAACAACATGGCCATGCACACACACGCCATTGTCATTGCAACACACACGTTATTCTCCCTATCTGCACGTCTCCCTCTGAGCGAAGTGCAGGCAGTAAAAACACAAAACACCATGCTGCTATACGTGTGTGTGTGTGTGTGTGTGTGTGTGTGTGTGTGTGTGTGTGTGTGTGTGTGCGTTGTGTGTTCGCTGTAGTAAATAAACATGCAGCGAACACTGTGAAATCATGACAGCAAAACAAGGAACGAGAGAAAGAGAGAGAGAAATTGAGTTCTTTGTAGGAACCAAAATGTATGATTCTCAGGATGAGCACATTCCCTCCTGCTGCACTGTAACTCACACAGGTGCTGGAGGAAATGAGTTAGGTAAAATGCTCCGATTTCTATCTTTCTTTCTTTGTTTTTCCTCTATCTACAATAACAATAATAATGATAATAATAATAACACAATATTTATTAAATAGATAATGAATTTGGCACAAACAGGAACAAAGGAAATAAACAGATTATTACTGTAAAAGAATAAAGCTGAAGTAAACAAAAATAATGCATAAAAAGAATGAAATAAATCAAGAAGACATCCAAACTAAAAGACAAGATGAGTTGCTTTTCATTGCTTTCAAAAAACTACCTATATTAGCATGGTGCGCCTATTATCAGAACAACATTGTTTGTCATGACAAACTCACATGACGACTACAGAAACTATACATTTGACTGTTTTCTGATCTGTCAGTTGCTATTCTGTTTAGTCACAAAACCACTTAGTTCGAGGCAAAGTTCACATTTGCATTCATCGAACATGAGTTACAGCAGTATAGAGGCTACTTAGCACGGTGGACGCAGAGAACTCAACACAAGAAAACTTCTTGAATGCCAAACATTGCACTGCATTTTGTACCAGACTGTTTCTGGTTTAACCTCAGTGCTACAACATAAAAGTATGTATGAGCTGGACAGAGAACGACTTCTGGAGATGCTGCACAGTTGGATGGGAATGTTCAGCATCACCTCCCCTTCCTCCCGCTATCCTCCAGAAACTGTTAACTTCGACCGCTGATCCCAACACCCCCCAGCCAGCTTCCCATTTTCGTACCATCGACCCAGATAAGTGTGAGTGAAGACTATTGTTTAGAACAGCAGCCTTGTACTCACCATTAGTCCTTAATCATCAAAGACAACCAGCCTCAGGTTTCAGGACAGCGATGCATGTGTGCGCCGCTGAACTTACTAAAATCTAAGACAGAGTATTAAAACAGCTCCACCACCAACCCTGGGGCCAGAGAGCTGAAGGAAAAATATAAGATGAAAAGAAATGAAGGAAGGAATAGACACAAAAAGCAAAGGACGCAAGGAAAGGAAAGGAAAGGAAGGCGAGGGGAAGAGAGAGAAGAGCCGAGGGATAAAGAAAGAGAGAGACAGAGTGTTAAGAACACAGGAAAGAAGCATAAAAAGTTTGGATGATGTGGTGAAGGCGAATGGGGTGAAATGAGCACCTTAAACCCATTATGTTTGCACACTTGTGTCAGAATACACTTAGCACACACACCACGGTTAGAATAGCTGCTAGGCATTTGGCACTAGTGTTGCAGGACTTTACATTCCCATTTCTTTAACCATTGCACTGCAGCCTTAATCTGTTAAAGGCCCTACTTATAACCCTCCTCGCACAAGCATAACAAGACACAACATTTCCTCCAGCTATAGTATGTAGGTGCTATGGGAATTAGATGGATTATGCGGCAGCCAACACACACACACAAACAAACAATCAGGTGGTATGTGAACGGGATGGACAAAGCTATGCGATCTTCGGGTTTTAATACCCTTGGTTGTATTGCAGCTTCCAGGAGTCCGGGGATTTGATTTAATAAAGGGACGTAGAGCCGAATGGGAGCAGGGTGGGAGCAAGGAGGGAAAAAGGGAAGAAGGAAGAGGTGGAAAACAAATGGTACAGAGGAAAAGAGGATAATGAGGATGACGATGTGACCGCAGTGATAGTAATGATGAATGATGATGATGCCACTGCCGATAGTGATCATAGTGTTGATTAGAATAATAATGAAGATTATTTTAATGAAAAATGGCAACTGTGATGATGATGACAACAACGACGCTGATGCTGGGATGGTGGTGATTTTGTCGGTGGTTGTGATGACTATATGGATGATTTAAAAATGACTGCAATTTAATGACAACAGCAATGATGACGACGATCATGAGATGATATGTGATGAAGACAACAGCCGAGGATGAAAGGTCTGCTGAAAAAAAAAAAAACAGGCAAAATTCCACACACATTTCAATACACAATCATATAAATCCACACACACACACACACACACACATTATGTCAACATAACACTGACAGATTACTAGAGATATAATGTCGAAATCTCAATAATAATAATACCTTGATAACAAGTCCGCACACGATATTTACTATGATACCATTACATCCTCGAGACTATTAATAAATTTTCTTCATTCTTTATCAAGAAAACAGTAAAGATCGAATGAGGAAATCAACGCCTTCCTCCTCTAAATCCCTGAGTGGATAGAGATAGTGTTTCAGGGACACTATCAGCAGGAGATTCAGACAGCATGTCATTTTATCTTCTCCAGCTATCACTGTTCTTAACTCTGCTGCAAAGACTTCCCATCATCCTGGGCTCATGGACAAGAACAAATTGGAACTGTAATCTCCAAAATTAGTTAAGCTCCAATAAGAAAAAAATCTACTTTAAATTTACGAAGATAAACATCAAGGCTTGTGTCCAATCCTCTGTACTCCTGAGTTGGATAGAGCTATGCAGAGTATTGTGTGATGTCTACATGATCTAAGGAAATGATACAAAGAACAAAGAACCCTGAGGAAGATGTAATTAAACAGTCTGCACACACCCACACAGTCCAGAGAAGAGGTCTAATCAGGCATAATAAGTGAAAACACCTATGGATGGACCATGGTTGGGAACAAGGCTTTGAACATGCTGCACAGAGTTTCAATGTTTCTAAAATAGAAAAGTTTAGTTGTATAATGTTTTTCAGTTTTTAAATGACTTGTGTCACAGGTTTCTCACAAAATAGAAAGAGATAGTGCAGGGAGTCAGGAGTTTCATCATCTCCTCCAAACCTGTGGGGTGGACATGGGGACAAAATGCAGTTTGTATTATGCCATGTTTTAGAGTTCATCAAGGCATGATTAAAGGGGTGTAAGCCTGGTCTACTTATTTAATCAGTGTTGTTAATCAGTTTTTAATAAATCCATTTACATAACTATCAAAAACAGCTACTTGGTAATTACCATGTGGTAAACATAGTAATTTACTCAAGAGGCTTGATCAGAATTATCAAACTCCCACAGTAAAGTTGTTGTTATTCCTGCTTTATATGCTCAAGCTTTTTATATTAAAAGCAGGATTGTAGATTATTTTTTTCTCGATTCATCTGTAATCCACACCAATGCAAACACACCTAAAACCACCATCCTCACTAAATGTGGTTCAGATATACAGTAAGTCCCAAAAGCGTGACTATCGGCATCCTTCAAATTTCAGGTGAAATTAAACCCCTGTGCAAAATACTGGATTAATGATAAGGCATCTAAAAACATACTGTGACTGTGTTTCATGAAATTTCAATTAGCCTTTAATTCAAGGTATTTTTACTCAAGTACTACACACATAAAAAACAATTTTTTTAAATGCACATGAGAAAGAGCTAACATACACACAGAGTTAAAAGTCATTCCACAGTTGGCCACTGAGGCAAAGTGACAATTTTCAACTGGTTATGTTCAGGAAGTGTAATTATGAATAAAACTAAACCTCCTTTCTATTTGTTTTACATGCAGGCAATTTAATATGCATTCCTTGATGGCATTAGCTCAAAGCAGTCATAAGTAGAGGATAGAAGTGTGTGGGTCATTGATGATATCATATGTCTTTTGAGGACTTGTCCAGTATTGAGCCAGTAAAGATCTTTGTGTTGTGCCAACAATTTTAGAGCTGGGCCAACACCTCTGTCACTGGATTTCGTCTGTCTGACTAAAACCTGGCACACCAAAGATTTTTAAAATCTTAGCAGATTTAGAAAATGTGAGGGACCACACACATGACAACAACAATGACACACACACCAACAGATTCACCACTAACCACATCGCTGTCAAACGCGATTTCAACAGACACGCCAGACGCCAATGTCTCTTTATTGTTGTGCTCATTTTCTAGTCAGCTTGCTTCCTGATTTACCATCGTTCTGTTCCATGTGACAATCCACAGAGTGCATACTGGCTTCCCTCTGTGTCTCCCCACACACACACAACAGGATTTTTTGATCATGAATATTGAACATGGTACCACAATATTGTTATTACATGTAATATTGAACATGGTTCAATATTTATCTGGTCGGCCTGATCGTGCTCTCCTCGAACAGATCGAGGAGGGTAAAAATCACCTGAACACACCTCACACCACACAGGAAAATCTGAAAAAGATAATCGATAGATCTATCAGGATAATCAGGCTTTATGACTTTGATTGGGAGGGGGATTAGGCCTGATTATTCAGTGTGTAAAATTTCACTTTAGAAAACAACAACAACAAAAGTTAATATACCTTACAAAAGGATTTTATGGGGATTTGCACACCGCCCAGAGCTTTACGGTGGAGCTCCTTCCCACTATGTACTGTGGCCAATCTTTCCTTCAGGTTTGCAGTGTGTAGTGGTGATGGTGGTGGTGGGATGGTTTCCAGTGGCTGGCGTAATTGTATCTGTGGCACAGAAGACGACAAGCTAACTGGTTGCTTGTTACAAAGTTGGAATGAGTTGGAAAAAAAGTGTAGATGGAACTGTCTTTCACAGTGTATGTGTGTTTGTGTGTGTGTGGATGAATGTGTGTGTGTGTGTACGAGTGAGTGTGTGTGCATGTGTGTGCCGGGCTCCAGTATAATATGTGCAGTTAAAATGATCCCAGTTCTGCACATTATCAATGTTACTAATTTTCATGATATGAACACAAAATACTTTCAGTTTGCAAACAAAAAAGAGTTTCCATCTACACTATTAAAGCCCCAAATAAAAACAATTATCACGCAAATTATACAATGTACTCACCAACTTTGCTACCGCACTCATTGTTTTTTAGACAATCATGCATCCTTTACCACTACCACAAAACTGCACTAAAACATACCTCAAGCATACCAGCAGTACACATGTTATTAACACATTATATCACCTGGCCAGTGACCAGAAACCAAACCTTTGAGAAGATGTGTACTTATCTATCCATGAGTGTGTGAGACTTCCTTTTCATTTCTTTGTCTCTGTTCTAATTATTTGTGCCTTATTATTGTGGATTCTTCACAGTCGGTCGCTCAATGACAAGTTCATTATGATGGTAAGATGTAAATGTGTTGTATTTTGAGAACATTGAATGTTGAATACTGGAATTGTCAGTATTGATATATGTCATGTGAAGTAAATGAGCGGAAAAGGGAGAGGAAGAGGAAATTTAATGAAATGTTTTCATTGCTGACATTAATATCTGTATATGTCCATACACACAGTCAGCTGACTGATAAGAATGGATTTGATCCGCGCCAAATGCTTTATTGACTTTCTGCACCAAACAAAGATAAACATTTTGTCTGTTGTGTGCTTCTGTGATTTACAGTATTTTGTGTATGCTGTGAATATTTGCCACTGACCTTCCTTGCTGTATTTTTTTGAAGTTTCTCATAATTAATAGAGTGTAGTATAACTATGGATACAAACTAAAAGTTACAACACAAACACACACACAAAATAAAATAATACAGTTAATTTTTCTGAATGGACTTTCTGACATCTGTGCTGCACTTGTACCATACTGGTGCAGCCTAAGGATGCAACACACCATTTTATCCATTACCTTTTCTTCCACCCTGATTTCTCACTGCTAATTCTCCTCCTACCTCGACTCCATTCTCTCCTTATCCCTCTGACATATGTCCTGTGCTCAGCAAACCTCTTCTTTAGTTCTACCTCTTCACCAAAGCACTTTTTCCCTCTGGTTTTCTTCTTCCAAAGGTGTATTTTGTATCATTATGTTCTCTCTGTTATCCTTTTTACAGTCCATTTCCTCTGGATATTCTGCATGGGAAAGGACAGGAAATTGTCTAACTATTCAATAAAGGAAATTAAATGAGAGCTTTGCGCCGGTATGAACTGTGGTACAAAAATCCGTCATTGCATCGAGTAAAAACAAGAGCGCCACCATCAAATAACACTGGGCTAAAAATTTTAGTTAGAAATGTCTCACAACTAGGAGTATGTCTCGTTAAAAGTAAGTACTACATTGTTCAGAATATTTAACCAATATGTCTAGTATCTACATTTGCAACTTAAGCTAAATACATAAATTAACAACATATCCTCATAACATCAATAAATAATGCAATCTGGTCTATCATATTTCCTACAAAACATATTTGTTGTTGCAAATTAGTTTACATAAACATAATTTGGGAGCCAGGACTGAGTAAAACACCAACTGTGATGT
Source organism: Lates japonicus (assembly GCA_033238685.1). Classification (NCBI taxonomy): domain Eukaryota; kingdom Metazoa; phylum Chordata; class Actinopteri; family Centropomidae; genus Lates; species Lates japonicus. The sequence goes on along the minus strand of BRZM01000022.1, from coordinate 2,812,107 downwards.
TAGCATAACATTGCAAGCTATAGTAAAACCTGATCTTGCGCTCACTTTATCAAAAGACCATATTTCTATATCATGTATCGTTGCATGCAGTCATGTTTAAAGACAATGAATGCAGTATTTGAAATAAATAGATTTAACTGTTACTTTGCTCAGTCTGCACCCATTTAGTGATTTAGATCTATGAGAGTGTGATATCCTGTTTGATTCAAAATTAATTAGAACAACTTGTCTATCACTTGTTTATCTTACAGTTGTGTTTTTACATTGATTTACTTCAGACTTAAATCCAGACAAAATTCATGGCGAAGATATGAGCAGCAGCTTGCAGCTTATGGTTAGAACGCAGGCGCACATCTTTTTTTTTTTTTTTTTGCCACCACACTAAGGCCAAAACCAGATGACTGGACACATTTCTATATTCATCACTTTCTCAAGGATCCAAATTTCTGAATTAATTTTCTATTCTATTCATAAACCAGTGTTTTACTAGTCAGTGCTACGCAAATGCAAATGATTCATTCACTTCTAGAGATCCTTTGAAGTGCATGTGCATATGTGTGTGTTACTTGCACATCTGTTATCCTGTCAACATATGACACCAGGGTTATATTTCTTACATGCGCACAAACACAGAAACCTGCACACCATCACACACAATAATAACAAGTTGGACATCTGCACTCTGATCATGTCCCCGCTAGGCAGACGTACAATCAAAGTTTAACGAGACTGATCCATCACACAACCACTGAGCGCACACACACACACACACACACAGAGATGATCTAGCTCTATAACTCAGCGACTGACTTGTCTTTTAGTAGATAAACCATGTGTGTGGTGTGCATACATGAGCAATCATATAAGGGAAGCCAAAAATGTGTCCAGAAATCTAAAAAATATTTCTTACTCTATAGCGCTCCCAGAATACAGAACATGTAGCATGGTGATACTCAGCTGATATGCTGGTCTTAGCCAGTCACAACAGTCCACCAAGCTAGCTGGCAAGCTAAATGTCAGTTAGCAAGCTTGCCTAAAAATTGAACTTTGCACCACATCATTTATCAGATTAAAGTAAAATTTCAGTTTCAGCAAATTTCAGTACATTCGCCTTCTCTTGTTCACCTGCATGCCTGCGCTTTCTATTCTCTCTCTTTCTCACCTTCTTTCTCTCTCTCCCTCTCTCTATATCTCCTTCTGGTGGGTCAGTTAACTGACAATTAAACATCAGTATCAGTTCATTCAGAGGTCGAGAGGCGGAGGAGGCTGGCTGATGTGGGCTGACCCTTACGATTAGAACCCCAGTGTGGGTTTAACAGGGTATGGCTTTTGTTTCCCCAGTTGGTATACAAATAGACTGAGTAACACAAGTAATTTCACAGTCAAAAATGCTAATATGACTGGGCCTTAGATTTAAAATTTGTTTTTGGTTGTACCTGACATTTATAACGATTCAATTGACTCACAATTTGGTTCTCTAAGGCTAATAAAGTTATAGTTAGCTATCTCTGCCCAACTAAAGTGAAAGTAGATGGCCATCTCTAGCTATTTTTTCTGTTTTGGTGGGCTCATAACAAGAAACATCCTGTGAAGCCCATAGCTTATATCAGGGGTACCTGCTGTAACCACTGGGTGCTAACTGGTGCTACCGTTAGCTAGGTTAGCTGGTTAACATTAGCACCCACAGGCTAGTAAATAGCTAGTACAGTTTAAAGTTGAATTATATATATTTACATGGCTTATAATATTCTATGACATAAAAATAGACACAGACAAAGACAGAAACATAGACATATACCTAAACACTGACACACTGACATATTTTTGACCCCATATTTTAACTTCATGACGCGTATTGTCATCTTTTCTGAATCTGATCTGATGCATCGTGCCACAGTGCATTGTTACACCCCTACCTGACACTGATTTAGCTTGTCATATTTCTCGATCACGAAAGCACGTGCAGATGCATTACAACATCCAGCAAGTCTGCTTTAATATGTGTATTTTCTCTCTAGTCTGTTTGGAGGATGCATACACGGTTGGTGTGCAGACACTGCACATGCAGATATGGAAAATTATAATCCTATGATGAAACACTTCCATCCTGATGGGAGAGGTCTCCTCCAGGATGACAATGCACTGATACAAAGTGCTCAAGGGGGTCAGTGAATCATCTGTAGTGAGTATGAAAGAGTATGAAAGTGATGTGCAGTTACCATATCTCAACCCAGTTTAACACCTAGTATCCTTTGGATGCATGGTGTACAGACCTTCATTTAAGTTCCAGAAGTTTGTAGAATCATTGTCCTTCAACTCTACCAGCTTACTGCTGTCAAACAAACAAGCTTTGGTGTAATTATCAACACAAAGCCTTAGCGTCAGAGTTATGTTTAAGAGGGAGAGAAAGATCAGCATGCAGTGGCAAACAAAGGATTGAAAGAGAGATGATGGTTCAAGGATGTAATGACAGAGGAATTAAACAAAGGAAGCTAACTTTCAGCATTACAGGAGGATATCTCATCTCTTTTCAAGACTCTGTCCATGTGGATACAAAATGTTACTGACTTCGCTTACAGAGGTTGAGTTATTTTTTGCAGTTTTAGTAACAATACCGTCATGTGGGTAAAGATAGTCAGTTTATGCAGATGACTCAATTTACTTAGTAGTCCATTCGCAACCAAGCTGGAAGTGATGCAGCACTATGCAAATATGTGAGCGTTCATGAATGAGGCTCATGAAACTGTCCTAAATTTCAGGTTTCAGCATATACCCCTATTTAGAGCTGTCAACCACATCAGACTCACATAAACATGGATGCCACACATGCTGTCAACATGTGAACTACAATTCCTCACCTCTGTAGCGTGCATAAACACTCAAGCACACACAGCTGTGTCTGAGAGAAAGTGATGAAAGGTATGACATTTTTATGTATGAATGCATCACAGGCATGGTGTAAAAAAGTTGGCTAGATAATCAAACCAGCTTGGGAAGTGCAAGCTTCTTACTTTTCCCATTTGCAAATAAGCTATGACTACTAGCCAACTACATTATCAACATTCAGTTTCGAAATTGGGTTGTCATACAACCAGTCTGAAAGACCAGTCACTGCACTCACATTACTCTAGTTTATTGGAGACCAGCTCTATTTGTGTCAATGGAGGGTTTTTCATACAATTCAAGAGAGCTATATGGCATGAAATTAGGTGCTTTTCCATCATAAAAACTAGGTGAGATACACTCAAAATTTCTGACCTGCAAATAGCTCAAGGGTGAATGATATACAAGGTTTGAGAAAAGAAAAATGATTTCTATGTCTTTTTACTTTCCTTATCTGTAAATAAACAAGAAGCCAAAGTTGCTATTATGCTAAAACATAATCATTGTATCAAGGAATAGTCATGTACTTAACTGGAATGAAAAGAGGCAGCTGTGGCTCCAGAGGTAGGGCAGGTCGCCCGCTAATCGGAAGGTCACTGATTAGATCCCCAGTCCTTCCAGTCCATGTGCCAAAGTATCCTTGGGCAAGATACTGAACCCCAAATTACCCTTGATGGTGTACCATCGTTATGTGTGTGTGCATGTGTTAAGAGTGCTATATGTATAGGACAGGCGCTATATGAATGTGTGTGAATGTGCCCTGTTGCGTACAGTCAATGATTGGTCAGTATGTCTTGAGAGGCACTTTATAAATGCAGACACTGATTGGCTGTTTTTTTCTATAGCATCCAAATTATATGACAGGCATTGCCTTGTTGCAAGTATAACAACAAAAATGTTTTTCTAGTAAACATTGCATGAAACATAAACCTATAATTTCTGGTAAATTCTACCTCCAACATGACATTGTCCATCTACTGCAGTGGCTAAAAATCTGCAATGCAGTGTGATTGGTGCTGAGACAGATCTGCAGCCCTAACCTTCTCATTGAGCTTATAAAGAGAATATTCAAGCCTTTCCAGTTGTATTTCCCTTTGAGGAACACTCATTAAACCAGCAGGCACTGAAACACTTCAGTTGCATACTTCATTATGAGACAGTTACAGGTAATTAAGAGCCCCACAGCCAATCAGAAATTATTATTCACTCAAAAAGTGTGGCATAAATATCAAGGTTCACTATTTCTTAGAGGCCAGTTACTCACACATCGGTTCTATGCACTCGTGCCAAAGCAGAGACATGCAAACACCAACGCATACAAAGATATGCTGCACATGCCACTTCAAAATTATGCATTACTTCTGTTACATCCAAGCAGAGGTGAGTAGGAATGAGTTTAGATAAATTTTACTCAGAAACAGGTCAAACATTTTAACCTTGGTAAAATTAGAAATTACAAAACAATTACAAAGGGTAGCGGCTGCATTATTTTAAAAGAACATCAAAAATTGATATTGATGAGTTTCTACAGAATCACCAAGTGCAATTTTCACTTTTAAGTGAGGAGGAATTATACATGCAAATGTGTATTTTTTTGTTGTTGTTGTTGATTTCCTCCTCAAAAAACTTTTCAACTAAGTCAACTAAAGACATTTAGCAAGAAGAGATAATGGATTGGCAAACTTAGTTTTGATATAGATAATAAAACATTTTGATCTCAGACGTAATGTGCCTGTTGTACCTCCTTAAAAATACTATTTGCATTGGAAATCAAAGAGAGCTTCAAACAATCAAAGCTGTTAACTTAGAAAAGTAGTTTAAGAAAAAAAAAAAAAATTTTTAAATGCTGTGGTGAAAGGAGATTGCATTCCAGCTCAGGGGATAGGCCTATCATTCCAACCTCATCAAGGCCAGACTTTCACCTAGGGGGAGAAAGAATTAGATAAAAAGGATCAAATCTTCTTCTTATGAGAGAGAAAAATAAAACAATTTCTCTTGGGGCTAGTGAAAGACATTCCCTTGGGCCGCTGATGGTTAAAATAAGATATTTAGGAAAACCTTGATAGTTATGAATAGCTTCAGAAGCTCCAAAGATTGTAAACATAAAGATTCAAAAGTTTCCTTGTGACACAATGAGAGCAGTGATGAAAAGGATTCACACACTGGACCTCAGTTAAATGACTGAAATCTCTATCGTGCCTTTCAGATTGCAGAGTGCTAAAGAGAGGACTAACAAGGCAACATGACAATAAGATGAGGTGCTTCTTACTTATGCATGTACAATATACATTTTTGGAGGTGCTGCCTCAAATATAATGCTGTATGACACAAGAATCCATCTTTAAAAACATTTTGTTCCTCAGCCATCAAAGCTCATGACTGCAGTATCCCAATGTTTCTTATAGTAATAATAATATATTCTATGTTCATACATAAAGTATTGCTTGTTTATGTTGGTCAGGTGGATTGAGGGGTGGGGGGATGGTGATGGGGGTGTTTCAGGAAGGGTCTAGCAGGACAATCAGACAATCTGTGAGACAGAGATAATGGTTGTTGGTTCCTTCACTTAAATACGACTAAGACATTTAGCACCCCTACAGGCGGGAGGACATATTGCAGTGTGGCAACATGCCAGCTGTAGGAGACAGGTGTACCGGAGCCGTGTTGTCATGGTAGCAATAATAAACATGCGGTTAGCGTTATTAAACAGTCTCTGGTTCGGTTTAGGCATAAAAACGAACATGGTTAGGTTTAGGAAAAGGTTTTGGCTAAAATAGCTTAGCAAAGAAACAACAGTAACTGTGAAGTTCTAAACAGGAACCAAACCCAGGCCAGAGACAAGTGGCTGAGGCTATAAATCTCAGAAAAATCACTTGCTACTTTCAATGCCGTTCACATTGAAACTTGTAGGAAATGGCAATGGCAGCGACATGCTCTTTCTATCTCAGGGATGCCTGAAGTCAGCCACAATGACCATCATGCCCACCCTAACCTGATTCCAGTGCAAAAAGATCACAGATGGAACTCCAAATCATGTTCCTACTATTCCCTCCAATAAGCATACAACTTTGGTTGACGAAGAGGTTGCATAAGTCACTCAGGGGCAAGCAGCAATGAACGACTCCTGTGAACAAGTCCAAAGCACCACAGTAAAAGAAAGTTCTAGAGAAGATGGCTGGAAACCGATCCATCTCCAAGCCCCAAATTCTAAGAGGAGACACTAGTTGCTAAGTTTTACAAGTTATGTAGGAGAATTATTTTTCTCGATAATTTGCTGTAATCAGGAAGAACCGTGCATCAGCCAGTTCCCCCATGGCACTTTAAACAAGCGTAGCACTGCTCAGAAGGCAGATGGGTGTAGTCCTTCTGTAGCACAGCAAGAGATCGTTTCAAACTCACTGGCCTGTCTCACAGGGAGGGTCCAGGCCTGGACGTTGCATTATGTGGCAATATGTGCGAGGCTGGATCATTATGGAGTGACAGAGACCACAGACTGGGCAAGCTGTTCCATGGGTCATGAGAATTCAAATTCTTTATTGATCCACAGCCCCCAAGCTACCAGGGAATGGATGGTTAGCAGATGACGCTTGTGACTTCTCATCTGCATTTTCAGCCTGGCAAGTCATTTTAATATGTGCCTTATGTATGCAACAATGAGAGCGAGTGGTGCACTCTGAGGAATATGGTCGACTGTCTAGACCAGGATTTTAGATGGAGGTCATCCAGGTAAAGGTTTACTCCATGTATCCCCTTTTTAATTTCTAAATGGACAGTTACATATTTATTTACAGAAAACGGGATGAAATGAGTGAAGTTTCTTTTCTTTTTATTATTTTACAGAGATGATACCAAACATTAGCTCTATTATATAGTGAATGAAGGATGAAAATTGTAGAGGATGACATGAACCAAAAACATGTCACCAAACATTCACAATGTATCAAATCTTTATTATACTTTAACCAAGGACAGACAATGTGATTCATTACACAAATGACAGCATGTTCGCACACACACAGTCAGTACAGGAACAAAGCCTGTTTCATGATGATGATAATGACTTAGCCAGTTCATTATGACACTAATAAAGGTTTTTCTTTTTTTAATTACAGCATCATGCTGATGGCTCTATGACATTTAAAAAGCCTCTAATTATTCTGCACAATGGAGAGACCATTAGAGGGGCTAAACCAAAAGTGATTTTAACATTTTAACATGGTCTTGTGGTGCCACTCACAATTTGGCTTGCAGTGGCAGGTAACAGACAGTGATGTCTAAAAGGAAATTTCACACAAAAACTCCATCAGATAAGAGACACTCATCTACAATGCTGTCTCCAAAAGTTAGTTTTAGTTTGAATCATAAGGCATCCAGAGATAAATTAAGAAAAATCTCATCTCCCCACTGAGGTGACAATACTCCTCTTAAAGTTTTTTAAAGTTTCTTAACATCTCACATCTTGTAGCACTCAGTTAGGATGGCTGAACACCTAGAGTTGTGGTTATTAATAAAACCACAACTTTTCATTTTTACACTTCAGTTTTGCCTACAGATTAAACAAACAAGATATGAAGAGCTAGTAGGCGGATTTCTTTTTATCTCTGAAAGGAGCCAGGCTGTTGATCTTCTCACCCAAGTCGAAGCAAAACAAAGCAAATAAGCAAATTTTCCAAAAAGTTCTAACATAACAGAGCAGACCAGTGAGTGTACTTTCATAAAGTTGTAGGACTCATATATTATTCTTATAATATTCTTTCCTTAGATTCTCCCAGACTGTAATGACTGTAAAAAAAAAAGAAGAAAAAAAAAGACGCCAAGATAATTATGATGACCTATTCAGGGTTATTTCTAGTAATACCCCTCATTACCTGTGTGTGTAAAATGAGATGCTCCTTCCTAAGGAGCACTGAGAGTATCTCCAACCAAATAAGTTTCGAGTTTACATCACTTTCAGTGTATCATGTTCTATCATACAGATGTGGTGAGAGGAATATACAGTACATACAGATTTGAGACCAAGAGGCAGAATCAGTTATTTCAGCAAATGGAAGTATGCCCAAACGCCAGGCTGTAGTAATTACAATTCTTGTCCATCTAGAGAAAAGGAGGAGGTCAGGTGACCTTATTAAGCAAAGACAAAGTCCAAGTGGAGAAGAGGTCCAGGAGTTGGATGGGACAACACCCATAGTGTTTCCTTTTCACTACAACCAACCAACGTCTCTCTGAACCCATCGCGATCGTCCCCTAACCTTAACCATGATTATTATTGTTACAGTGATGACAAAGATTCCCTAACCTTGACCAAGTACTTATGTTAACCCCAAAACATGATGCTTTCCTAACCCCAACCCCAAGTAGTTAGTTAACCAAACTTCTAAAGTTGTCACATCATAAAACTGTTTTATCCTTCAACAGTGATTAGTAAGAGTTTTAGAAAGGACAGATAGATGATGATGTCCTTCTGATAGGGGCGTCAGATTGGAAGACATTTATTTTGATGTCTTGTAGTGTTTGTAATCAAGAACACTTGTTAAAAGATTGCAGAAACAAACCACAAATAACACAATTTTTCATCTCATCGAGCACATGTCTATACACACTCAACCACCAGCAGCTGTGTTTGGGGACACAAGTGAGTCATGGAAAAGCAACTAATAATCCAAGAGATAAACAAAACAAAAAAAGAAACAAACAGCTGCATAGGTTTGATCTGTATCTCAGAGAGTGCCACTGCTCTGAAGTGCAAAACAGAAAACATCAATGTGAATGAGGTGAAATTAACATGCGAACAAAAGCTTATCATACAAATGTAACTTTGTCCTGAGCCTTCAGCAATTAAGAGAGGTGATGCTGTTGGCAGTTGATGGCAAATAGACAAGGTTAATGGTCACACCACTGTATAGCAGAGGAAAGCAAATTAGGATTCTGGCAGAACGATCAAAAGCTGCCAGCTGCTTTGGCCATGGACAGCTGTTGATGCAAAAAAAAAAAAAAAAGATTTCAGCTGCTGTGTAGAATAATGCTGTTTTCATGATAACACTCTGTACTGTACTGTAACAGAAGCTGAATAACAAGCCATGCTCCATACAAAGTGGAAACTGCTGCGCTTTTTATCAAGAAGGAACCTGAGAATCAATTTGTTCTTGTTGGCACACGTATTATGAAGAGTAATGAGTGTTCAGACGTCACTTGCTGTCTGAGGCGTTTTCACAACATGTGGAAAGGTGGGATCCAAAAATTCATATTTCTCTGCCTCTAAAAATACCTTCTCTTCCTCTGTGGCTCTTTTCTGTTTGGTTTGACTGGAAAATGTCATGGCGCTGCTGACAACAACACGTTGTAAACACATCACTCTGAGGACAGAAACATGAAATCTCTGTATGCAAAAATTCTTATTAATTCATTAATTAAAAAAAAATAAGGTTCTTAACATGGTTACAACACATCTCTATCAAATACTTGTGCTTAAATAGAACAAGAAACAAAAAAAGATTACCTCAAATTAAAATAAAAAGGAAGATGAAGGAGAAAAAGAATTTAAAATGCAGACAACAGTAAAGTTGAGTGAAGATAATTTAATTAGATCTCACATCAAACAGATGCATATTAGTTGGATCATATTGCAGCAAGAGACGAATAAGTCAATGTCTGTAATAAAGTGAGGGCTATTTTACCATTTTATCTAGCCTTTCTCTTGATTATCTTATTGTGTCGAGCTCATTTTTCTAGAGATGCTGGGCAATAGCTTAAGGGATGTATTTAGAGGAACAGGATATCACACATTCATGTACATAATACACACACTCCACCTACACATCAGAGAGCTGAGGGGATATGTAAATGTGGCTGATGTGACTGGTTAGAGGAAAAAAAGCATAAAAGGAAAATGGATGTGTTTTTTTTTTTTAAAATAGGGCCAGAGAAAGTGATGTGCATTGAAGAATTGCGCTTCGGTGAGATCCAGTCGAGTTTGCCTCCTCTGATTACTCTTCACACAAGATACCTCATGGTAAAAGGAGAGCAAACAGTTAGAAAAGACCAGCCTCAAAAAGCAGAGAGACTCGGTATGGATGCAAAATGCTGTGGGACCAACTGAGTGCACTTCAAACGCCATGAGGAAATAAAAAAAATAAGCAGCAAAAGCGCAACACAAACGATGGCTCCTAGGGCTCTCAAGCGATGTGGCGTGGCACCGCACCACCAAGAGAAAAAAAACAAAAAACAAAACAGCACAAGGCTTTGATGTTCTGAGGTGACTGTTCTCTTAATATACTGTTCTACTAGTGGCTGATATTATTGGAGAGGACAGATAAAAGGTCTGGAGGGATTTTGACAGGTAGACAAGTGCTGTTTAACAAGGCAATCTACAGGGCAAGCGGTTCGATGTTCTCTGACCACACTGACTCTTCATTCCTCTACGACAAAAGACTTTGAACTCATCACACTCACACACACACTCAGCGCACCATGGATTTATCCCCTCGTACGAGACCATTAAGTGTCTGAAACTTGCTGTGTCTCGGAGGCTGGATCAAGGACTGGTTTTTTTTTTTTTCCCTAAACCGTGAAAAAGAGCTGTGTTGGGGCTTCTACTAGTGAGCTTTCTATTTACGCTCGCAAGATACTTCACAAGATACTCACTAAGCACTGCAGGGGTCAGCTGAAGGTCAAAGCGAAAAAAACTTATAATGGCATCAACACAGGCAGACGCAGTGTGAGAGAAGCACAGACTTATCTGTGGTGGCTGGTGAAGATGTCAGGTTAAAGGTATGTGTGGGCAAAGTAGTGTTGGTGATAGCACATTCATTTCCACCACTGAAGATGAAGCTGTAATTAAATGCAACATTATTGTGATGTCAATTATACAACTTTTGTACACCAATCAGGAATTTAAGTTTTATTTGGAACTTCCTTATGTATCCATGTTGGCAATCTCTAATCGAAGCCTGAAATTTCTAGTCCCGTCACAGTCACTTTTTTAAAATAACATTTAAACTATAATCTTAAACCAGATGAAGGATTTTTGTCATCTTAAGTAATTAGAGAAACAAGCTGGGCAAAAAGATGCTCTCGTAGCCCTTCTTGCCATCCTGTCCACCCAACAGCATCCCAGAGAAACACTGATTAGTAAAGTTTTATTCAACTGTTATTTCAAAGGATTTTAATGACTTGGTCTGTCTGTTTTGGAGAGGAGACCTCTGTGTAAAAATTGACCAGGAAATACCGTCTGAACGATGTACACTGAAGGAATCCCACAATAAAAACAAGCTGAGCATGTAGGAAAACGCTACGCTAGCATTAGCAGCAGCTCAGCTAACAGCCATTAGCCCATTACTGATGTTCTCTGTCTGCTGAAGAGTGCTGGAAAAACAGATTTTAAACACGATACTACTTTATTCAGTGTTTTTTTCCAGTTTTAATTATCTGTCTGTTTTGGAGCGGCTGAAAAATAAAAAGGTATACACCCTGCTAACTACCTGGCTACATTCATGGAAAATTGGCAACAAGCAAGGCTGGGATCAACACAGTTGCACAGTTTAAGTCAACTTTTAGAAGTAATCATTCTTGAATCAGCATTTTTCTTCAATCGTTGTGAAAAACATGAACTGCTCTTAGCCAACTGCCGCTGCAGCTTTCAAGTCTACTAAATATGACAAATGTGTCACCCCCACCCCCTAGCCTGATGACGCAAGTTGGCAAGAGGAAGAGGGGATGAAATAAGGACGAGACACTACAGAGCAGAATATAAAACACAATGACAAAGAGCTCAGGCTTTGACTGACGTGGAAATGAGATGTAAAAGTTTAAAAGTCCAAATTTAGAGGACTGTCAAAAAAACACAATCTCAAGATGAATGAGTGAAGTGGACAGAGTGCTAATGTCTGATTTTAGGTTTCTTTTAGTGCCCCAGTCATACCAGAAAACCAAAAAGGCACAATGAGAATTAATTTGCACATCCTTCCAAAATACATAGAAAATCAGAAAATGGCACCACTAAAGTAACAGCGTTGCTCATTTTGAACTATCTGGTTCTTTTCTGTTCCCTGATTCTCTCAAGAAAATTTGCAAGTGGTCAACTCTGCACTTGTCAAAGTTCACTGAACTCTATGCAAAAGCAATGTGTGAATTTACTTCATCTCTGTAAACAAATCCATGGATCACTGTGATTCCACTGAAATACTGAGCGTGGTTTAAAATGTTGCCCTTACACTAATCACCAGTTCATCTTCTGTTTACTCCAAACTTATGAAAAAATATAAAATCTATCCCTTTCTCTGCAGCAGGGGATTATTTTTCTGTAAAGATTTATCAGACTCAGAGTGCAGCGAATGTAAAAGCTTTCATGAACTGGCTGCAGGCTGAATTATTATTGTGCTGTAGCAGCTGTACACAAACCATAGAAAAAAAGACACATGAAAATGTCAGCAACTGAGAAAATACAGATTGCGTTTCTACACATTGCATTGTCTTCTTCAAGCAAACAAAGTCTGAAGCCTAAAGAGGCGTTTTGGAGTGTGACAGTAATAATGAGACTACATGTAAGGTGGGTGTACCCATAAATGTCTGATGTCCAGATTTCACCATCCGTGGTGAGAATTTCATGCTTATGTGCTGATAGCTGCATGGTGCACATGTGCATGTGCAAGCATGCATAAATCTGTTCATGCCTCCACCAGATCATTCACATCTCTGTGGCCGTTGTGGTGATGAATGACGGTACAGCAGCCATTAGCGAGTGCACTTGACACAGAGAGGTCACACTGTAAAGTAGACCCCAACGTGGCGCAGTTGTGCCATCAGTCACGGTCGGTGGGTCAGACGGAAAGCAAGTGGGACACACTCAGGCCTCAAACAGATAAACGACTCCACCGCACCATAGAAGCAGCCATTGTTCTGCTCTGGACCATTGCTTTCCTCCCTCCTTGAATAGCTGGGTGTGAGGAGGGGTAGGCTATTAGCTGTGGGTGGCAGTGATAATAGACACATGCAGTATAAGTACACACAAGGACAGGTGTGTGTGTATGTGTGTGTGTGTGTGTTTGAGCATGTATGTTACGAACACTGTAATTTTCTTCTGACAAGCTGCAGAATAAGTCATCAAAATAAATTGCAGTGACTTTCAACTAATTTCCCCCAGAGGGAAGAGAAGAGAAGAGAAGAGAACAAGAAGTAGATGAGATGAAAGGAAAGTTAGAAAAGAAAGGAGAGAGGAAGGTATAAGACAAAAGAAGCAAAGCCAAAAGATAAAAGGAACAGGGTGGGAATGTAGCAGAAAATGAGAGGAAAAGAAGGGCAGAAAGAGGAGAGAAGTGAAAAGACAGGACAGCAGTGACTACCTCTGAAAGGTCAGTGTCTCCTCTCTTCATTTGTCTCTCTGATTGAACTTGCCAATTAGCCACAGAGCGCTACACTCTGCACAGTAGATGGGGAAACAACCTAATCAGGGCTGGGAGAAAGACAGATTGAGACAGGCTAGAAGGAGAGAAATTTGAAGTGTGTTGTGTTGCACAGCAGCAAATTTATTGACATTATTAGGATTGCACTTAATTTCAGTGATTTAGTGACGTTCATCTGACAGTCATTATCATATTGGAATTTAGATGGATCTGATTGGAACTGGTTTGGAAAGGAGTGAGCTAAACGTAAAAGAGAAATCACGAGGAGAAATGAAAAAGAGACAGAGGCAGAGAGAGAGAGAGAGAGGCACCTAAGGTCTTCCAAACACTGACAGGAAGATGGACAGCAGATCGATGATGAGAGGATATAGTCTGACGACATAAATTGGTACAGGGAAAGAAGGAAATGAGGAAGAGACACGACAGAGCAGAATGTAAAACAGAGAGACAAAGCTCAGGTTCTGACTGATATGGATGATTATTTCTGGATTGAAGCCACAGGTAGCTAATATTGTGTAAACACCCTGACTATATTAAAATGTAAACGTTTCAAAAGACCTTTAAGTTATGTAAGGATTTATAAGCTTCTAATGAAACATTCTGTTCAACAGGATCCTCCAACTCTCCAATGAAGAACTAATGAAATTCTTTCAAGGTTGACGGCTCCTTAAAGAACAATTCAGGCCTTTAACACTGCAGCTACTAAAAGCAACTACTTTAATTTCTTACTCTATTTAGCTTTTTAACCATGTTTTTGTCTTGTGTCAGGCACATCAATGCATCAGCCATAGTTTTTACAAGAGTTCAGGCTAATGTTCAACAAGCGTGCGGGGGGGGGGGAATTTATTGTATATGAGAAAGAGAAAGAACTTTCCCCACCAACAGCAGCCTATAACCCAGAATGTAATGCAGCCATAAGACAGTCTTTAGTTGAGAGCAGACATCTAACTTGATGTGGAGTGGAGAAACACTTGATCTCTTAGTGTCACTGAAGCAGCAAAAGACGAGGTAGACTGAGGTACAGTGGCAACTCCAAAATGTGAAATACAACTTATCATTGCACCTGATAATACATGTGAGTGTAAAACACTGAGATCCACCATGGTAATTATGCTCCTGCTGTGCAAAGCACAAAAGCGAAAAATTCCCCATTGAGAATGAAAGGGAAGTCGGTGCAAAAATGATCAAACCTACCCCTCTTTGAGGCCACATGATATCACACTTTCACAAAAAAACATGGATGAAACCTTAAACAGGTCACAAGACTTAGGACTTTTTGGGTTAAATCTCCATTTTGATAGCTATTACAGTTTTCAGATTTCTATTATGAAATCAGAGTTTAGGTTTTATGGGTTTTCTTTACTGTTTTATAATGATAATTTACAGATTTTATAATGGGTGTGTATTGCACAGAATGTTCTGGGCTACAGTGCATGACATTACCCACAGTCTAACTGCCACCTCTGAAAACCTTTCCAAAAGATCTCATACAGATCTCACAATTTCCAACCTACATAGACACTTTATATATGAAAATGAAAAAGAAATGTGTCCTCTCTCACCCAGTGAGACTCCCATTGTGACATGACTCTCAGTTTTTGAATAAATCGCCTTGAAGAGCAGAGAGCACTGACCAACAGTCCCATAGACTGCCATGTTAAACTGAGATCTGAAGTTCTTGTTGGTGGGTGTTTTAAAACTATGACAGTGCCTTGACCGTAAACAGTACGTACACATATAATACATCACTGTCTTTATTGAAGCTTTACGGAGCTCATAGTGAAGAAATTTTGTTGATAGGACTCGTAGTTTCCAAGGTGTGAAGGCATTTTTGATGCCAAGTTTTGGCTTTTGTCTACCCCAGGTAGACAACAGCTCCTTTGGGGCCCACCACCTCTGGGGGCCCCAGTCACCGTAGCAACCAGTTACTCAGCAGTTGGTGATGACTCAGCAGTTTCTGAGCAGAAATGGACTAAGCTGACTCTGATTGGCTAATTAGACTGATTAACTCATCGTCTCATTGAGGCCATTTACTGCTGACAGCTGATTATCCTGGATAAGCACCACGCAGCAGGCACATTCAAAATTTCTCCAGGAATTTTCTGGTTAGATATATTGCGATGAGATTTTAAACACACATTCATGATTCCCAGAGGATGTATCCTGATGACGTTGGTGATTCACTGACTATTCCTCGAGCATTTTTCATCCAACACAACCAACAGGGTAAATTAGTCCAGTACCTTAGTTTATGACAAAATCACATTTCATCACAAACCTTAACTGCTTTTTGTTTCTTACTGTAACCAAGATGGCAAACATCCTCTAACATTAGGAAGTACTCGTTTTAACCCAAACCATAATCTTTCCTCAGCCTAGTAGTTTTTGTGCCTAAACCTGACCAAACAAAGACCATTCCACAACCATTACTATGTATTTATTATACTTACCATGACACTGAGGGTCAGGTTCGCCTACCACTGGTATACTCCTATGGGTTCGATCCAAGGGTGAGGACAAGTCTTATTGAAATAAAATATGTCATTGTTGCTGTATTATCAGTCGAGTTACTCTCAGTTGAGGTGTCCTTTATATGTGGTGTTCATGACATCAACAAAACAACTCATTTAAAAAGAAATAAAAATAACAGCGAACTGATACATTTTTTCTTCATTACTTCAACTCTAAGAGAAACTAAAAATGAACAGGTGGCTAAAATTAAATTGTGAAAACATCAAAAATTTTGAAATGACGAGGAGAAAAAACGAAAAAAAGAATGTCACAAAAATAGAGACCAAAGAAAAGAAAAAGACAAGATGAATAATTGAAAAGTTGAAAAATCTCTCTGTCACAATCTATCTCTCTCATATTCTGTTATCCAGTCTTGTAAGTGCATCATCATGAGCTGGATCAGACACTAACCAGTGACAGAGAACAAGGAAAAGAGAGAGAGAGAGAGAGAGATGGGGAAAGCTGGGGCAGAAAATAGGATTCACCAACTCATCTGTTTCCTTCTTTCATTAAACCATCCATCCTCCACCCATATCCCCCTTCTCTGTCATTGCATACTGTGTAACACACACACACACGCACACACAAGAAGTCATTGATGGGCACTAAGCATTGCTGTGATCTCTCAGTCAGTGATATCGATCTACCCCAGCTGGCAGCTTCTCTCTCTCTGTGCCTCTGACACACTCACCCACATGCACTGAGACACTGATAGGAAAATGGTGATGACAATGACAGAACAGCCTCATCCCATTGTAGCTGCAGTGGAGAACAACTGGCTGGCAGATAGTTTGGTGACATATATGTGTGTCTGTATGCTTGACTGCTTGTGTGTGTGTGCGTGTGTGTGGGTATGTGCGCAAGATTAGTTACAGCTCAGGCAGCTTCATGTGTGATATTCTGTTCCTACACTGAGTTAATATCCAAACACAGACAATAAAACACACCCTCCATTCCTCTTTCATCTTTTCAATTTTCCTTTGCCTGTACATGAATGTATTACAGCAATTAAAACCGTGCCCCTTCTCCCTCGCTCTCTGTCTCTTCCTCTACATTGAACATGACTGTATAGCAGTAATTAAGAGTGTGTTGTGTTACACACCACTGCTAATCCTGCAGAGCCAACTCAATCCACTGTGTTAGCAGATTACTGCTCACGGCATGGGCTCTTGTTATCGTACTTAGGCGCACACGCGCACACATACACAAACACACCGCCGGCTCCTGAAAACACACACACACACAAAATGAATTGCTTATGTGCTAAAGTGGAACTGCTTCTTCTATGACACCTTCAGGCGCTTTTTGTGTCTGCAATTAGATTACCCTGACTACGCAATTTAGGATGACAAGTGTTCCTTAAATCTGTTTAAATATATCATTGTGTGTGATGTTGTATGCCTTAGTTTGTGGGCTCACACACTTGTGTGGAGCTGGCAGTGCAGCTTCACAGGGGGCTCTGACATTTTTCACTATTTTTTTACTCTTTTCTTTTAAAGGCAGCACTGTGCGTTAAAGGAGTACTCCTACCAAATGTATCTTTTTAGTATCAAGTACTGAGACTGGGGAATGGTTGGAGCTCCGTGGATACCTATAGGAGAACCATCAGTGCATTTTTCAGTCTACACATAAGGCAAACAGACCGTTTCATGTAATTTGTACTGTGGGATAAATCCAAGCTTCTTCCTTTCTGTTTTACATGCAGTTAATCAAAAACTCATTCCTGACGACAGCAGCTCAAAGTAGTCACAGGCTGTGCTGTCTGAATGTATAGTATAAATTATTATACCCTCTATAGTGGACGCAAAGTATCCTACAATGCATTATGAAAAGTAATGTCAACTGATGGTCACTAAACAAGTAATATATACCATCATGCATTGCGTGCGCACTGTGAGAGAGCAAAAAACGGAAGACAGACTTTTTACATAAAACTGGAAAAGCTCTAAGACGAAACACATACACGGACATTCAAGTACAATTAAATATAGTTATTAAGGAGTTAAGACATTAGAAAATAAAAATACAGTTAAACAATTCAAATATAAGAATAAAAGTTATGATGCAGAGAAATAAATGTATCATAAGCCTCAAATTTGATTTAATTGAAGGCAATGGCAAACTGAAAATATCTATTATGGAACATCCACCAGCTGGCGTAGACAGCAATGACATAATTAACAGCACAGAGAAAACAACCTGAGTAGTGTCTGAAAGTGTTTCAACACTTTACTGATGAGCTCACTATATAGGCCTCTACACTGAATTCCCTAGAGAGTGAGTAGGGGGCAGTGAATGAGTGCGTGATTTCAGACGCACAGGCAGCCAAGCATGGCGAGCATGTGTGAGGTTGTTGATAGTCTTACCTGCCTTTTTGAGGACTTGTTCAGTATTAATCTATGCTAGGGATCTTTGAGTTTTGCCAAAAAGTTTTGAGCTGAAGTAAAGAATCATGATTGTTTTCCATCTGGAGCGAAGAAGGAAATAATATGGTGTTGTTACAGAGGCCAAGAATCTGCAGAGGGAGGAGGGTGGCTTTGAAAAAATTAAAAATTAAAAACTATATTTTGGTGTCATATTTGGTGCAGATTATCAGGTATTTTTCCATGAATCTAGGTTGCCATTTGAACCAACTGTAATTACAGTGAATCCAAGAAAAAAAGCCCTCCAACAATCAGTAAGATCCAAACATTTCAAAACCCTCTTTTAGAGCTGATGAGTGATGAGTATTTGATATTCAAAAGATTTAGAGTGTTGTATTCCTTTAAGTACATATTTTATCACTGAAATCTCCAAATATATCTCAGACTCTCAGCTTGCAAAAGTGCTTTATTGTGAATGTCTGCTCAGGAACCTTCACCTTGAGTTAAAGAGAAAAAAACTGTACATTTGAGAAAGTTAGTCAGGTGTTCACCTTATGTTCAAATCTTGAGAGACATTAGCTATATAAACTGACTCTGGAAACTCACTGCAGGGTTTCTCTGATGCGTCTTTCTGTGGGCTAAAGCGTAGGAGTACATCTCGGGTGGACAGGGACCCCATGCTGGGGCCTGCTGTAACTGGCAGCCGCCAGCCGCCTTCAGCTGCAGTAAACATTTGTAAAACTGACTAACCGGATCAGCTACTGGTGAAAATATCTGTCATGAAATCGCAGTACCTCCTAAATGGTAACAACCTTACTGTAACCTTACATTGTAGGGTCTGAGAGTTTCATGAGACTGTGAAGCTATAGCTCTGAGCTGTAAACTAGCTTGCAGTGCCTTCAACTGAGGTATTAATATAGAAAGAAAATCTCACAGTGCAACAGTTATAAGGGATAAAGTGATACTAAACCACAAGTGTTTTTGAGTTTTTTACATTCAGTATATCTGGTTAAGAAGCACGCTGCCATGCAAACCCACTACATGTCTTTTTACATACAAATGAACATGTGTGAACAGACTATAATGTTGTATGTTACCATGCACAGTCAGTAATAAATGATGTGTGATTGTTGGTAACTTGGGTTGCAAAGGGGCAATATATATCTGATTTACCGGCTAGCTAGCTACTGTATAAACATATTTTGATTTATTTTTTGCTAGTTAAACTCTAATACTATAGATTAAATATATTTACCCCAGTAATATCATCCAAACTGACTTGACTGGATGCAGTCTGTGGGCTCAGATGCAGTAGTGAGGCTGCAGTGAGCAGGATTATCTGTGCACATGACGGAGGAATGCACAGTGCAGGGAAGAAATTCAACTGAATTTGCATTAAATCTGGTTGTTTTAACCAAGATTCTGCTGGAGGATATTTGTTTTTTTCAACTACATTTAAGTTCCCTGTTATAGGCTAACCTGTAGCTTTGCAAATTTCCAGTTTATTCCTGTTAATTCCCATATATCCCCATTCATTCCCGTGGAGAGTTTCCAATATTGAAAATTCCCAGAATTTTGCACCCTATTGGTAACAGAAAAATGAGGTTTAACTTACAAAAAAAAAAAAAAAAAAAGGTATATATTGTCTGATGGTATTTCAACTCTATTGCCAGTAAAAAAACATCAATATTGGACCGTTCTGCTAAACTTGGATTTCATTCAGTGCCAGCATTTTACAATTCTCACCATCTGTGTATCTTGTTTCATAGAACTAAACACTGGCATTAGATGTAAATTGTAAATATTCTAGTAAGTAAGGATACTGAGCTGGGTATTTAAAATGGATAGCTGGTTATCTCATTTGCTTCTCTTTGCTCTTCTTTTTGCTTAGTTTTCACCAAGGCAGTGTGCCAGTTTTGTGATGGAAAATATACCCATAGAAATTTTCCTTTTGCTCTTTTCCCATTGTATGAAGCAGTCCAGTGATTTTAAACCAAGACTCACATAGGACTGGTAGTGGAGCACAGGCACAGATTAGCTGCAGAACGAATTGGGAGTGAGTTAAGAAGCCGACATCTTCACAATCAGTTCTAGTATGGATGGCAATCATGCCTCAAAGACGCTTGAGGCAGTACCATTGGACCTAGATGTCATGCAAGCACCAGTCCTTTAAAGCCACGATTCTCAAATTGGGATCCCCGGGTCTGGGGAAATAATTGACAATAAATTAATAAAGTTATCCCGTATCATTAAAAAAGTGCATAACCACATATTGGGACCACTGCATCAATAAAACAAACATACTGAGCCAACAACTCCCACTTATGTTAGCTTTGGGCCAATAAAAACTCAGAAAATAGGACAACAGTTATCTTGAATTTGGTTTTATTGAGAACCAGTGACTGGTATCTGATTACACAGCACCTGGAGTTTATGGAAAAAACAAAATATTTTTTCTGGCAAAAGGGTGAGGAATACATGCACCAGAAAACATGAATGGTGAAGATGGCCACAACACCAGAAAAAGCACAAAAATAACTCTGTGTTTAAAAATATTTCAATTTAATTTGCTAAAGTTCATTTCTATGAAACAGGTCTTCAGTATTTAGGTTCAAAAGTTTAAAACTGTAAATAATTCTTTCGGCATCTAGGAGCACAAATGGCTGTAAACCTATTTTTCAATTTTCAATTCAATTTCAACTTCTGCTTTAAAGACTTTGTAATAATATATGAAACATATACGAGCCAAATATTGGCAGCAAAACCAATGATCCATCATATCTCATGCCAGTGTTTAGTTTAGTATCCGGTCAGTGAGGTAAAAGCCAGCTGTCATGTGGCTTTAATGATCAATTTTAATTGGTTTCAAATAGCACTGAACCTGCACTTGACACATGGATAAGTCCTGTAATCCCTGACACCAATATTACACTGAGCTGCTCAGCTGCTAAACATACACCCTTTCCTGTGACTATCATCCCACCCTAGGTACAGTCAAGTTCATGGCAAGTCATCAAAGATACCCAGTGCCCAAGTGCTGACAAGAAAAATAAAACCTGACAGTACTTAACAAACACTTCACCTGCATAGCAATTTGCCGTGCTAAAAGTAGAGCACAGGGCGGTATTGAAACTAAGAAGAGATGAATGTGTGTTGACTCAGAACTTCCTCCCCAAACTCTCTTTCTACTCATCCTGCTCCTGCTTTCTTATCATACTGAATTACTGTAAAAATCCTATTGCTGGCACAATGTAAGGAAGGGAAGTAGACACTTAGATCATTATATGTGAATTAAATGATTTACATTCTCACTGTAACTACAAAGAGTAACCTATATATCCCTCCTGAGCCTTTATTCTTTTTTCTTTCCTCACCCTTTGTCCCTGCATGCATTCTCAGTCATCACTGTAATACTGTTAGACCACTTCAGCTCTGACCTTTGCATCTTCTCTACTGCTTGCTCATATTGTTGCTATTGCAGCAGCAGAAGCTGCCCGAGAACCACATTGAATACGACTGTCAGCTAAATTTATAAAATGCAAATCGAGAGTGCCTTGCAGATGCAGCCATTACAGAGGTCTAATTTAACTGATTTGCTGCTGCACTCTACCTCTGTGCTGGCACTGTTTCAGGCTGACAGATGATCTGATAAACAACATGGTACACGATACTAGCTCCACTTTCTGCAGTGGTCCCCACTGTGGTGGACAGATAAGAGATCAGGCACTTGTAAGACGTGATATTGTGTGTGTGGGTGGGTGGGTGGGTGGGCGAGAAAGAGTTGTTTCCAATCTTTAATTCTCAACTTGTCTGTCTTTAAGACAGATGAACTGACTTCCTCTGGTTCCGACAGGACATCAGTCACAGTTAAGCACACCAATCTCCGCCCCTGTCTGTGTGGTCCATACAAATGTCTTGGAGGTAACATTTTATATTAGGCTATACTTATTCACCATTAACTAGTTGCTTATTAGCATGTATATTGGCTCTTTATTAGTCATTATAAAGCACTTATTAATCCCTTATTCTGCAAGATCAAATTCTACAGCTACTAGGTCATCAACTAAGAGTTTTCCCTAAACAACCTCTTAATTACTGCTTATTGACAACAAGTAAGGCTGCTGTACATGAATTATGATCTCAATATGCTTCGCTCAGTATGGACCTTATAAGAACAGTAATTCTCCCTTATTAAGACTTGATAAATATGGTGTACTCTTACATAACAAAACACAAGACTACAAATGTTAATAGTGTCCACATAAGTCTAAATTAAGTCTCTGTAACTCAACAATATGTTCCCTATTCTAAAGTGAGGTCTTACTTTAGAAAAACGAATCAAAAACTAACTAGTTTTGTCTTTTGTTGTGTAAAAATAGGCCATATTTATCAAGTGTTAATAGGGGAGTTACTACTACCTTATAAGGTCCATACGGCACAAAGCATATTAAGATCAAAATTCATGTACAACAGCTTCCTTACTTATCATCAGTAAGCAGTAATTAAGAGGTTATTGAGGGAAAACTCTTAGTTAATGGCCTAGTAGCTGTAGAATACGTTCATGCAGCTTAAGGGATTAATAAGTGCTTTGTAATGACTAATAAAGAGCAAATATGCACGCTAATAAACAACTACTTAATGGTGAATAAGTGTAGCCTAATATAAAGTGTTACCATATATTCTATTTTTGTTTGAGCTTTTGTGTAGATATGTGTATTTGCATGTGTGTGTGTGTGTGTGTGTAGAGAGGGTTTAGAAGACATATTCAAACACTGTCTATTGATCTGTTTGACAGTCTCCTCATGTCTTTAACACGCCGCGGGATTGCACAATCACTCACATTGATAGCATGAGCCACAGAGAGAGAAAGAAATGAGTGTTGAAAAAAAAAGTGACACTGAAAGAAAAAGTGAGGAAAAGGTGCATAAAACAGGCATATATCAACAACTGTGGAAAACTGTAATGGGGTGGGAAGAACGGGGAGGAGAAGGGATCAAGAGGAGAAAAATAGGAATATGATAAAAAATAAAAAAAAACAGCTGGTGTGCACGGCGGGAGAGATAGCAGTGAGGGATGGAAGAGGGTGCATGAAACACACAGGGAGAGAAGAGGAGAAAGGGAAAATATAGGGTGAATAAGGAGTAAAAGAAAGAGGAGATTTGGTGGATGAGATGTGGAAAACAAATCAGACAGTGTGTGTGTTTGCTATTTGATTTTCCTGGAGTTCACAATGTGGCACCGACTCGTGTACAAACATATGCTGACACAAGATGGAGAGAGAACACTTAAATCGTGTTTCACATCAAGGTAAAAAAGAAGAAAAAGCAAGCAGAAGTGTGTGTTTATGTGTATATGAGATAAACAGAAAAAAACAAGATACAGAGAAGGAGGAAGAAGAAGCAAAAAGGAGCTCTCCTGTGTGCTCAGCATATTAGAGGAGGTGCTGCTGGGCAGTGGTTAGACAGGGGAGGTCTGACACCACACTCACACACTCTCTCTCTCTCTCTCCGGCACATAGTCGTTTGATACAAACATGTGTGTACTGACCCTCCCACACACACTTGCAATAACACACGGACACACACACAGACATTAATTGATCCCGCTGCAGCAAAAGCCGGCAGGAAGGCTAGACACGAGGAAGCTACCCTGTGGCCTCTACCCACACACAAATAAATAGGCTACTCTCACCATATTACACAAATGCACACGTCAATTAGGGAGCTTCTACACAGGCAACATGACTTAAGGAAGGCAGAGGACATTCACTGAGGAGTAGAAGTCATTGAGGGAAGTTGTTATCAATACATTAACATACAGTTCTTTTTAATGATGTGGTTTTCTTTGCATAAATACGTCTGAGTGAGCTCTACAGGCTCTTGGATATACTACCAAACTCTTTCTAATAACTGATGTTTATCAAATGGTCTCTGGGGAGTCTTTAAATCCCCTACTGATGTTTTTTTTTTTTTTTTTTTTTTTAAAAAGGAAAGTCTGCCCAGGTAATGCAGCTGCCAAAGTCTCCTGGGGCATTTTCACACCTAGTTGATTTAAAGCATTTATTTTGACCGTAAGAGCCATTTTCTCTGTTGCTGAATTTGTTTGGACAAATGAGAGTCCATACAGACCAAGACTTCATTGAGAAAAACCTTCGACTCTCTGCAACTTCTGAGAAATTTGTTTGCAGAGGAGAGAGAATATATAAACCACATAATGACAGCAAAATGCAATGATGCACTAAGACTGCTGTCTTGTGGCTTTGCTGTGTGTAACGCAACCAAACTTATTATTTTATCAAGCGCTCTAAATTAAACCTGAGGTGAAATGTTGGGGGCACGTTCTGAAATGAAATGTCTTGCAATTTATTGCAGGAAATATCTGATGACTGAAAGCGGTCTTTTTGTAATCTAGCCAACCTTGACTGCAGAGCAAGCTTTTCTGGCAAGGTTTAATCAACCAATTGAAGACGAAACTGTCCTCAGCCCATACTATTTTTGAAGCAACAACAGATGGTACAAGAAGTGGGAAGTTTCCTTGTACCACTTGGCCCTGTGTGATAAAAAATGAAGCAGTTCCCCAAAGGTGGGTTGCTGTAAGGCTTTAACATATATTATTTAATCAATGCATACATTTGTACATAATTCATCAAAACAATTAGGCTAATGGCAGTGTTACCATTGATTCTGTATATTTCCCACTGTTGAATTTGTTAGTTTTCATTCAGCGCTGACTTCTTTCTTTTTCATCACTGCCAGTGCTGGCAAATACTGGTTGTTCATTGGGAATTGAACCACTAACACGACGCCTGTAACATATGGAAAAATGAAAACAATCCGCTATCACAATAATGGCAACCAAACACCTTGATAACAACATGTGCAGTAATTAATGTGGACATTTTCACTCGTTTAATTTCCTTTTGATTGTTGTGTTCTGAGTCAATATTGCCCAAACCAAGGCTCTATTTTTCAGTTAACAATAGAAAGCTCGATACAAATCAGTGTTTACTATCTTGTCTTGAGGGCCCAGCTATCAAGGTTTGTCTCTATAAAAAAATATTTTCCATTGTTTATATCAAGTTATTCAGATTCACATCACATTTTATAGTTGAGCAGCAAAGATGCACTGACCAGAGCTTTACATTCAATCTGACAAGGACATTCACTGTGACAAAAACAAAGCAAAACAAAAACACCTAAACAATTACAAAGTTCACCTCCAGACAGCACTGCCCCCAGTCACCTCTGAATTTCATTCCCCAGTGTAGGTATAAGCATTCATTAATCCATAAACTATGACAGGCTGTGATATATTGAAATTAATCTTCTAGTTTCTCAAATCACTGAAGTATTATATAGGCACTCAGTCTGTAAACAGAAGAATAAAGCCTGCCCAGATTGGTTCTTAGCCATCATCCATTTTACAATTGCTTTTATTAGCTATAAGCCAACCTGCTATTTTCTGCACTCTCTGTTAAGCTGTGAGGGTAGAACATGTAATCAGTGCAAACACTGTAATCACAGAAATGACCAATTTCACCTGTTATTCACCTGTTGCCACTGAGCATTGGCTATGGTCCCTAATTAAACCTTAAATTGATCTTCTCGCCGTCTGACTCACTGCTTTAAATCTATAATAGTGACATTTAAGTAATATAACGGTCACTGTAAATCAAACACAGCAGTATGCACCAATATTGAAATATGCTGATTATGATGTGCCAACATGTCTGATGATACTGGTGTTAACATATACTGTATAAAACAGTGGACAAGAGGCCTGGTATAAAAGGAGCAGAGGTAGAATTGTAAAGCAGTCAAAATTCCATTAAAAAGGTAAGCTACCATGCTAAAAATCAAATTTATTGCTCAGAAATTGAAATTGATCTTAGCACAAATTGCTGCTGCCAACCACAATGAATTATTCATAATGATTTTTTGGAAGATGAAACAATTCAAACAGACTATCGCATTAACACTGGAAACCAGAATCACAGGTATTTCCATCCAGCTTTGTCTGTCCTCGCATGGAAATGAATTAGTAATCAAGTCATTATTACCAAGAATTTACATAACTGTCTGTCACTACATAGATAGATAGATAGAGCGATGGATAGATGGACAGTATAATCTGTGTTACTGCAAGACAATTTTGCAGTGCTGTTAGTTTCTTTAAGCAGCAGGTGTGAATCTTGTAAGGCTCTGCTGCTGTCCAGCTCTTGGTGTTTGTGACCTGCTGTTGGATGTCTGCTACTGTGATGGTGTCTGCTTCCTGTTCTGGGAGCCTGCAGTCATCTGCTTTCAGGTCTGTTAAGCACAGAGCACTGGTGTTATGTGATTAGTCTTTCTCACACCTTTTTCAAAACGGCTCAGTTTCAGCTTTTGGTGGTTTGGCTCTTGGTTTCTTACTGCACTGCAGCTGGTCCCTTGGAGAACAGGGCGGTGGTGTAAAATTTCATGTGGATTGTAGGGAGATAATTAAACTAGCCGTTATAAAACTAAATGTGTTATGTGATGGTGACATAAAAACTTTTCTAGATCAAGTTATTTGTTAAAATAGAGCTGATTCTGATATCAAATTAATGGTTTGACACTTTGGGAAATGAGCTAAATATGAAGTTACAGCCAGCAGCCAGTTAGCTTAGCGTAGCATGCAGACCAGAGACTCTGGCTCTGTCCAAGAATGAACAGTCTGCTTACTATTTAACACTTTATATCTCGTTAAATTTACAGAGTTTTTGTACCGATCACACAAACAAGACGTAATATGTTAATCACTGACTTTTAGAAGTGCTGCTTGGCAGTATTTAGACTGAGGCATATTTCCCAAAATATCAAACTACTCAATTAATCAGATTCTAAAATTCACTCATCTCATTATTCTCACTAGATTCTATCCCAGTAATTTATTATTTAAAATTAAACTCTCACGATTTATACTATGATTAAGTCTTGTTAAATGATGTCGTTTTGTCTGTTATATCTCTTTTACTGTAGCTGGACAGCCCAACCCACCATATGTCCCTTTTAATTTTTTTAAAGCAGACCTGTGCCTTTATAACAGACCATTTATGCCTTCAGCCTCTGCCCCTCTGGAACATCTCTTCAGTCTGGCTGCCAACACTGTAAGACTTTGTGCAGCAGCCTCCAGGGCTTCAGTTATGGACATCATGTCGTATTTCTTTACTAGCCAGGTCCTGTCCTTGATCATTACTACAGCACTCTGCAGCTGAGCCAGCTTACTAACCTGTTCACCTGTTGTCTTCATATATTAACCGACTGGTTTCTTAAATTGCTCTGTAAGAGCAGATCTTAAAAAGGGAACTGTGTACAAATAACTCTGACACTAATATAGAGCAGAGGAAGGTAACACTGTAAACCTTCAGGTAAGAACACACACTCTAAAAACCAATCTTTAGGCTCAACAAAAAACATTTGCATCAATCTTTTTAAATTATGACAACTTCTAATGAAATTATCTTCATCCAACAAACACTGGGTTGGGGGAATTAGCTTTTCCTCTACAATTAAAGGTATTTTTAATTCCGACTCATTTAAGAATTGTTAGGTTCAAGGTTCAAGGTTCATTTATTTATTGTCATTTGCATGCTTACACATGAAAACGAAAATCGTACTCAGGACCAGCAATAAGTCAAAATTTGAATAGAATAAATAAGAATAAAAACAATAATAAGTATATTCAATAAAAATACTTGTGTAGTGAATTAAAAGCTGAGCAGCATGTTAAAAAAACAGCAGCATCAGAAACAGAGCAGCATGGGTCAAAGTGCTTTGCTGGTGCATAGAGTTTATCAGTCTAACAGCCTCTGGGTAGAAGCTGTGTTTGAGGCTATTTGTTCTAGCTTTGATGCTCCACAGCTTCTTGCCCGAGGGGGAGGGGGTCAAACAGTCCATGGGTCGGGTGGGTGGGGTCCCTCATGATGCAAGCCACACTGCTCCTGCACCTCACCTGCTGATGTAGATTTCTTCAATGGAAGGAAAACTGCCACGGGTGATCTTCTCGGTAGTTTTTACTACCCTCTGCAACACCTTCCTGTCAGCAGCAGAGCAGTTCCCATACCAGGTGGTGATGGAGAAAGTGAGAGTACTCTCCACCACACGCCTGTAGAAAGCCCCCAGTATTGAGGTATTGATGCCTGCCTGCCTCAGCCTCCTGAGGAAATAAAGGCGTTGGTGGGCCTTCTTTAAGATGTTGGAAATGTTTGTGGACCACTTTAAATTCCTGGAAATGTGGACTCCAAGGTACTTAAAGCTGTGGACCATTTCCACAATTGATCCATTGATAAAGGGGGGCTGGGGTGTGGCCTCTCCCTCTAAAATCCACGACCAGCCCCTTCGTCTTCCCCACATTGATACACCAGTCCACCAGATCTTTCACCTCCTGCTGGTACGCGGACCCTTGTTGTGTTTATTTGGTTAGAATAAATACAAGTTGATCACTTATTATAATTAGAATTTCCAACTACTTTTTCCAATTGAATAAAAAGGATTTTTTTTGGTGTTACATACTCAATTACAATAATGATGAACACACATTTTTAAGATTAGGTTGCTCCAATTATTGCGTATTTTGAAGCAATATATGTGCAGGATCTTTTCCAGGAAACAACTCATTTGATTTCTAATATCAGTAAATACCCTATACCGACTCTCACCATTACTATATACCTTGAGCTCCCCTGTCACACAAGAACGTGGAGACAAAATAAGTTGTCGAGCCAATTTTTTGAAGTTACCACAACTTGAAATTAGTTTCAAATAATTAATGGAGGAATTTGAATTTAAATTACACACAATATTAAGCTGATATAATTACCGACATTATTGTTTCAACACAACTCAAAATAATGTTTGCAACTTAGAAGGTTTAACTTAAATCAATAAATTTGAATTTTTATATTGCAGCCATGCATTTGATTACATGGTTGTAAAAGGTCCCCAGAATTATTTTTTAGAGTACATGTTACATTTTCCCTCAACTCTGGTGACATGGGTTCAATGCCAGATACATGATAATATGTTGTATATGGCACCTGCTCCTGGGATGGCAATGTGACTGACAGACTGAAATATCTGCACAGGTATTGTGTGGATTACCATAAAATTTGTACTAACATTCTTGGTCTCCGGAGTGTACTGTATATCCTGCTGACTTAGGTGATCCCCTGACTTCTCCTCAAGTACCCATAAGAACCCACGGTGATACAGGCGCCACCAACTCTTCCTCATAAATGACTTTTAACTCAAGAAGTCCCCACAAAAATAAAGAAATTATATTTAAAAAAATAATAATAATAAAAAACCTCAGAGCATTTAGTTTGTTTTATATGCCCCATAATTTATGACTTTCCTAAAAGGAGAAATGGGTCTGGGCTCTTATGTTTTAAATATCTCTACACCTGCACAATGGCTTGGCAAAGATTTCAGTCCAGACATTCATCCTCCTCAGAGCATAAATCATAATAACCTTGGTGAGCCCCTAATTTTTTTCAGGTCAAAATTTTTGATGATATTCCTGTCAACTTTGGCTGCACTTTGTATTATTGTGTTAAAGTGATAATTAGCAAATACTAACTTGCTGAAAAACATTGCTGTGCCTCAGTATGTCCTCACAGAGCCGCTCACATGACTATAAATGCTTGTCTACTGCCCAAAACTTTAGCTAAATGGGAACAATGCCAGGAATACATTAAGAATGTACTGTTGTGATAGGTACACACATTTTGGTTATTGACTTACTGTTTCAGCTTTTGTGCTCATTAAAATGTTTCTATTGTCACTGTGCAGAAAAAGGTCCTTAAAAATAATACGCAGTCATTTTAAGAGGTGATTTCTGAAGGGTGAGAAATTGAAATGTCAACTGACATGCCTTGTTCCTCATATCTGACATTAAACGATGAAAAGCTTTTAAGGTTTCAGATCAGAACTGATGGATTGCAGGTCTGGGCTGGTACAACCCTGTCTCCAGTCATTTTCAATATGATGCAAATGCAGGTCCCTAATATCAGGCCAGCTTAAGTAAAAAAAACTGCATCATCTTATCACATTTCAGTGAGTAGCAGTGGTGATACATGCATGCGTTCTTTGTTTTTGTGGTTCTCATTACTGTGCACATTACCGAGCATGACAGATCACCATTGCCACATTAACTTTACTACAGCCGCCTTTAACAAACAGGCCAAACTCAGAGAATGTTGGCAGCCTCTCCTGGCCTCCATAGCGCATTTGGATTTGGACGCAAATCTGCCGAACTGGTCTGTGTCACAAAACAGGAAGACAGCACTGTTCTTCCAGAACAAATGATGCTAAAGCTTTCAGAGTTTCTGGCAATGACAGATGGTGGAAGGAGTGAAAAGTCTATTTTTAAAAAAAAATCACTTCCATCGTGTTTATCTTCGGTAGAGCCAGACGGGGGGGAGAGAGAGGACAGTAAATGACTTATGAGAAATAATACCACAAACAATGTCATGGGTGTGTAATAAGACTACCAGTTACTTTGGTATTATGGGAAAATACATTTTAAATATTATATAACACTTGAATGGCAGTTAACTGATACTTCAATCAGTGCCCACACTCAAACTGACACCTCATTTCCATTAAGCATATACACGTATACACTGAAAAACATTTCCTTTTCAACCATCACTTGAACTACAACTGCCACTTCGACTTTTTTCAGTGTTTCCACCTCAGGTACAACTGTATCTCCTTTGTTGTCATCAACTCCAGCTTTTACTGTCATATAAAGATATTTCAAAAGTGCCAAAGGCTCAACATGTCAAGATATTGAGTGTATTTCATGCAGTTTGTTTCAACTGCAACATCTGTGCCCATCAATTTGCTTCGGAAAATCTTTTCTCTAACTATTCTATATGCTTAAAATCCAATATACTGCACTTTATTTAACACTTTTAACAACCCCTTCATCCTAGGAAACTCGAACTGCTCTACAACTGAGCTGTTGAGCTGCTGTTTATCTCATTTACTGGTACCAAAGTAAGAGTAACAGTGTTTTCCATTCCTTTCTGTGCTCACAGCAGAGAGATCAAATGGTAATTCTCAATCAGCCACTTAACCAGAGAACCATACCAGCAAAAGCCAGAAATTCCACCAGAAAATTTGACAGTATCTGAAGCTGTGAATTGTGATTTCTACAGATTGCAGTCGGCAAACCAATGGTGAAAGTAACCAATCCGAATGCAAGCTGAGGAAACTCAAATTGACTGCGTTTTTCTCCGCAGGCTCTGCACCAACCATCAGAGGCACAGAAAATATAACTTTCTGTTGAAGCAAATGAAAAGAGCAATCAGAAATGCCTCTGGATGCTAAATGATTGCAGCGACGGCAGAGTTTTGAATTCCGAAATGCTTTTTAATGAACCATTTACATAAAAGACAAAAACAATGAAACAAAAACAAGAATTCTTGAGCAATGAAAAGAGAAGAGTGGAAGAGAGGGCAAGCAGTTAGGGAGGCACTGAGAGTCGGCTGTTGAGACACAGAGAGACCATCTAGGTTGTCTTTCTTTACCATCTGATAGGACCCATAGGTCTACATCATTGTTGCCATGATAGACAAAGAAATGCAATGAAGTGAGACAAAAAAAACATTCAAGTGTCTTTGGATTTGTTGTTTGTTCGTTGTGTATGCACACACGTGTGCATAGAGGACCAAATAAGTGCTATTTATGCTCTTTGAAAGAACAAATGGATGCAGACTCTGTTTCATCTCAATAAACAAAAGACGAGGAACATATGCAGCTAACAGGCTTCCCTCTCTGCCATCTGTCTGGATATGGAATGATAATTTGGCAACCCGCAACTCACAATAAGCACAATGTTATATTTTGTGGGTGAATGTACAGTATGTATAAGTGTGAATGTGTATCAGTATATGTGCAAGTGTGTGTTTTGAGATGTCAAATAACTGGATGCATTCACCAAAATCCCATACAAGCTAGATCTCACACATATGTGTGGTCTGTACACACACATGGATGTACACTCACACTGCTATGATCAGAGTTCAGTGTAAAACACTTCTGAGTCACTTAAGAGACAGAGCCACTTCTGAGTTCCTAGAAATGGAGTGTTTTGAACAAAGTGCTGGCAGGTTTCCTGGTACTCAATTGCCATCTCTGTAATATTTTTATCAACAAAATCACACATAAATTGCAGAAAACAAATAATGTTCAAGCTCAGGCAGCTAAATCCGTGTGATTATGTTCTAATTTTTGATACACATCCATAAACTACTCACTACTGACTGATGCTAATAAATAACAAATGGATGTGTATACAGTAAATACTGCAGCAACATGGAACAAACTGGAACAAATTTCTGGTTTTACATTCTGAGCCTTGAGTTTGGCACACACTAAAAGATTTTTAAAATCTTAATGGATTTAGAAAATGTGAGAGACCACACGCATGACAACAAATGATGACAGATTTGTTGACACAGTTTGGTTTTTATAGTGTGTGATGTGCAATGAGAAGACCAACACAGCACACCACACACTAACAGATTCACTACCAACAACCAGAGTCTGGACTCTAAAAACTCAAAATCTTGCGCAGTCAAACGCGACTTCAGGGTAAAGAAAGTTTCCATCTTCAGTCAGCTTGCTTCCTGATTGGCTATCGTTCCCTTCCTTATGACAATCCACAGAGTGCGTGCTCGGCTTCCCTCAGTGTTCCCCCCACACGCCAGGATTTTTGATCATAAAAATATTGAACGTTTAATATTTATCAGGGCGGCCCCGATCGTCTTTGGAGCAGATCAGGGAGAGTAAAATCACTCTTAATATACCTGACAAGATAATCTTTAGAACCATCAGATAATCAGGCCTTTGCTAACTTTGATTGGGAGGGGGGATTCGAGTCGCTAATCTGTCCTATTATCTTTTTGCGTGTACCCCACTTTACTGTACTGAAAAACTGATGAAAACAATTAAGTGTTGGAAACAAGTGGAATTAGCTGAATCCCCTGCCATGTGGCAGATTGTTGGATATTACATTTTTTAACATCAACACTGAAACATAAGACTCCCTGTGCAGTAGAAATTTTGCTCATACTGTTGATCCCACTGAGAATCAACACCCCAGTGGCTCTGTGTAGCTATCAGATTAGTTTTTTCGGTTCAGTGTTTTTTTTTTTTTTGTTTGTTTTTTTTTTGGTTTAGTGTTGTGCATTGATTAGCTCCTTGGCAAAGGAAGTTAAACATCTGGCTTTTCTTCAATACTAGTGCTGATATCACACCTGAGTCTAAATACTGATGCTGAAAATATGTTCCATATTTATTCCATATGTTTGAAATAAAGATCTATTCAATTTAATGTCAGTCTCCTGTCATAAAGACTGCCATATTCACTGCCAGAACATGTGACCAGCGAAGTGTTTTCACCACAGAAGAAATGCATTATAATCATTAGCTAAAAGGACAACAGTTAGCTAGCTAGTAATTATGTGTTAAGTATATGATATAGTTATACCCTGACAGAAACTGGATAAGGTAATAAAATGTGACAAGGCAAGAAACAAGAAAAAAAGAAGTTGCTTTTTCAAAAGGGAGAGCTCTGAAGATAGACAAAGGACTTGTGTGTGACTACCCAAATTAATCATTTAACTCATTAACCAAACTAATGTATCATTATGCCAACAGGAGTCACTGCAGTCAAAGAACAGTGTCATATTGGCTGTTTTAAAAGGGGAGGGAAGAACCTTTGGTAATGGCACACTCAGTGCTCTTTTAGGTGTTGGCACATTATTAAAGGACTTGTAAAAAGAAGGATTTGGATTACAGAGGCTAGATGTGCACAAATACACACAGGATTTTATTAGGAAAATAAAAATAAAGCAGTGAGTAGAGCTATTTTGTTTGAAACAAAGAGTAGCTGTGCATTAACTGGTAAAAACAGTGTCAGTCAGTGCTATGAGGACATAGCACTGAGTCTTTATTTATTGCCTGCAGATTTACTCTCATCTTAACTATTGTTGCCTCATGGCTAACCCAAACTCTAACACTCCCCCCAAAAAACAATTCTTTACTCTTATATTTAATGGTTTAGCTTGTGGGGTGGGTGTTTTGCCATAAAATGGGGGGCGAGTTCCCACAATGTGGCTGTGAACTGATTTATTTGTCTAAAATATCTGTAATGAAACTAGGATCACACACTAAACTCCAACAGTGCTTAAATTCAGCAGCACTTGTGGAGTTGGCCACAAATGCAATGCAGACAAGCAGAAGCGGATCTTAGATCCTGGTACATAATGTTTCCAATCTCACACACACAGACACACATGACCATCCTTCGAAGAATCACATCAAACGCTCTCTCGCTCTCGCTCTCTCTCTCTCTCTCTCTCTCTCTCTCTCTCTCTGTGTGTTAAACTGTGCCTCCACTCAAACTAAATCCCTGGAGTGAGAGTGAAAATAAGAGCGACAAAGTAAGAGAGCAAGCGGGAGAGAGGGAGAAAAAGTGAGACAGAGGGACAGACAGAGAGAATGAGATGGGATTACAGGGATAATGCGAGCAGATGGAGGGAGGTCGAGGCTTCAGCAGGACTCTCCACTCCAAATGGATTAAAAGACTTCAGCCGAGCCACCAACAACTGAGCGGATGCTGCATTCCTCATGCTTGCGACACCGATCTGAGCCCCCCCCCCCCCCCCCCGCCCACCCACCCCAGTGTCTGCTGCTAAGTCCGGAAATGAAAACTTGCCGTCTTTCAGTGTGACGCAGTAAACAGTTAGGTCATGAAATGTATTTCAACCCACTGCCCCCCCTCTCTCACCCCAAACGCAGAGGTTAGGCTTTTGGGCTTTTTTTAAAACCCATCCATTTAGGAAACATTTATGCTGATCCTCCTCTTTAAACTTTGTATTAATATGCATCCTGTTAGAGAAAGACATCAAAATTCAAATAAAGATGCACCCAAAGCACACTGGAGATCCAATCACCTAAAGCAGCACTGGTCAGAAAGGGATTTGGCCACGTAAGCAAAAATATGTGAAATCACTAAGCCATTTTACATTTAATATATAGCATATCGTTATTGTATCTGGTTGGATTTAGATGGATTACACATTAAAATGCACTTGCTATGCGCTTAACTTTCATTTCATAAAAACGCCTGTCACTGCCTCTCATACATAGTATTTACATCTTTTAAAATTGACAATAAAACCTTGTTTTGATCCTCCTCCACCAACATCGTGACATTCTTCGCAAGAATATTACTCAAGGTTTCTCCTGTGAAAAAATATACAATAACATCAGACTCATTTAATTTTTGATGGAGTGAAGGGGAAAACATCACTATCAGCATTGTTCTACTTGCTTGAATTAAAAAAGAAAAGTTTGGAGACCTGCCTGCAGCAACACAACTTGGGTGAATTTGGATGCCAAAAGTCCCAACTGAGTGCCTCCTTAAAATAAAACAGCAGCCGCACATAAGCTATGTCTTCTGATGCTCTATAAAGGAGCCCTCTGAGGATGCCATAGCACTGCAACAGTAAGATAAAGTGTCACATTTAACACTGAAAAAGTATCGTTTTTCCATCAGTATTGATTTGTTTTAAGAGGGAAATTAATGTGACAAAAAGCCAACTCTGCATGCAGTTACTGGGAGTGTAAATTAGCATTGTGTGCCAAGAGCAGCCTCAGCTTCTTTTCTGCATCAGGATAGTTCACATTACCAAGACCAATAGGTCACATTGATTGGGTCACTCCCACAGTCAAATGTTGTTAACTGGTCTTAATGGAACAAGCTGTGGAACTGCTTTCTTCCAGCCAACTTATATAGACAGACAAATAGATAGATAAATAGATACATAAATAGAATCAAGTGCAAACTCAATATTAGACTTTTTTTCTGGAGGATACATGTTGTTTTTGCTCTCTACATTCTAGTCACCAGTGCTCAGTGTCAGTCAATTAGCCCAGTGTTTCATTCCTTCACATTGGTGCGTGTTAACTCCCCCTCTGTTTCTGTGCTCACTCTGCTTTATCCGCAGGTGATAATTAACCTGTTGGTACAGTGGCCGTTATGTGCCACACTTCTCCCCTGACATCCCAGCATCTGTTGCTGTTGGCAGGGGAAACAGATACATTCACACTGTCCTAATTCATCCAAACACATGAATCATCATCAAGCACTGATGAATGTCACTCAGTTTAACCTCTATTGTAAACACCGGGTACTCTGACACTGCTTACAGCCAGACTCCCTGGGGCAAGCCTTTTCCTGATCTCAGAGTCTGAGCATGGTTGGTGCATGGAGGTGAGGCTGACTGGGAATGCAGATGTTGTAAACTGAGATAGTAGTGGTTAGGTGGCGCTTAACATACCAAGAGAATCTGGGGTTTTTATTTATTCGTGTGGGTTTCCTCGCTCTTTGAAGCCACTCCACACGTGCCCCCCTCTAGTGCAGTGGGTTCTGAAATACTTTCCGGGGACCCACAGGGAGAAGTTCCAGGGGAGAAAATTTGCTTTGCAGCAAAATTAAACCAAATTCTATCCAATGATCTAGAGAATAAAAATGTGCTCCATAATGGTCTCAGGCTTCACTGTAGGTCTATTATAACTTCTCCTACAATATAATGTATATGAATATGGTAGCAAAAGAGCGTCCTCAGGACAATATCATCAGAGCCGATGTAAATTAAATTTATGCACCTTGTCTCTGTGCGTATTTACGCACACAGTACAATGTGAGAATTTCAACCAAATGACATATAAATACTGTCTGTAAGGACATGTAAGAATAATTTGTACATATACACAACGTGTCTGGCAGAGAACGCACACGAGACAAGAAAAGCGCGCGCAAACCATCAGATTCAATACTCTGTCCCTCTCTCTTTCTCTCTCTCTCACACACACACACAAACGCATCGTGTCGTTCACTCACACACATGCGTGCAACGGGTCTTTTTGCTCACCTCTTTTATCCTGAACTTTGACGCTGATCTCCACCAAAGGCTCAGTCTCTCGGTCCAGTCTCCGTGATATGACCATATCCCCGCTGTCCCGGCTCACGCTGACCGGTGAGCTCTCCACGTCGGGCTCTACCAGCTCAAACGTGGCCGACTGAAACCTCACCGGGTTCAGGTTCATCACCACTGATCCGATCCCTGCATCCTCTGACACGTTGATGAAAACGGGGTTGTCCGATTCCTTTACTGACCTGGACCTTCGCGCCGGTACTTTACTTAGCGAGTTAGGTTTCCGTTTCCACGGTTGGGGGTTAAGCGAGGGCGTCATGGGCCATTGCCTTGGACTGATCTCCACCGCTATGCTCTGACTCGTGCGAGGTGGCCACCCGCGGTCCCGGGCAAACACTTCAAACTTAATCGGCTCGCCCAGACCGAGGATGGAGTCCACCAGGAGGATGTCGCCAGTTTTGGGCACCGCATAGAAACTCCCGTTTTTGGGCATGGTGAAGTAGATGAGCTCCGCATTCTTGCCGCTGTCGTCGTCCCGCGCGGTGACCGTGTAGATCGCCGTGCGGAGCGCAGTGGCATCATCCAGGCTCAGTTTAACATCGACACCGGGGAAGGTGGGCTGGTGGTCGTTGGTGTCCAGGACGTCCACCTTGATGGATGCCACCTCAGCTACTATCGGAGACTCCTCTTCCTCTTCCCTGGTCAGTCCCGCGCATTGGCCGCAGCACAAACCCAGACCCAGCGCGTATTCAGCGCGCTCCTCCCGGTCCAGAACGCCAGAAGTCTTCAGTAAAATATGCCCCCGTTTGTGGTGCGCAAAGACACGGAAATTCTCGCTCCCGTCCCCCAGGAGTTTAAAGTGCGCTGCCGCTGAGCCGGATCCCTCGGTACCGCACAGTCTCTGCGAGTTGAGCCGTTTCAATGGGACGCTCAGTCCATTGACCCGGGAGCCCGGAGACGAGTTCTCGAATACGTGCCCGTGAAAGAACGGCACCTGCTCCATGGTCCTGTTCCCGAGTGCGCACGAAACCAAAAAGGGTAAAAACGCGACCCAAATCATGACTGGATATCTCATTGGCTCCACTGCACTAAAGCGCCCGCGCTACACCGA
The DNA here is from genome assembly GCA_033238685.1 of Lates japonicus. Lineage (NCBI taxonomy): Eukaryota > Metazoa > Chordata > Actinopteri > Centropomidae > Lates > Lates japonicus. Next base: position 2,773,872 of record BRZM01000022.1, on the reverse strand, counting down.
GATCCATGGGTGCATTCGGTCCTTGGGGATATTTCTCCTCTTTTCCCGTTATGATCCAAAACTTCCATTAAATTGGAGCGCAGAGATTTGTTGGCACCATACTTCAACTCGACGCAGGAGAACTTTGTCTATGTGTGTTTGTATTGTGTGTCCTCCTCCTCTCCTGCTCTCCTCTATCTGCTGTCTCACCAGCAGCGCTGTCTGTCTGTGCGCGTCCCAGAAAAAAAAAAATGCTTCTTACAGCTCGAGTGCGCGCTTACCTCCGTTCCCTCCTCGCTCTCTTTTCGCGTGCGTTGTTTTCCGACCGATCTCACACGGGGATCACACTTAATCCATGAGTTGCTGCAAACTGTGCGCAGCCTTACGCCGGCTTCCGTTTGAGATGGATCGCCTCATATTAGAAGGACATTAATTATCTTTGCAACTCAGATGTACTGATGATACGCGGGTCATCGTGACGACAGAACACGGAACCGGCTGTTTTACGCATGCATTGCCCAAAACACCCAGCGCAGGGCATCTGTAACAGAGTGATGCGGCCGTAACGGATTCTCTCATCGGAAATGAACTTCTCAGCAAAGCAGCAGCAGCAGCAAGTCGAATCAACTCTTGCTTGCTCGCTCGCTCGCTCGCGCGCGCGCGCATAAACACCCACACCGTCACAGCCGACAGCCAACAGCGCGCAATCGTGTGTATGTGCGTGTGTCTGTTTGTGTGTGTCAAGGGAAGGGCGAGGGGGGGGGGGGTCCTCAGGGAAACAACCCGACCTCTCTTCTCCCAGTGATCAATGTCCATTCTTGCACGTCCAGATCCATCACTCCTCTTTCCAATGACACGTCAGTCCATTGGATTAAAATAATGTAAAAATCGATCACTTTAAAACGCCTCCGGCGGCGGGGGGGGGGGATAAAGGCTTACAGCTCTAGGCAGGGACTCCAGAGATGTCTTTATGTCACAGAGAAGTGCCCTATTTGAACGTGTTCATTACCCAGTGTGTTTTGTGTTGGAGTTTGTTGTCTCCAGGGGTATGTGAAAGTTGCTGGCACGTTCCCAGCAAAATGAACAGTCTCAAATTTAATATAGGAGATATTTGCTTTCATATATCAGCGTTCACTTTCATATCTCCTCCCCACATGTAGATAGAACTGAATAACAAATCAACAAGAAATCTTTCCATGTGGATCCCTGTTAATAAATCTGTGGATCTCAGGTATGCTGCACGGTCATTATCTCATCCCAGAGACCAGTCTTCTGTGTGCTTTTTGTGCTGTTTGAACTCCTACTCACTAAAACACTGCAACCTGTGCATTTTTTAAAAGTTTCAAATCAGCAGTCCTTGGATAACACAAGTTTCAGGCTTTAAACCAAAAACTGTGTTCATATATTCAGTCAAAGTTTGGTTTGTGTGGGAGTGAATTTCCATTGGTGTTTAGCATAACATTTAAAATCAGGATGAGAAGGTGAGTTCACGCCACAGTGTTTCAGAAGTGAGTAACAACAGATTCAATGTCAAGGGGTACATACAATTAAGACTTCACAGATAGGCTGTTCAAAAGTGTATAACAGAGCATGGTGTAGCTGAAGATTCAGCCATTACCTTGACTTTACATTTCATAATTATACGAAAAATAGACGATATGCATCCATCCAGTGCTCCTACATAAAACAACTACTATAAATGAGTGTAAATGTTGTACAATGATATAAAGCAGCTTGTGGCCTTGGCTGAAAATTATGTTTTGTTTCCCACTTGAAACATATAAAATCCTCCAGTGAGCAATAATAATTCCACCAGTTCTGAGAAATTATCTTTATATAAGTGACCATGTTGAAATCTTATCACAGCTAATTACTAATTATCTTAGCCACAGGCAGATTTTTTCCCCCTTGTTTAAAAATGCTTGACAATAGTTATAGTTTTAACGAGTAACAATTAAACAACACTTTAATTACACCAGGTATACTTAAGAAAATCATTTAATATCAGGTTGTTTTCGCTCCATCAAGAACTAGTACATTCATGGATTTGTTGTGATTTAAGAAGGAAAGTAAGGAGGAAAGTAACTTAGTATATTTACTCAAGTACCATACTTAAGTACAGTATTATGTAGTCCTTTTACATATCTTATGAACATGAAAAATATGCTGCTTTACTGTTGATTTAACTACTCACCAGTGTATAAAGCAGTTGCACGACTTACCGACCACAACATTACAGTGCTAAGTAAATAATGAATACTTATTCCACCACTGTCAAGAATTACACAGTTTCTTCCTCCACTACAATTATTTTACCAAAACAGATTATATAAGACAGAAATTATCTTAATCAGGTTGTTTGATTTGGCTCATTAATTTACCCTTGCTGAATGGTAAATGATTTCATTACTTTATTATAATTGGGGGAAAAAAGCAATTGACTTTTCATGAATACGATTTTGGACTTGAGGTTGCCTGATGTTTATAAGAGCTTATCTGCATAATAAATGTTGTGCATGAGCTTTATGCTGTACCTTCATCCCTTATGTTGTATTTTTCTTTTTGTGTTATTGTCTCTTGTACAATTGAAAATTGAAAATCTATCAAAAGACAAAAATAATGACTAATATTTATATGTAATATCATGTCTGTCATGTGAAGCACAGCGTCACAAACACATTTTCGAGGCCACAACAAGCAGAGGGAGGAAAAGAGAATGACAAGCAGAGATAGATTTGGTCAGCTGTTAAGCTTGACTTTGGAGTAATATTCCCCACTGTGGCAGTGACAATGGCCCAGTGAGCACCAGACTGAATCATCTCTGCCTCTTATCTCTTTGTGTGTATGTGTGCGTCTTTGTTGGATTTAAAATAAAACTCAGTATGTATAAAGCACTCCCCATAACTGTTTGCTTATTCATTTTGCAGCCTGCCAGTGTTACAGACAGCTTTGCAGCTGATCGTGTCTCTGGAAAAGTCACATGCTCTATTCAGCAAAGCAGCGGACATTTGAAAATACGAGCACTGACATCATATGACAAACAACACTTGCTGTTAAACTGGACTTTTTCAAGTATTCTCTGTGCTGAATGTTCATTTATTCATTCATTATACCGCTTATCTGTTTAGGGTCACGTGGGGGCCCCGTGCTGCCCTGTGCTGAATGTCACTGAGCGTAATAATATGATCGCAAAACCACTTTACTTCAGCACAGTCGATGAGGTTTGACAGGGACAGAAACATTCAGACCAGGGTCAAAACATTTGAGGGTTTAAATGTATGTAACGGACTCTACCTGGTAAAATGATGTGTCACAAACAAGAGCACAATGAAAGAAAAGCAAAAGGACAGCTTATATATCTCAAAACCATTTAACATACCCTTAAGTCTCTCTCAATACTTTCTGACTACTCCGTCTGTATCACCTAGCCCCAATCCCATTCCAACTGAAATCATATAACTATAAAATGGGCCAAACTTGTATCACTTCATTTTTTGAAAAAGCTAAGTAATTTCCAGTAAGTAAATTCCAATAAGTAATTCAGCTCATCGATGTGTTTTTTCATAGTGGTTAATCACCGTCTTTTGAACAACACAGGACACATTGTTTGGATACACAGAAAATACTTATTATTTATAATTAACTGTCAGATGTGGGATGCTAGAACTCTGAGGATAACCAGAATTATAATAATATCTGTTCTTTCATATTGTGGTTCTACTAGATTAAAATGAATAAATAAATAAATAAATTCAAATTAGATTTACCATAGACAATCATTTACAAGTACATGAATATTACCTAAAATATCTCAAGTACAAGGCGCAAAAACAACAAAACAAACTCTAAAACACTAGTTGCTAAAATATATTTTAAAAAGTGCTAAAAATGTAAATTAATATTGAATTACATGTGCAAATTTAGCAAGTTCATTGCACAAGGAACAAAGGAGCTTTTACTCCTATTGCACTTAAACTGGAGTACTCTGAATCTTCGGCCTGACGGAAGAGTCTCAAACTCACGGTGAAGGGGGTGATCAGAGCAGTCTAGAATAGACCTAACTTTGCGAAGGACCTGCTGGTTAAAGATGGCCGTCAGGAGGGCCTGTGGGGCACCTATCACCTCGCCAGCCATCTTCACAATATGGCTCAGGTGATCTTTATCTTTGATGTTCAAGTTACTGTACCAAGCATTAATGGAGAATGTGAGAACAGACTGGATAACAGACTTGTAGAACAAGAACAACATTTTACAATCGGCATTAAAAATACATAACCTCTTCAGGAAGTACAAACATTGCTGTCCCCTCCTACAGAACACTTAAGAATTGACATCAAATTTTAATATGTGGTCAGTGACTGTTCCAAGGTATTTACACTGTTCAACAAATTCAATGCCAGTTCTACTGATGAGGGTCTGAGATGGTGGGTGGGATGACTTCTTTCTAACATCAGTGACCATACCTTTGGTCTTTATGGTGTTTAATTGGAGGAAGGCATCATCTCACCACTTGACAAACTCATCCACCACCATGCTCAAATTTGTCTTTATGAAGCAGGCTGACAATAACTGTATCATCAGAGAATTTCAGGATGTGCCAATCCCTATGCTTGCTTCTACAATCATTGGTGTAAGGGACATACAGCAAAGTGGACAGGATGCAGCTCATCATATGTCACTGACTGGACCAAATCAGATTTCTTATTTATTACCAATTATTTACATGTTGTGTGGATATAACTGGCCTTCTAACATTAGCAACTACAAGTCCACATGCAGGAATAACTTGGGTCAGTGGATACCATTAATAGCTTGCTGATTGTAGAAGCACAGTGTTAAATACAGAACCCAGGCTGAGTAATGGAAAGTAATATCTCATTAACAAAAGTAATTAGTTACAGGTCAAATAAGATAATTGTTTCGTCAGTGAGTAACAAGTAATCAGTAACGAATCACATTTTGCCCATCTTTCCTAACCATGATTATTTAATATGGTTGAATAAGGTCTCTCTCTGTATCTTAGCAACAACTAAGATACAAAATATTATTTTAAGTTGCATCCTGATGCATTGTTATGTCATATCTACTAAGAAGCCTTTTTTTCCCCCTCTAATCTTGATTCTGGCCCACCAATATTGTCATATTTAGATCCCTTGGCTGCCCTTGTCATAAAGTTTGGCCGCCTCCGACAGTGAGCGGTAAAGTGAGAATGGTTGGCACTGAACCTGTCATCTTCCATTCATTATCATGACAACTGACAGACTGCGCTGAGGATCATTCAAATCCATGCAGACCCACTAAATCTCAATAAAGTGGAACGTCAATCTGGCTCTCGCTCTTCCAAGCAGTTTTCACGTCTGGGGTTTGTCCCCCTAGAACAAGAACAAGCTGTTGTTGATTGACACGACACACACTCCTCTAACTGCTATTGATTATTCTGCCCGCCCATTTTAACAACCTACCCAGTCTTAATTCTCTTTCTATCTGTCTTCGTCCTCCTCTCACACTGTCTTTCTCATTGTACAACCAAATTTCAATTAGCGGATTATCAGCTGTGGAACACTGTTGACCCCCCAAATCAGGCTTTTTCACAAAATGAAGCATCAGCTTCAAGCCTGTTGAAGATGTGCACACACACATACAGGGAAAGGAGAACAGAGCATTGCTGGGATTTATAGGGTGCTCGGCAGGGAAAAAAGGAGGAAGGTGCGAGTTCATTATCCAGACGTAAAATTTTCTCTCTTTCCCACCTGCAACAGGCTAGCCATCAGGGGAAATATCTTGATAGGACGATAAAGAAAACAGAGACGGGGAATATGCTCAGCAGCCCTTTGGAAAGGCGCCAATTGGACTTTGCTGGAAACGCAATCTGGGGATCCACTGGGCTGTAAATTGGCCAGGTATAATGTCAATGTGTGTGCCTGTGTATGTGAGCATAATGGATGTGATGGATGTGTCAGATGTTGAAAAGAAACACTCGGGAATGCTAGCCTGGAGCTTTAAGTCTAATAACCAAACAAACACATACAGTTTCAAATTCTTATTTGTGCACATGAGGCTTAGTTACACATGGTTTTTGGTTGGGATTTTTCTATGCAGGGATCTTCTTAGATAACAAACCTACAAACATTTAAAAATCTGTAAAAAGAAAGACAAATGAAACTATGTTTGGTCAAGTTTACTTTTAGGTTTAGTATTTACTGTCCTCATTTAACGTGTAGTCGCGATCCTAATCCAAATCTCTCCATGGTCCATTAACTGTTCTACACAGCCTGGGTCTGTAAATGGGAAACAAAGAAAGTGGCCTGGACCAAACCACACCCAACGTTCAGAGTGCATCTGGAACCAGAACTCTGCTTCTCCTTCAGCTTGTGCTGGCTGCTCTCCCTCTTCCACGTCCTCACCCACAAGAAACGGAGCTACTCCAATTGGGGGCGCCCCCACAAACATTAAACACGTTCAATATTTACGATCAATAATCCTCTTGTGTTTGTGCGGGGCGGCAGCACACAGAGGAAATCCAAGCATGCACTCTGTGCATTGTGACGTGGAACGGAACAATAGCCAATCAGGAAGCAAACTGACTGAAGAAGAAGAAGCAGGTCAAAAAACAAGAGACATCATGGTCTGCCATGTTTGTTTACTCTAAAGTTTGACCATGTGAGATTTCAAATTCTGAGAGTCCAGACTCTGGTTGTTGGTGGTGAATCTGTTAGTGTGTGGTGTGCTGTGTTGGTCTTCTTGTTGCACATCACACACTATAAGAACAAAACTGTGAAATCTGTCATTATTTGTCATCATGTGTGTGGTCTCTCACATTTTCTAAATTTGTTAAGATTTTAAAAATCTTTTAGTGTGCCAGGCTTTGGCTTAGATAAGTATTTCACTATATCACCTATTTAAATACTGACAGGCTTAATGTCACATTTGGTACTATTAAAAAACAAAAACACATGGCACCTGTATTTTCATAGCAATAAAAGCAGCAGACACTCTGGTTTTCACCATATTTCTCCTCTGACCGGCTAGCCCAGTTGATAGTGTCGTTGCCTTGGAAACACATGTCCATGAATTTGGAGGGGTGAAACTTCTGAAGGCTGTTGAGTTCAAATATCAACAATATATCCCTCACTCCTCCTTTAAATAAAGCAAGCAAAACACAAAAGGCTTATATGCTCACTTTATGTGCAAAGCCCATCATGTTGTTGACTTATGGTCAGTTTATTTTATTAATTTATAAGTCAATTAATCGAAATGCAAAAGAAATAACGACAGATATTGTACAAATACGTGAAGATCTGATCTGCTTTCTTGTCATCACAGGACAGATTCAATTAATAATTAAGCATCTTCTTGAATCCAGGCTCCAATCATCACTGTCCTCCCTGATTATAGTCAGCTAGTTTACCTAAACAGTGCTTGAGTGTTTCCTGGTCATTTTCTCAGATGGGGCTGGATAATGGAAGTTCATCCAAAGAAAATTCAGTATTCCAATAGATATGCTTTGGTGTGCTAAAACATTGGTATTCTGTGTCTGTTTTTGTATTTGTATATCTGTAAATTTCCCCATTGTGGGACTAATAAAGGATTACCTTATCTCTTAAAAAAACAACAATCAGACAATCATAGACACTTCCCACAGCAGTTGGCTAGATGTACAGAGATGTGATGATTGACAGGATATGATTTTCTCTCTCTACTTTTTCTTTTTCATTTGTCACACCATTACTTCTGTCACTTTTAGCACAATGGCACACATCACTATGAAAGCCTTTGAGGAAGTGCTGTCTATAAGTGTGCACTGCCATTACCATTTAAATGAACACTTAAGGTTCCTTCCTTATGATTGCTGCTTTACACCCCACCCTAAAGTGTAGCAATAAACACTGTTGTCTTCACACACGTTTGACTGACAGGCCATATGAGCTAGTTCACTTCTAACATGACACGGCTTTGGACCAGCACCAACAGAGCTTCCCATCAAGCCCGTAGAGAAAAGCCACAACAAAGTTCCACAGGGAAGTACCTGAGAAAACTTGATGCCAAGATGCAAAATGCTGACCCCGGCTACCACTGATGTCCACCAGTCATACATTGTTAATCAGTTAATATGGTTGAGATCCACTGTAATAGAACTTCCACTTCATACGGAAATTAATAGATGTAATAGATGTAGATGATGTAATGGTATCGTCAATTTCACGATATCACAAGAACAAAAGTGTCTCGATACCGTCATGGACCTGGATAGTAATGAACGACAATTTATGTTATATATGTGTGTGTGTGTTATTTATGTTATGAAAATTTGAATTTCCAAGTATTTCCCGATAAAGGGTTAAATCTACAGCGAAGTTGGCAGATGTTGGTGTTGGAGGCGAGGGAGAACAGAGCAGGGGAGAGAAAGATGAAGCCCTTGAAACTGTGGATGCTCCAGCGTCTTTTAGATCTGACTTGTGGAAGCATTTCATTCAAACTTTCTGTTGCCCACACCTCAGGCTCAATAATGTCCTCTGGCATAACCTTAAAGCTTAAACACTGCCACTGAATATTGGGAACAACTTAAGGCATGATCCACTGGACTGTCACTTAATCCTGGTATTGAGTGCAGTAAAGCTTGCAGAAGAAAGAAGTGTATGGAAAACTCCTCAACACAAAATGCAGGTAGCATCCCACCTCCAGTGGAGCCTGATGGGCCTGCAACTGCTGATTATAATATGATGCTAAATATTAGCAGGCAACATGTTAGAGGGAAACATTTTGTGACAGAAGCAAAGAACTTCAGAGCAATCAGTCAGAAAACTCCACTCAGACTGACTGGTGGACTCAAGAGTGCACATTTACAAGCAAACCAATCATCATCATAAGATGTCAAGCAGTCTACTCACCTGTGCTTAGCTTTCCATCAGGGTGCTAACCCTGCTGCTTCGCTGTGTTGCCATGCAAGTCTTAATGCTTTATGCAACCACTTTCTTCCTAGCTCCACATGCTAAGTACTGCTTTTATGTACCACAGGGGGATTGTGTACTCCTGGTCAAAGTCTAATGCAAGTGCAGCAGTTAGCTATAAGAGCAGATCTATTCATCCCCATTGCCATGTTTTCACCATTAATAAACATTTTAATATTAATATGTGAGTATGTACTTGTAGCCATTGCTTTCATGACTCTGTTACATTTTTACATGTTTATAACATCACTACCAAAATTAATGAATTAAATCAAAACAAAGGAGTCATCATAATTTAGCACCTAATGGAACCTAAGAGGGCCTTTAGAGCATCAGCCCGGACACGCTATAAAAATGAACTGTGCCGCCTGTCAATTTCACTGGGCAGGATGTGGAAATTCAGAGCTCTCCAAACTGCTCTGACTACTAATGGAGACTCATAATTCCAAACACTCTGTCCTCTCACTTCAGAGAATAGAACAGAAACTCAGTGGATACAATTCTGTTTTTACTTCCTTTTAATAATGCATGAAAGCGAATAGATTCATTTTCCCTCTCTGTTCAATATTTAAGTGCACAAGGCTACCACTGATCCTTAGTGAATCTGTGCTGCTGCTGCTGCTGCTGCTGCTGCTTATGCTGCATTGAGTACCTCCCCAGTAAGTTTCCCAATATCTCACTCTTGCTTCCCAGATACCATGTGAGGCAGAGGAGTAATACTGTATGGATTCCCTGGTAAAAGGAACCCATATATCAAGGGTACTGGGCCAGTGAATAATTTCCTCATGCTGCACTGTTGAGGATCAGCCAGCGGGGGTATTAAGGGAAGGCATAGTTAGACTGGTGAATTGAACCCCATTACAGCTGGATCAAGTCTTTCTCCACACCTTTATTCCAATGGTTTCTCTGTGTACAGTATTTCTGTTATAAAATATTTTACTCCTTCTACCTGCCATGTCTATACCATGCCTTGTTAAATAAAAAGCAGGGCACACAGTGGATTCTGTTTTTTTTTTTTTAAGCAACTGAAAACGTATATCAGTCTCCATTTTCACATTATAACTATAAGTAAAGGGTGCATGTATATTTGAAACCTTATATGATCAGACTGGGGGGTAATTGGGAAGATGGTGCGTCAATACAGGAGTAAAATAACAGCAACAGGTTAATGTACAGTATAATTTAAAAAAACTTAAACAACTTAAGATGAATAATAACATATGAACATCCATACATGAACAATTTGTAAAGCTAATGCTCTGTAGTTGTTTGAATCCTTTAGTAATAATATAATACAATTGTTAGCTTTCAGCTATTAGTGTTTTTCAGAACAACCCATATAAATGCTAAACCACTGCAGTCTCCAATGAATTAACTGAATTTTAATACACTTTTTCCTGTAGTGTCAACTGTAACATTAATTTGGCCACAGCCCATAAGGAACAGTTCAAATCAATTAGACTTTATTTCATTTAACAGAAAATCCATCTTCTCATTTGACGTAGCCTGTTGTAAGACGAAGTATAAAGTTACTAGTTTTATTTATTTTCCTTTACTTTTGCAGGGGGACCTCATGATTTATAATTACCTAAAGATTGTTTGTTTTCACTGAAAAGGATGTTCACTAAAAAAAGATGTGTCCTATCTGTGATGCAATAAAGATATTTGTTTCTCACCAAAATATAATGTAAAGTGATTTCAGTGTGTTTTTGAGCCATTTTAAGAGTTTAAAGCATATTTTCCTGATTGCAACAATATCATTAATCGCAATTATTTTGGCCAGGATAATCATGTTATGAAATTTTCATATTGTCCCATGCCTATTGTCAAGTAACAAGTCACACAAATACTGATATTGAAAGTAAAATGTTCACAGGAAATATATTTGTAAAATAAATCCAATCTTGCAGTTCAGGATCCATTTGTGGTGATGGTTATTTTTTAACCATTCATAGTATTTTGTTAAGGTTAGGGAAAGATTGTGGTCTGATTTAATACAGAAGAAGTCCACAATGACTTCAGACACAACATTCAGATTTAACCAAAAAACCACAAAGGAGCAGGTAAAAGAGGGGTCAGAAATGCAAAGATTTTCTCTCATACCTTCCTCAAACACTCCTTCATCACTGTGACTGTACATCAACCCCCCAAGCATTACATTAATTACATTAATAAAAGATTTTATGTAAATTGTTTTATGGCAACAACAACAAAAAAAAAATACTTTTCTTGTTTCCAGTATTCTGGCAAAACTTGTTGGTGTCTCAGTGTTGCTCAGCAAAACAATACCACCACATCCCTGTTTCATTAACATTTCATTTATGGTTCATTGTTTGTTTTTCTGCTCAACACTGACACTTCATTACATTCTATTATGCATAGCACTTAGGGCTATGCAAACAAAATACTACTCTCTCCACCATCACTAATGATAATACTTAATTGCTGCTAAATTATATTTCAATATATCCAATATCCATGTGAATGACAAGTTGTTTCAACACTACAAGCTTGGATGGCAGTAGGGCAGCTTGACAGTGTCATCTTATTTTGAATTTGGATGTTAAAATGACCACATTTTCATTTGAATCCTTTTCTAACAAGAACATCTCTAAAAGTATTCTCTGCCTTATTTCCATTGTGGTAAGTCAGAAAAGTAAGCAAGAAAAAAACTACAGAAATTAACTATTATGAGCAGCTGTCAATGCTGACTGAGTTGGAGGAAGGAAAAAATTTATGTGCAGGCAGGATAAACAGCTTTAACTAAATCAGTGGACAGTATGACTTGGATTCTTCATCTGTTGTTTAATAATCAAGTAACAGTGTGAAGTTTATAAGGAAAAACTCAGCACCTCTTTGTCATATTTCTCTGATTAACATTAAAGTTTGTGGTTCTTTTTAAAGGTGCAACACAAAAACTAGTTTGAGTGTCATCAGGGACCATTATTGCATCTCTCTCTACCCCGTAAAAATAGAATGAATAAACAACAACAACAACAACAAACAAACAGATGAACCAATCACACAATGGGAATGTCTAGTCCAACAGAGAGCACACAACTCATAGGCTGTGTATATGACCTACAGGACAATACAATGTGTACTATGAAAGTTTTAGAAGAATAAAAGTAAAAAAACAAGTGTTCTGTTATTGCAATTTGGTGGTTGGCTTTTGTGTCAGTCTACTAAATGACTGTGTTGCATTCATTAAGATTTAGTTATGTTTATGAGTAATAGATTGCCACTGTTGCCAAAAGCAGTTTGCTTAAGCTGTTTATGACTGCTTTTACAGATAATTCCTCATCATAATCTTTATGTAACTATTCATTTAGTTATGGAATTAAGTTTGTTTATGACTCACCACCATCAAAACTGACCGAACCAATTACAGATGCAATTCTGCTTGTTCAGATCACATTGCAATAAAAATGACTTTAAAACTTGAAAATACTCTTTTGCCAGACATATTGTTCGGAAGGCAGTGATGCACATAGTAAACTTGTGTTTTTGGATGAAGAACCGAGCCATCTTGAGGACTTTCCGTGATGAAGAGTGTAAACTTCTTATTGTTACAACATTTCTCACTGGACTGTGTACATCTAATTCATCCTCAGGATGTCATCATCTCTCATCTGATGATCTGCACCGCATACTGTAAACTGGGAGTAGCTCTAACCAATAGTTCTAACCAACCAGTACAGAGTGACAGATATTCGTGTGGACATTATGCAGCAGCCTGGTGTTGGTTGCACATGATTTCATCAAAGTAACCACAATGGATCATTATGAGAAATGGCATTTGGTGAAGCACTTTTCAAATTAGAGGCAACAGATGTAACACACGTGTCCTGTAGGGATTTAATCAACAGAAGAAGAAGAAGAAGAAGAAGCCTAAAAGTGGTACTGCAGTTTAGTACAAACTGCTACACTGCCAATGAAATATTGGGGTAGGATCGCTGGAATCCCTAAATAACACACAGGATCCCCCAAAAACATAAATTAATATGAGTGTGGATGTTATGTGGATGTTAGCACTGCAATAGACTGGCGATCTGTCCGGAGTGTACCCCACCTCTCGCCCAATGTCAGCAGGGACACTCAGAGGCTGAGCGGTATAGATAATGGATGGATTTTTAATTAGATTTTTGTACTGCAGGTAAACAGCCCTTTTTGTATTCTAGAGCAATAAGCAGTGCTGATGCATGTTGAGAAAAAAAAAAAATACGAGACGGTCGAAAAACTAGTATATGGCTGGACCAAAGGTGCTAAATGTCACTAGATGATGCAATACAGTAATTAGCATATTCATTAAGTCATCACATGTCAGAGGGTCTCAGCCCTTTATCTGTTTGCTTCTCTCCTGCTCCCTGTGATCACATATACAGTGTTTTAATACAACTAATTTACCAACAGCACTGTTCTGAATTGCATGTTTTTTCTGTTTCTGTTGTCAGACAATATAACCAACAGTCTCCTCAAAGAAGGGCTGGGCAATAAAACAATCTCAATATGGGATTGCGGTAAAATTTATGTCGGTAATTTCTTTTTGTGGACAAGTGAGAAGTTTGAGAGGAACCGGTTTGAGGCTCCATCATTTTCCTCCAAACAGGAAATTGTTCACAATAACGATTACACCATGTCGATTAAATGGAAGTAGTTTGGTTACCTTAAAAGCGATGAAGCCCAGATTAAGACGGTCTGAAAAACACGTCGCCAGTCTGTAACAACAAAGATGGGAAATACTATATCTTTGTAGTCACCTGAAAATGTTTCATCCCAGTGACCACAAAGAGAGAAATTCATTACAATTAAAATAAATAAAATCCTCAAGGTTTAACCAATGAGCCCACTGGTTTCTTTAGGCTTCAGTCATTATCAGGATACTCTTCAAACTCGTAGATTATATATTGTGATAAATATCGAGATTAAAGGGAAAAAAAAAAAAGTGATAAAATTTTCCACCACCCCGCCCAGCCCTACTTTGAAGCCATTTCCAAGCGGCTGCTCTGCCCTGCTAAAATCCTGATTTTATAACTGTGAAGTTGTGTGGTCAAAGTGTGCAACCGCATGCTCATGGGGCAATTTCAGTGACCCCCTTCTATGGAATGTAGCAAAGAACAAAAAGAGGTATTACTAGGTGCTTTTTAGGGGAAAAAAAAGTTGTTTGAAGGGTCTGAAAAGTCTGTAAATCTAGCAACAAAAGTGCTTAGTTAGCAACACTGTCTGTAAACACCCCCCCCCCCCCGATGACGTAACAGAAACTGTTCTCGTCAAATCATTTGGAAAGAGCAATGGCCAATGGGGTAACTCCAACTCTAGGTCATTCAGCATTTGGCTGACCAGTAGAGTAACTTTAGCACTCAGTCAGTCAGTCAGTCCATCATGGACATTCACATTGCAAACACTGGCTTTGCTGATGTGGTCCAACCATCAGATAGACACACAGATAGATAGATCACAATTATGAACACACATTTCTACAATAGTCCTCCAATGTGCCCTAATGTTCTTCAGATATTCATAACAGACCACTACTGCAATGCTTCTCTTTAATTATAGCTACTGGTGATTTGGGGTCAGCTGGGCCTCTGGATTTGTTTTCAAGCAGGTCAGGAGGATACACTGTTCATCAACTGCACATTCTAACGGTCCTCTCAAGGACAGTATTGTCAAACGTCCTTGAAACGTTTTGCATTTCTGTCTTTTCGCTGTATTTCAACTTTTTCCCTGAAGATCAAAAAACATTACTGTTGATCTGGGGAGCAATATTTGGGCCAGTGGGCTCCTAAGTTGTTTCTCTGGGACCATCACTATCGTCATCATCATCATCATCATTGCTGTGATGGGACCGTTGTTCTGCCTAAGTGACTCCATTTGGCCAATTAGCCCTCGCCAGGAAGTGCTCCTCTATTATTTTTCTCCCCTTCACTCTGAAGAAACAATGTCAGGCAGAGGCATTTGTTAGCGGATTATACTACCGTGACATTCAACTGCATGACTCTGTTTAGAGCGACAAAACCTCATAAAACATGTAGTGGAATGAGAGTCGACAGTCTGTGATAGATTGAGGGAGAGAGAGGGGGAGAGACAGCGAGAGGACTGAGTGTGTTTGCCCTTGGCTCCATGCGACAGTTTTTACAATAACAATTAGAGTGTGTGAGATATAAAAGCTAATGATCAGGTCTGTCATATTTGCATATGCAAAGAGCAGTGGGCTGATTGCTTGCACGAAACGGCACTTAGAGAGCGTAATTAGAGAAGTCTGGCGGTGGTGATGTCGACAGCCAGAACAGTGGAGAGATTCCCTCTTAATGAGGCTTGTCATGGTACGCTCTGCCTCAAGTCTCTGGTCCGTGATCTGACACACACATACACACACACGCAAAGATATACACACAAACACACACTTTAACCCCTGTCTACAGCCTGTAACCCAGTTTAGAACACATTTTACTTTACTTATGTGGTCAAATACAGTGATACAGACTCAGACACACATGCACGCTTTAAGTCAAATCAGGCACATAAGCACAGATAAACCCACACAGACACCCCATCCAGTTATCTGGTCTAATCAGAATATTCAGTCTAATTACAGGACATGCTGATATAAAACTGAGCTCTTTTAAACGTCTCCCACTGAGAGGAACTGATAATTTTTTCCCCTTTTTTTTATGTAGAAAAAAAAAAAACCTCTGCACAGTTTTCATGCGCTCGCATTTTTCACAAACGTCTCTCCCTATTACAGATTTTTTTGTGCATGTTCATCCATGGAGGCCATTACTACTTCTCCTGTTTATTCCAAACAAAACAGATACTAAAAACCTGTCACTTCTTCAGGAGCAGAGAATTTTTTCTGGCTACCAGACACTGTGGACCAGACTCATAATGCTCTGTGGATATTCAAGGCTTAATGACTGCATGCACAAAGGCAAAGGAGTACACGCATTTATAAACTCCTGCATGCAAAGCGTTCTGTCTTATACATTTCAGTCATTGTGATTTGTGACTTGTGATTTGTTATGTTACCATTTATGTATGTCCACGGATAAACCAAACTAATTCTGTCCCCGGTCCCACTGGCAGTGCAAACTAAAGTCTACTTTGTGTCAGTAAACACATCATTTATGCTGAGAAAGTAGTTTATGATCTGATGCACATTATTCTTATTCCTCCACCCTTACATCTCTCTGTCTCTCTCTCAGATCTCCACTGTGAGGAGCCACCCCATGTCTCTTTCTGTGTCTCTTTCTTGCCGTGCACTCTCTCTCCAGGCACAATAAGCTTACCACCAGTGTGCCCCAGACAGTGGTTGTCTGTGTAATGCCTACTTTTTTTCTTTTTCAGTTATTTAGCCTGATTAGACCTCTGCTCAGGTTGAAGGTGGGCAAAACTATTCCTGGGTGTATGTGAGGTCACCGGTATCTGAACTAATTAGAAAGATAAAGGTGTAATTTGTCTCACCCTAATGGATGCAACAAAGCTAAAAGGAGAGTCAGGGGGATGTCAATCAAATAGTCTGTGCACACCCACACAGCCCTGATAAGAGGTCTATTCAGCCAGAATAGGTAAACTCACTTGTGTGCTTGTACCATAGATGTGCAGGGCCTTTAGGTGGTACGTGGTGGTGGAAAGACTAAAGCAAGTTAGGGCCCGCACTAGGGCTGAACGATTTATTGAATTTTAATCAAAATCACAATTTGAGCTAATGTGATTTACAAACCACAAAGACTGATTATTTGTGTGTGTCAGTGGACGAGTCGTTCCACTTTTTTTAAGCTGCCTCTGCCTCTGTAGTGCTCTTTGCTACTTCTGTTTCTATGATTTCTATTTCTGTTCTATGGTTCATTATGTTTATGCACTATACCATTTTTTTTTTTAGAATAAATACATTTTGTTCGATTCGTCTATTTTCATTCTGATCCTTGAATTAGTACACAGAGCAGTTAATATTTCAGTGATCTCTTAAATGGTAATGCTCCATCACATGTAAATAGTGAATCGCAAAGCAAATGGCAATCGCAATATCTGTCAGAAAATTCTTGCCAGAATACAACAGGGTTAGTGCTTGGTGTCTCCTCAGTAATGGTTTTAAAGTATTTTTGTAGTAAAGTTAGAGTGATTGGATGTTTATCATTTAGTCCGGCCTGCCCCAGAGAGAAAGATTGGACAGGAGAGACAGATGTTCATTAACATTCACAGCTGTAAGGGATTTACAGAACTGTCGCCATCCGACTTGCTTGTAAAAACATGAGAAAATGTGCTAAACAGACACCACAAGGCAGCCAGACCAATGACATTTAAATTTTTTCATGAAGATTTGTAGATTTTAAGTAAATGCAGTAAATTCAGAACAAAACATTTGCAGTTGACCTTCAAGAGCCTATATGGCTCCATCCATTTTCGGACCACAGAAATACCTTTTCCTGTAAGCAAAGAAAACCAGTGATATTCTAGGAACTTTATCCACCGGTGGGCATATTCTTGCCGTAAGATTGATTTCTCTCTCCCTTTACCTTTATCAATCTGTCTCTCCCACCCTTTGCACCCCCCCCCCCTTTCCCTCCATCCATCTCTCTCTCTCCTACCTTCTCATTCATTCTGCCTTCCCTCAATCTATCTCTCTCTGTCTCTTTTACTACCATTTATCTCTCCTTTCTTTCCTCAATCTATCTCTCCCTCCTCCATATCTGTCTCTCAGTGTATTAAGACGCCTCATTTGGATCCATTCTCAGCTCCTACGCTGCAGCTTTCGTTGCCTCAGTCAAAAGTAGAGAGCATCTCATCAGCTTTGTGGAGATCAATCTGTCTGTCCTTCCCCTCCTGTTTGCCTCAGCAAAGAGATTAACAGATTATCACTCCCTCCCACCGTCTGTTTGTCATGTTAAGTCAAGACAAGAGGTGAAGGGAAAGCAGATTTAGGGTGTTGAAAGTAGGAGCCATTAGAAGCGGGTTGGAAAACTTAAAAAGTCAGCTTGTAGTGGGGGCTCAAAAATCCTGAAGATGTACACTTTCCTGTTTGTTTGGGGGTTTTTTTTTGGTTTTGTTTTGGGTTTTTTTTGTGTGCTTTACCAGTTTCAATTCAGGCTACGCAAAAACAGAAAAAAATATAATGAATAGCAATTTATAGACAAATATTATGGCACTTCATTTCTGTATGTTTATTGATTTGTTTTTTCTCTGTCATTGTCGTTTCATTTTGGCCTATTTACTCAGTGTGTCAAGCTTAATATCCACAGATTGTAGATTGGTGATAAATTATCTTTTTCACACATCAGTCTCTGTGATTTTAGAGAAAGTATTTTCACTACATGGCGGCCAAGAGAATGCTTTTTTTTCATAGCATTAACCAAGAACGCATTAAGAAAATATTTCTGTCAAAAAGATGAGAAGCTTGCCTCTGGATTAGAAGAGATGTAGCAGCTCCAGTAGTTGCAGATATTATGTGTGGGTGACCGTCAGGTGTTTCTGTGGTTTCTAAAACAAGTTGTTGACTCAGGAGGAGCCATTACCCAGACTGAGAAAAGGGTGATCTCTATCATTTATATCATCAGAGGGTTGGAAGTAGCACTCTGAGGAATTCCTAAGTAATCCGCTCATAAGAACTAAGGTCATAGTCATCCAAGAAAAGTTGAGTCAAGGACAGCTCCAAGAGGCTTCTCATTCAAGGTCATACTAACTAATGCTGTGTCAGGCTGCTGGGATAAAAGCAGCATGTCAGTGCAGTCTACACAGGTTGTGTTCAGCCACAATATTGCTGTGTAGGTCATAGTAGGACTTTATAAGTGTCTGCTGTTTGAACCCTTTTCTCAGTCTACAAGTTTTCCAGAAGCTCAAGATTTAAATTGCCACTCATCAATGTTGTTTTTAGGGCCCGAGTTGTCTGATGTTAGGACATATTTATGTCTTCCAGATTTGGTTCGGACATAGGATGCAGTTCTTATATCACGATGTGCCTAATGATTATCACCTCACGCGTACTGTAAGTTACTCCTTAGCCTATATAAATACTATATTCTGTTTGTCCCTTTGTCAGTCTCTCTGGTAGCATGAGCAGATTGTATTTGACCCAGTTCTGCTGATAAAGTGCCTTCATTGAGAGCTGATCGACCCCTGCACATCTTTAATAAATCTTCTAGTCTTCTCCAGCATCCCTGATGAAGAAATCTGCCTAACAGTAGGTTAACTGCATTTTGGCCATTTTGGCAGTGCAATAAGCCCATCAGACTGGAAGGCTAAAGGACAGTTGGACTTATGGTAACACATGAGCTGTTATGCAGCCTGAGTAATTACTTTATTGATTAAAACAGAAGCATATCTGTTGTCAGAAAACTGAAAAACTTCAAACGGAGAAGTAACTATGGTCACTCAAAGAGTCTATATGAGAGAGCTGAAATCCTTTGTGATCACCTGAAGGTATAAAATATGAACCTGAAATGCTAAGAGCTGCAGATGTTGTTGGGTTGTTGTTGTTTGACTTGACATATTTATCACGTAACCAGAGAGTGTGCTCTCAGCACTGCTAATAACCTGAAATTGATCTTCATTGTGATCACATCTAAGTCAGATGAAAAAGCGAGTTGTGTACAATTTGGCCATGTTCTCCTTTAAAATAAAAGTAAAATCTGATCATTATGGAGGAGCTGGTATGTGGATTATGTTTGATGAGTTCCAATCATAAAACTGCAAAAACAAGAGCTCTAATGAATACCTGGTGTATATGCACAGGCATGTGATCAGATGTCTTTGTGGGGATAACAGATTGTATGTTAATACAAGGTGTAAATTAGGTCTCTGGAGGTCAGGATTCAGGATTCTTTTATGGTCAGAGAAAAGCAGAACCGCTTTTAACACATTTAATTTGGGGTTCCTGTAAATTTCATAATTCTGTTTGTGTTATAAACAGCTTTTAACCTGTTGTCTAGAGTCCTGTAGGTGCTGCTGTTGGAGGTGTCATTTAATCAGCATAATTAAAATAAGAGGTATATTTGTAGTCTGCATAGAAAGTAAAGCTCTTTCAGGATGGACACTTGATGGTACTGGTTTTGCCTTAATGCAGTGACACAGAACTTAAACATGGAGAAAGAATTCATGAAAGCACTGATCTACTGCTCTGTAATGCAGCAATTCAGAATCTTAATGTTTTCCTTGTGTGAAGTCCATATGACCATGCAATCAAGCAAACCACATGGGGCAAATGACATGTAATCAAATCTTTAATCAGGGACTTTTGTCCCATCAAGAGATGAAAAATGTATTTGGTCTAATCAGTGGGGTTGCCATGTACCAGTGGCCACATTTTGATTTTGTTTTATGCATGACTGTAAGTGTCTCCATAATAAGGGGTTATTTACTGCTTTTGATTCAGATTGAAATAAATCACCATATCTGTTAAATTTCATACTCACTTAAAGATGCAGAATGTAGGGTCTCTGATAGTTCTGTATGTGACCTCTTGATTGTTTAGAAAAGTTGCAGCAAGAGAATTCAATATTCAATTTTTATGGCACAAATTCCCACCTTTTTACTAAAGGCTCCCTCTGCATGAGTCTTTGACCAATCAGCTTTTGCTATTTGCTACACACCCATCCCAACCTTGCAGTTATGGCTTGCCTGGTGCAGCATGAAACCTCTTGCCACACATTAATGGATTACTGAGGCCGGATTCTTTTTTTTTTTTAGTCCCTGCTAGACTGTGTTTTTCTTCAAGTTCTGTCCGTGCATTTATCTAAATAATGATCATCTAATTCAGTGTGTGGGAATACTGTAGCTGTAGACCTCCTGACTACTATTTGTTATGTAGCTTCATTCATGAGAATGTTCTTGCTTTTACTGTATTATATCCTCTGCAGCGATATACCCAGCACGTGCAAAGATGATACAAACTAATTTTTAATGTCACCAGTGAGATGGATGCTAATGTAGCTGGCATGCTAAGTCTATAAAAGCCCAGCTGTTATGCTATAGGTGTAATGCTATACAAGCATTATGGCATTATGTTCCTCTAGTACATGAGAGTGTTCGTTTGACTGTTGATGATAAAGATGTACTGTATTGTATATACTGACAAGAAAATGAAATGCAACACAGTTTCACTGCTTAAAACCAACAAAACATAAACTCAAAGCAAGTTAGTCTGCACTCCTTCAACAAACTTATCTGGCATTAAACCAATGGGTGAATCGGCATCAATGTAATGTTTTCTCACTCTTGCAGAGGAACCTCACTACGCTGCAGGTCACTGACACAGCTTCGCAAATCCTCCTTGTGCACATCAGTATATGAACCATTTAAATATCTTAATAGTAGATACATGTAAGAAATTGACAAGAAACAAATTAGGATTTGTTTTGCAGGACACTTATGGAGCTCTGTTCTTTGCTCTTCTTCTCACTTGAAAAAAGATTTAGTTTGAGAAAACAAACCAAAATAACTAAACTGTAACATCACCAGTACCGCACATCTGTTGTGTGAGTCGACAATGGCAACATGATGATTATAATGTTAAAAAAAGTGTAAAATTATTGTAAAATTATTGCAATTATTTCCCTTCTTTTAACTCAAAACTTTTTAAATCTTAAAAAAAAAAAAAAAAACAAGGTCTGTGACTAATACTGTGTGGGGTGTTTTTGTGAAAAGAAGACACTTTTAAGAAACAGATGTTACTTGGTGGAAAAAAGTTGTATTAAGTGGCATGTCTCCTTTTACCACAAGCTCTCTAGATAAAAGCTCGCACACAAAGCTTCAGTGGGCAGTGTGCATCTATTTTGACCTTTCAGCACCTCACACCTGTGTGTGTGACTATAGGTGTCTCTCCTGTATGCCTCTGCTTGATGAAAATATTACACGAGACTCTCAATCTAAGGGGCTCCCATTCTCTAAGGTTTGTTTAAGTTTAAGAAACTAAAACCACTAAAACCCAAGCCATTATTTTTGGCTTGTATTAAGGATGTAAAACATTGTTGCAAAGTCAAAGTCAGACACTGTGCATACAGCAAACAACCCATCCTGGTATTCCTCCCTTGCACTATACTACACTTTCCACATAGTGTAAGCAACATGCAAAATTACAGTCAGTCCTCCATCAGTGTCTATACACTCACAGAGCACTTTATTAGGAACACCATACTAATACTAAGCAGCCCAGTATTAGTATAATTGTATTAAAAAGGTTCTGCTGATTTGTCAGCTGTACATTCACACAGCAAATCTCCTGTTCTGCCACACCCCTAAGGTGTTCTACAGGATACAGATCTGGTGACTGGGGAGGCCACTGAAGTCACTGTCATGTTCCTGACACCAGTTTGAGACAACTTTTGCTTTGTGACATGGAGCATTATCATGTTGGAAGTATCCATCAGAAGATAAGGTAAATTGTGGCAACAAAGGGATGCACGTGCTCAGCAACAATACTCAGGCTGTGGCATTCAAACCATGATTGACTGGTAGTAAGGGGTGATTAGTGTGTCAAGAAAACACTCCCCACACCATCACACCACCAGCAGCAGCAGCCTGGGCTGTTGAGACAGGGCAGGTTGGGTCTATGAATTTCTGCAGTTGATGACAAATTCTGACCCTACCATCTGCATGCTTTAGCAGAAACAGAGCTTCATCACACCAGGCTGTGTTTCTCCAGTTTTCAATTGTCCAGTTTTGGTGAGCCTGTGTCCTCCGCAGTCTCAGTTATTTTTGTGTATCAGAGCTTCATTATCACAATTACGATAATAAACACTGTTAACATTCTGGAACAGTTTCAGTTAATTTAGGTCTAGGCACAAAATCTACTTTAGGAAAGGATTTGGGTTAAAACTGGTTATGTGAAGTGTCACCGATAAAAGAAACAAGAAACAATGACTACTACATTCAAACGGGTCTTGTATTTTGTTGACCCATCCATCTATACCAACCTCCTCCTAATGTGACCTCTGTTGCTCTTAATACTACATCATCAACTTTGTTCCTGTCATAATTACCACGGCCCCTAGATGTTGCTTAACAACAAATGCATCTACGGGTTATAATAAGCTGATGCACAAACGACCTACGGGCTACAGATGCACTTAAAGTCTGCCTTTTTATCAACTATAAAGACATTCTTTTCCTAACCAAACCTTCAGCACAGTGGCACCAAATCATACAAATATTTTTTGAAGGGTCATAAGCCTTTTGGAAGTCACTGACAATCAATGTCATCCTGATGACAGAGAGGCCAGGTCAGAAAATGTTCATGTGGGATGTTTCAGAAGGCAGTATTGGAGGGATAATATTAACTGGCAAGTATCTATTTTTTTTAATACAAGACAACCTCAGATTCCTACATTGGCAAAGCAATTAAAAACTAAACCTACTAAACCACCTGCCAGACAACCAAAACATAAAACAAAGTCAATATTTTTCACTCTAGCATTTCCTGAGTTTATATTTTTCAAACTGTCTGCAGAGTATAATTGAAAGTGGGAGGCGGAGAAATCCATTGCCATAGTGTACTATTTGCTGCCATTCTTCAAGTTTGGTCGTTTCCATTTTTTTTAAATCATTACTGAAAGCAAGCATCAATCAGTGTCAGGAAATATTCATAAGAACCACTGGGCAATTTAAGTTTTCTACTCTCTGCTATTATAAGGTCCAGGGTCTCACTGCATCCAAGGGCCCACAATTTCACATAGACACACCTTTGGAGGAATGGGTCTTGAGAGGAACATGGAACAATTTCCTACTCAGCTGGTAGATAAAGCCATGATAAGATGCAGGAATGTTTACGCAAAAGTGCTGCAACAGAAAGAAAAAAAAACCACACACACACACAAAAAAACATGCATCATGTCTATGAACAGAACGGGGTCTTCACAGCCGTCTTCCCTTAGTGAAACAATTAACATGCAGTTTCTCAGGGCAGAGCCTGGTCGCTAAGGCCACTGGAGCTTTACAGGGTTTTCAATAGTACAACCCAATTTACTGCAGTTTCAGCACGCAGCACCTCAGAAGCAGTATCCTGGAACTGACCCATCGGGTCCTCAGCTCTGCCTACCTCTACTCCACCAAGAAATATGTTTTGTTTGTGCTTGGTGGCCTGGCAGATGCAAAACCACAGCTGGTGTAATTTCGTTTTTTTAATTTTTTTTTGCTACCTGCTATCTGGAAAAAATATTGAACTGTTGAGGCACCATAGTACAGATCAGCTAACTGCAACAGTTGACGAATCATCGCAGTGGCATCGCAGCCACCACAGCTGCACCCCCCCGCCCCCCCGCCCCCCATCTCCTGTCTCAGCAACAAAAGCTACAGCAGTGTCTTCCTTTCGACTAGCTCTTCTGTGTGAGCAGTGCCCTAGGATTTTCATACACTGAAGCTACGGAAAAGAATTAGAAGGCTCAATGTAAATAATGCCAAAACCATTTATTTCCCTTTATCTTTTTTTCACTTGCTCCATTTATCTTGTTTCCCTCAGTTTCTCTGAGATGACACAGAGTGATATGGCATTACACATGCACAACACACCCATATCAACATATAGTACAGAGGAGAGCCAACACAAACACCCCCACAACATAGAGCTGATACACAATAAGCTGCTCTTCAGTACAGGCACTATTTGTCACTTCCTATTTCACCGCTGCTTGGTTTAATCTTGGCCTTAGGTGCAGAATGTATTAAATCTACTAGAATTTGCTCTCACACGCTTTGCTGTTTTTCTTCAACACAAAAGCAGAAGGGCAATTTTCATATGTGTAGGCTGTGTAGGCGAGCCTCTCTACTTGTATTTCACACCATGGAAAACAAGCAAGGAGCTTCATGACAGTCAGTGTACTGTTCAGTGTCACACTGGTTAAAAAGAAAAATAAATTTGTGTACTTTTCTACCTGTATCTCTCACTTTATTTACAAGCCACATAAAGTAAGCATTATTAAGTTAAAGCATCTTGTGTTGCAGTCATACCTCGAAAAGAGCCCACACAACATTCCTGATGCAACCTGATGTCTCCTACTAGGAAAATACAATTTAAACTTACAATGTTCTGTTAATTTTATTCACAAAACACCATTCGGACCGCAAACAAACACTGACAATACCCCCCACGCCCCACCCGCTCCCCTCACCTCACTAACACCACACCTCACACACACACAACCAAGGACACTATCCATCCACCTTGCACCTTTAAGTGTCCTAGTTTCAGTTTCTTGCACAATCATGTGTGCTGTGTGTATGTAAATTGTGTAAAAATTAGTGTACATTTTTGTATTATTTGTGTACATTTGGTATTCTTATTGTATATACTTTTCCTCTATAGTGCACTGTTTGTCTTTGTGGAGCACCCACAATTTCATTGTACTTAACTGTACAGTGACAATAAAAGCCTAATCTATTCTATTCTATTCTAAAAGTGATACATTTAGGTGTTTATTTCACTGGATTCAGACTGGATGGTTTGTATTTTGCCAAATAAATTTTGCTCAGCCTTTATATGACTGTATTTTGGCGTTAAGTCAGACACGACATGCTATTATGAGGGTATGAGTGACAGCTAGAGAAGCTAATAAACATAATTGTGCTCTATCTGGTGCTCTCAACACCAGGGGGGTTTAAGGTGATGGAGAGTGTTGTCAGAGTGTTAGTTACCACCTTGGCTTTCAGCACACAACCTCACACTTCGAAAGCACTATCAGCTCATTATGCCCACATATGCATGTATACACACACACACACACTGCAGTTTCCACGATGGAGGCAGTATACTGATAGTGTTGTACTGAGAACTAATGAGAACATTCTTCAAGTCCATAACCTTTACCTGAGAAACTGTGCGCATTTGTGTGTGTCTGTGCACATGTACATTTGTATGTGAGTGTGCGTCTCTCACTACCACCCGATATCTTGACAGGTGGAGAATAGGTTGTCATTCAAAAAGAAAAATAACAATAGGTGTTTACGGTTTGTCAGCAAATTGAATCTGTAGTGGAATGTGTTAAAAAAATTTAAAAAATACTTTTTTTCTTTGTACCGGGACTGCTGTGTTACCACCTCATCAAGTAGACCTATTGCTACATAGTGATTAATGACAGATTTAATTGGTTGGTTGATGTACCATTTTCTGGAATAAACATGTATTTCAACAAGAAAATCCTGTTTCTGTTCAGTCAACTGGATTCTTTGTTTGCTTCTCTTTACCTCTGCACAGATCCAGATTTTTAACTAACTTATGATGAAGGATTTTGAGATACAATTAGGTATTATTTCACATGCCTACAAAACTTTTTCAGTGAGGATAGTTTAATAAACATGACAGCAAAAAGAAAAACAACTGCCAAGGATGTAGTAGCATGATGTTGTTATATGACCATAAAACATCTTATGGGGAAGGTTAGGGCTGATAGTGGGACGTAAAAAGGATACGTGTCATGGCTGGCAGGCAGGCTGATTGCGTTTTTGCTTTTTGATTATGTGGCATTGATTGTAGAATGATGAGGGATTGTTTTTTTTTGTTTTTTTTAACTTTCGCATCGGGTTGCAACTTAGCAAAATGTGAAAAAAAATTGTAGGGGTCTGGATACTTCTTCTCAGTTTGGGTAGCTATTCATGTTTTGCTGAACGAGCCCAGTTTCATCACATTGTCTACATACCTCCTGCTGCTTTCATAGCTCCTCTCTGAAAGTTGATTGAGATGCTACAAGCCTGTTCTTGTCAAGGTAACATCCCCGTCGAGTAACATACAGGAGGCAACAAAAGCTCCTTCTTTGAGAGGTTTGCACTCAGTCTTTTTTCCCTGAAGAACCACTATACATGTTAAATCTGTGATTATTTTTGTCGGTGGTTTGGTAAATAATATTATCCTGCAGCTGGTGGGCAGGTTTTCTCTCTTAGAATTTTTACTTCAAAAGGCAGACTTTCAAATTTGTGCTATAGAAGATAATCCACTTTGCCCATGGTAACCACAGTTGCTGTCCTCTTTAAAATAACTTCTGCTAACTGCGAGCAAATGACAGCAACAGTATCTGGGAAAATGAGCCCTGGAGCACATGGCAACAGTAAGAGTTTTTAATAAAGTGCGGCCTAAAGCATGTCTTCATCAGAGTGAGAAGAGGAAGCGGTGGTACAGACGTTTAGTAAAAGCTGTTTCTTACAGGATGGACAGATTCTGGGCAATACTCACACCTAACCAATGTCATACTGTCAGAGCATATATAAATATTTCCTAAAACAATAGTTTCTATGGTATGTATGTGTAGAAACTCTTTCATCTTTTTTGACAGCAGCAGTACTTAGCAAACAGCCAATCAAACTGCAGTGCGGCAACATGAAGTCAGCCCCATTTGGCATCATATCTGTTCCATCTGTTTTCATTGCCAAAGGTTGTGGAGATACATATTGTTGTTAGCCCACACTCAGGTCATCAGACATATGGGACTATCCCCACATAGCAGCCTCTGGAGCCAAGTGCAATTAACAAAACACAATTTTAAAAGTATTATATCCAGATCCAGCCACTGACCTTAAACTGAAGAATGATGATATTAATATATACACACACATCCAATCCAATTTTTTTTTTAGTGTTATCAGCAGATCAATCAATATTAATAGTGGGGCATTCATTCAGTCAACTGTAGAAAGGTTTCATATTGAGGTGGGTCATGTCTCAGCCTCATTTTATCTGTCACTGCTTGATTACAAGGGACAAAGGGAAACTGATTAAAAACATTAAACCTCTTTAAAAAAAACCTAACTAATTGTACTACAATATTACTTGTAACTGCACTTATGATTATGGTTCTACACAAAAATATTACTTTCTCTTCCTCATCTCACTGTACACATGTGGATGGCGACAAAACGTTCACAGGGAATGTGGGCAGGGAGTTACATTTAAAGGGTAAATAACACACCCTTACAATCCTGAATAGACTGTATGTTTAATGGATTCCCATCAATCTCAACCTGCTTTCAAGCAACCCATGGATGTTCCAGTAACTTCCAGCCATTAAAATACAAAAAGTACACTGAGACAACTTCTGTCAATGGCATGCTTGAATACACTCTGCACATGACAAATTTGGTGCTAAATGAGGGCAGGATCAAGAGTCTGACAAGAGAAATTGAGTACAAATGGTGTGAGCGCGCCACAAATCCTTTGCTTAATCGTTATGTAAAGAACACAACCTTAACACTGAAGCTGTAGCTCTACTTATTCAGACTGGATATACAGCTGTGTGCCTGGTTTAAAATATCCAGCTCAGCTGTTTGAAACTGAATTCTGCCAATGATAATTGCTCAATTTACTATTTATTAAAAGATGGTTGATAGTGACAACTGGGTCGGAGACTTGCCACATTTTTTACCCAATTAATATGTATTCTGAGGAGAAGCATTGGAGGGAGCAAATGCTGGGGAGAGTATTAAAATGAACCCCTCCTTATTGATTTATGAAGCCCAAATTTGCATAATTGCCCACTGTTTTTAATGGCCAGAGGAAGTATGCCTTTGAGTAAGCCATGACTGCTGTGTTACTGGTTCACAGACACAGAATATATTCAGAAAATAATTTTAAAAATGTTCAATATAAAAATACCCCCCACCCCAAAAAAATATCAGAAGATTAAAAGAAAACATCTTGCCAAGTCGCACTGAATTATAGGGGCATGATGACCTAAAAACTGAAGTTGGAGTTTGGACCAATAAGAACCATCCCATATTAATTTTGACTAAATTAATTTTCTGATTTTTAATTTCCCAGCAAGTCCCTATGCTACAGTGGGGTCTCACAGTGTCCTTGTTGTTTTAAAACTTCTATGTGTCATGTGGGATAATGTTGCAAATGGTTTCTTTGGATATTTGAATTATGAAACTGCTGCTTTCTTAACTTGCACAAGTGGTCTCAAAAAATGAGAGGAAAACTCTTCAAGGACACATTGGAATTAAAAAAACTGAGGCATTCTGCAATATCAAATTTTACACACCACAGTAAATACTTTGATGGTAAGAGTGCACCACTATGTGCTGACAACCATAACATGTTAGCTTATGTGTGCAACATTTCACAAAAACCCCTTTGGAGCATGTGGGTAGGCCAGAAAACAATATAATACACCCAGGGATGTACAAGCGCTCTTTGACAGAAAATTATCTGAAACTTCACATATAAAATGTAAAATGTGGTCCTGTTGAATCTGCTGAATTCTATCCGTGCCAGAAATCAGAATGAGCTCAGAGACGTTAAACCTGTTGTGCTCAACGATCCACATTTTCCAACTGAGGGAGGTAATTGGAAGATAACTTGTCATGGTATGCTGCCAAATACTGAAATATTGACTGGCTTAAATTACCACTTTTCTTATTTGTACTTTGACATCATTAAAAAAAAACAACTAGAAAGCATACAGCCATTTGTTACTTTTCAGACACGTCGCCCTGCATATGAGAACCTGATGACAAAGCTGGCTACTGCTCCTGTTCTTGAATCTTTCGATCTCAACAGGCATCCTGTAACGTCTTTTGTTTCCATTCTAGCCTGCTCCTTATTGTCTCTACAGTCATCTCTTTTTTATATAATACTTGTAATAAATCCTGAATTTCAATTTGTATTGTGTGTTGTCTCCCTTGAGACACAATTACCCTAAACTCTTGTTTCTCCTAACTGCCCATGTCAGAAGAATTTTCAGTATAAGTGTTCCTATATACATGGCTGCTGTGAAATACAAAGTTAATTTGATCCTCCAGTGAGTACAAAATTATTCCGTAATCAATCACAGATCAAAGTTTGCAATGTTTTTTTTTTTAAATAGTGAATGCACAAACACCCTAATAGAATAATTCTCTGATCAAATCTCTCATGTGTATTCTTCTCAAGTAGCAGCAATGGCACGTTTGCAGTATGCATATCTAAAGAACAAGTGCTAATTTTATATGCTCAGGCACGTTTAATCTTGAATGCATCAATCATGCTAACAGATCATCTCTTTAAGCAAGCCTGTGATGCTTGTGATATCTCAGCTCTTACTGGAAGATTCATCGGTTTCCACTGTGTGACCACAATCCAACAAACAACAGCTCTTTTAAAGGGGAGAATTCTCACAGCATGAAGATAAATAAAACAGAAAGCACTTCCAGCTGTATTATCTCAGATATTTCCTTTGTGCATTCATTTCAAAGCTTTGAACTTCTGTGAAGTTTTATAATGTCATAGACCGTCGAGTCTTGCTGGGCTGTCTCTGACACTCATACTGTTATTTGTAAAGGCAATTTGACTTTCCCCTTGCGACTGAGTTCCCATTCAGTGACCAAAAGCACATAGCAGCAACGGTCTTTATTGTGATGTAAAATCTGCTTAGAGGACTATTATGTAATATTTACGGGGATTTATTGGCAGAAATGGAATATGATATACACAGTAGTAGTTTTTATTCGTTTATAATAATCTAAAACTAATAACTGTTGTGTCCTGGTTCGCTTAGAATGAGCAATTTATCTACGGGTCCTCTTTCATGGAGTCCGCCATCTTTCTACAGTAACCCAGAATGGACAAACTGAACCAAACATTGGCTCTATATATAGCATTTTGTGTTTTTACATTGATGCTGCAGCTTGTGTGCAGAAGACAAAGAAGACAAAGAGGAAGAAAGGACAGCGTACAAGTCAGCTGTTACCTATACTTCTACTGATCAGCAAGCTGTCTGACCTTGGCCTCCCCACTCACACCTGCACCTGGGTTAAAGACTTTCTAACAAACCACCTGCAGACTCTCAAGTTTAAACCCCATCTCTCCTCCACCATCACACTCAGCACCGGCTCCCTACAAGGTTGTGTGCAGAGCGCAACTCTGTACTCACTGTACACATGACTGTACACCAGCTCACTCTGCAAGTACCATCATAAAATTTGCAGATGATACTACAGTAGTTGGGGGAGACAGGTATGCACACAGGGTCTAGGTCCAGAAACTGGTGAGGTGGTGCTCAGTCAACAATCTGACGCAGAACAGACCTCTAATTATAAATGGTGACTGTGTGGAGAGGGTTCAGAACTTTAAATTTCTCTGTATCCACATCTCTGACAACCTCACCTGGGACGTTAACACCTCGTCTGCTGTGAAAAAAGCTCAGCAACGCATCCACTTTCTAAGGATTCTGAAAAGGAACGGTCTGAGAGAACAGCTGCTGGTGACGTTCTACTGCTCTTCCACTGAGAGTTTTGATTTGACCCACTATATATTTATCATTATTATTATTTATTAGTGTATGGTTTTTAATGATGCAATGACAATAAAAGGCAATTCTATTCTATTTATGGACTGACAACTTAATACAATATCAAAATATAGTTATACAAAGTTCGTAAGTTTTGTGAACTGACGACAACCACAGAGGTGACAGGTATTCAGTTGGTTGCAATCTGCATTCTCACTACTAGATACCACTAAATCCTCCACACTGCTGCTTGAATAAAACAAAAAAGAATGGGCATGCCATGCGTTTTAAGTTAAACGAGTTAGCAGATTAGCCCTTGTCTGCTGATTGTGACATGAAGACCAAGCGTTTGCACATTTTCTAAACAACATTCTCCTGTATGACATTATTTCTCAAACACAGACCAGGGCCTGTTTTTATCTCAACTGCAGAGAAAGTCTGCAACAGACTTACAGCAGACAGGCCTTTATTTCTTTTTGCTTCATGTACATTTTTAATACGATATTATTTCATATAAGCACTCCAAAATTAGAAATTTGCTCTCTCTCATTTTGTGTTTGGTTCACGGCATAAAATCCATTACGACTGGTAAATAACTACACACAAAGCAGCAAGATATACACAGTGCAGACCTCTCTGCCAATATAGTCAGTCAATATAAATAAAAAATATGGCAGCCTGATGGCTCTGAGGCCCTACATATAATCTACGATTTTTTTTCAAACATTTCATTTGTAATTTTCCCCTCTTTAAAAAAAATAGCAATAATATTTTTTAAAGATATGAATCTGCTTGCTTCCGTTTTAATTTACTTTGATGGTCTTTGTAATTTCAGCTTACCTTCAGGTGTGTGCCTTGCTTGTCGTTGTGGTCCTCCACTTGAACAGCCTGGGCGACATACAACGATGGGTATCCGCAAAATCCCAAACTGAAGGCTTCATCAATGACCTCGATCAGACACAAATCCAGCTTAAGTCCTGGCTCACCATGCTGCAGCCAGTAACGTGGACCTCCTGCGGCCGCAGACTCTTAAGCCGCGATCTGACTGTCTGAACCACGGTCGTCAAAGGGAGTTAAAGAATCTTGGTCGCCTGGCCCTCCTGCTCCTCGGCCCTCGGCTCCACAATTATCAACACAGAGGTGCCAACCGGCAAAATGCTAATGCGGCTGTCGGAGTACTAGTAGTTTACCGTGCAACTTTACGTGCAAACTCGCTGCCTGTGGTCGTGGTGCTGACTCCCCGGACGCTCAGCATGAAGTCCTGCTCCTTGGGGAAAACAATAGTTCGATTTGTTGAACATCCTCAAACAATTAAGTAGAGTTTCTCCAGTAGTAAGGTTCCTGATACGATCGAACAAGCTCCGGTCGTTGTTGGCTTGCACCTCTCTGTCCGCAGAGGATTTTGCACCTGTGCACTAATGACATCATGATGAGGCAATCCACCAAACTCCAATAAGAGTCCGGGTCGTTAACGACTATTTAGAGCCTCGATCTGTATTCTGTCTGGTCCAGTTCCTACCTTGAGGAAAAGTCCTGAACGTTTTAGCTGCCTTTTCAGTTTGAATTCAAAACTTTCTGTAGTGTTGCTGGTTATAATTTTATTGACCACTTTGATTCACTCAAGAAAGAATATTTACTTAGAAGAGATGGCATTGATCAGTCCAGATATGGGGTGAAGCAGTTTCTGTCAAGTATGAGGGAAACCTTACATAATTTATTGGACTGACATATTTCTCTGCAGGCCCTCTGCAGTTCCTGTGTTGGTTAACAACAAAACCAGACTACATAGAGCTAAATCAAATTTTAAGAATAAGTATAACTTAAATGTCAGTAGCAACCTGTGTGTACACCAATTCCAGATGCTGTTCAGGCCACTGTGACCAGGACTGTGGTTTTATTTCTGAATGCTCTGAACTCCATCTCTCATCACCCAGTGCTGTGATAATATTATTTTATTTGGAGATTTTAACATTCATGTTTGCTCCCCCTAGGCGGCTGAAAGTGATCAATGCAGTTATCCCGATCTTCCTGTTAGTTATAGACCCATTTTAAAATGAGCTTTTTTGAGTTCAATGCAACTCCTCCAACGCAGTTGTCTAGCTTCTAGCCTAAGGCCTGCGTAGCCGACAAGAACTGTTGGATGTCTCAGACGCAAACAGTCTAATTTTAATTCAAGTAGTTTTTCTCCTCTTTCTGTAATAACATTTTGGAGGACTGACATAATCACTCACACTGAGTACTTTTATTATCATATTCAAATTTCTGATGAACCCAGAGCAGAGAGGCTATACAACATTATTCTGCTAAATAAACTTGGCCAGGATCCCTGTTGTCTTCTGCCTGCCACTTATTCTGTAAAACTTGAACTCACTCTGCTGCTCTGCTCCTCTTCCCTGATGTCTGCAGAGTTACTGCTGCTAGATACACAACTATTTGAAGTATTTGGATTTTCCTGGATTTTAACTTCTTTTCCGCCACTGTTGTCAGCAACAGTCCACTGCTGGCTGCCTTAGTGTTTGAGCAATGATAAAGATACCAACACATAAACCGTAAGCAGGTGGACGAAGCTGTGGGGCCGAACATAGTTTGCTGGGGAGGCAGATGTGAGGATGATAATGGTCTTTAAGAACCACAATGAGCCTCGCAGCCTGACTGGGCTGATCATCACAACACTGCAATATTTCTCCTTCTTGCTCTCTCTCATGCTGCATTCCATTTACATAGGAGGTCAGAAGTCGGAGCTGGGAACGGCGTCGCCTCCGAGTTAACAGCTTTCCAGTTGAGTAGTCTGAAAACTATGGACGCTCGCAGAGCCTTTTAAGCTGCTCTTTCGGAGTATAGACAAGTTCAAAACAAATGCACTGCACTCCACCTGAAGATCACCTCAGTTGTTAACAACAGATTTTAATGCAAACACTTCATAACGTTCTTTAAACACTGTGTAAATGTAACTGTTTGGGAAAAAAAGAAACGTTAAGCCATGAACCAGAACCATTTAAAACGTATTCTGGACCATCCATTGTCATTGCTTGCCATTGTTAGCGATACCAGTTGATAACAACGCTCTACATGGTATTTTGCACAAACAGTGTAGCAACATGTCCACGGATTAAAACTGAACAGTACTATGAGTATGACTGACTATAAGTATAAGACAGAACTGCTATAAACAGTAAAATTAGCAGTGTTCATTACTATTGATGCGAGTAGCAGCTATCTTGAATTCTTATGTCGGGGTTGGTGGGGTTTCTCCGGCTTTCCTAGTCGGAAACCCGACATAAGATGTGTTCCAGCTGAAATTTCCAACTAGGAACTTGAACATTCCAACTTCTGAGTACAACGGGACTACACTATCACTCCCTCCCTCACCCTTTTTCTCTCTCCTTATTTAGCACCCCCCCCGCCCCCCCCACATTGAGCCACTGGCCCAATGTGTGTAAGTGCCCACTGGGAAAAGTCCTGGTTCTCTCAATGGCCGCTCTGTCATTGCCTAGAAGTTTCGGCATTACCCTCAGTTATTCCATTGCATCAGTCCATTTCATCGATGTTCACTTGGAGTTTGCTCTTAGCCTTGAGACTTTTTTTTTTTAAACAAAACCTTGATGCAGTACTCATGTTGAGAGTTTGTAAGAATTGCAATTCCTCTTCTGTTGGAGCCCACTGGCATGCAGGTGTATTCCCTTTTGTTTTGCTTTGCCTGTCTTGTGTCAGGTATGTTTGCTGTTAAAGGCTTGACATCGTACTTTAGATTTACTGAAACTCTGCAAGCCAACTATTTGCAGTGGATGGTGGAACTGCAAGTTAATGCACTTCTATGTGATGCTGTGAGAAACTTGATATTACACATACCTCTCACTCGCACCCCCCTTGAATACTGGCTTTTAATTGAGAGTTTAAGGTACATATAATATTTGCATTACTGCAGGCCTCTTCAGATAGCCACCAGTCCAAGAAGTCAAGTATGGATGTGAAAAGAAAACAGTCCCAGAGAGCTAACTGTTCAATCATGTGTGTGTTTACAGATCCATTGTTCTGCCAAGGTTCATTTCACACACACGTGACTGTTATAAAAAATTTCAAAGAGTGCAAAAAAAAATAAAACTCTATTTATGTGCAGAGAGTTTTCAGTCTGTGTGGTGTGCATGGTTTGGAAGACAGGAAGTCTGGGGTCCTTGTAAATTCCAGGCACATTTAACCCACACGTCCACCAGCACATTTTGTGCATCTTTATCATTCTACCTATGTCCTTGGTGTGTGTTTGTGTGGGAGTGTGTTGCGGTCATTACCATTTCAGTATTTGTCTGGAGTTTGTTGTTTTGCTCTCACTGGGCCTATATCAAATCTCCATGTCAAAGGGAAACAGTGTCATGTAATTACACTTATGTGCACACACACAAACCCTATCTGCCCAGTTTTCACAGAGCTTTCACTTGCTGGTTAACAAATTGTCCCCCCCCCCCAAAAAAAAAAAAAAAAATCTGTCTTGCTATGAGCACTTCACTCCTCCATGTCTGCCTTTCAGTCTCTGTGTGTGTCTGTCTCTGAAAGACACACATACAATGCAGCTATGAAATTGACGCACTCTCCCTAAAACAAATTGTGATGTGGTGAGCTACAAGAAATCTGAATGAAAACAACTATTTTTGAATAAATATCAAAGTCAGTCTCATGTAAAACGGTCAATAAAGGACCTGCTGTTTAATGTAAATCGTGTGGAAGTATATCTGTTGAAATGAAAGTAAATGGCACAATTTCCTTGTCATGTTTGATATGGATATGTCTAAAGGTCAACACAAAAGGTTATCACACTCTCAGAAATACAATAGCCATTGTTTCTCATTCGGTCATATGATGATTAGTTGCTGCAGTACAATACATTAGCTCGTTCCATTTTGGATCTAATTCCAGGTTGGCAAAATACCTGGATTGACTTTTATTTATTTATTTAATTTTTTTTTTTTTTTTTTTTTTATTTGTAAAGAGTAATGCACAGAATACTCAGGTAGCAGATTTGTCATTTTCAGCCAACACTGTCAGCTGCTTTTGATGACTGAAATGCAGCCAAGGACAGAATATATCCACTGTAGCCAACTAACATTACTTCCACAGGTAACTTTCCTAGAAGGAAACGGTCTATATTTGCTCAAAGGTCATTTGTGAGGGAAAACAAATATCACTAACACTGTGTGATCACACTCTGGTGTCTTCAGTATCGGGTATCTTCCAAAACCATGTCCAATTCAATACTTACATCTACTGAAATATTAATTAAATATTTATTTGACACAATGAAATAATTGCTGTTGCGCACTGTTTTTATCACAAGTTACATAATGCAAAAACTGGTTCAAGTTTAGATGTTTATAAGCTTTAATTATTGATGTGACATGAATGAAAGATTAGAATGCAACCCCTGAAATTGATGTGACATGATCAGCTAGAGACACAGATATATTACTATAGAAACACTCAGTCTTGTGATAGTACAGTGATGTTACAGAGTGGAGGCTCTTCCCCAAAAACAATCTTTGGTTGAGTGCAGACACCAGCTTGCAGACAGCACTCAAACCCAGCGACACAGACTTCATTACTCACAGAATTAACATTAATTAGCAACAGGTATCTGTTAGTGATGTTTGCCATTTTAACCGATGAAAGCGACCTTCAGCACCAGCTTAAAATTAGAAGCTGCCACTTGAATGTTTTGTATACTGCTCTTTCCTAATGATAATTAGTGACGGAGCTGACTACTCTTTTAACAAACAATTTTCACGGTCGCTCTGCGGTGGCCTGCTAAGTACAGTGTAGAAAAAGAAAATACGTTTTTGATTTGGCAGTGTTGTGTTTCTCTCTAATATCCTATTTCGTATTGGTAGTATGTAAATGTATATACATGTATATCTGAATGTAATTTCTTGGCACAAGTAACCCAAGGAAAATAGAAAGTATACAGAATACAATTTTGCGTATAAACAGTGTAACAGAGGTAACTTGTGGTGTTTCTGCCTTTTCAACCAATAAAATGTGATTTACAGATCATGGTTGCTATTTTGACTCGTAGTTAAATGCAGCTTACGTTAATTACAAATGTTGAAAGCTGATCCTAAAACATGAAGATCTAATAAGGGATCCATAGTAGATTTAAATCACTAATTTATTTTGGTCTCTACAACAATCTATAGTTCACCTAAAATAATAGGCTTACTTCTTTCTGACTGTCTTTCTTTTATCTATTTCTGTGCCAGTGTGTGTTTTTCTTTATTGACCTGTTGACTTCAGGTGATGATAATGCATCAACCTTCATGACTTTGCCTTAACTTTGCCACCTACCAGTTAAGTGAAGTGACGATTAAGATACTGAAGCAGTGCTGTAATTATTAGGCTTTATTAAGTGACCTGTATGGCCTTTGGTGTATTGTTGGTGGTTGAGTATGAGCTGGACTTCATTGGTATTTATGCAAAGAGGAAATACTAAACTTATGTTAACAGTAGGATAAAAGAACGAGGGAGACAGCTGAACCTGGAATGATTAAAATTAGTCCATTTATCATTTCAATGTAATATTATCTATTATTTTCTAATCGCTTGACTGATTGATATACTATTACTGAAACATTCACCGCTGTCAGTTAGTGGTTAGCAGCTGAATCTGTTTATATTTGATGTTTCCCACCTTGGCAATAATTACTTCTTGCCAATACCAGCATCTTTGAATTGTAAATTAAAACAGACAAAGAGTCAACAGGGAAAACTAAATATGAATAGAGACAGAAAAGGCTGACAGGTATGGAGTGAGATGGAGTGAGGGCTGAAGAGAGGCAGGGGAAAGAGGCATGTGGAGGGTTTGTATTTAATGGAGAAGGAAAAAGGAAACAAAGAAGGCAGAGTGATTTCACTGTGAGAGAGGGAGGGGTTTACCTAGCCAATAGTGCAGATGAGGGGAAAGCAAACAACTCTGCAGCTGCAAAAACAGCAGTAAGCCTTTCTTCATCACACAGTGGTGTTTCTCTGCAACTGTTTGGTGCCTATATTAGTGCTCATGTTAATAATGAAGATGATTGAGGCATTTTACAGCTCAACCTTTCACGTGTGCTCACACGAACACCTATTATAATGTTGCTAACAGGTGGAACATTCCTGAAATCTTTATTTATCCAGGTATTGCTGAGCTATTTTTGATTGTTTTGTTTGACAGCAACACATTTCTTTCAGTTAACCCACAGGTAACACACATGTACACTTGCCTGATGCACAGTACAATTACAGCTTTCTCCTGGTTTCCAGCAAGGACAGGGGAGGGCCACTGATCACCGGAAAAGTCAGGGGAAACAGCTATTTGGTTACGCTCTACACACACGTTTCTACATCTCCTTCTCTGATTTTAACTAGTAACCTTCCTGCAGAAATCACAGTCACACTCCTTATCTTTTCATATCGTCAATATGTTTGAAGAAAAAAATCTTTGAAGATGACAAACAGATCACTTGAAAATGACTTGTATTGATGACTTGATTGGCTAATTTATCAAAAACGCACCAGGAGAAAGTTAACAAACTGTGCACTGAGAGGATTAATTCACTAAAAGACTGAACAGGATAGTCATTAAATGTGATAATACTGAACTAACGGTCAAACGTTGTCATGTGAAATGTGCACACTCATCAGCTTTTGGCATCTGCACCATGGCTTGTATCTGTTCCTTGTGCATCAAGAATTCATGTTCAAAAAGGCCAAGTGTTGAGCAGATTTTGGATTGAATAACTTAACAATTAGATTTGTAAGGTGAAATTATTTTCTGGATATCTTGTACCACATGACCCAGAAACGAATGCTGGATGAACAGAGCACCAAACTTCAGCACAGACAAACAACCCAGCCGACTGCAACACTTTACAAAACTTCCAACGAGTTCTGCTCAGATTAAGATAATAACTCAGTCCACAGTCTGTTCTATTTGGCTTGCCTCTGTACTATTGTTGCAGTAGAAAAGCTCTGTTTCACTGCTGGAGATGTTTACGCTTATTTCAGAACACACACACCAACTTCTGTTTTTAGCAAAAAAGAAAACAAGAAACTAAAACCAAAAACATTTATAATCATTTGTGTTGATCAGTAAATTACACACTGTTTACATTATTCCCATAACAGTACAGCTGCATCCTTTGAACTCAAGAGAAATGGGAGAGTTGGGTGATAATTATCTCTGGTTTAGTCACCACAAATAACCCTTTTCACATTACACATCACATGGTAATCACTATCATTGTTAACACATCTAATTACTACAGCTTTAAATTGAAAAAAAAAAATCACTAAGGTTTTATGAAGTTTTTTAATTTAGACAATCAAGAGCTGATCTTTTTTCAGGAAAAGCTTAGATTTAAGTAATATAATTAACAATAGCTGAATTTCATTTAGGTGCTTCAGTTTCAGAATCCTGTTATTGTTCATTCTGGCTCGCTGTCACTTTGTCAGAGTTTACTGGAACACTGTCATTAGTCTGTGCTTTTCCTACCAAAACAGTTCAAAATGTCGATGGTGAAAAACGTCTATTGAGCTGCTATATCTGTAGTAACTCTTGTACACCTTCTCATGACTGACATTTTTAGTTTTTAATTATAATAACGTGGGCCAGCATTATTGGTGATTTGGCTATTTTTATTTACATTTGCAGGGGGCTCAGAGGCCTGTACTACGAAGCGAGGTCATTGGCTTATCAGGGTAACTTCGGGAGTAACTTAGCAACGTCAGGTGTAACTTCCCGACTAACCTGTACTACGAAAGATGGATAGGTTTTACCCGGTGTCTGCTGCCATGGTAATTTATGCTGCATCTCTCAACTGCTCCAAGCAACATTTGTGGTTAACTCTGTGTTATCCTATTCAAATACCACCCCACAGGTGGAAGACCCAATTAACAGTGGCACAACAACTCGGAGTGGCTGACTGCGCAGGATGATGTTAATAAATCGTCAGTCTCAATTTTAAAAAAAGAGATTTTATTCTTTTTTATTTATGTATTCTTTGCATTCCATCCTTTTCCTAAAAAATAAAAACAAAAAAATTGGTAGGTAGTGGATGGTGGAGATATGTGGATAAAAGGATGATGTTTTTTTATGCTCCAGTTTTTAAATTTCCAATTTCAAATATTATAATTTGTAACATGTCTCACAGTTAAGCTCCTG
This sequence comes from Lates japonicus, assembly GCA_033238685.1. NCBI lineage: Eukaryota > Metazoa > Chordata > Actinopteri > Centropomidae > Lates > Lates japonicus. The sequence goes on along the minus strand of BRZM01000022.1, from coordinate 2,733,580 downwards.
CGTTTACATAGCAAAACAGACTCAGGCAGAATATGGCAGAATTTAGCACCATTAGTCTTGCATATTATCAGTATAAATCCTTTTATTGTTCAGAAAGACAGTAATGCAAGAAATATGGTGTACACTCTTTCTATGCACATGTACAAACTCCGATTAACATTGACTTAACCAATATCTTAACCACTGTTGTTTGTCAATCTTGACTTCCCTTGATAACCCCGAAATACATCAGAGAGGGCTAAACTCTCTTCATAGTACAGGCCTCTGGGCTCAGTGGTGAAGATTTTCCTCTAACTGTCCAACATCTTCAACAGTTTTACTTTGTCTCTCTACAGGTATGTGTGTCTGTACGTTGACATTTTCACTGGCCAAAAAGCTTAGAGTTAACAACCATGAAGCTATTTTTGTTTTTAATTAACCTATCAACTAATGAAATGCTTAATGTTTTTACCACCCCCCCTTTTTTTACAGGCCAATCTCAGTGCTTCTTGTGAAAATGATCTCTACATTTGCCATAAAATGTGTTCCTGACACACAGTGCTGACAGCAGCAATCATTAATTCCCCCGGTCTTTCATCCTAAACGGTCAGATCCCCGAATCATTCAATCCCACTGTCCCGTGCTGTCGGACCCCTTGATTCCTTAAGCGACAGCTGCTACACTATACACACTTTATCTCTCGCTATGTATTCTCCTCATCTCTGGAGAGCATCGTTCTGTCATTTCCTTCCTGCAGCCAGTCCTTTTCATCTTTTCCGCTCACATCTTTGCCACACTCACTCTGTCTCTCTCTGTCTGTCTCACTTTTTTCATCACATCTCTCTCTTTCATCTTTGACCCTTTCTCTTCATTGGGTCATTGATCTTTCTGGCTCTCACTTTGCTCTCCGCTGAGCGCTCTTCCTCTAAACTCCATCTCTCTTCTTTCCCTTGCTTGACCTTTCTTATCTGTTTTTTGCCTCTGCCTTGGTTAGTTAAGGAATATCAAAACATAGTTGTCTCTGCTGTTTCTCTTTCTATCTCTGTCCCAGCCTCTATGTCATTTCCCTTTCTCCTGTCTATATCTCTCTCTCTTTCTGATCAGGACAGACGTCTCACTTAGATTATAATGACCTACCATGAGTAGCTCATAGATAAAGAACCCATGTGTGGGCGTGCGTGGTGTGTCTTCTTGTATGGTTTTACTTGATTGTACATTTTGTCTATTTCCTCATGCGTGGTGTGCATGTGTGTGTGAGAGAGAAAGCACTGAGAGGCTGGGTTCCCACCCTGCATTTCTCTCCTGGAGGCATTTGCTACCTTCTTAGTCTATCAGGACTGGTGCTGGGAGGCTGCTGGACTGACTACAGATAACCCCTTCAAACACTTTGTGGCCTCCCATCCTCCCAACCCTCTTTTACAGCATCTCTCTGTGGCCAGGCCCTTTGAAAAGCCACACAAGCACACACAAAACCACAAACACCAGCTACCTCTTATCCACCCCTCACTCAGACGCGCTGGTGCTGTGCCACCACAGGCGGTGTGGCAGGCACATATATAAACTGAATGTGAAAGGTAAAGGAGCCTGTATAGACTCTATCAGCCACAGAACATCACCCCTCCACTTCCCTTGTCATTTCGATACCCATCACCAGAAGACCTATGTCTTTTTCACTCAGAGGCTCACGCTTTCAAGCTGCAAATTGAGTTTCTCGGTTTACAGTGCCTTGGCTACCAAATTACCTGCAAGTTGACTCCCAATCAAAGAAGAAAGCATAATGTTTTAAAAAGGTATAGTTTGACTAATTTAAGGAGGAATGTCTGTGAATCATGGAGAAAGAAGAATTCTGTGTCCATATTATTATCATCAGAATGCCTGTCAGAATGTTGATTGGGACTGAAATAACAACTGCGGCAGTGGTTGCAAGGAATTAGACTTTCTCCAGAGAAACTGGACATGGGAAATGGGTTCCTAAAAATGTTCTGATTAACCAGCGGTGATATCTGTGAGTGTGTTTGTCAGTTTTGACAAAATATCACGAAAGTCCAGGTGTGATTCAAAACTCTTAGATGTGTTTTAATCTGGTGATTAGGGATGGGAGCGATATACAATTTACCTCTCAATAAGTTGATCGCAGTGAATTTCCATCATCGAATAGTATTGAAGGGAATAATCGTTAATGTCCTCATGAATGACTTTAAAAGTTGTCTAACCAACTACAGTCCAGTAATTTATTTTGAACTGCCACAAGGAGGCTGCATCTCTCCACTCTCTCTTTCATTGACCTCGGTTTGCTCGCTGCTTATCCCCACAAGACAAAGTTAAATTGGATGTGTGGAAATACTATGGATTCCAAAACAAGAACTCCAGGTAAAATTAACTAAGTTACTTGATAGCAACAGTATTTGGTTCAGTTATACTAACTGATACTGTTTTGGTCACCAGTGAATTAAGCCGCACGTTATTTAAGTGTAGTAGCTATATAGCTAAACAACAAATACTAGCTCTGCTGTCTCAGACCAGAGCAGAGCTGTAGTCTCCCAGTGAATTGACTGCTTACTACAGTTTTTCTTTTAACATTAACCGTGGCATTAATTTGGCCACAGCCATAAGGCCTATAGTTCAAATCAACTTATTTTATTTGTGATAAATCATACTTCTCATTTTGACGTAGCCTATTATAAGACCAAAGTATACTTTTTTATTTTTATTTTCCTTTTACTTTGCAGGGGACATAAGTTTATAATATTTATAAAGACTGTGCTGTGGTTTTCAGGATTAAAATTTTCACATTTGTCCACGCTTCTGGTAGTTATGTCTAAATTTGCTAATGTGTTTTGGTTTTCATTAATATAATTATTTTTAAAAAAAAAAGCAGGGCAGCATTTGAGCTCTTACTAAGTAATATACTATAGAAAGATATCTTTGAAGTGGAACAGCAAAGTAATATTACTGCATTCAAGTCACACTTGGCTTGATATAAATGTACTTTCCTTATTTTGCCTCAGCTGGGACTGCAGCTCCTGTCTGTAAAACAAACTGGAGCCTGTAAAGTTACTGGTTATGGGCGCTTTGAAATCATAGAAGGACTTTTAATTAAATCTGTTGTGGGATAAGGAGGCAGTGGGTTTTTTTTTTTTTTTTTTAAGGACAGGAGGGATGTGGTCACAGGAGCAGGTAAATGAGCCCAAGTGAACAGGGTGAGCAGTAGGTTCTGGATGCACTGGAGTTTATTAAGGACTTTAGAGGGCGTACCACAGAATGCTGTTGTAGTGGTCAGGTCTGGGTCACGATGAATACAGGATCAGCATTTCAGCAGTGGCAAAGGGAGAGGACAGCCAAGTATAGGAATTACTGTAGTGAGGTGTTAGTTAAATAACAATCAAGGTTGTGGATGTGTGGAAGAGAGTCAGAGTGGAGCTGTTGATGGTGATGAACTTGTGTATGGTTTGATAGAGAGTTTGAGACCAATACTGATCTGAAGATTGATCACAGTTTAGTTTGACAATTTGTTGCATACAGGACTTAATTTTTGCACACTGTAAACGTGGACATTATGTACATTTGTCTTGTTTAGGTCTAGCATTGAGTTTCAACTGATGGAATTTAATGCTAACATACACTGATATTTTTTGTTTGCCAGGTCCTCATGAAGAAATAGTTTGCCAGTTTGGAAGAACCAACTGCCCTGTGCAAGCCTATACCTCAGCCCATCCAACACCTTTTGGAAGAACTGGAACCTCACTCCTGAGCCAGGCCTTATCACCCAACGTCACTGTCTGATCTTACTAATGCTCTTGTGGCACAGATAGGAGCAAATCTGTGGAAGAGCAGAGGCTGTTATAGTTACAGAGTCATGCCCATGGTTTTAGGTGGCATATCCAACAGTAATATAATGTTTCCCATATAATTGTGTCCACATATTTTTCATCAATTAGTGTATGTTTTTGTATTGCTAGGGGGCTAACTACTGACCCACTGGGCTGAACAATTTATCAATTTCAACTGAAATAGCAATTTTGAGCCTAATACGGTTGCTGTAACTGCAAGACTCTGATTATTTTACAACAGAATGTCAGTGGATGAGTCATTTTTCTTTTTAAAGCACCTCCTGGTTCACACACAGAGCAGTGCAGGGCAACAGAGCGACAGGCTGTAAACGCTACAACCAACCCAAACTACAAAACTAACTGTAGGTTAGATACTTGATGATGAAAACGGAGGGCAGGCGGCGCAGACGGTGTGACTCACTCCGACTCACTCTCCAGCTCTGGTGTCAGGTGAGTTCTACTGCTGCTGAGGCTGCATGTCTGTTGCGACAGGACACAGCTAGAAGTGGAAACTACTGATTTATGTCTGCAGTGTTTCCACTATATACATTACTTGCACTGGAAAAGTAGACAAAATGCCCAGCTGAGCCAAGAAAGAGAAAGAAGAAAATGGGGGTGAACTAGCTAACATTAACTTAGATTTGTATCTGTATTTTGGCTATATAGGACCAAATCATAGAGTTTTATCAACTGTATCTGTCTCTGCTGTCTCTGTGTGTCTGTCAGTCTCCTGTCATTCCCCCTCAATAGCAGCATTTGAAAAATCACCACAGGCAGCAGTATGACCAATTTTAAAGTTACACAGAGCAGCTAATATTTCAGTCTCTTAAATGGTAATGCTCCATCCCATGTTTACGTGTGTATAGTGAATCCTGGACTGAAGCATTAAAATTATATTGAAAATTGCAATCGCAATATCTGTCAGAAAAATCACAATTAGATATATTTCCCAAAATTATTTCAGCCTAGACCCACCCTTGGCTAACTGGTTTATGTGGAGATTAAGATATTTCTGTGTGGATTTCTTGATGTACTCTGGTTTTCTCCCAAAATCCTCTGACATATGAGTTAAATGAACTTGAGAGTCTAAATTGCCTTTAGGTGTAGGTAGTGTAGATGGTTATGTCTATATATGTGTTAAGCGCGGTGATATAGACTGACAAACTATCCAGAGTGTGCTCCAGTCACCTAGCTGACTAAAATGAGCTGTATAGGAAAAAGGATGGTGGGATGATTGAAGAAGGTTACAGAGGGCAAATGAGACAGATGATCAAAGGTGCGTTACAGTCAAGGTCTGTTTAAGACACACTTTTCCTCAGTTATGGATAAATTTGCGAGTAAAACACCGAACATACTTTTACTGGCAGTGGAAAACAATAGCAATAGCCTTTTTTGTTTCTGAGTTGGTCCTATTTTTAAAAGATCTGTCTATCAAACTCTTATTCTAGTATATGCATTTATAGAGGAAAACACTTTGCTGCACACTCTCAAGTCAGCCTCAAACACATATGCACACAGACACACAGGCACTGCACTATATGACAGGTGCACTGATACCCACGAGGGCAAACTGTGCCTCTGTGCACATGCTGAAAAGGTATAAACTTTTTTGGAAGTCAGTGTTGGTCTTTCAGTCGCTCCTTGCTGCTGTTCTATCCCACAAGCAAGTTGAGTTCAGACTTTAACAATAGCAGTTCTTCGTCATACAATTGCTTAGATTTGACAGGTTTTAGAAATTAGGGTGGGAGGAGGGCTCCTGATTGGTTTTCTGACTGCACACATCGACTGTATGTGTGTGTATGAAGCTGTCTATTATCTGTATTGTGATGGGGTCAGTCTGACTTCCAAACATACCAGGAACATGAACTAACCACTGACTCTATATAATTCAGGATTAGCCTTGGTCAAATGTTTTCAGTAACTGTTATAATCTTGCCACCTCAAAATTTTACTTTACTGCTCTGTGTAAACAGCAATGGGATTCATAGTATTTTTCTAAGGGGCGGACCACCAGGGTGAATTTTCTCTATAAATAAGCACAAAGTGTAGAGCACTAAGGAAGAAACCTGAGAATAGAAACACTTTGAATGGGAGCACAAACAGTTCTCTGTGCAGTCTGATACCATCCTACCCCTACTCATTGAATGTGCTCTTGATTACATGTGTTTTGTGCACTTCTTTATGTCAGTTGGATAGGACTCCCACTATGCTGCACGATTCACTGCCTCAATTTAGGGGAACAAAAATAGTGAGTGACTGAAAGGTAATAGGGATTTTCTGCAGAATCCCATTTTACATTTCACAAAGAGAAAAGCACAGGAGTAAACAATACAGGACACAACTAAAAAGACCAAACCCGCTGTTATTAGTAACACCTGTGCTTTTCAAGACAAAATATCACATAATAATGCATTCCTGGTATTAACTGAATGATGATACAATATTTTGTTGTTTGATAAATAAATAAAATGAGTAAATAATCCGCACATTATAAGAAAAGATATGACAATTACTAGGCACTGTTTTTCTTTTTTGCCCATAGGTCTTACCCAAGACTAGAGATGGGCGCAAGAAGAAATTTCCTTGATTTAATTGGAAAATTAACAATCAATTATCGATAATAGTTATTTTTTACACTGAAAATGCCTTTGGTAGAAACAGGCTAGTTTTCCTCGAATTAAATCTTTATTCGAGGAATAATTGTAGTCAGCATCTATCTCTTAAACAAAAGCTTTTAAAACTGAACTAACAGCTAAACTAAAACATCTGCAGCACTCATAAAAATAGAGAGTGAACCAAGCAAATTAACAAATAAAGCTCACGGTGCTGCTGGTTGCTGCCACGTAATGAATATCATTATATTGCCTCAAGACACTGGATAACCTGCTAATGCGAACAATTGATTAAATTCCATGTGATCAACAAAGTTCTTAACGATCAACAATCGATCATCGATTAATTATGCCATCAACTCAATGGTTGTGTTTATTTTTTCTTCTACATCTTAGCTTTACCTTTTCATGGGATAAAGTGACTTAGTTTATTGAAATAAACTGAAAATATGGAAAGTACTCCAGTCAGTCGTCTATGGCTTCCAACCAGGATTCAACAATTTGTCCTGTGGTGCCATTCAACGGACATTGTTTTTTCTACATTAAGGAAAATATCTCACGCAAGTTCTTGTAAACTTACTGATGTGTATGTACAGTACTTAATGTGAACAAACAGGCTAAAACAAACTATGAATAAAACATGGAAATAGTCTTTCATCTGCTCTGCTTTTCTAATACTCATTATACTTTGGCTGCAGTCTTTTTCTGTGTCTGTTTACCTCTGCCTCTTTCCCTCTCTTACTTCCCTAATATCTCTTTGTTGCTCTCTGTTTTGCTCCCTAAGTTCTGTTCAGTCATAGGCCCAAGGCTGTGCCAAACCCTAGCAAACCAGCACCATCATTCATTTCACAGAAGAATATGATTTCAAAACTAGTTTATTATTTGGGAATTTTCACTGAATCTCTTTTAATCTATTATTTATTTCAAAAAATGACAGTTTAGTGGGTATTTTTGGTATGAAATTTTAATATCCTAAAATTGAAAAAAAAATAAACAAGTGAATTTGATCATGACAAATTTAGGTTTTTTTTTTTCTCTTTTATTTTTCCTTTTTGCTTTTATGATTAGATAAATAAATAAATAGGAAGCACTCAGAGGTACACATCTCTGTCAAAACTCCTAAACCTCTACATTAGTTATTTCAATAGTGGAAAATGTTTAGTTTTAATTTGCGTTTGGTTCTGCGTCAACATATACATATAATACACTGCTGAATTTCCTGCAAATACTGGGCCATCTATGGAATAAATTGTACATGTTTCAGGTAGCTGAGGAAAATTGTGCCATTTTTCCTCATGTATGCATCATAAATTACATTGCAATTGGGACAAGGCCACAGAAACATATTTAACCATATAGCGTGGGATGTTACAAAACATACAAATAACTGTGATTATGAAATACATTTCTATACCAAGTTACGGGGGAGAACCCAGCTTGAAATCTATCAGGTGGCTAAGCAAGAAATTATAAAATCAGTGTCTATCAAAATGGCCTGTATGTACTGGACAGTAGTTTCCCTATGGAAAACAAAACAAATTATAAGAGGTTTTATAAACTGCCTTATTTAAGTGCTATCTGCAGCAAAATGCCTCCCTCCTCTATGGCTTAAAGGCTTCCATCAAAGTTGGTAGACATTGATTTTTGATATATCTTACTAACAAAGTCGAGAAAAAATAGCAGCCTTGACAAAAAGCAGTCAATTTAAGTTTTAGTTCATATCAAAGAACTTTTATAGCAAATGGTTTACAGTAGATTTGTGAGAAGGCTCTGCTCTTTGAGGAACTAATCCTGCACAATAAATACGTGGATGGACATTAAATCTTAAATAATAATCCAGCAAAAAAGAGCATATAAGGAAAGAGGTAGAAGTTTAAGCATCTCTGCATTGCTAACAGGGCTATAATGGTCTCGTGTACACCTGCATGAATATGGTTGTATTTTTCCAGATAGCCACAACAGCTAAAGGAATAGGCCCACCATGGTGAAGCATGGCAGCCTTAACAGACGAGGCCTGTGTGTGGTGTAGACAAGGTTAACCAAACATCCCACAGAGAAAAATAATCTTGTAAAACTCAAAGAGTCGCGACTATTAATGTAAAGGTAGGTTGCGATGCACTGATCCAGCTTTTCACTCCCAATATCTATCCCAATGACTCAACTCAGACTGTCCTCAATACCAAGTACTGATCTAGTGTGGAGCTTTGTTTCTCAAATCCCAAAATGTAGTAGTGCCGCACTGACATACTAGACATAGGGCCAAGGTTGCTGTGGGGGACTAAAGACTGAATCAGTAACTTATGATGGTGAATGAATGTAACCAAGTGCTGTGTAGAAACACCAAACTTTATATTCGGCATTGACAAAGAATTGTATTTAATAGGGATAGGTCATGCCATAGCCTTTGAACTGCTTAATAAGCAACAAAGCCGATCCAGTATCAGATCATCCGTGTGCATCAAGTGTTTGGTGAAGCAGTCTTTTCTTGGTTTTAAATGAAATCACTTACAGGTATCAGTAGATGCCTATTTGCTGTTACAATCAGGATCAGCCTTTAAGACCCCTTGTTGCTCAAACTGCATTGGCCAGTCCTGCGCGAAGTGGAAAGTTATGTCACCAACCTCCACCCTTGCTCCCTCCCACTCAGACAATACTGTTCTCTCAGTCCCCAATCCCTCTCCACCATTTGTTCCATCAAGTGTTACAGCATCTGCTGGTACCATACTCCCCGTGTGATGCTGTTGGTTAATGCATCAAAGTCAGAGTTCTACTCTGGGTTTCAAGTCCGGTTTGAACGACAGCTGCAGAGGAAAATTTTATGAGCTCTAAAGTCACAGAAACTCAATGGGAGATAATACCAGGGTGCCAGATGAAGACTTACAACTGAAAAATGTATTTCTTAAGTTTGTCCTTTGCTACTACAATAAAAAATCTCATATTGCATTGGCTGCCTCTGTGTTTCCTCAGCTGTTTTTTCTGTATTAAAGGACAAAAGTAATGCTGTGAGAAGCTTAGAAAATGCATTATCATGCATTTTTTGGGACAGGATTCAAGATAGCAGCATGCATCGGGTACAAATCTTGATGTATTGCACCTCTGAGAAACCCTCATCTGTGCTAAGCAGTAGTAGTATACCTTTACAGAATATATTTTTACGTTTATGCCTGTCTGTGTGTGTGTGTGTGTGGGAGGGAGGGATAAATAATTTAGTTGAATCAATGCTCAATGGGATAGAGGCAGCAAGTTCCAGGGCATCAAGGGCAGAGGTTAGAAAACTCAGATATATCAAAGACACAGTCACAGAACCTACTTTCCCTGCATTAGTTGATAGCCAGTGTTCAATACCAACAGTTCAAAAAGTGCAACCTCCCCCTCCATCTATTTTACACACAGACACACACACACGTAAGCATTTTAGGTGCTTGACTTTTTTGGCCATTTGCTGAGAAAACATTGTGCTGTCTTGTGTATGCATGGACATGTGAGTATAAGAGGACAATGAGGTTCACACACACACACACTCAGTTTGACTGCACCCCCAGTATATCTACATTCCTTCCCCAACTTGGATTTAGACACCATTTATTTCTTCCTTCACCTTTATAGCAAATGAACTCTAATCTGTAGACCGTTCTCCTAACCTTTCGCCTGAACTTGCACCACATACAGTATGTGATTGTCCACACACAATACACAACTAAAAGTGGGAACATCTGTCTCTGTTCAGAACACGGTAGGTATGATTTTCTTGTAAAATTCATGGATTTTTGGGATTAACGTTATAACGTGTCCCTTTACTTCCACTGTTCCATGTAAAAGAAGCAAAACAAAATGCAAGAGAGGCATGTTATTTCAGGTGCTGAGACAAAATATCTCCATTTTCAAGTTTCTTATACATACAAAACACACTTTTTGTAGCATCGCTATACACAACAGCTCCCATAATGGTGAAAGCTTAGTTATGCTAGTTAGACATGCATGAGGGTTGCAAGAGACATAGTCGTTCTTTTATACTTGAAAATTTAGTTGTATGATGTTTGCTTTTGTCTCATCTACAGACCAGCTTCCGGACCAGAGGCTGAATCAATTGTCAGTCAGGTTCTTTGTGACCAAAACACTTTTCATCTCTGTATACATTGGACTACATGAGTTCAGCGAAATAATGCTGCGTTCCGTTTGAGTTGAGAATTATTACGGACTCACAGGAAAAGCCTTTATAGTTGCTCTTTCAGGTATGGCTTGATCACTCCACTAGAGAACACACTCAGTTGTTAACATTAGATTTTAATACAAACTCTTAGAGCGTTTCAGGTAGGAGTCCAGACGTTCAAGTTAACTGTTCAAGAAAAAAGAGAAACATTAAGCCATAAATATGAACCGTTTCAAACGTATCAGACTAGTCATTTATCATTGCCTAGCAATACCAATTGATAACAACGCTCCACATGGTATTTTACTACAAAGGAATGGAGCCTCAACATTTTAAAGGTACTGAGGCTGAATAATTGCTACTGTAGAGCTAGTTTGACCTTTAGTGGTTTATAAAGGAAGATTGATACCGCGATTGAAAGAAAGAAAATAAATGGCGCCATCCCTAATGAAATGATTCAAAGCCACCATGCTGAGGCTGTGAGTTGTTCACCATGTCTCTTGGACTTGATACCTTGAAATCAAAAGGATCTCAGTAGTAAGTGTGTTGAACAATCAAAGACTGCTACCAAATACATTTAATATCCAGGCCAAGCCTTTTTTCTTTTGTCACCAGTTCTCTCTTTTATTGGTGTCCATATGCAAGTGGAGAATACACAGGCGAGGATCCGTTGAAATATTAGAGAGAGTCTAATGTGTGGAAAGCCAAGCAGAGCTCATTTCAAAGGTATTTGAAAAGGGATCAGTGCAGAGACCCATTTCTCAGACAGTAATCACTCCAAGAGCATCTGCAGCTGTCCAGGATAGCTGCAGGCCAAACAAACAAAATGAGAGAGAATCGACCAATACAGACTCCAACAGAGGGCGGCACCTGTCTTTAAAGACACAGAAAACAGAACAGAGTAACACAGAGAATCGCACAAAGAAAATGACAGAGATAAATGAAAAGGGGACATGTTTGTACTTTCATTCATTATTTCTTTGTTCTTTCCTTCATTGATTCTGTTCTGGCTTTGTGTCTAACAATGGTAATGCAATGAATGAAAAGATGGGGTCACTGTTTTCCTTCATCTTTAACAACAAAATATATCAGTCAGACACAGGGCAGAGGTTTTTTTTTTTTTTTTTGTAGGACAGACAGATGTAAAATGTTGCCCAAGGATGTGTGCTGACATTATATTCTCATGTGGTGATGTTTGTTGGAAGACAAATTTGTTTAGTATCAGAAGCTCTTAGAGCACTTATCGTGGTTGTGGCTGCCCTTTGAATGATAACAGACTCGTGTTGGCAAGTTAGCGGTGCTTCCAGTGACTGGCTCTGGTCAGACATGCAACCATGATACCGGCGTTCATCCAGATTTCTGGAAGTATCCATGAGGCTCAGAGATGAGGGAAAGAGCTGGAAGTGATGGATAGGGTCACAGGATGCAGGCTGGTGTGTGTGTGTGTGTGTGTGTGTGTGTGTTTATTGGGAGTCTTCCAGTGGATCTTGTAAGCAGAAGGTGTGTACACTGGTACATTGGAGGATTTGTCAGGATGGCATACCTGCACAGTTACTACTGCTAAATTTTGGAATGATTGTAACAGATTTATTTCTCTGGAGATATTTATACTAAACGCACAGGAATGACAGGGAAATTAATCAGTAACTCTCACACTTTACAATAACTACTTTTGTGCTGCCTTAAAGCAAACTTCTGGACTCCCTTGACTGCTCAGTGGAGCTGTAGCCCAGCTAACATTGGGAGATTATGACTGTACTAAGCCAGCTAGATGTAAAGCTGGATACTGCCAAACACATTCTTTGTCAGCCTTCAATATAAAGTTTCAAAGAGTTGGCATTCCTGATTTGAAACATGCTGGTGTATACATTCTTTGGTTTAACTGCAACTTCGGCTGCTTGTCATTGCAAGAAGCAATTAACTGTGTTTGAGTGCACCTGATTGTACAGAGACAGTATCGGTAATACTAAACCCTTTAAAGTTGGCTTACATTTTATCTAAAGTAAATCAACTGTATCATAGCTAAGTATGATATTTTCTGCGTGATAATATGCATAAATGGATTAACAAACAGGCCTACCAGTGGCCTCCTGTGGCCCAGGAGCCCAAGAGGTCAGAGGGGCCATGGACTAAACCTCTGTATGGGCAGTTGTTAGCTTCTTCTTGTTTGAAAGTCATAGAGGTCAGTTAAAGACAAAACAACCAAAACAGATGCAAAATGACAAAAAGCAGTACATAACGACCATAAAAGTTGAAAAGAACAAAAAAGAGACAAAAAGCGACTATAAACAACTGTTCATGTCTCTTTTTCAGTCCTAAGAGATACTACACGTGGGGGTTGGGGCTTTGGGCCTTTCTGTGACCAGGGCTCCATTATATAATCTGTCCATGAGGTTGCAAAATGTTACAGTAAACATTATTATTTAAGATGTTTTATCTATCATAGTATTATCAAACATCACAGTAGAACTTAACAATCACACACAGGCATGCATATGCCACCAGCAAATGTACAACTTTATAAGCAGAACACTAACTCATCTCCTTGTGATCCGTTATATTCAGTGTGGCTTTAACTCTAACCAGATGACTGTGTTCAAGGTGGACATGAGCAATGTAATATTCCTTGTGTATATTGAATAGAGAAATGTAAATGACCTGTGAAGTGCGTGCTGACCAATCACTTAGTTTCCCCACTATTGTACGCTGCCAGTCTCGAATGCTGCTATATCAGAGTTAGGTTGGGTCGAGTTTACTGTTTAAGACTCTCAGTCAGGTGACATAGCTACAAGGTAGTAATGGTTACTAGGGGTGTGAGGCTTAGCAAATGGTCAATTTGTCATTTTGGTTAGCCAGTAAGAAAGCCTGAACTCATTACTTGGGTATGGGTGAAGTAGTCCCATTACAGAATGAGGCCGGTGACAGGCTATACAGACTAGCTACCTTAAATGTGTATGTTTTATAGAAAGTATTTCAAATAATATTTGTAGTAAACATTTTCTCCAAAACTATTACAATTCTTCGCCTTCCCAGTAAAACACCCGTAATTGTAGAGTACTTACCTTTTAAAAACACAGGAACAATCCTGTTTTATCCTGACTCCTCTTTGACTCATACTTCCAATTTTGAGACACCTTGTTTTGAGCTTTTATACTTATACTTTCACTGTCAATTGTCACAATCTTGTGTGCTCCTGTCAGATGTACAGTATCAAGGAAAACATAAATAATACTGCACAATTAATACTATCTGTGTTATTGTTCTGTGCTAAAACTTTGTATTACGAGATACAACTGAACTACTTCACCCTTGTTGCACACATAATGTCGGGCTCTATTTCCTTTAAAGGATGACAGATGCAACAAGTCTCAAATGTCATGACACATAGCACTGCTGAAATGAAGAGCATCACTCAGCAGTCACTCAAACATCCACCTGTTTGGTGACCGCTGAATCTCAAACTATAATTTAAGACATGGACATTATTTGAGTTTGTAATTGCCTAGAATGTTTGCATAGCTCACGGTCAGCAGACAACGCATTAATGGCTTGAACACAAACATAGGCATAAATGGCTGAGGTTTGGGAAAATCAGAGTTTGGGTTACTGAACTACTTGATTAAGGTTATAGGCCATTGTTTTAACAATGGTGATAGAAAATGATAGTAACTATTAGGTAAGGTTAAGGTATGATCATGGTCATAGATAAAAGAAGGCAAGTATTGGTGAGAAGCAGGCCAGCAATCTCTGTTAAAATTGACATTTTCTTGTTCTACAGTCCAACATTCTGAAATATTGTGTTTGGAGAAGTAGCTAGTGCTGTTGTTTCTCTGAGGAGTCCTGATGTTTCAGTGTGTGCAGTGTGAAAATGTAGCCAGTTATTTTATCACCAAAATATTAGTGAAATATTCAGTCAAGTTTTGCAAGATTCACAAAAGATTTCAGATATTGCAAAGATATACTTTGCAGATCTTCAGAAATTCCTTGAGATGTTGCAAAACTTCTTTACTACTTCAGATTTTTTTCCTCGTCCCCTCTCAGGCTCTGCAGACATCCCAGCATGACTTTTGGAGGAGGTGACATAAATGGCTGTGTCCATTAGCAAAAGGTTATATATACATATGCTATTCCAAACCTCATTTAGCTGCAATAGCATTTTGATTGCCTACAGGTGCCACGCACCATAGTTAGGGATGTAAGCCTAGAAATGACTCATTCACTGTAATTGAATCCAAAACAAATGACAAAGTTACTTCTTCACGGTCCACAGTTCGACCTGTGGCTGTGCAGCCAGCCTGTATTGTAAAATCCATACTGATATTTGACAAATTCACAGACACATCGCTCTGCACCGTATGACTGTCATTAATATTCAGTGGAGAGACTCCTCTCTACTTCTACCTGCCACCCACCTTTGGGGAAAATGTGGACATAGCAATGGACCCTTCACATAAACTCTCTCAGCCTCTCTGTCTAGCACACATACATTCACTCAGACACTCACTGGGGACCCCTGATGTATTTTTTGTGAGCGTATGTGTTATTGCAGAGCCCGCATGTGTTTTGAGTGTAGTGAGTTTGTGTGCACAATTCCTGCATTATTCATTAATCTCTTTGTTTTTACAGATCCTCCCATCAGACCACGAGTCTACTTGCATTAAGATAAGACTAAGACAGACTCGCACACACATACACACACAACTCAGCAGGTATATATCTGAATCCCACTTTCATTAGACAATTCTTAATAGTTGTGGTAAAAGCTCAGTAATTAATTGCCTCCGGTGCGAGTACTGTATGCCTGAGGAGCATGTGCATACTGCTTGCCATTTCTATGGGTACATACATAGGAAGGAATATTTATTACTGATAAAACGCTTAAGTATCCAGTCAATGGTGAAACAGATGCAGCTCCCTTTGTGCCACTTCAGGTTATTAATAATTGGTTTTAGTACTTTGAGAATTTTTAGGCATAGTCAGGTGTAATATTAGTTGGTTGTGTAGCACACTGGTACCGACATCCAACAGATACAAGCCATTATCAGTAAATTAGGTTACCAATTCAACCTCAGATACTTCCATCATCGCTGCATTGAGTGCATTCCTCTACTGGCTGCATAAAAATAAGTTTGCTTTAATCCTTAAGAGTCGATGTCAGAAGGAACAAATTTGGGATGGTTGTCCTGGACCCAAAAACCCTGCAGAGTTCGAGCCGATGCATTATCAATCACAGAGTAATTACATTTATAAGTCATAAGTAGAGTGATGTTTAATTTCTGGCTCCTAGGAAAACTAATATCTCTAGTGACAGATGGCTCCCTTTACTTTACATTTTCTAGCACTTGTCTGGCCATATTATTTCCTGTTTGGAAGGGCGTCACATGAATGAGTAGCAGTGATCGCTGCACTGCCCATTGCCGCTGTGCCAAAATATATAGTGTTCCTAATCTATTGGTGTTGATAGTTGATAAGATAGATAGGAAAAACTGGAGACCGCGGTTCCACTTTCGGTCTGACGATATTTGCTGTTTAACTGCATGGCTAATACTACCTGGCTAACATTAACCATTGCGGTGACAAAACAGCATCAGTTAGTATAGCAGACCAACACCCTACGTTAAATGGTAGAGGTAATGTTAGATTAATTTTAACTTCTGGGTTTACAAATTGTGGAAATAGAAATAGCGGTTGTCATGGAGATTGGGCTCAAACTGCTGGAAGTGCCGGACAATTTAACTTTGTCTTATGGGGATACAACGGGCAAGTTGAGCCTTCAATATGGTGACAGGTTTAACATTTGAAAAACTGGAAGGTAAGCTCAACATAGCAGTTCAAAATAAGTAATACAGGACTGTGGCTGAACAACTTTTAAAGTCACTTGTGGCGAGGATATTATGATTATTCCATTCATGTTTTGTTTAGTCTAATCTGATGGGCGATAAAATACATGCTCGTCCCATTCCCTAGTCAGACCCAGTATGCTGTTAAATAACACCCTGCACAAATGTTTGTTCAGTGTTACTCACCAGAATACACTGAGTGTATCCTTAATGAAAAGTAAATCTCCTTCCTCAGAGAACATTTGCAAAGCTGGAAATGACATTTAAATCCTCCATGGTTTCATCTGTGTTTCAACTTTGATCTACCTGCCCCATCTGTTTTGCTAATGCCTGATGCATATCTTCAGCAATACTACACTATAGCTCAGAGTCGCTGCAAACTATTGGCGACGGGTGTCATATCACACAGCAATTGAGTGTGCATCCTCATGCAGGATATAAACGAAACTCACAGGGAAAAACAGCTCCAGATCACAACTAAAAGTCGAAATGCAGGGAACCTTTAATACTTCCGGCTTTTTGCTTGTTTTCCCTTCATAATTCTGAAAAGCCTTTTGAGCCCAATAAACACAACTCTGTATATATAACCCTCTGTTTCTCTCATAGACAATTTTGAAGTGGTTTTTAAAATGTTACAGCTACAATTTAATGTCATACAGGATCTTTTATTGTAGCAGTATCGTTGTACAGCTACTCAGATCCGTTAGCTGATTATGATATAAGCATTGTCTGTTCTTGAGTACCTTGAGAAATTATGATGGCTGACTTTGGGGTCACAGTGGTCAGGGTGCACTTCTCGCCATGAAACCAGTAACTGGTAGTTCCAAGACAACCAGTCAATGAGTAGCAAACTGATATAGTCTCGAATGCCGACCCAGGAGAGTCAAGCACTTTGTTTCAAACTGACTGGCGGGGTATAATGTAGCTTGATGGGCCAGATGCTTTCATTTACACTGCTTTATATTACTCAGGGGGTGTACGTAATTCAATTATAACCTCAGTTTTGGTTTTATTTCTTGTGGAAGTGAGCAACTAGTTTGTGATATTCTGAATGGTTTAACAATTAAAAATTCTGGCGTTATGATACCTTTTAGTGTATAGATAAAAGATATTAGGGAGATTTCCCCCTCATTAGGCTGTACATCAGTTCTTTTGACAGTTAAATGTGGCTGGCTTATGTATTTAAAAGTACTGATGTTCTGCACAGAGCCCTTGCCACACACACACACTGAGTTATCTGCAATTTTTTCACCAGATTTTGTAGTTAAATTATAATATTTTCAGTAAATGTTGTAATATTTATATTTTTGAGCAACATACCATGTCAGATGGCCTATGTAAGAAAGAATACAAAACATATATCGGCCCTGTCTGGTAAAATCGTGTATCTCTGCACAATTTTATGGTTTTTAGTTTTCATATTTTCCTTTATAGGCTCATAAAACCCTTGTCAAATACTAGATTATGTCAAAAATTCTGTTTGATCAAGCGTAAAAAATGCTTAGAAAGACCTCACATTTTGGTGGTATGGAAACACTAAGGTAGCTGTTGATAGTCTCTAAAACATCCAGACAGATTATTTCCATGCTTAAAGTGAGGCAACAAAAACAGCTGCAGCTTCAAATCAGGTTTGGGTTATACAGGTTTTATACCTTCTGTTGAGAAGTACATTGTAGTCCATGCATTCTCTGTTTTACTTTTGTTGGTAGACACAGACTGACTCATGTCCTTATAATATGTAGAACTAAAAATTAACAGATGGCACTCTTTCTGAAATATGGGGTGGTTGGGATGTTGCTGAACTATCCTGAATTAGTTCACATTACTTGAATGATGTTATGATGAACTCTTGAACTAGGACTACGGCACACACACAGGTGAGTTCAGACAGAAAGTTCCTTTGTCCGGGCAAACTGACCAAAAACTGAATAAAAGAAAACAGTACAGGTGGCAGGGGCTGGCTGGCCAGGAGGAAATCAGAAGCAGCGGAGAACAGGGAGAATCTTGCCACTGGAGAAACTTTGGAGGAACCTGCATCACGGAGTGGAGCAGAGATACTCTGGCAAGGCTGGAGTGAGGCGGGCTTATGGGAGGAGAGGAGGATAAGTGGAAACAGGTGTGTATGACTGATCAATGGCCCAGGAGAGACAGCCCCACACCTGCAACACACCAACTCTGCAGCAAAACAAGAAAAAAGGGGAGGGAACAGAGAAAACACAACACAAAAAAAACTAAACCAAGCCATAACGATGCCCCCCTCTCAAGGACGCCTCCTGGCGGCCTACAGCCAATCAGGGTGCCTGGTGTAAAAGTGTAATGAGTTAGGGTCCAAAGATGAGTGACGAGAGATCCAGGAAAGATTCCCTCCATTATACCCTCCCAATCCACAAGGTATTGGAAGCCTCGACCCTTCGCACATCCAACAGCTGCGGCCAGAAAATGCAGGGTGGTACGTCGATGATCCGAAGTGGAGGGGTTGGCCGGAAGGGCACAAGAAGAACTAGTGGAAGCAGGCTTGAGTAGTGAGACATGAAAAGGCGGGTGGATATTGAGGGAGGGGCAACTGGAATTACCACACTGGGGTTGATATTCGTTCAATGGTGTATGGGCGATGTACCTGGGGTATTGGTACAGGACTCAGTCCCTGAGAGGAAAGATCACGGGTGATAGCCAGACCTTCTGGCCGGGTAGATACTGGGGGGCGGAGGCGGTGACGATTAGCCAGCCTCGGTTGAGCCGCTGTCCGGGTGAGAGCTGCTCGGGCTTCCACTGTGAACTAGGCGGGTGCGCTGGAAGTCAGCACACGAGGAACTACTCAGCCTCTGAGCGAAAGGGAAGAGTGGAGGCTGGAAACCGGTGTGACCATGAATGGAGACGCACCTGTGGCAGAGCAGACCGGGGAGTTGTGAGCGTATTCAATCCGGGAAGGTGGGTAGACCAGGAAGCCGGGTGATGAGAAGGCAAGCGCAGCGAAGGAGCGCTTCAGGTCTTGATTAGCCCGCTCAGTCCTGGCCGTGGTCTGAGGATGGTATCCGGAGGAGGACTGGCTGATGCCCCCGGCCTGGCAAAAGCCACCAGACCTGGAGGAGAACTGAGGCCCTCTGTCTGAAACAATGTCACAGAATATGAAGCCTGAAAACATGCGCACAAGCAAATTAGCGATCTCTAGGGCAGAAGGGGTTTGGACAGAGGTAAATTACTGACTTGAAAATCCCCGATCTACCACAGTTAGGATGGTGTCTCATTACAGCCCGGAGGTGGCGGGCCAGGCAAAGTCTACAGCAATGTGAGACCAAGGTCGATGGGGAACAGGAAAGTGCAGGAGACCAGCAGGAGCCTGATGAGAGACTTGTTCGGGCACAGACTGAGCAGGCGAGGCCAGACTCTCTGGTGTCAGCCCGGACATGAGCCACCGGCTTGTGAAGCAAAGCCAGGGTCAGTGAAACCCGGATGGCATGCCACCTTGGAGAGTGTCCCACTGGAGCCGAGGAGCGGACAGGCAGTGCTGGAAACAGGCGGTTGGGTGGAACACCCTCAGGGGACAGGAGTGATCCGTCAGGGCCTCTGGACCAGCTGCCGATCTCACCTGGCAGCTCCACCACACAGGAGAAGGCAGGATAGTGTCCTCCACAGGTTCTTCAAGAGGGAGAGAGAACTGGCGAGAGAGGCACATCAGGCTTGGCGTTCCTGGAGGCCTGGCGGTGAGTGAGGTGAAGTTAAAGCGGCCCAGGAACAAAGCCACCAAAACCCTGGCGGGAGTTGAGCCTGCGGGCAGAGCAGATGCAAAGACAGGTTCTTGTGGTCGGTCAAACCACAAAGGGTGAGTAGATCCTCAACCAGTGCCTCCACTCCTGAAGAGGCCAGCACCACTGCCAACAACTCACGGTTCCCACATCTGTTCTCTCTCACTGGGTGTTAGACGTCGAGAGAGAAGAATGCACAGGGTGGAGTTTCTATGGTCAGGAGGAGGATCGTTGGGACCAGGTTTAACACCAGAGTCAGGCGTCGGCCTCTACAGCAAAACTGGACAGAGGGATCAGGGTGACACAACACAGGCGCCAGAGAAAACAAACTCTTCCAACTGGACAAAAGTGGCCTCAGCAGCAGGTGACCAAACAAAAGCGATTTAGAGGTTAACAGATTGAGGGCAGCTCTCTCTACTGTAATGTGGATGAATCTACGGTGAAATTGGTGAACCCAAGAGAACCTCTATTAGCTGCTTCCTCCGGTGGGTGTGGGCCGTGCTTCCTGCTGCCTTGATCTTAGCGGGTCAGACCTGATTGCCCTTTTCACCACAAAGCCCAGAAAACTGACGGAGGAAACATGAAACTCCATACGGCTTTAACCAAAGTGGGTTTTCCAAAATCTCCCAGAACTAACCTGACATGTTGCACATGTTCTTGGGAGGAGTGGGAAAATCAAATGTCATCTAGATAAACAAAAACAAGCATTAAGCATATCCACGGAGGACATCATTAATGAGACTATGAAAAACAGCAGGTGCGTTAGTTAACCACAAAAAGTACAGGTACTCAAAGTGTCAGGGGGTGTTGAAACCAGTCTTCATTCATCCCCTCCTTAATCCTCACCAGAGTGAGAATGCGTGCGTAGGTCCAACTTAGTAAGATGATGGCCTGGTGGAGAATAAAAGCAGAATCAATCAGGAAAGAGGGTACTTGTTCTTAATGGTAGTCCCGTTAAGGCCCGGTAGTCAATGCAGGGCCATAGAGTCTTATCCTTCTTCTCCACAAAAGTCCGCTCCCAAGGCGAGGAGGAAGAGGCGGATAAGACCCCCAGCCTTGGAAAGTGAAATGTAAGTCTCCATAGCCTCCCTTTTGGGCTTGGAAGTTAGCAAACTTGCTGGTGGGATAGGGGCACCAGGGGCAGATCAACACTGATCGTATGGCCTGTGAGGTGTGAGGATAGGCCGGTCCTTGTGAAAACCTCCTGGAGGTCCCTTGTGATACTGCTGAGACTGAAAGATCTGAGTTTAAAAGGGGGTTCTGGAGCAGGGATGCTGGCGGTGGGGGCCAGTGCAGACAGTGGGAGTGATAAAAATAAACTCAATTAGTGATGGATAAAGAGGACCAGTCAAAGTGTAGGTTGTGGAGCTTGAGCCCAGGAAGACTAATACCAGAGGGGCCGATGGAGGGAATGAATAAAATAATTTTGATGATTACAGAAAAGCAGGGACACTGGGACTGTACGAGAACGACCTGCAGGCCAGGGAGGCGACCATCGAGGGGTAAAAAACATCCATGGGTTCAGGAAGGGTTCCGAGGAATGTCGTACTAGGAGACAATACCAGTCAATGGAATTGTCGTCAGAAGCCAGAGTCCACGAGGACAGGAGAGGAATCTTACTTTAGACCGGAAACAGTCCCTTTAGCTGAAAAGAGCGTTTGGAGATGGGGACAAGCTGAAATCTGGCTCACCAGCGCCCCTAGCGGTTGGTAGACCAAATCTTTACAGCGTCACCAGGACAGTAAGCGGGCGTGACATCACCACCACAATGGGTGCACAGTCTCTGGGAGGAAGCGGCGTTGGCGTTCAAGCGGGGTGAAGTCTCATCCTCCCAACCATAGGCTCCTCTTTTGAGGCGGATGAGGCAGCGAGGAAAGATGCTGGGTAAAGGGTGGCTCCGGAGGAGGACCCGAGGTTCCATGGGACCAGAGGTCGAGGGACATAGATCGAAAAGAAGGGGCTCTAAATCTGGCTACTCACTTTCCTGACGTCTCACCAAAGTAGGTGTAAGTCAGATAGCCGAATTAATTCCTCAAGAGAGAGGTCTCATCCAGACTGGTTCATCCTTAAGTTCCTCACTTGTTATGAAAACCCTGTCTGGCCTGTACCCACTCTCAGCGAGAATCTTGGAAATCCTGAATCGCGCTGCAACAGAGATCCCTGACGTAAGGAAAGGAGCCGGTTACCGGCTTCCTTACCCTGGAAGTGCGTTGGTCAAAAACTCTACAGGACTCGCTGCAAGATAGAAAGAAAAGGTTGCAAACAGGTGAGTTGGCATTAGCCGTGGCTATTGTGCTGGCCTTCCCAGTCAGTAAACTACTAATAAAAGCAATTTTGGACTTGTCGGTGAGAGCAGGTTAAGGGCTGCTGGTCAAACACTAGAGCACTGGTGGAGGCAGGCTGCATGACCCTGCTTCTCCTGAATACCTGTCTGGAGTGGGGATAAGACTCACGAGAATGGCTGGGCAGGGAAGGAAGCAGCAAGGAGCAGGAGGATGGACCCGGTGGAGCTGGAGAGGCTGGAGCCACCAGAGAGAGAGCTTCGTGGAGCCTGGTCAGGCCAGGCGTCAAGCTGAGGACATGCTGGAAGCCAGGTGGAGCAGCTGTCCATAATGTCCCCTCAGGGCGTCCTCATGTTGTCCACACGTGCTCCTTGAGGAGGTGGTGCTAGCTTCACCCTCTCAATCTCTGAGGGAGGAGAACCATAACTGGCCAGAGTGTTCTGTGATGAACTCTTAGACTAGGACTAAAGCAGAAACACCTACACTAGTGAGATTCGAACAGAAAGTTCCTTTAATAAAACCATTGACCAAAAACTGGAACAAAAGCAGACGGGGTGGCAGGGAGCTGGCTGGCAGGAGGAAATCAAGCAGCCGGAGAACAGGAGAATCTTGCCTGGAAGCTGGAGAACTTCTGCATGCGGAGTAGGGCAAGGAATACTCTGGCAAAGGCTGGGTGGTGAACTTGCATATGAAGGAGGAGGATAGAGTGAAACAGGTGTGTGATCAGCCAGCAGGGAACAGCCACACCTGCCCATACACCAGCTCTGCAGCTAAAACAGAAAAAAGGGAGGAACAGGAAAACACAACACAAAACAAACCAAACCACAGATATAAGACAACCTGGGGAAAATGAGGCCAGCTTATTTGCAGCTTTTAATTAGCAGCACATCAACATTGCAGGTATTTGACATAACAGGAGGATTGATTCTAGTTTATTTGGCAGAAAAATATCATGTCTCAAGTTTGTCATGGAACTTGAAAATTGGTATTTTGAGTATGTGGACATGCTTCATATACTGTATAAAAGTCGGGCAGGTGAGAGAAGACAAAAGCTTTTGTCAGTGTTGTCAAAAGCTTTGGTTGGACTCAGTAAGCATCAAACTGATAAAAACTGAATAAATATATTAAAAAATTACAAAATATTCAGTCATTATTTCTGAGATAACTCATGTTCGTTTACAGGGAAATGGGCCACAGGGCATCTTTAATTAACCTGCATTTATACTCTAAATGTGAATGATCGATGTTAATTGAACTTAAAACAGTAATACGTCTGTACTGCTGTAAAAAGCATCAAGCACTGCACTAGTTAGTTGTTTTCAAGCAAGACTTGCTTTATTTATTTATTTCTATTTTTTTTTTTCATAGCCTTCCAGCATCTGGAGCACTGTCACCATTTATTGAGTCTTCTGTAAGGTGTACCCCTGGTTTCTTTTCAGCAAGTAGCACACTTCTCTACACATAAAACATCCCACGACCTGCTGTTAGGTGGTGGTGCTGGTACTGTGTCCTTGCTAAAAGATATAGCCACTGCTCTATGTGGCACAGTAAATGCCCAAATTTCTTCCCTTTTTAAATGATAAATTACATTGCAGTGCTGAAAACAACACTTGTTGTCAGAATTTTCTTCAAATAACTTTTTTTTTTGTTTTGTTTGTTTTTTACGCAAATACATTTTATAGCAAAATACGAAATATTGCACACTGACCACAGCCATCGTCAGTTATAGCTAGAGGAGATCAACTCAGATTATAGGCCACATATTCACAATGAGCAGAGTGATAAAGGCTGCATGGGCTGAACATGCTGCCTGCTGGCTAAAAGAGTTGCTAATAAATCATACCCCATTCATATCAAGCACACTGTGTTAGGATTCTGCTTTAAAATGCAATTTATGTTTGTCTTTCTGTTGAGATAAGGCTCATACGGCTACCCCAGAGTCAGGATTTCATTCTATGATTACATATGATGGATACCGCTGCATGCAGATTTCAATAAGATGACAAGTGACAAAGAGGGAGAGAGAAAGAGGTAGAAAAAGAACAAAAAGATAAATGACCTCTTTTCTTAACCGGAGACAGGAGCGACAAATAATAATAAATCGCTTCTTGATTAATTGATTGTAATTTTATGATGGTATTTCGCTCAGCGATTTATCATTCTTCAAGATTGTCACCATGTTTTTTGGCAAACAGATGCTGAAATATTTCATGCTGATGAAGCTCATTTAAATCTGAGAAACAGAGAGGGAGAGAAGCCAAGGGTTATCCGACATCTGCAGTGTCTGATTTTTAAATAAACACAGATCAACAGATCAGTCAGATGAAACAAATGTGAAAAAGATTCAGTCACTGCGTGTATGTGTGTGTGTGTGTGTGTGTGTGTGTGTGCGTGGGTGCATGTGACTGTGTGTGTATGAGTGCGTGCATTTTTGTTTTCACTTATCTTACTTACGTGCGAACGAAACTCTAAGCTCGTTCTGCTGAATCCCCATTTTCTTCTAATCTTGCTTTCATGAAAGTTTATGCTGAGATGAAGCATAATACATCAATCAAAACACACACACCAATGCATATATCAAGGCCAAGGTAAATGATATCAAACAGAGTTATAAATATGTAGATTATGACACTTACCGTTGCAGTCTGAAACAAACACACACGCCATGTTTTTAATCACAGCAAACACATTTTGACACCAGCAGAAACTCTGGAACAAAATCAGATCACAATGTTTCGCTTTTCACTTGAACTTCGCTTGATTTTGTGGTTGGTCAGAAGTCAATTTATACGGGATTAAAAGATGTCTGTGCTTCTTTTTTCTTTTTTTCCTCCCAGACAAGAGTTTGTAAAACATCCTGTTATAATATAGTATCTTCAGAAAATATGAACCCTTCACCTTTTGCATATTTTATTGTGAGTATTGAATGATCACTACAACCCTGGCACCTGGATTTGAGCAGTTATCCCCCATTCTTCCTGACAGATCACTCTCAGGAAAGGAGTCAATCATGCCTCCGTAAGTTGAATGAAAGTATCGATGATGCCATCTTCAAATCCCTCCCTCATGCTCTCCGAGGTCCTATAGATGTTTGGCACAGTGGGCTGCCAGGGCGCCTTTACTTCAAATTAAGCTTCCAACTAGCCCTCTACCATAAATGCCTACATTTCTTTTTGTAAGGAACAAAAATTTCTAAGATATGTTTTTACTTTTACCCTTAAGTCTATACTCAATGACCCATAATGACACGTTTTTGAATCTGAATCATCCACTGATAAACTGATTACTTTTGAAGCTACTGTCTATAATTAGATGGTCTCTGAAATGGTAAAAGTCAGCATTCCATATGAATTATACTTTCATTATTATGGACATGACAGACATTTAGAGATGTTATTGTATTGCTTTGAATGGAAAGTAGTTATACAAATCATACAAAAGCTTGAAAGATGTTCCTATTGCATTGCATGGAGTGATGCTGGAGACATTTCGGCTGGTCATTTATAAATGGTTATAAGTCTCCTTAATTTCTGCCTCTCTCACGCCCACACATAATATACCTGCCTCTTACGGGGACACAGCTCCCAAGCATCCCTCCTGTAAAATCTCAGAGAAGGCCTTACCTTAAAATGGGTTTCATAATTTATGTTTGTGGGCTTTTTAAACTGAGCTGGGTCCAAAAACTTGGTAGGGGGAGCAGAGCTCATAAAATCTACCAGCTTTGACACAACAGAGGATATTAAAACAGTTATTGCACTATGTCTTGGGTGTTGTATTCTCTCATATTTAAGGGCATCCTTGAACAAACAGAAGACTGCCTTTGTGACAACATAGTGAGATGCTTGGAAATGATGAAGAAATCACAGTGTATGTGAGAGAAAAGAAGGAGTGTAAATGCATGTGCAGGATAATATTAGAGAATAAAATATTCTATATAGCCGAGCTACTGAAGGACTTGGAATGAATGTTTTATGTGTGTGTATAAACTGCAGAAATGTCTGCTGTAATGGGTCCATTTGTTTACTCTGAAAATTCTGCCAAAGGACTCATGATAATTGGCTAAATCTAAGCAGCTGAGAAGAACTAGCATAACAAAATTAGGCAGACTCTGGAACAAGTCGCATTTAACACCATTCACAAAAGTTCAAGAGCAAGAGCTTTTATTGAGCACTGTATCTGCTAATTCACTAAACTGATATTCAAGTATGGATGATATCTTTCACCACAATCAGCCTTATGTCCAGTGGGTGAAGTGGAATTTAGCAAATGAGGAAATCTTAAGATCGGTGTACAATTGCAGCAACAGGGAAATGTGCTAACTCTCTGAGTCTTTACTGAGCTCTGGTGGACTGTATTTTTCTTTGTGGGCAGGCTATGCTGATTGAGTTGACTTTCTTTAAAGAAAGCGCCAATTTTGCTGACTTGTTTTTCTGAACCCTGGTCAACTATAGGCCAATCAAAGAATGAACATTACTGCTGGACAATAATTTGTAGTTGCTTCATAGTAGGCGTTATTGTATTTCAGATAATTCTTTTCACCGTCTGCACTGCAGGTGATTTTACTTTGTTGCGGTTTCATCCAGCCCATCAGTCACAAAATTTCTGGATGCTCTTCCAAGTCTATCCCTCTGTCACAATGACACCTGAAAGGTGATATCAAAGGTCACAGCTGACTTATGACCTCATCCCATAAAACACTGGTAAAGTGGTGACCATGCTTTTAGTGTAAGAACTGTGATTTGGTCAAGCGATGTTTCATTCTCAGTCACGATTCATGTGTGCATGCTGTCAGTGAGCCTTCATAACATTTCTGGGGGGTTGATTTCAGTTTCTGCCTTGAGTCATTTGCACTGTTACATGTTCAACATTTTCAGCCTGTCTCTAGTGTGGTAACTTTGTATTCTCTGGCCAGAAAAAACATCAGTCTGCCTCTTAATCTCAATAATATTATGTCCCTAATTTAAAACTCTTAGACAAATCTTTGAGCTCCTCCAGAGCATCAAGAAGGATAGACCATTTGTTATTTTTTGCAGTCACCTGACAGCTTTGTATGATCCCTCAAACATACATCTGTCATTTTGAATTCCGGATAATACTCACTAGCCACACAAATGGAATGAAGGCACCATGCATTATCTGAGCAGGTACAGTACTCTGTATGATAAAACAACCAATCTCACCTAGGAGTCGACTGGTCTTAAACGGAATGTCTATTTTGAGACTGCAGAGCTCAGTCCTCTCTGATTTTTGTGGTCTGGTGGTACAGACAATATAATTTGCTCATAAAACTTTGTGCAGTGCTTGACAGAATCCTCAACAGACTGTTAAAATCAAGACAGCTCCGGTCTGGGCAGTGCCGGCAAATCAAACATGGAAACTTTAGCCTCTCCCAACATCGTTGAAGCTCCATCAGAGCAAAACCCGACCACCTAATTTAGAAAGGCTTCATCAAGGCAATCACAACAGTTTAAAAGAGCCCTGGTTAATGCCTTATTCATTAGTAGTTCTAGAAGTCTAAAAAGTATTTGGTTTAAATTATCAACTGGGCACATCAAGGTACACAACCCAGGCAAAGTTTCTTGCGTAAAAGCAGTCTCTCATCAATGAGAATGGTATATCATTAATACATCTCTAATTTCTTTTGAAATAAGTTTTACCTGACACTGGAGTGCTACAGGTGCAACTTCTCTTATGTAACAAGTAAGTATGAATATATCTTTTTCTGATCTCTTTTATTGTGACTGACTGTGAAGACTTGTGTTTGTGTATTTTTTTTGTGATGCAACATTTAGCTTTTTGCCATTGTGAAAAGTGATTTTTAGTGATGCAGCATGTTTCCATACAGAGGATCCTAACCTTCGTGAAAAACAAAATATATGGACAAGTAGATAGATAGATAGATAGATAGATAGATAGATAGATAGATAGATATTTTTTTCACATCAAGCATGTTTCTCCATCTGTTGAAGTCCGCTCTTCTGCTCTTTCTAATCACAGACAGGCTGAACTTCCTTAATAACCTCATGAGTTTTTTATTTGTTTCCTGAATAAATTGGGGCGTACCTGCAGCAATGAAATGCAAGTCATTTCAGTTTCAACCTTTTCTGTTAGCTCAAGTGCCACTGTAAGCCATGATGTGGCAATGAGCAAGCTTCTTTATTAGGACCTGACAGCAGCTAAATGGGAATTCAGCCATTGCTAATTTAGTATGCGCATGGGTTCCCCACTGTCTCTTTGTCATCGCGATAATAAATACATTTAAAAGGCATATTAGTACTGTCTATCAGCATTTGGAAATGTACAGGGACTCTGAAGAGCTAGAGGGCTGAACAGTGGGTGCAAAATATCTGCTAGATACACTAGATGTTTGTCTGGAGATTTTTCTTGAATAGTCAGTTTTCCACATATGGGCACCAAGTCAGTGAAATTTGTCATACAGTCAATGCAAGTGATGTTGACAGAGCCCCTATATTAAACCTCAATTACCCTAATGAATACTGTTGAATGTTTGAAGATGAATTTGTCCAAAGTAATGTGTGTATGTGTCTGCCTTCCCCAGGCAGATTGACAGAAGCCCTAAGTGGGAGGGGTGTTCCATAAGCAGATTAGGTATTTAGTAGCTCAGGCTTTGGCCTTCTGGGAGTCAGATTTGGCCCATAATTGGATAATTGAGTCTCAACTACAAAAACATTATCATACTGCTTCAAATCTCCTCACAAGAATCTCAAATTGCAGTAGAACTTACACATAGGCACCATGAAGCTACACGAAATTGTTACACATACAGAGGCAACCCAGAGTTTGAGAAGTGGACATTGCTGCATAGAAAATAATAATGCACTTCAGCAGTAACCTGCCAACTATACACCAACTATTTTATCACAGTATCAATCCTGCAGGTATTGTCAAATACATCTTTATACAGATGATACTATTTTATACTTTATCAATTAAATGAACAGTCTTAGGGGTGCAGTTAGGGTACAAGACAGTTTTTTGTTCTGTATTGAAGACACAACTTGTATTCACTATACCTGTAGCTCAGCTCAATCCCTGAATGTAGCATATAACTGGGAAAACAGTGAATAAATGACAGAAGTGTAAGTAGTACTTTGAAAATTATGCATAACTATGGCACTGCACAACTATTCTCTATGTAGCATACATGCAGGAGTCTTTGAAATATTGGTAGGTGTAGTCTCTACTGAGAGTCTGCAGTTACAGAGTAAAACAGTCTGGGTCAAAATCACTGAAGGGCATGCAAATATTGAAATAAGCTAAACCTGCCTTAGAAATGGGCAGTCAGTCCAGAAAAACTTGCCTGTACAGTAAATCAGGCTGGGTTGTCAGACTCACAGGTTAGAACAGACAACATACAAAACTGACAGATGGTAGCCTGAACCTGCTTTAACAATCTGAAGCCTTGAGAGTAATAGAATGTCAGGGATGCAGATGCAGCTGAGGTTGAGGCAACTCAAGCGGATTCAGGAGCTGACAGTAATGCAGAGAGCATGCCATGACCATAGTAAATGCTGAAAACAATTTTTAAATGAGTGACACCAAAGTTGATGTCTGTCTCTGTTGCAAACTCCATTACATTCTACAAATACAAGTCCTGTCTCCAGATAAATGTGACACTGCAAAATGTTGTTGTATGCGAAACAATACTAATGGATGAGTTCTTTAAATGATAAATTAATTCTGCCTAGTAAGATTACTGAATGTTTTTGTTTGGGGCTTCAAAGACGAGACATAACCTTAACAGACATGGCTAGCTTTATTCGATGCAAGCTCTGTCTGTATGTTTCAGTGTGTGTAGAGAGAGAGAGAATGAGCAAAGAGAAGAGAGTAAGGTCACGCATTGTATCTAAATCTTTGCTTAAGGAGCTGGTGTGTCTAAAGTATTTATTTTTAGATTTCTTCTCTCGTTTTGTTCTGACATGATTTGATAAGGGAACAGGAACGGTCAGTCTCTCATCTCATCTTCTTCAATACAGTTCTGTTTCTCCGTTTTGTTTTGTTTTGTTTGGTTTTAATTCATTGGCGTTTCACACATTGTTCTTTTTTTTTTACCTAGTACCTTTGCCCAAGTGATTTTATTAGGCTGCAAAGAGGCATATTTAATGTATGTGGTTATATTACCTACTTTAGATCACTTCTATTATTAACAATTTCATGTTAATGCATTTAAAACAACAACATATGTATATGTTTTTGCTCTACCATCTCACTCCTGCTCATTTACATTTAGAAAGTAAAACACCCGCCCACCCAACAACTGCACTGTCCTCTCCTCATCTAGACCTGGCTCATTAAATCATAATATTTTTTACTCACAAATCGCTATCATAAACATGTCACACACACAGCTGCATTTATGTTTAATAAAAACAAACAAAAATAAATTAAAGAAATTCAATATGCCATAATGTAGAAGCTTATAAGTCAGTTATCCAGTTTGTCAAGATTTTTACTGATAGAACAAAAGATGTAAGACTTCAGATATATAAACACCTTATGTACAACAATCAAGCACATACTATTTTTCCATATACACTGCTATTTATAAACAGATGTTAGAGAATATGCACACCTCACCAGCACCTTTTCAACAGCCAGCCTCCTGTGATATTATAATGTGGAGATAAAAAGTAGAAAAGAATCTAAATAAAATAATAATAAAAGTGTTTGTTGTGTGATTTTTTGTATTTGGTTTTTTTATCAAAAGAAAATATACAGCAATTACCTTTGTGACCACTTACTTTGTAAAGGCTATTTTGGTATAGTGCTATAGATTAAAACTTTATTAACATTGAAGTTTTAAGGGTTTTAGCTGTTTACCTGTTAGTAATGATTCAGACTAATACGATGTAGATTTCCAGTGTGATGCTACTTATAGCTGGTCAAGTTTACACCCCTTTCAGAAGACACTGTAAACAATAATATGTAATAGTCAGTTAAACGGTTCCTTAAATCTGCAGTATCCATGGTTGTACCACAGTCAATAATAGTCTATTACCTTGTTAAACAGTATTTGCTCCAATCCAGTACAATGTGATGAAATCAGTGCTGAAAAGAGGTAAAATAGAATATTGATCAGTATTCATAACACACAGTGAACATGTAATCAGACGAAAATAGCCCCATCCTCTGTGCACTGATTAGAACCAATTAAAATTAAATGTAAATCTCAGTTCCATCCCATAACTTTAACTACTGAGTAAATCACCTCCACAATGATAGTTAACTCATCATACACACATGCGCATAGTGAAGACAGACAATGGGGAAAATATGCTGTATGGAACTGACATTTGACATGAGCGTTCCTGCAAGGGATTATTCAAGTACATGAATTCATTGTAGAGGGCTAGATAGTCAATTAAAGGCAAATTGTGTTCATATGTCTAATCCAATCTCAAATACCTCAAATTTCAATAAATGACACAATCAATTTTCTCAACTCTTTTTTATCTCATTTAGAAAAAAAAGCCATATTTGGGAAATTGCCCTCCTCCAGCTACGAGGACCTTTAAGCGAAATCAGATCCTCTTCTTTATTCTTATGATCTTAGTTCAATCCGTTTTGTAAGTTTGAACATTCCTATCCTAAGGCTGAACCCAAACACAAGAGCTTTACTATGTGGTATCATTAAAAGACAAAACCTGCAGGTACTTCGTTATATATGAGGAATCGGCCATTAATGGTAAGCACTCCACAGATCGGGGAAAAATATGCTTGTATCTATCGTGCACTTCAACAGGAGGGCATTTAAGATAAAGGCAGTCAGGCGTGCTGATCCGGTGAACCTGAACATAACGCAGACAATCTTTTTTAATTGTTATAATCACTTCAAGTATTCTAATAATAAGCATTCTTGATTCTTTGTTGACTAATCAGACTGATTTGCCATTTATTTCGTCATTTTTCTGTCTTTGTAACCATTTCCTGTAACAATCAGTAGTGGCGCATGTAGAGGATATGGACACAACATCCTTCGACCATGGTCCACTAGAGCACAGGAGGGTACATATATTTTATTGTCATTCCTGTATATCGGCGACTACAGTGACAGGCCAATACTATGAAATATCCAAAGATAAGTGACTTGTCATCATTCTCGCTTTTGACATTCTCACCTGTAGAAGAGCTCTTAAAGCAACCAACATTTATCCTGGTGGTACCTTTTTATGGGGAGTGTAAAGCTTTGTTGCCATTTTCAGTGATGCATCCAGAATGTTCCTGTTTGTAAATCACTGTGAAACGGGGCAGGCTTCTGATTAGCTCCTCTGCCCAAAAAGTTCCAGGTTACTTAAAGGTCAGGGTTACAGGCTGTTATGCTCCCGCAAAAGTCCTCAGAGTATGTGCAGATTGAAGAGATCCAGCTACTTTTCAAAGTCTAGCAACCAACAATACCACAATAACAAGTTGTTTCTCTAGTACAGTAGTTAAGAGTTTTTTAAACACTGGATCTGTGGATTATGTTGTGGACTGATGCAATCTCTTTTCTTTCCCCCTCGCCATGTCTGACCACACTATACAGGAATGTTTCATTTCATTACTCTTTTTTTTCTTTCCACAGTAACTCAGTTTACAACCTAATTATAATTTTGTTGTTCTATAGCAGCATTGAGACCATTAGAGCTTTAGCACAGTACAAAACAATTCTCATTAAAAAAAAAAAAAAAAAAAAAAATTGGACTACTGTCCCAGCATCATTTGTGAAATGTCAGTGGTGCACACTAGTTCTTTCTTCTCAGCTGAACCCACAGGCGTTAATATAGCTGTAATTTCTTCCTGCCAAATTCCCTAGTTACACATAATTACCTATGCATGGATTTGGTACCGTGCGATGTTCCTGCTCACGCAATCTCCATTTTACTGCCAGTGGTTGGTGTATCATCCAATTGTCTTACATGGGGTGTAGCATGTAATCAAGTATGACAGCCTAGATTAATGAATTTAGCATATTGAGACCCTGAGCTGACAACAAGCAAACACACATAGTTATTTAATTATAAATGTCTTATTTGAATTTGGATCCTTTACTTTTAAGAACAAATTGCTACGACACTACCTTTCATCTTTAATGAGGACTACTTGATCGATATAAGGCTAGTCTGTTTCTGTGCTGTAACTAGTGGAGCTAAAAGAGGTCAGTGTTACTATTAAGTAGTATTGCCGTGTGTGTGTGACCATAACCCTTAAAGCCTGAATTAATGAACATGTGCCCTCGTGTGCCTTCATCTGTTGATTTCCCCCGTGAGTGATTACAGGCAGATGAAGAGGATGTGGATCACCGGTCACCTTCTCTGAAGACGATTGCCAGCCTAACCGCCCTGTAACTGCATTCTCAATATTGATCAGTAGTGAGTGCAACACCATCTTGCGTGGTTTGAAACACAGACAGCTGTAGCTGTAAAGAATAGACATAGATTGGGAATAGAGTGAACATACAATGTGAACGGTGAACGGTGAGATATTTTGGATTGTGTGTGTGTGTTTCTGTGTGTCAGTTTGTGAGAGCTGCATTGGATGTAATTTGCTGCAGCATTGCAGTGGTGTGGCGCGGTGTTGCTCTGAGAGATGCCATCTCACCTCACTCATTAGTGGGAGTAATGAATTGACTATAGATTAGTGTCAAGGGGCTACTCCACTCTACCTACTGCATCAATGTGCATAGTAGGTGTGTGTATTAAGCATGGGTGTATTTGTGCTTGTGTCTATGGGTGTGTGCACATGTCAGCATGTATGAGTTATTTGTCAGTATTTGTGTGTGTGTGTGATTGTGTAAAAGAAATATTAATAAAACATGTAAAAAATCTCTAATCTCTTCCATGACTTGGTTAGTGCATGTTCTCCAGCAGATTTTGTGTATCCACACTAGGGTTGCAAAATTCTAGGAATTTTAAAATTATTATTAACGGGAATTAACAAGACTAAACTGGAACAGGGAACAGGGAACTTAAATGTAGTCGGAAAAAAGCTTCTGCAGCATAATCTTGTTTAAATAAACTGATTTAATGCAAATTCAGTTGAATTTCTCCCCTGCACTGTGCATTCCTCCATCACCGCACAGATCATTTCTAGAATCCTACTCACTGCAGCCTGCTGCATCATTTGCGGGCCATCAGTCAGTCAGTTTGGATCAGATTACTGGGCTCAATATATTTGATCTATGGTATCAAACTTTTCATGGGCAAAAAATAAATCAAAGTGTGTTTAAACAGCAGCTAGCTAGCCGGTAAATCAGATATGCTAAATATAAGCTAGCTAACACCATGTTTACATGTTTATTTTATTTCAAAATTCATGTTTTTTTGTTGTTCAGTGATTTATTTTTTATTTTCAGTCAAAAATTTCATTTTTTAAAATTTGTATTAGTTTGGACACATCTGTTATGACAAAAAACAAAATGTTTGTTTGTATATGATACAGTTTGTATAAATTGTCCCTAATTTCTAATTCAGTATTTCCAAAATTCCCAAGCTTAACTTCTCATGGAAAAATTCTGGAGAGTTTCTGGAAATTTACTGGAAATTTTAAGCCCTTTTGCAACCCTAATCCACACACACACCTCAAACCTGTCTGACTGTGGTGCACTTGCCATGAGCTAGATTCCTGTTTCATGTCTTTGCTGTCAAACGTACCCTGGGTGCCATCTTGCATCTGTCTGCCACCTGTACAATTTTTGCCATAAAGCCCTGCCTGTCTCAGATGGACTGAGGTTAGAGTCTTCAGGTCAGGACTGAAGGTTGATGTGAAGTGTGTGTTATTTTCCCTCAGTTTCTCTCATTTTAGTCAAGTCAGTCAAATCCTTGTCAACTTGTTTCTTTTCATTGACTTTGTATGAAATCTCACCACCAGAACACATCTTGACAGAGGGCCTCATGTAAGAATTTATTGCGAAGGATGTTGGACAATTTGCTGCATCCACACATTTTTTTGGACATAAAATTGTCTCTTTGGTATGAACTACAACCATGACAGATAGTCTTTCTCTTTCCACAGGGGAGAAAACGCTTATTTGACTCATAAAGACTGAGAAGTTTTTTTAAGCTTTCATGATTTTTATTGGCATATTTCAGCAAAGAAATTCATACTGTTCAACATTTTTTAGAAAAATTCTCTCTCTCTCATGACAGCTGCCTGAGGGTCATTCATGAGTGTCGTGTCTTTAACCGCCACTCATATCAGTCATGGCGTGCTTTGCTCCAGAGGTACATTATTTAGTGTCTAACTTAATGTTAAACCATTCCCTCTGTATTTAAGTCACAGCATAACTCTGTTCTGATGACCCGTTGCTATTGACATTTTATATTATTTTGCAAATACAACTACTGACACTGTTAAAACTTGTTATCACTAGCTCTGTAGTGTGAAAGTTTTCTCTTATGTCTTTGTTTGGTGAATAAAACTTTCACACAAATGGCACAGAACACTTGAAAATGGACATTGTGGTTCACATTTCATCTTGCACACACCAGAGGACTGCACTACGAAGGGAGTTTAACCTACTCTCAAGGAAAGTCAGGGTTGCCAAACTCCGATTCCCTAAACTGGTGTTAAATGGTACTACGACGGTGGTTAAGATATCGGTCAGTTGAGTCGATCTTAACTTAATCAGAGTTTCTGCGTGTGCATTGAAGGGGCGTGCACCGTATTTTATCAGATTAAGAATTTACATTAATTCTGTCAATTTATGAGGAATTTAAAGAGACTCTAATGGCAAAATGTAAAAAAAAGGCAGGAAGGCTTGTCATGTGTTCTCTAGAATCTTAAACTTGTAATATAAGATGTAAGGACATGTAAAATATAATTAATAGGATATGTGAATTAGAGTTAGCAAGTGGGTCACATTACTGAAAATGACCTGATACTCACTGTTAATGATGTTCTGCCTGGAACACTTAGGCTGTATGTGTACGAATGTAATGCTGTAATGTTAAGTATTAATTTTAACAGTAATTTCAGCTGCAGCCTCAGTGGAAAGCTGATGAAACATAAAAGCATTTTATGAAGTGGTATACATTAATAGTTCCCATCATTAATATTGAGTAAAGTTGTATGTAGTCTACAATTACAACAGCCTGTCACATTATATTGTCTTTCAGGACAAATACTATTTTTGAGACTGATGGTCTTTAGACAGCCTCGCTCTGCGGAGTCAGCCTCTCTCAGTTGTTGTGCCAATATCGTTTGGGTCTTCCACCTGTGGGGCAGTACTTATGTACTTATGTAACCTGCTTGGAGCAGTTTAGGGACACAGTATAAATTACAATGGCAGTAAACCTCAGGTAAAACCTATCCACCTTTTGTAGTATGGGTTAATCGGGAAGTAACACCCGACACCCACCTCTCTTCATAGTACAGGCCTCAGTGCAGCTCTTTGTGTTGTTCTGCTGTAGCGTCTTGCACCCTCATCCATTAAAGTGTCTGGTACATGTGTTTGTCTTGTGTGAGCACAAATTTCAGTAGCCCACTGAGTCAGAATGCTGGAGATTTAATTGATGATCTCAAAAGGCTTTTTTTGAGGGCAATCATCATGTCGGCTTCAAAGCTTTTAATAGGTTCTCTCACTTCAATTCGTGGATTTCACATATATCTCATGAAATGACGTTTTCACCCGTGGAGAGACATGGAGCTGGAATCAAAGGCATGGATCAATTATCCACAGTTACTACAAGAACACAGCTTCAAAGGATACATATCAGATCACAATCTCTGAGGGTTATGCTTTCTCCACCTCCTCAGATTTCACAAACACACATACACGCATACAGAGGGAGTGCACACACATATACAAGAGACGTGAAAACATCTAATTTTTACATCCTCGCATTTGATATCGCTGTCATCAGAGAAGGGGGTACTTATTTGATTGATTAATCACACTGATGAATATTGCCATTCAGAACTGCAGATGAAGAATTAAGAGTGGATCATTAGTTTATGAATCTGACCCACTTACACAGGAAGAGACAGAAACGGGAACAGAGAGAAAGAGGATGCTGCTGTGTTGAAGCATCCTTGAAAACAAATTAATGAACCTTGTGGAGGTGAGTGTGACATAGGCATACACACACACACACACACTCACTCACACACTCCGAACCATGGAAGGAAAGAAGGCATATTTCTGTTGGTGATGGAAATGTGAACTTATTCAAAGAAAGTCTAAAAAAAACAACAACAAAATGAAAGAAAAGACATGAATGGGGCCTGAGCAGTGAGGCGTCGAACTCTGGCTCTCACTGTGATGCTCCGGTTTCAGAGGAGAATAAACGAGGTTGAGAAAAGTGGGCCTCCAGATGTGACTCCTTGTTCTTACGCCCCCCTTGGCATCATCTTCTAACGGCTGGAATGTGTTCAATTATATTCATAAATATAGGATCGTCTCACAGCTGACAAATATAGACTGGATTTGTATTATTTAAATGCAACCTGGGAGGAAAATTACAGCGTGAATATGCAAATGGGTTAAGAAGATTAAAAAGATCAGCAAAAAGTAGGGGTGTATATGTGGCAAGGATTCACAATGATGGGGAGAGGAGAGAAGAGGAAGAGAAAGGGTGAAGTAAAAAAATAAAAGCGAGGAAATGAAAGCAGATGAGAGAAAGAAGGTAGAGAAAAGAAGAAGAGATGGAAGAGGAGAGGAGATTATGAGAGACTGGGAGGAGAGGTGGGATCAGAGGGAGGGAGACAAAGTAAAGTGTTTGAGAAAGGATGGGGATAGGACAAGAAAGGGTGAATGGAGTTGAACCAGGACGAAAGGAGGAGATAAAGATGAGCAGAGGTGTTATCTGTAAAGAGGAGTAAGAGCATTATGTGCAAGGAATGATACATACAATGGGGCTGCAAAGCTCTTTTCTTAGGGAGCAGAGTGGGCCAGGCATAAAGACTGATGCTGATCTTTATTGTCTTTCACTTGGAAGTCTTCAGACTTCCACCACATTACTGCCTCTGCACAGATACTAGTTCACTTTGCTATCCCAGTTAAGTACAATTAATCTCATACTGTCATTCAGAGAATAAAAAAATAAGTGGAATAAAAGAAAGTCATTTTGAAAAATCCACTGAATAAATCATAATACGAGGAAGGCGCCCTCCCCTCTCCCATTGCTTTATGTTTTTGAAATGAATTTCCTAAAAGACATTATTTACAACTGTTTCTAACTCTTATACAGCTAATAGATAAGTTGCCATGGTGACGATTAATGAAATTCTTCCCTATCTTCTCTAAGTGTGGCTCCTCATTACCATGGTAATAAACATTGCGGTATCGTCTGGCCGTTATCTTGAAGACAGATCGGTGGGAACGATATCTGTTCGTTTCCAAAAAAGCAGCTGATTGTGGCGGTGGTGGTTCGGGGCAGGGAAGAAGCGGGGTTGACTAAAAACCTGAGGATAGGTTTTACAGCGAGACAAAGGCCGCGGAGAGATGAAGTGGTAGATATGTACGGAAACAGAGAAGCTATGATCTTCAAACTGGGGCAGTCAAAGCTTAAAACAGTTGCTGACTAGATGTTATTCTTTTATTAGATGATGACAGCAGAGAGAGACAAGGCAGAGACAAGGGGGGGGGGGCATGTGGCAAAGGGCTGCAGTCAAACCCAGGCCACTGTGGGAAGGACTTGTGCTTTCCTCTACCAGGTGCCCTCCAAATGTCATTCTATGGAGTTGTTTCATTTTAAATATATTCAGCGGGTTCTTTAATCTCACTTTGCACTGTGGATTTTTTAAAATATAAAAGTAAAAAAAAACATCTGTAATAGCAAATTTGCATTAAATATTAAAACAGTCTCAAGAGAGGACTAGATCCATTTTTAAAGTGAAAGAATCACTGTCTCACTGTAGTGCTGCAATCCCCCGGCCATGTTTATAACACAAAGATGCATCTTCCTAACTCACTGTTGCTTCAAGTGACCTCTACGGGCTAATTACAGCATATTCATTTATGCACTTGCAATTAGTTTAGAAACATGTTCCAAGCATTTGAAAATAATTATTTTATAAGTCCTCTTTTTTTTCTGAAAACTACATAGCTGAGCTTTACACGCGAAACGTGAAAAAAATGTGTTTAAGTCAGGCACAGACTCTTTTGAAAGCAAAGATCAAGCAAACAGAAATCCTTTCCTTAAGAAGAGGTCTTGTGATTTGTGTCAATACATTACAGGCTAAACTCTGGAGAGTTTTTTTTTTCTGAGTTCTCCTAATAAATCAGTGTGTTGCTTCTTTTAATATTGTCTCAGAAGACTAAATTACCCATAGTGTATGAACATCAAGAGAAAATAAATCTATTCATCAAATTATAACTCACATCACTCTAACAGATAGCACTGCTAAAGCTCTTAAAGCCTGTGTTAACACTGTGATTCATGGGATTTTTTTTTTTTACATAATAAAACCTTTGGAGGGTTGCTGAAAGTATTGTTTATAAATACCAAAGGCTCAGTCATTATGCAGACAGGTGCTGAGGTTTCTGGCTTTCAAAAATCAGTTTTGAAACAAAATCTCCCTGTGCCTGGGAATGTCTTCTTCCAATTCCCCCTCTCCACCTAATTGTATTTTTAACTGCTCTGAGAATGAAGATGTTACGTCAAGCAATAAAGGGGGAGTCAAAACACATTTCAGCAACAAAAGATGAAAAAAAAAAAAAAACTTGTTTTCAAGCCAAACACAGCAAATGACAAGAGGTATTTTACAATGTGACAAATGATCTCTTCAACAGATATGTCTGTTGGGTTTGTGCTCTAGTTAGTTGCTCGTTTATTACTATATTGAAGCTGTGACCATATTATTTGTGTCAATTACAGTTGTAGCCAGAGGAGAAAAGAGCCGTGTGTGTGTGTGGGAGTCAAGGCTGCTGTCATTGGTAAAAATCAAAAGATAAATTGTAGGACCATTATTGGCCAGTTTTCTCTTAATTTCTGTGAAATATATCACATGTAGTCATTAGCAATGTTCTTAGTAACCATGACAACATAAATTGTGAAAAACTGCTAAATATTTCTTATTGAAAATGAATGCTAAGTCGCGAAAATGGTCAAACTCACCCCTCTTTTGAGCGACATGATCTCATCATACTTTTACGTAGAAACATGGTTGAAACTTTAAACAAGTCACAAGACTTAAGACTTTTTTGGATTAAATCTGCATTTTGATAGCTATTATGGTGTTTTACAAAATCGCAGTTTAAGTTTTATGTTTTTTTTTACAGTTTCAGATTTTATAATGGGTGTGTATTGCACAGAATGTTCTGGGACTCTAACCACCACCTCTGAAAATTTTTCCAAAAAATCTCTTCCTCTTTTCCCAGTTTCCACCCAACATATACACTTAATATATGAAGATGTAGAGAAATGTGTCCTCTCTCACCCAGTGTGACTCCCATTGCAACATTACTCAGTTTTGAATAAACTGCCTCGAAGTGCAGACAGCGCTGACCAACAGTCCCATAGACCGCCATGTTAAACTGAGCTCTGAAGTTCTGTTAAAAACAGACGTGGTGGGTGTTTTAAAACTGTGACGGTGCCTAAACTTTGCTACCTAAGCTTTGCAGAGCTCACAGTGAAGAAGTTTTGTTGATGGGACTTGTACTTTTAGAGGTGTGAGGGCATTTTTGATGGCAAGTTTTGGCTTTGGGGCCCAGCACCTTTGGGAGACCCAGTCACCATAGCAACCAATTACTCAGCAGTTGGTGATGACTCAGCAGTTTCTGGGCCGAAGTGGACTAAGCTGACTCTGATTGGCTAATTAGACTGATTAACTCTTAGTCTCATTGTATCCTGGATATGCACCAAGCAGCAGGTACATTCAAAATTTCTCCAGGAGTTTTCTAGTTTCTACCTTATTCTCCTCCTCCTGAAGTAACAACACAGATGAGGGATGTGTGGGGTGAAGCCAACACTGCTCTACAGATGATGCTCATTTATGGATAGTAAACTACAGGGATACACTCTTTTTTTTTTTCAGACAAAAACCCAAAATAGAAATGCTCAATTACTGGGCTCTCTGTTGTGCTGAATTTGCAAAGCCACACCCACTTTTGCGTGATCTAATTAAATCTGAAAATAAAATCTGACATACATGACATTAGGGCAGCTAATAAACCTCTAACTGCTGATTCAATGTGACTTTATGCCTTTTTGAGATCAGAGATCAGCCCTGGATCCTCTGCCGAGTACAGTATGTCCCACAGTGTGCTCCTCCTCTGTCATTCACTTACAAGAATCCTTTCCTCCCTTTGACTGACTGCCTATTCCAAAAAACATGTCGCCAACCCAAAAATGACTCCTGTAGGTGAAAGAAATGGTTATGATTTCAGATTGAAAGGAAGTGAAAAGTTGATCTATTATCTGCAGAAAAGGGTGCCATCCTGGGCTTTAACAATCACAATGTGGCAAAGCACTGCAGAACATCTGAGAAAAA
This sequence comes from Lates japonicus, assembly GCA_033238685.1. Taxonomy (NCBI): domain Eukaryota; kingdom Metazoa; phylum Chordata; class Actinopteri; family Centropomidae; genus Lates; species Lates japonicus. The sequence goes on along the minus strand of BRZM01000022.1, from coordinate 2,691,713 downwards.
AAAAAAAAGCCTTGTGGTGTTCTGGGTTTAATCTGTTAATGAAGGGTGTAATTATGCAACATCATCAGGTAGAAAATGAACCAGTCTCTAATCCCGCCCACCCGAGATTCTTCATTGAAAGAATCAGTGGAACTGATTGGGGGAATACATTGTGGGTGAAGGAGCCAATTGAATTTTCCACCCCCTCCCTCTTCCCAAGAGACTGTGCTCCAACTTTCATTCCCGAGAATTTCCCCCCTTTTAAATGTTATTGCATTTACAAATCCATTAAATATGTCCTAATTTTTATCTTTTAAATCGGTAATTGAAGATGCCAGCTCTACACAGTGGCTTCTGCAGCAGCAGCTAGTTGATATAATTGCAATGTACGTGTGACTTGAGCATAATACCAATTAGCTGTGTTACCTCCTTGAAGAGCAAACTGTGTCCAAATAAACACATCTTAATTATGCCCGCAGAGAATAGGAGTTGGAGAACACACAATTAAAGTGGCTAATTAATTCAGTGGGTTTTTTTTTGTTTTGTTTTTTTTTTTTTACACCCTTCTTGCTATACGCCAAGATTCATGCAACTAAAAGATTAATAAACCGTTCGTCCTCTCCACATGACTTTGGGTCAGCTTTTGTAGTCCACTGTCCTGGCAGCCATTTGCCTCTATGGACTTAAGAAAAGGGGACCAGTGAAAAAGACAAAAAATGATACTAATTAAGTGCCGATCTCACTGAATTCTCTCTGTCCTGACCAGACCAATCAGACCACTTGGCTTTTATGATCCAGCAGGCCTCAGGGCCTCTTTACCATTAAATCCTCACAAACAAAGTGACAAAGTTTCATTTCATTTGAGTTAAATCTTAGAGTTATATGTTTACCCTCCTCCTTTACTGCCTTCTGTTCACCACCAACTGGGTTTGAAGAGCCTTAAAAAGACTAATACATACATCTTTTCTTTGACTTTGAGCTCATCCACAGAGGTCCAGCCCTATGCTTAACCTCCACTGAATTATCAACAGATAGCCTTAGGCATCAATGCATGCTGGGGACTGGGAACGAGGTGTCAGAGTGGCCTCATGAGGAACAGAACTCAAAATCCCCACTAGAATTAGTTTAGGCTAGTTTTAGGCTAACCCATCATCAACATCTAACTAAACAAATCTGTTTAATATGTGACTGTGAGATACATGTGATGGTACAGTAGCTGAAGGGAGCATAGGTGAGATAATAACCATGACATTCCTAGGCAGAAAAAAACTCTCTGTCTGTGACTACAGATGTCTGTGAATAGGCTTACATCAGATCAGATACACAGTGGGCCAAGGCTCTACCAGCACAGTACAATTCAGGTTCAAAGTGTCAGTCCCCAGGGTGTCAGCTATGCTCTTGACACTAGGTTGTAAAGAGAAGTGGATCACATAGTGAGTCAATGAGTCTCCACAGCTTTGTGGAAAGGCATTGTGAAAAACAGAGACTGACTGTATACTCACTATGTGATGCAAGCGCTTGCATTATTCTGTTTCAAGCAACAATGCAAGGACAATGCAAGGAAGCACAACAGACAAACTAAGGCTTCCTCCTTATTTTTATGAATCTTGTAATGTATAATAGTAGTTTGTGACTTATTTATGTCAGTATTTAAGGGCTGAGTCATGCAATCCACTCTCCTCAAAATAACATTTATACACAACTAAATTGCGGCAGGTACCATCAGCGGTGGTTAGAGTAAAAAAAAAAAAACGTACTTGAGTAAAACTACTATTACTAAATAATATAATTACTCAAGTACAAGTAAAAGTACTCATAAAAATAACTACTCGAGCAAGAGTAAAAAAAGCATCTTGTAAAAACTACTTAAGTAGTGAGTAACTTCAGATGCAACTTATCACATGAATGTACATCCACAAGACACAGTAATTGATTTATTACTTTTACATTATGTTTAATAGTGTATGCATGTAGTGGAGAAATGTTATTTCTGAGTTTAAATATTCAGATTTTGTTAGTTTTTTGGGTTAGTGTTGGGTCAGGCTCTATTTCCGAACTGCCTGCTATGATTGGCTAGTTTATCAAAAGAAATTACTCAAGTACATGTAACAGAGTAAATGTAACAATGTACTACCCACCACAGGGTACCATGTATGTTGACAAGTCTGTCAGCTCACCTTCCAAATTTATATCTTAAGACTAAAATGTGGGAAAAATCAAGAAAGGAGAATCAGCACGTCATTATCCAGACCACATCATCAGATACTGATCACATTATAAATCCAGATGTTGACAGGATGAAGAAGTGCAACAGTACATTTCTTTTCCTGTTTTCTAGTTACCTATCTAAGCTTTACACAATACTCTCCTGCAGAGATCAGTTATCTAAGTAAATCACAAGACTTAAATCTGTAATTACCATGGCCATGAGAAACCGCAATAATCTCAGATAAGATATTCAGGGTACATTTGAATGCTGCTAATGTGTGAGAGAGAGATTAGGTAAGGTCTTGTCATATATCATGTCACCTCCCACTAACAATAATTACTAATTACTTGGCTCCCAGTCAAATCCAGAATAGAATTCAAAATCCTCCTCCTCACTTACAAAGCCCTTAATGGTCAGGCACCATCGTACCTCAAAGATCTCATAGTTTCCTACAATCCCACTAGGACACCGCGCTCCCAGAATGCTGGTTTACTGGAGCAGAATGGGAGACAGAGCCTTCAGCTATCAAGCTCCTCTACTGTGGAACCATCTCCCAATTTTGGTCTGGGAGTCTTTAAGAGTAGGCTTAAAACTTTCCTTCCTTTACTCTCTCTCTCCCTCTCTCTCTCTGCTCAGTATGGATTCATATCTATGTTACTAACTCAATATCTTCCCTTTCCCGTAGTCATGTGCTCTTCCGTCTCTCTCTCCTCTGTCACTTTCTACAGGTACTTCTGCCTCTGGAGCTGTAGAGTCTGACCTGCGATGACAAGCCTCCTGCCGCTCCTACAACCCCACTCAACACCTGCTGCTATAATTAGAAATTACTTGTACTGCTATTAGTTTTATTGCAACTTTTGCAATTAATCTGTATCACTGGCATTACTTGACATTTTTTACATGGAACCCCTGTTATGCTCTCGCTATTCTCTACCCCCCACCTCCTCCTTTTTCTCAACCCAACCGGTCGAGGCAGATGGCCACCCACCCTGAGTCCGGTTCTGCTCGAGTTTTCCGCCTCTTAAAAGGAAGTTTTCCCTTGCCACTGTTGTTTCTTGTGATTCAACGCTATATTAATAAAATTGAATTGAATTTAATTGAATTAAGGAATTTCACAGCAAGATATTCAGCTATTTTAACTGCTTTTAAGAGTTTGTAGAGATCTGTATTTAAGTCTTAGTTATGGAACAGATTTTTTGTGAACTGTATGTCTGCCATTGGTCTATGTTATGTCGTCCTCTTCCTCCTCTAAGCAGCCTGGCTCTTTGTGGTCGGCCATGGAGGCAGCATCATAGACAACTCAGCAGCCAGGCAGTCGGGCAGAGAGAGCGGGAGCCTTTATTGATATGCTAATGCTGTCGTTCATTAGCTGTCTTTAATTAGCGAGTGTGCTGCTGTGGGCTTTTGGCTAACTGAAGCCACCAACAACAGACCACTTATCAGCAGACAAGATACACACATCACTCCCAAACAGTTTGGGACAGGGAGAGTGAGAAAGTGCCATCATGAAAATATACTGATGGAGAGCCAAGGTGGAGGAGGACAAAAATTTGAGGGAAAGCAGGACAGATGATTATTGGAAAACTAGAATGAGTGAGGAAGGGGTAAGAACAAAAGTGAATCATAGACCAAAACATTATTCTTTTTCATTCAGTAATCAGGAAACCCAATCGCATCCTCGGCTCAGTTTGATCTTTTGCAGTGCAACTTCATTATTTTGCCCTATTAACCAAAGCCTGCGATATTTGATTCGGAAACCACCGTCTCTGCAATAAAAACATTAATGAGCTCACATATAATCATACAGGGAAATCATCGCTGTCGTGATTGGCTGAAATGAAAACCTGCAATCTGGTGGGTATTGAGGTTAGAACCCACACTCAAATGTAGTTTTTTACTTTGCAGTGATGACCTTTTCTTGCACTCTATTGAGTTATTGACAGCCTGTCTAGTCTGATCAAACACTGTTTGTAAATGTAAATGAGTAATGATAAAAGGTGCCAGGTGTTGCAAGTATAGGGACTGAAAGTTGGCCAAGTGATCTCTAACTTCACACATTTGCCCACATCTTGGCCCCAGCTAAACTGAGGATGGTGTAGAAAATCTTGGGACAGGCCAGTAGTGCTGCTGGGTTTCTGGCCCAAACTGTAGTGTATTAGTAAATGTGGGGGTCAAAACAGACAATCTGACTCCCATTCTAATTGTACAAGGGTTGGGCATTTATATTACCCATAGTTAAAGTATACAGATAGTACTGAATGAGAATAATGTCATAAACCTAAAATCTTTCTCAAGAGTTGGTGGTGGTGGTTTTAGGCATGGCTGGTATAATCCAATGGTAGTCCTGGGGCAAAAATGTGTACTGGGTCTCCACTGAACCACAGTTTTTGCCTCCCACTGTGTGTTGCTGTATGTAGGCTAGCCAATTACCTTGAAATGCCCATCATATACAGTACATATAGCAAATAAAACATGACCAGTTTCATTACATTTTGCCTGGAGCCTATAGACCAACCAGGGATCCAAGGTGAAATGCTTAATGCTTAGGTTTGTTAATAGTAATTAGTTAATAGTAATTTGCTAAAAAATTTGATGAGCTCCAGCCCCAGCACAGTTGCCTGCTTTCCCTGGAGTACCTGTATTAATTTAATTTTTTACCAGTCAGATACAAACTCCACTTTAAGATGTACCTTATCAGCCACACTAATGCTAGTGCTAATGCTGGCATGGCATTATTGTTTGATTGTTTATTTGAGTGTCCCACATGTTTCTGGTGGCCAGCCCATATAGACTTAAAAGACACTTAAGAGTAACCTTGGTGGCTACATGATGATTCAAAACTGTCATACTGGATGCAGAGTACTCTGCCTCAGCTGCCAAGCATCTTCTATAAATCTTGCCACAACAAAAGCCTTCACATTAAAAAGCCAACTCAACATATCAGCATCAGACAACCAAAACAAATCGGGGTTCTTCACTTGAACCTTGTCAAACAAACATTTTCTTAACACAGCATATGGAAGACAATAGAATATAAAATGAAATTCATCATCAACAACCTCTAGATCACAAAAATATGCGAATGTTTCTCTTCAGGAATTCCTTTGTATCTACCCATCTCAACTGCCAGACCTTTTCAGGGTTTGTCCTCTTTTAAAATGTCTCTTGAAATACCTCAACCTTCTATTAAAGTTAGATTGACAGTTTTTAAATTCATCTCTTAGAATCCTTCTTTTATTCCGGTCCTCACACTTAACAAAAATTATTTCTGCTAAATGTAGGTCAGCGCATACCTTGTTTAATTCATCATTCTTCTATTCTTCATCGTTTTCAGACCACATTCTAACTGATCTATAACACTGAGAAGAGCTTTACAGCATATCTCAAAGGAAAGAACGTTTACAGGAATATTTCTCTTTTGCTTTTTCACTTGTTGCTGTTATAAATCTGTCTGTATGTTATAAATCAGATTTTGGATTCAACCTCCCATTAAGCTCACAACATTTAGAATCTTTTAAAATTCAATAAAAGCCTCCCCATGTTTATCTACACCCTTGTCCAACACCACCCTGGTGGAAATGTTGTGTGCTTCACCATAATATTTCAAATCTGTAATTTAACTATTCATATCACCACAAATATAGACAGTCTGCATCACTACAGTACATAATAGCCAGAAAATGAAGAAAATCTCCATGTTGAAGTTTCTGAAGATAAGTAACAAGAATGAATTTTTTTTTTTTTTTTTAATAGGATACTGTGAAGTCCTCTTAAAAACCCTGAGAATTCCTTCATGAACTTTATCCACAAGTCAAGGAGAGTAACAAAATCCACCACACCACCTGACCGCTGTGTGAGCTCACCGATTAATTAAGTACATTAAGTACAATTACGTTTGTTTGTTTATAACTATCCGTTAATATTCTAATGGACTATCAGAAAATGTTCAGTACTTACAGGGCATGGTCCCTCAGTAAAGTTCCTGTGGCACTAGGCGTGACCAGTCGACCATTCCCGGACAGATAGAAATCCTTCCCGGCTGGAATTTCTCCAAGTAAAATCCTGAAGTTGAAGTCCACGAACGTCACAGCATGCGATGTATCCGATGACACATTAACTCTTGTTATCCTTAAGCTTTGCTTTTCTCCGTAGCTCTGCCAGTTTTTCCTCCACCGACCGTAATTCCACCTTAACCAGCCCCGGTTTGCCTCCTCTCGTCCGAGTACGTTCTACTGCAACGGGCTCGGCCCTCACGCAACATGTTCTTCACTCTAGTCATCAGATCTTCATTATCTTCATATGGTAGACCCATGATTATCAACGAGACGTCTTGATCAAACTGTCTGGAAACAACAGAGGGAAGAAACAGTGACGAAGCCCGTGGAGCTATCTTGGAACATTATGTTGAGTTAGTGTTAATATTGGTGTGTTTGTGTCCGTCATGGCTACTGTTGTGGCACCTGTACTTATTGTTAGTGCAGTTTAATGTCTCAGCTCATTCACTTATTCATTCATTCACTGCCTGCCTTTGACAAGAATCACTCTCATAATTTCAAGCCCTGCCCCTCCCAGCGCCCGGAGCAACCCCAGCCTTCCCACCTTCCGGTCACCTGACTCCTCCCTGCCATCCTACTCACCTGTTCATCATTCCCATATACCTACGAGGGGGCTTCAAAAAGTTCTTGGAAAAAGGACAGTTGGAAAAAACGGGTTAAGTTATGATGTTTATTTTTGCATTGCAACATGTATTTAAGGTTTCATGTTAGAGCATGTTATGACACGTTAGTATGAGAACGTACAGGTGCATTGAGATCAAAATCCCTGCATATGATTTTTAGCTATGTACTTTTTCCATGCACTTTTTGAAGCCCCCTCGTACTAGTATATTCAGCACGTATACAGTCAGCCAGATTGTCCATAGTGCCACGTCATCTATAGATTTCAGGCCTCACTTACCTGTTCTTACCTCTCCCTGACTTCACCTCCTGTTTATCCTTACCTGCTTTGGACTGCTGAGCCCAAATAAAGGTGTCCTGTTTTGGATTTTTTATCAGTGTCTCTGAGTCATGCATTCACCTCCTTACAATTACGAAACATGACAATTAAATAATACAGCAGCTGCTTTGTCAGAAATACAACATAATAGCAACTGATGTTTTTTTTTTTTTTTTTTTTTTTACAGCGCAGCCAAACAAACTATGTTATTAATGAAGTCAGTTAATAACTTGCCTTTTTCCACCATGTTGTGAACAACTCATTGTGATTTCATGCAGTTTTCCACAGAACAGCAGGACACAGCAGAGTTGGTTACCTTTCTGAGGAGCTGGAAGTGTGCAACGCATCACCTGCAGCTCTTCATCTAACAGCTCACTGTGGCTGCTACAGCTTGCTGGTCTGCTGTCAAAAAAAATGCCAAATTTTAGTATTGTCTTACTTTGAAGACATATTTTTAATGAACACTTGCTGTCAGTGCTAACGTCTGACACAAATACCTTGGGTTTCCTGTGACAGCTTCACAATAAGAGCAAGCCTGTGTTTCACCAGTTGAATGTTTTTTAAAGTGGACTAGAAAAATGTTGGGTTTGCATCAGTGGTAACTTAATACAGCTCTGATGAGAGAGTGAACAGTAAACAGTGAGATAAAATTACAAACAGTAACACTGGATTACATGCATTTGTGCGTGTGAAGGCAGTTTGAATCCCACGGGGAATATCTTGGAACAGTATCATCGCTAAAAATACATCTGATGGTGCAAGAAACACAAGAAGTCAGATGATCAAATAGGTTGGAAACTAACCCCCCAAGCTAGTAAAACTTCTCTGGAAGAGAAAACAAAGGTGAACAGTAAAATTATCACCCAAGCTGTCTGAAAACATCCATCTCAGTTTAGAGACTGGCTCCATAACTCTGGTTTAACTCTGACCTAATGTTCATACATCATAGTTCTTTACATTCACAGCCACAGAGGAATTATTAGTGATGTCTGCACTTACTTGTATTTTCCCCTCCAAATAAAGAGGTATAAAAAACAGTTACCTCATGTTTATTGACCCCTCCTGACCTATTTCCAGCCATGTAGCTGCATTCAAAGACCTCAGTGATTAGTTGGTGAGTACAATGTTATCATAACAGATGGAACCAGTGGTGGGTAGAGTAAACAAAAACAATACTCAAGTAAAAGTATTGTTACTTTATAATATTATGACTCAAGTAGAAGTAAAAATAACTACTTGAGTAAGAGTAAAAAAGTATCTCATAAAAAACTACTCATGTAGTGAGTAACTTAAGATGCAATTTATTACATCAATATCATCATGTGGGGTGAGGCTCCATTTCCTAACCTACTGCAAGTCAATGTCTCCAATATAGTGTAAAAGTAAATAATTGCAGAGTGAGATCCAATTCAGTTCTAAATGCTAATGTTAGCTCCCAATATGAGTACTGTTGTATAGGACCAGATTCTCAACTCCAGTAGCAGACATCCCACCCTGGACTATTTTATTCAGGGAACCCATTCATTCAAATTCCTTTTTCCTCACTAAAATTTTGCTAAACTTTGGAGTGTTATTTCATCCCCTGGCCGATAACCTAGCATGGTATGTTTAGTATGTATGGATTCCTTAGACTGTCATTTGTGACCTTAACAATGAGCCTGCTACACCCTCTGAAAGACGGTATGTCGTCCCACCAGTGGGACATGGGAAAGAGAATTTCTAATCCCTTGGGGGTGTCAGGCAGCTGACACCAATCTACGGGAGACTCTCGTAGCTGCTGAGAGAGGTGGGTTTCATCTTCCGTCATGTTCTTAAACTATAGTCTACTGAAGGGGGGTTGTGGAGGGGGTAGGGCCACACCTCTGTCCACCTGCAGTGCTGCTGCTCTGATTGGCTTGTAGACTCATGATTATCTCTTGCAGCCCGACAACTGCTGTCTGCATCTGAGCTAAGCTGAATTTATTTGTAGATAAAAGTATTCTGCTAAATAACTACCCTTACAAGTACAATGTATCCAAAAACAAACAAACAAAAAAAACCTACTTAAGTACGTGTAACAGAGTAAATAGAATGTGTTACTACACCATTACATAGAACTAATGGTCAAACCAAACCTGAAGAAGACAATCATGTTTCTCTTGGAAGTTGAGTAAAGTCTGACTAAGTGCAGCAGAGGCTGATAAAAGTAGAGCTGACAAACTGACCATGAAATGTCCCACCAGGGTCACCCCACATGGGACTCATAATTTGAAAGACTGTCAAATTTTCAAAACGTTCAGTGAACGCCAGACAGTTTGTTTTCTATTATAACTTGTGTATATTTGTGTGTTTGTTGTCGTCTCTCTCATCTCAGTGACACCTTTCACAGATGTACTTTCTTGTTGTACTGTTTTTTCTTTGTCATTCACTCTGTTGCGGACATGCTGTGAGAGCATACAGCACGTCATTTACTGCGACAGGTTTTCTTTCCTCCGTCAAACGTCTCCTCTTTCTTCCTTCAGCTCCCATCCTCACTCCTCCTCGAGGCCACTCGGTATGCAGACAAGATGCTCTTGATGGTTTTTGCTCTGAGCTGAGGTATTCTGTGATTTCTGATTTGGCTTTCAGCAGCTTCAGACGAAGGAGCCGCCATTCTCCCTGAAGCCTGACAGCCATGTTAGGATATGATGAGAGCCACAAAATGCAGGGAAGACTGACATTTTTCTGTCTTCTTCTTAGACACCAAAACTCCAGACATCCTTTTCATCTCCAGCAACCTTGCTTTGTTATTCTCTCCACTGATTCTTTCCTTTCTCTTTCCCCCACGCCCCCCCTCTATTTTCAATAATATATACATTTAAACATGAGATCTGTCTGATTCATTGTGAGGTCTCACAGTAGGCCACCTATCAGTGTGATAATCAAAACATGTCACTCTGTGGCCTTGTTGCTCCATGATTGGAATTTCATTTCACAAGCAAAAACCATCACTCTTTCTTCTCTTCCTTTATCGTTCTCTCCTCTGCCTCACTCTTTCTCTCTGTGTCTGTTATCAGTTTGTCCTCATGCTGTGTCCATTTTTGAAGTCAAAACCTTTTTCTTTTTTTTTCGGAGGTCTTGAATTAATGTTTTAGGAGGCTGGTGGTAGATAGGCATCACAGTGGCTCAAAATAAAATTAATATTTTTGCGAGATGTTTAATGAGACAGACAGCAAGGCAGACAGAGGGAGAGAGAAAGGGGGGCAAGAAAAAGAAAGGAAGGAAGAGGAAAAAAAGAAAGTGTCAGAGACAGTGCCAAGATGGTACTGGATAAAGAGAGGCGAGCCATAAAAAATGTATGATATTTTCTAGAAGCCACATTCATACCCATATCTATAGATTATACAGTTGATATGATATGCAACTGTATGATCTCACAGTCAGTTATAGCAGGTCTCTTGATATGAAATTGCAGAGGGAGCCCAAGTAGACGCAGGATATAAACAATGAACACTACTAATGAAATACCACTAACTGGTGTTTAATGTGTTTGTGTGGAGTGTAAAGATTATGGACTGGAAAGATCCTCTAGCCATTATTTTCATTTTGTATGCCCCATGAGCAGCTAGATACCTCGTACATTGTTTGTTTGTTGTTGTTGTATTTCATTAGTTTATCACTCTGCAAAGCAAAATCGCTTCTGTGAGACAACAACACTTTTTTTTTTTTTTTTTTTGGTGCGCTATCAGTTTTATGTATCTCCTCCATCGAATCCTCCATTGGCAATGCACCATCAAACTCTGTGCTGACTCCTTATTGTTAATAACTCGGTGGTCTTCTCTATCTGGCATCGGTTTCAAGAAGATGTTCCAAAAACTTGTGTGTGACTGAAATCTGTATCATGTTAAACAGCTGGTACAGATGTGTACTGATAGACAGACTCTCCTTACATCCACCAAATGTGTAATGAACTATCACAGTTGGTGAACACATGCCAAGAGATATGGCTACCTGTAAATGCTACATTTTATTTTCCTCAACCTGTTATTGACTTGTAATTCCACTGACTGCTTCTGCTTTACAGTATCATCACCCCTCTCTATGGCATCCAGCTTTCAAAAGTAGATGCTGTCAGTTTTTTTCAATTCTACATAGTGGGTGAGTTGTTGCTATCACATTAAACGAGCACTTATTCACTGTTACTGTGGATATCGGCCTGGTGAAAAACTGCTTCTTGGCAGGTCTTTTCTTTGGTCTGTTTGAGACCACCACACATGTATTTCTTTGATGTCAAAGAGTTTGCTGTTTTTAAAGACTGCTGATATGACTTCTTCACAGGAGAGAACTTTTTTAGATTTTAATCTTGGAATTCTAGTGGAAAAAAGCCAGGGTGGCCAACTCAGCAAGTAGAGGAGGTGAGAGGGTTTTGTTTTTTAAGAGTATTACAATAAAACCACATATTAAAACCAATGTTAGAAAGCACTTAAAAGGTAACAATCATAATGAAAGAATAAGACCATAAAGAGTGAAAAGACATAAAAGTGGAATTTAAGAGAGGTAAAAAGCATAAAGTGTACAAGCAGGAAAAGAGTCAGGAAAATTATTTATGAGTGGGAAAAAATATGAATAAAAGGAGTGCTCAGCAAGAAACACAACACAACCTAAAATATAAAATGAAACATAAATATAAAATATAAAGTGAAGTAAAGTATAGCACTTAAAAATTAAGTGCAAGACTCAAGGTGTAGAGTCGAGGACATACTGAACAGCATGCTGCTGGGTGTAGCAAGTGGCCTGTATTCAGATCAGATGTGGTTAAGATGGAAGTGCTGTGTTGTGTGTTGGCAGGATGGTGGTGTTATGGCAGAGAGGTAGATGGACAAGATTAGAGCTGTCAATAGACCGTAACATCTGTTCGACCAAACTCAGCCAGGCTGAACCACAGCTAATCAAGACCATGATTCAGTCAACACTGTCTCTCCAAGATTCCCCAGCTCTGCTCTCAGGTAACATCAGTGACATCTTCCAAACATGGAACATTTTCTGTTCCATTTTAGAGCATGTGTCTAATCTTCATGTTGTTAATTAATTTCTTCTGTTAAAGCCCATATCCATCCACACAGGTGTTGGCAGTTATCTTTTGCAATTAAATTTTCTCTCATGTTTCCAGTATAGCTCCATCCAGTTTCCACTTGACTAGTATAGGGTTATATTTTTATCAAAAATATGTTGATGTGACTGTTTGCATTCCATTTCTGCATAAAATACGTCAATGTGTCGATGTCCATGTTTATGTTTATGTTTGTCTTTGTCTATGTCTAATATTATTTAGTATAAAAAAACAAACATATATAATTCAACTTTAAACTGTACTAGCTATTTTCTAACCAGCAGGTAGCAAGCACAGAAATGTACTGTCAACCAAAACACAAAGATGAGGGCTCATAGTAAGAAACATCCCATAAATCCCATAGCTTATCAGGGGTACCGTCTTTTAACCACTGGGTGCTAACCAGTGCTAGCGTTAGCTAGGTTAGCTGGCTAACGTTAGCACCCGCTGGCATCAGACTTTGTTTTTCTTTATTCTGTGCTGCCCAGCTAAGGTGAATAAAGCTGGCCATAGCTATCTATATTTGCACAGCTAAGGTGAAAGCAAAAGACCATCACTTGCTATTTTCACTTTTTTCATGTGCTCATAGCAAGAAACATCCTGTAAAGCCCATAGCTTATATTGGGGTACCCGCCTTAATTAGCGGGTGCTAATGTTAGCTAGGCTAGCTAGCTACATAAACATAAAAACAGCTCAAAGATATTTTTGGCATAAATGGAACCCCATAGACTAGAGGTCTAATCACCAGGTTAACAGAAAATGCCCATGAGAGTTTGCAGCACCTTTAATTAGTTACTTGACCCTGACATTATTTAATACTGTATTCAGAGTTAGCAATGGGGGAAAGTAACAAAATAACTTTTCTCAAGCTCTGTACTTTCATACAAATAAGCACTGTATTTGAGTCTTATTATAGTTGTATTAAACATTATTATTAGTTATATTATTGAGTTATATTCAGCCATACTTACTAGTTACTGTTACGTTTGGCATTTCTTTGGTGAGGACCCTTGAGTAGACACACAGACAGCTGACCAGCTTGGTGTGGATAAGGTGGGGTTTTTTTTGTAAATGAGGATGATTGAAGAGGGAGATGGATTGGGGGAGAGTGTCTGGAGGCTTGCAGGTGAGTGAATGGCTGAGGGTGGTGAAGTCACTGGAGACCAGCAGAGACAAGTAGCAGCAACAGCACAGGTGATCGATAACACTAGAGCACAAGAGGCACAGGATGAGTTAAACTCTGGAAATACACAAGAGAAAGATACTTAGATTACCTAAGCGGCCCAAGAGTCTAAATACCATGTGTGAGTGGACAACAATCTGGCGATGAGTGGAAGTCAGGGTTCTCATACTGGGCTTGATGAGTAGATGAGGAACAGGTGAGCTGTAACACCAGGTGCCACACCCCACCTCCTCTTGGAAAGCTACAGATACAGGAAACACTAGGGAGTGCAGGTGGTCACAGGAGAGCTGTGATAGTTTCTTTGCATTTTAGGGAGTCTACAGACAAAATATTCATTCAGTTCATTAAAAAAGTATTTATTTTAATAAAATAAACTACTCAGCAATATACAGTTTTAAAATTATCTCCACCTTGACCAACCTTAAAGTAATGTTTATGTTTATGAATACATCAATAATAATAATCCAGCGGTAAAATATAATGACTACTTTTACTATACTGTATATTTTGTTGAGAATACTTCTGTAATTTTACTTACAGAACATTTTGAATGCTGAAGATTTACATATAGTTCAGTATTTGCTACTTTAACTTGCTAAATATATATTTAATCTAATATTTAGCCTGCCAGTCACTTTGAATTTGCTGCTGTTGTTAATAATTCTGGTAACAAGACTGTGCTGATTAGTCTGTGACCCTTCTTGAAGCCTTCGTCTGTGGTTTTGATATGTTATATGATATGTTTTAAATTGTTAGTTATTTCAGTTCAGCAGTGGAAAAAAGATATTCCACCGCTAACAGTAGTCTACAGTCTTTACTGTGCATATGATGTAGTGGATAACAGGTGTCCGTTTAGCTGTGTTCACCCACCATATACCAATGTATGTGGTGCAAAACATCTTGAAATTCTTAGTCTCAAATCTGCCAGTTTGGATGCTTTTGTTTTAAAGACAAGATGGCCAAATCAGAGGTTATACATATGGCACTGTGTAAATAAAATGCTGTTAACTTATAAAGCAGCTTATAAAACAATATTGTTCAGGTAGTGGGTGTTCACACCAAAATTAGTCCTGTGTTAAACAATGCAGGGGTGTGCTGTGTTGGTGGGGCATGTTGCCTCACTCACCAGTGACGCAATTAATTTCCTTCAATCCAGAAAATCCAGTTTGAGCAACAGAGAATTTGTAGGAGACACAGAAACCAAAACACTGCAGTTTATGATACTCGGGAGTTTACAACACATAAAAAACAAAAACATTATGATAGCAATCATGCATGCTTTTATTGTGAGATAAACGACAGACCCACAGTGTCTGTATTATATAACCCACCAGGAATGTCTCACTCTCTATCCATAAATTTATAACAGTAAAGTTTCTCTCAGATCTTTGTCAAAACAAAATTAAATGTTTAATATATGTAATTATGCTTATTGCTCATGGACACAGGATACATTTATCCCAGCGTATGATATCACATGCAGCAGATGCTATTATTGTTCAACAGAACTAAGGAAGTGGGAAATGGAATAAAATATGACAATAATCATGTTAACTGATGTTACCAGGTTTCCAGGCTTCACAAGTTGCATATATATTTTAAAACCCAGAAACCTCTGCAGCATTATTCATTACCAGGCAAAGAGGCCTTGTCTCTTGTTTTATCCCTGCTGTCATTGTGTGTTGTGTCAGATGAAGAGATGCTTTTAAACCTTCTTTGATCTTCAAGGAGACAAAATGGACATCACACACACCTACTACACTGTACTTACCATCTCTAGAACAATGAGGTACGTGACAAAACAGCAGAAGGCGAGGTAAGTTTATTTACAGTATGTACACATTTCACACTCTGTGCCTTTCAAAGTGCTGAAATAAAACAGAAGAAAATTATGTGAATATATGAATACAGAAAAGAAGGAACAAATTAAACACATACGTTGTATTTTGTAGAAAATGCAGCAGTAAACATAAAGTATTGCAGCCTAGAGTAGCATCAGTCAGAAAGTGACAGACGTGTGTTTGTTACAACCACATGTAACTAAACACTTATTCACCATGTCTTATCTTAGAAATAACAAGCCAGCCTCTAATGACTGAAGGGGATTCACATTGTAAAAGCAACAATGAGATGTATTTGTGCCCTAAACCAGTGGGTAAATGAGCAGCACTATTTTAAAATCAGTTCAGTGACACAGTGAAAGCACAACTGGAGGGTTGTGTTCAGCTTTCATGGTCTTCATTAGAACACCAGCAGAAGTTTTCTTCATGAGCTGTAGCTGGGTAACAGGCTTTTTGGGAAGACCTGAGAGGCAGTCTAACTTTCTGGAGACAGAGGCATGAATATGTTTTTTAAGGACTTGTTTAGGCATGAGTCCATAAATGTCTCACCATATTTTCAAAGGCTAAAGGTGGTGTTGTGCTATCTTTTTATTACTCTATCTACTGATTATTTCATCAAACTATGAGTAACCTGGCACTTTTTATTTCTAAACCTAACCAGGTTAGGTAGTTTTATGCCTAAATCTAACCAAGTAGTTTTATGCCTAAATCTAACCAGAGACCTTCAATGACGTTAACCCAATGTTTATTATTGTTACCATGACGAAGTGTCGTTGGCATGGCAACTTGTTGCCATACTGCAATACCTCCTACCACCAGTAGGTGCGCTACCTTAGGAAACGGTCATCTTAGTCGTATTTAAGTGAGGGAACAAATGACCAATCTTGTATGAGTTGGAGGACTTGTGTTTTTACTTCTGCTGGTGTTGGCTGTCACTATCACCAAACACAATTATCACAAGTTGATGTGTCTTTGGAGGACACTTGGACATTCAATTAGTTATTTCATTATTGTACTTGTACTGACAAAACTATAGAGGTTGAAAAGGGTCCAGCCACTTATTGCATTATTACAAATGGACCCAGAATGCAAGAGTAGAGAGAGACCTGCACATATCAGTTTGAATGATTGACACAGCATAAAAATAGTAAACTATGCTGCAGATACAACGCTGAGAAGCAAATCCCTGTGTGTGTGTGTGTGTGTGTGTGTGTGTGTGTGTGTGTGTGTGTTGCTTTTCTGTTACTGACCCACAACAATAAATGAGTGTTTTCAATCTGTCACAGCAGTCACTATTAGTGGAAAGCACACTGAACCACAGGCCAAAAAAAAAAAATTTAATTAGGAGTCCCAACATGAGAAGGACAGAGCAGCAGGATACATGCTCCCACTCAATTTCTAGCATTTCCAGCCACACCTCTCTCTCACACACACACACAGTAGACATTACACTGCTTATAGTCTCAGGAAGGCTGCCGTAAGCTCAATGAAGCGTGCCCTCCTACTAATTGCAGTGGCCCACTTATTTAATTGCTCTTGTGTGGTTCCCATTGGTAAATGTGAGTAAGTGTTAAGTAAAAGAAGCCTGTCCTTGTTCTGTCAATGAAGCTAATCAAGACAGTATTGACAAAGATTTGGTCTAGTTAACCCACCAACTATTCACTGATTCTCATAGAGATGAAGGCCTGCAGAAGCAGCCTTTTGTTTAAGCTCCTCCTGATGTAGATACAGAATAAAAAGATAATGAAAAAGTTCTGTCATTTTTCTGAATTGGTGCTACTTGCGGTTGAAAAGAAAGACTCAGGGTCATTTTTATTCCTTTTGTGGGCCCACTGAGAGCTCACAAAGAAGTCCGTTTTATTCTGCGAGAAACCGGAAAACCAGGCAACCTGGGAGGACATCAGCTGAGATGTTGGCTGAGGACAGTGTCCTGGCTGCCTCAGGTGTCTAGCATATCTCTGTATATAATCTGTATATAAGCAGTGTGTTATCATCATCACTGCTCCACGCCCTCAGACTGGCATCTGCATGGGCAGGTAAAAAGTCTTAGCGCCTTACCAGCACATGTTAAATATACATCTAATTTCCTTCTTCCTCATTTCCTCCCCATGAGTGATCTACAACTCTTTTCGTGGGTAACACATGGAAAGAAGGCAAATGAGTTAAAGTGGGAGAGACCACACGTCCGCATTCACTTAGAAATCAGTCCACTGCCGTGAACAGGACCTGGTTGAAGCTTTTCTTGGCAGCCTAACTAGTTTCGAACCCATTTCTGAAAATTATGCTTCTATTGAACCCTTGCATTGAGTGGAGTCTCTGAGTGCAAGTATTTACACATATATCTGGATAGAAGACAAAAGTGGGGAGTTTTTACACAGACATAAGTCTTACTTTCCTATATTCTGCAGATATAGAGTGGTGGAGAAGACATAAAAGCAATGAATATATTATTACTCCTTTAGCATTGGCGGTCAAAAGTGATTCTGGCGGATACTGAGCCATATTTTCACTTACTTGCTTTAATAAACACAACTTCACAGTTTTGACGGTTAATGTTGTTGTTGATAAAATTACATTCATCTATGTGGAATCTCTCTTTGCCATCAGTTTTATCACACTGACCCCTTGACTTAAAGTGCGTGAGTTGTTAAATTCCTCAAGTCACTGACCTGTGGTAATTCTCCTCTCAGTGCATCAGTCTACTGAACTGTGTGGGTGGGCTGGTCTTCAGGACTCGACATGGTTTCCTAGAATAACAACCACTACAATAACAGCAGCGTGGTGCCTATACAACTTTATTAATACTGGAATCATTTACAGTGCGCTTTGTTACATTAGCAGAAAGTGACTAAAGTTATCAAAAAAGCACAATTTTACAAAAAAGGAAGATAAAGAAAAGAAAAACCTTATCATCAGCGACAGAGGAAATGTTCAGAAAATAAATTCACAATAAATTAAAGAAGAGCAAAAGAGGTACAGAAAAGAGACAGACAAGACCACAAAGACTTCCGCAGCAGGGGCTACTCGAGGGAGTGGGCAAGATCGGGTTTGCAAGTAAAGAGATAAAAGTAGAAAAGCTGACTTCCACAAGGTTAGTATCCTTTGAACAACAAAATAGCCCCATAGAAACATCAATCGTCTCAATGGTAAAGTTGTGAGAGATTTCATTGAAGAGTTCAAATGGAGGCTGCAGAGAAGAGAAGAAAGCGTGAAGTGAGCGCAGCTTAGAGACACTACTGAGAACCGGAGTATTGACAGTTAGACATTCAGTTTAGTTACAGTGGCAGTGGCACCAGGAGGCCACTCTGTTCTGCATGGCTGTGTGACAGGAAGTTGAAATGTGTTTCATCATGGTCCCCCCTGGAGAACTTCAGCAGACCCTGATGTAGCTTCTGAGAATCTACCTTAGTCATGTTTGCTTCAGAGGAGAGTGTGTGTGTGTGTGTGTGGTGGGTTTCTTCAGTATTAGACAGCAGGAAGGATTGACAGATTGTGTGTGGGAGGTGGGAGGGAGGAACAGTGGGGGTCTTAACCACGTGTCCTTGTGCAACACACACACACGCACACACACTTACACACTACTGCACATACACGTATAGTAGACATTCAGTATAACCTGGGCAGATAGCTAAAGGAGTGGGTTGTACAGACAGCAAATTCACAATACTTCCTCTGATCATAAATACAACACAACCTGTCCTCCAATGGCAAGCACATTATTATTTCAATTACTTCATTATTTAAATTTCATCTTAGTACATACGGGAAACTTCCAGTGTATACATTAGGGGGCTGAAGTTGTGAGGAGAAGCATTACACAACACAAATGAGGCTGTTGTCCACAAGATTTCCACATAGATTTCTAATGACGTGTTCATGCTGCGAGCAAATGCTCACAGTGGAAGTCTGCCAGTTTCCTATAAATCTGAGTAACCACGGAAACTCGGATGGTCCACAAGATTACTGGGTGAGTTGGCAGAATGTTTCACAGTCATCGACCATTAACAGGCAGTTTAAGCTTCTGTTTTATGTAACTTTTAATTCCATTTTGTTGCATCTGACGACAACAAAATTACGGTGTGTTAAGTCCAAATGTTATTTAGATTAAAAGCTCTTACTATTACAGTGTGCTCCAGATGTCCATGGTCTTCCACAAGTGCATACAGTGTCCAGCTGGGTGACAGAAGTGGTGGTGGCAGGGGCTGTCATGAATTTCGTCTCATACAAGTCATTGCGTGTCATGTCTGTGTTCATTGTACATGAGGTTTTTACCGGGAGCCAAATTATCCACAACCTCTTCAAAACAAACAGACCTGATAATTAAAACTGAAAAAAAAAACACTGAATAGAGTAGTGTCACATTAAAAATCAGTGTTTTTCTGGAGCTCTTCAGCAGACACAGGACGTCAGTAAGGGGCCGACGGCTGTCAGCTGAGCTGCTGCTAACATTGGCATAGCTTGTTTCTACATGCTCAGCTTGTTTTTATTGGGGGATTCCTTCAGTGTTCATCATTCAGAAGGTTTTTACTGGGGGTCGAATTATCCACAGAGGTCTTCTCTCCAAAACAGATGGACAAATTAATTAAAAATTATTAAAGAAAACACTCAGTAAAACAGTTTAACGTTACAAATCAGTGTTTCTCTGTGACGCGGTTGGGCGGACAGGAAGTCGAGAAGGGCTGTGAGAGCGTTTTTGCTCAGCTTGTTTCTCTAATTACTTAAAGACTAGTCATTCGATAACAAAAATCCTTCATCTGTTTTGAGGTCATAGTTTAAACATTATTTAAAAAGAGGCGGTGACTTGACTTGAAACAATGAGAAAGTAGTAGGCTGAAAATGTTTCAATGTCCGGCCACATGCGCTTACGGAAAACCCTGTTTATTACACAAATGCATGATTTGGATTTATTAACACAGAAGCACTGCCAGAATTCAGTAAAAAGAGTGCATCTTTATCAGCGGATTTTTGGTGATGGCACTGTGGGTAAAATGGCCCGCTGTATGTTGACTTACTGCTCACTCGTGCATCTTGTAGATTTCTTTGACAGACGCTCACTGAGACACCATCAAAGTAATATAAGCCGTCTGTGAGATTAAGCCAAAAAGATGTCTCAAAATGCTTAATCAAAATGAATTAAAATGTAATCTAGCACCGAGATGAAGCGTCAGACGTCCAGCTGCTTGCCTTGAAACCATCTCATGTTACTGGTACAGAGGGGAGAAGTTTGCCCCAGCTAATGCTTCCTACTCCTCTTTGAACAGCACACACTGGACCCATAATGATACCACCCGTTAGCCATTACCACACACACCCCCACATTTGAAGTGTTGCACACATGCATACCAACAGACAATATAGAGACACACACATGGAGAGAGTGGAAGGAAGGGAGTTAGGCAGAGACAGATAGAGAGAGGAATAGGGGTGAGCTCATATTCACTGTAGACTGTGGTGAAAATAAAGACTTCATCAGAATTATTTTTCATTAGCTTTGATGGGCTGTGAGGCACAGAGAGACAGAGTACAGCCACTGGGACTCTCATCACGACAAGCGTTGTTTTCTAACTTGTCAGCTAGATGGCATCCCTGGGTGATCTGATCAGGGGATGGAGGTTGAGGGGTGTTGTAAGAAAAGAAAGAGGAAGATAATGAGGAGAAAAACGAAGAGAGGGATACACAGGTGTAAACATGTCTGGGATCAGAGGCATCTGTAAATTCAGTTTTCTTTTGCTTCCTTCATACGCCACACTAGTTGGTCAAAGGCATGAGCATTGAAATGCAAAGTCCGTACTTAGTTAACTGACAGTTTTCATACACCTCCAGAGCTTTCAGACAATGTTGCTGTTGAGTGTTTAGATCTCAGTCCTACTGTGGTCCCACCGTCTCAAAAAAAAAAAACAATCACAAAGTTGTCATTAAACGTTAAAGGAACAGTTCAACATTTTGGATTTTTTTTTGCCACTGTGATGATACCACACAACCAGCAGGAGTTGCCTGGCCAAGAAATTCATTATCAACTCATTCAACATTTGTGTGGATTAAACAAACAAAGAGTGCTAACTGGTAGGGATGTAACGGTATCGTTAGTTTCACGACATCACGAGAATAAAAGTGTCTCGGTACCGTGGTGGACCTGGACAATAAGAAACGATAGGTCTTCTGGGTAAAACTGTTGTTTAGCGACAGTACAGCGAAGGGAAATGAGAACTACAGAGACCATCATCCTTTGTGTTCTGCTCACTCCCTCTTCAAATCTACAGCGAAGTTGGTGGACGTCGGTGTTGGAGATGAAGCCTTTAAAACTGTGGATGCTTCAGCATCTTTTAGATTTGATGTGTGGAAGCATTTCAGTTTCCCCGTGTCACAAAATGAGGGGAAAAGGCGACAGATAAACAACTTTATTCACTTTATTATCCAACTGACTGTTTTTAAAATTAAAATTAATGCCTTGTTCATTGTTTAATAAACAGATTTTTTCCCCAAGTTTTTTTTTTTTTTACAAATGTCGCAATAAATGTTGTATCGCCGACTTGTTTCCGAGGTATATTATCGTATCATGAGATTTTGATATTGTTACATCCCTACTAATTTGTGAACTTTAGAGACACTACTTGATTATTTAACTTTGGACAATGGTTTGGGTTTCCCTGTGCTTCCAGTTTTTATACTTAGCTAAGCTAACCATCTACTGGCCATAACTTCAGGTAGTATCAGCAAGAAAGCAAATAATGTTTTCCAAAATGTCAAACAATTTCTTTGTGACCGGATATAAATCATATGCACATATTCAATACTCAACAGCACTATAGTCTGTGGGACTAGTTGTATGTATAGTAAGATAGTATTTTCTGAAGTCGTCATTTCAACCTCTAATCAAGTATGCATACTGTATGCAACCACATGTAACATAAAAGGAATGTATCATGTTCCATGTTTGTATTAATGCAGATGTTGTCTAGCTCACACACTGGCCTTACTAGGCAACATGACAGTTAATAGCTAAAGAAATTAAAATGTAGTAATGTCACTGAAATTTCAAATGTGATATTTCCAATGTTTTATCTCTACTGAATTATGAAATTAATGTTAAAATGTTACTTTTTACAGTGCTTGTTCCGTTTAGACATGCTGTAGTTAGTACTGTGTCGTTTTCTCAGTTGAAGAATTGTTTTTCGTGTGTGTTTGTGTGTACGCACGCATGCCTGCACGCATGTAATTGTGTCGATGTATGTTCCTACAGAATGTCCTGTTTTCATTCCTGCTCCCGCTCTGCTCATGTGCCGGTAGGCCTACTTCTACCCACATACACATATTGACACATCTGTAGCAGAGTAGTTATTTCAGCTTGTTCAGACAGTTAGTTCAGTACAGAGTTAATTCGGCATTTTTTTTTAAAAAGAGAAGACATTATTGTTTAGTTTAGTTTAGATAACTTTTGTGCTGTTAATTGGGCAGTTTAAAGGAAAATAGCAGTGTTGTAACCTTATTCTCATCTCACACTCATCCTATAGCCAGTCATCGTGTTGCATGACAGGGCGTGTGCAGTTAGATCTCCACCTCACAGTCAATGTGATAAACCCTACAGTTTTTGAATCCTTGTCTTGTCCTGAGTTATTATCCATCATTTGGAATTAAGCAGCATGTCTGTTCTGCAGGGCACTCTAAACCCTTTATTCAAGCAATATAACTTACTATAGATAACTGGCAGTGAGTTCAGTTGTTTCGGTTTGCGTTAGAATTAATAAACATACAGCACATACACATTCAGACTAGTGGAATCGGCTCTAGCAGTGTCCTTGGATGTATAGTAAACAGTTCTAAAACTCCAAATCATACCATTAGTGCTACGCAATATCGAATAGCTTGATGATGAGGACAAAACAGTGGTATTTTCCTTTAACATACCCACAGTGGAACATCATTGCGAATGTACGTACATGCACGCTACCCCTGTATTGCTTTCCTGTTTGTTTATACAGGAAACTTCATTCAGTTGCACAAGAACAAAATTCTGACACTGCAACAGTTCAAGCAAGTCGCACATGTACAGTTTGATTTCACCCTTCAAGCTCGTAGTACATTCAGCATATGTACGTATATTCATGTACAGTGTGACCTTGACAGGTGGTCTTATACAAACAGATGAACATTTTCTCACCCAACCACCCAAAACATTTGTTTGTTTGTTTGTTTGGGTGTGGGGGGGAAGAAGTCCAAGCCCGCTGCTCTCCCCTTCCACCCTCTCACCCAGTCAGATTCAACTGATACAACACACAGCATCCGCATGTGACAACACACATACAATAGTGTCCCCCACCCCACCCCAAGACCAAAAATTTAAAATAAAACATCCCCTTGCTGAAGCACTGTTTCAAAGTTAGAAAAAAAGTGCTCACAGGGGCTGACAATGTTTAAAAATCGCAAACATTCTCCTCTCTGTCTCTTTAAATTAAAAACATCCTAATTTTCTTTTTAAACAGCCACAAATATGCTTTAAACAGTGCTCTACTCAGCTGAAAAATAAATAAGTCGACAAAAAGAGCATGTAAGAGCGCTGATGTCACCGGCTATGTTCAGGTCACTGCTAGAAGCGCATACTGACATGGTGATGAAGAGTTCACTAGACTAAAGTTCAAACAGCCAAACAAAGACACACTCACTCTCAGCCCCACACATCCTGCATCCATATGTCACACAGCTTAGTAGTTTGTGTTACAACTGGAGTTTTTTCTTCTTTTTTTTTTTTTACATGAATTAAAAGTAAGACTAAATATTCAAACAGTACTGCAGAATGAAAAAAATACTAAAACTGAATAGTCCTTGTAATATTTTCTAACAAACCTTTTTACCAAATCTGTGCGCCTGATTCTCTTTTACAAGTACAGCACATACAGTACACACTGTATGAACAGGCAGTGAAATGCTCATTCCACACATCTTTTCCTCTCTCCATTAGCTTAAAAGGTCTAGTTGAAACCATTCTGCTTCTTTGTCATCAGTTAACGCATCAATCAGGCTTTGATTCACCTTTTCTTACTGTCCATAAATAAACCTTTCATACAGCCATGTCCTGAGCTGAACTGGGATATTTGCACTGAACTGAGCTGAACCGTACTGGGGTAGTCTGGTGAACTGTTTAGTTTAAACAACAATGTTGTGCTCAATCAACAATCAGTAAAAGAACTTGATTACTGGAACTACATTCATTTTCTGTGACTGAATAAATGCTGGTATAAATGATTACATTTCAGTTGACGCCACGCTTTAGTGACCAGTACTGGGCAACAAATTGAATTAATTACTCATTACACATCACATAACAGCAATAGTAGTTACATTACTCATTACTTTACGTTCAGTACTCAGCCCGGCTCCAGGTGCTTTTCAACAGCTTCAAAGCCTCCACAGCCTCACGTCACATCCCCTGTATTCAGCATATGTGGAACTAGAAAACAAGACCATCAACAGTTAGCGTTAGCTTAGCCCCAGTGACTGATTACTTAGCACTCCATATCAGTCCCATCCTCATCTAATGGCTTAAGCAAATGCAAGAGAAAGAAAACTCAACTTATGAATACTATGACAACTTTGGAATTACAGGAAGGCGCATGTGATTCTCCTCTTTTTTTGCAGAGGCTAACTGCTTCCCCACACCTCCAACCCCTGCGCCAAGCTAACGCTACTAGCTGCAGTCTGTCCTCTTACCCACACAGAGGACTCTGATGTCAGCCCATTAAACTCTCAGTGAGACAGTAAACAATGCAACTCCCACACTGTTGATTAGTAGCTGTAATGCAATTACTTAATTTCAAATTGTAATCCCTTACTCTTACTGACAAGAATCACTATAACATGGGTAATTTGTTACTGTCCAAAACTGGTGGCAACCAACTCTATGGGCTCTCTTCATGCGTTTCATCATTTCTAACCTTCTGGCAACAGTACTGCAGCTATAGTACTCTGCACTATGTTTTATCCTTAGATTACTGTAGTTAATTTTGTACATAGGAAAGGTTTTAACTAAAGTGAATCTGGGTCAAAAGACTGTTGTTCAGCTATGTTCAAAGCTTGACTTCACTCTGTCACAATGCAAGAATATACAGAATTTATAGGTAAGACCATATTTGGAGTACTCCCAAATACATTCATGCTACTCATGTGTATATCCAATTAACATAATATAAATGCAAAAATGCTCAAGTCCCCAATTACAAATAATAATCATAATCAATAATATCTAGGCATGTTGACAGTTTTGGATTCATTAATCCAGGTTTTGAGATTTCTGCCTCCACAACAATACAACAGAGGTGAACTGAATTTCACTTGTTGTGCTCACAGGACTGAAAATGGCATTTTAAAAATTCAGCAGTATTTTGTCTTTTCTGAGACAGTGCCCTTGTTACCTGAGGCCATCCACAGAATGTGCTGTCAACTGGTTGTGATGTTTCTCAGGGACTATTTTTACAGTGAAGCGTCTAAAGACTCTGAAAAGAAAAAGACTGTAGATGTTCCAAAGTTATGGGCTGATTGTCTCTGGGCAGACAAGTAGCTGTTTAAATTTTTTAGTGTAATTTTTCAGAGCTATGAGCAGCACAGAGGCAGTTGTGTTCACCTTTACTGTTATGGTGTAGAGGTAGAAATTTTAGAGCAGATATCTTAAACCTGGATAAACAAAACCAAAAATATTTGCAAGGCTTATTATAGGTTTGTTTCTAGTCTGACCTATCTGTGTAGTGTATTTTTTGCATTGTGTGTTCAATTCTTCAGATACCAGTACAACCACATCATAAAAACCTTCAGCAATATTCATAATCCACAGCAGGGCCCTGACATCAAATCCATTTTTAGATAAATATTTTTGCTCTACTTTCTTATCCCATCTCTCATTTGACCAATCACTCCAGTTCCACAAGTCTTTATCACTTCCTCTTTGTCCCTCCCTGTCTTCTTCTTCCTCAAATTGAATAATTTCCTCAGGACACAGTCTAATTGGCAACCCCCTCTCTCTCACTTTCACTCTCCCTATCAGACAGTATGACTACAGCAACACCTAGTGGCTATTGTACATACTCTACCACCTATCAAAGTGCTTACAGTTTTCCTTTTTTTTTTAGAAAAAAAAAAATGTAATTAGTTTCCTCCCCCAGAAAGAGACAGGGACAGAGAGAGAGAAATGCCAAAACTGGCTAGGCATGAATTCACAGTCAATGTGTAATTTAGCATTCCTGATGATTGCCTGAATGTGACAAAGGAGAATCCACAATACTCCATCAATCCTATTTTTCCAAACAAGAAAATAAAACACATTTATTGCTCCATTTCTGATTTAACATTTTCTCTCTGGTTCTAGAAAATATATATGAATATATCTATACGCCTGGATTACTTCTCGTAACTTCTCGTACAGTGGTAACAAGGTAAATGACGTCACGATATAAACAAGAAAATACACGCACAACACACAGGAGAAAAGCCCTGCCCTCATTGGGTAACCAGCTGTCCTGCAGCAGAGCTCTACCCACCCCCCTCACTCGCATGCACGCACACACACACACACACACACAACAAATGTGCACTCATATTTCACACTTGCACACATGCATACACATGAATGCACGCACACACTACACAGAGAGAGAGAGAGGGGAAGGGGGCACTAGCACGGTTCAATGCCAACAGTATTTTTTTAAAAGACTCTTACATTAGGATAAACCAGAGGAGCTCTCTGGCTTGTTAGCTCCCCGTGCTAATACCAAAGCTTCAGTTCAGTGGGCTAATAAGTACAGTGTGTTGTTGCTGAGACAGCCAAGGTTCAAGTCCACCTGGTCACATGGCACTCTGACCCCCCTCTCTCTTGCCCCTCCTTCAGTCATCAGTCTTTCATCTGGGATTAGATGGTTGGGTTAGTTGGAGAAGAGGATGGGGAAAAGTGTAAGTTGGCAAACAGAACAGAACCCAGTCTTTCGCTCTTTCTTTGCCTCTTTTTTTTTTTTTTTTAATCTTATCTGTTTTTCCTGCAAGTCTTTCCGTCCCTGGGTGAGGGTGTAGAGAAGACAAACATGCGTCCAACACACACTAGTTATAGTGGCCTGCTAGGAGCCTGTCAATAATCAGTATTTAACTTTTAATTGTCAGCATGGATTAACATCATTAATGTTATTATTATCATAATATTATATATCATTTACTCTAATGGTGTCTTTAAACTTATTTTTTGTGTATGTTTTTGTTGTCATTCATCTTCTTTTATATTATAGCTTTCCCTACATGGTTAAGTTTTTGTGAACGTACTAGGCGGTTGGGTTGCACCACACCAACACTTGACTCCCTATTGTCTGACAAGAATCATCTTCTTCCTGCTTCTCCTCCAATCACAAAATGCGTGGTGCTGAGCGGTCGTTGGAGACGGTCTTGCGAAGGCGGACTCCTCTCCTGATAGTGGTCAACATATCACCGGACCCCTCTGCCTCCTCTGTCCCTGTCTGAGTGTCGGTGGGGCCAGTTGGTGGCAGGGCTGGGTCATCGGGGAGGGTGGGAAAAGGAAACTGCCCCTCTCCGAGGGCGTGTGCGCTGGCTACCAACTCACCGATTTTCTCAACTAGGCTGTGCCGATTGGCCGCGATCATCTGATCCTCCTCTGAGCCGGCCCCTGACCCCGTTCCCATCGCGAGGCCCCCATGCTGCTGGGCGTAGACCTCTAACGCCGCCCCCGATCCCCAGGCTGTGTTAGGCAGGCTGAGGCGCTTGGGTGACGCCTTTACATAATCAAGCGCACCTTGTGCATCCTCGACTCCGGTGAAGAACACGCACTCCTCACTGCCAACGCGCACAGGCACGCCACCTGCATGTCCTCCACCTGCGTACCCACCACCACTTGCCCCAGGTGAATGTGAGTCTCCGGGAACAGTAGGTGTCTTGACAGGCACAATGGGTGGTCGGATGGGGATCGGACCTGCGTTGGACAGTGTGCGCCTCACGCCCGGTTTGGTAGATGGAGTACGCCGGATGGTGGCAGTGCCTGGAGTCCCCACTCCACCTCCACCAGCTACACCAGGCTGCCCTGGTATCCCATGAACACCGGGACCGAGAACACCGCTGGGCAGGCCGGCTGTACTGGCTGGCCTCTTGGTCTGGATCATGCGCCGATAGTTCTGGGCGATGTTGGAGTGGCGAGGAATGGTGGAGGACTTGTCGAATTCTGTCTGTCCGTCTGGACCTTCAGCATCACCGTTCACTGAGTAGCAGTCATAATCTGAACCTAATGCACAGGGGAAAGGCAGAAGAGAGATGATGATGATTTTTATTTTTTTTTAACAGAAGTGACAGAGATGAGAAAATAAAAGAAAAAAGGAAAAACAACATCCTGTGATCACAATGTTGATTTAACTCAGAGATAGCCACATAATTTGGGTAGGCACCAATATTTGGCTAAAAAAAAGTCAGTGAATAACAGCCAGCTTATTTATGCAGGAACATATTTAATATCATTTAGTTTCATCTTTCTATTTTTATTTCCTAGCTGCTGTCAAGGACACTGTCAGATTATACTTGTCATATACTGTGCCTGCTGCTTGGACGATTGTTTGATTTTAGTTACACTTGGGGTTGCAAAGGGGCGTAAAATTTCTGATACATTTCTGGAAACCTTCCATGGGAAGTTAAGATGGGGAATTTTGGAAATACTGAATTACAAATTAAAATTGAGTTAGAAATTTGGGGTAATTTATACAAACTGTATCATATACAAACATTAATATAAACATTTTGATTTGTCATAAGCAGACATGCTGCAAATTTTAAAAAATGACATTTTTGATTTTGATTTTTTTGTGAGTAGAACTGTAATCGATTTGTTTCATTGAACGACAACAAAACATGAATACTGAATAAAATAAACATATAAACATGGTGTTAGCTAGCTTATATTCAGAATATCTAATTTACTGGCTAGCGGCTACTAAACGCATTTTGATTTATTTTTTGCTTGTTGAACTTTAACAGCATAGATCAAATATATTAACCTCTGTAATATCATCCAAACTGACTTGACTGGATGCAGTCTGTGGGCTCAGATGCAGTAGTGTGGCTGTAGTGAGCAGGATTCTAGAAATTATCTGTGTAGAAATTTAACTGAAATTGCATTACATCTGGTTGTTTTAACCAAGATTCTGCCTCAAGGTGTTTTTTTGTTTTCCAACTACATTTAAGTTCCCTGTTCATAAGCCAACCTGCAATTTTACAAACTTCCAGTGTATTCCCGTTAATTCCTGTTAATTCCCATGGAAAGTTTCTAACTTTGAAAATTCCCTGAATTCTGAAGAGTAAGTAAATACTGATATGTCAATTTAAAAAAATAAAATCATAATACCATCCAATGGCAGGTTGGCTTTTTGGAGATTTTACAAAAAATTAGACAATGACTGTGGCCAAGAGAAATCTGTGTGGGTACTGATCAAGATTAAAAGCTGCAGCAGAGTACAGCAGATTAGAGTTTCACCTTGTGAAGGGATTGTGTCCTCGGAGCAGGATGGGGTTGTGGTCTCTGTGCTGTATCCACTGGAGTACTGCAGGGAGTCTCTGCTGCTTTTCTGCTGCTCCATACTCAGTCCTCTGGTCAGCACCATGGCCAAGTCACTGGCTGCTGGTGAAACCTCCTCTCCATGCTGAAGAGACACAGAAAGGTCACACAGGAAGGATGTTTAATCAGCCAGTTGAATAATAACTACTTGGGAGAATTATTTCTGTCCTGTTCATCATATGTGGGATATGTTCCAGAAACCCACATTACCAGCAGTGAATATGCTTATTAATCACAGCCCCAGAACGCACACACACACACACACACACACAAAAAAACAACAACTCATGTACCAGCCACAGTAATAAAATAACTGAATGAAACTGACGGTCTATAAATTAGCACTTCCTTATTTTTGGCAGAGGCTGTTTCAACAAGTTGCAGAAACTTAATTTATTTTTCTGATATATGAATATGATCTCCACTGCTCCAAAAACTAAAATCTGGTTTCTATCACAGCTCCAGTGACAAAACACATTTCCTCCATACTGGTTAGTACATATGCTGCATGTCTGTAGGATCTCCTTCAAATGAAATCAAAGCTTTTACAATGAACCAGCCCATTCTTAGGTTTTTTAAAAATCTGTTAATATCCACTTGATGTATTCCCAGTGTAGCCATTTCCATAAGCTTTACATGACCTTATGCATTGCTGTGCACAAACTCTTACAATACTGCAAACATCCCTCCACATACCTAGCCTAACATATTTCATTTATTTATTTATTTTACTGTACTTCTCTTACACCTTCAACCTGCATGTCAGAATCATCCAGCATTACCTTGGCAGCAATAGTAGCCGGGGTCATCCTGGGTCTCTGCCCGTCGTCAGGGTGTGATGGCCCAGCGTAACCTTGGGAGCCTGGTGATGCCTCATTCTCCCTCAGCCTATCAAGAGGTTCCTTTCTCCTCTGAACTGGTGCTGCGGCCACCGGCTGCTCATACTGACCTGCTTTGGACCAATCCTGAAGAGGTGTGTGGAATTAATAAATAAGAAGCAGCAGGTAGGATTAGCATTAGAGACTTGTCCACTATCCAGCAGTTTGAAGCCCTTCATCTGAGTGCAGAGAGAGGGACTCTGGGTAGATTGCGTCTGGGTGCTTGGAGGAGTGTGTGTGTGGGTGTACGTGGGCAGGGGCCTTTTGAGCATTTGAATGTGTTTAAGTTGATGAGTTTGATCGGTTAGTTGGCGCTCCACACCCTGCTTTGTTTTTGTCAATCTCGATAGATTGCAAAACCAGTGAGTGAGACACAGGAGGCCAAAAAAATTAAATTAAATGAAAATTAAAAAATGCATGCACACACAGCAGATGGGTATGAATACTTTAAGGAAGCAAAGGAAGCAAAGTAATGTGGTTATGAGTTAGTCAGGTGATGAAAACGTAAAGGAAATAAACTGTATGCTTTAACTTATTAAACGTAAACAGAGGAAAAAGTGCAACTGAAGAGATGGAAGCGGATGGAGAACAAACCTTCCAGATAGGAACCTTTGATGTGGGAGAGGAGGAGCTGGACCCGGAGGGGCGGATATAGGGTGGGGACGCA
Source organism: Lates japonicus (assembly GCA_033238685.1). Lineage (NCBI taxonomy): Eukaryota > Metazoa > Chordata > Actinopteri > Centropomidae > Lates > Lates japonicus. The sequence goes on along the minus strand of BRZM01000022.1, from coordinate 2,660,312 downwards.
GGAACAGGAAGAATGACAGAGAGAGGCCGGGTGGAGCCAGAGTGAGAGAGAGCGGGGCGGAAGGTAGCGAAGGATGAGCCAAACTGCGGGACAAGAGACATAGTCACGTCATCAGAGGAAGAAAAAGACACAGACGTGGACCAAGAGAGGAAAAGAGAGAGAAGGAGAGGGAGGGGGAGAGAGAGAGAGAGAGGGAGAGAGAGAGAGAGAGAGAGAGAGAGAGAGATGCAGCTGTGGTGGTAGACCACTGGGCCAAACACATGAGAATAAAAGCATCTATACACACACATACAATAGGCACTCATACAACAAGTCATCAGTGTGAAACAGAAGAGCAGGAACAGATCAGCAGGATGTCTGACAACAGAAAATGCTTCTGAAACACAATTAGTCACTGCTGACCATGCATCAGTATGACTCTATAAGCAAACTAAGTGTAATTAGTTTAAGAACTACATCAGCGAAGCCTAGATTTTATATTAGAAAGGTCAAGGGATGTGTTAAAGCAGCCCCAGGCATGCATTTAAAATTCAGATGGATTTGATCAGACAGTTCCTACATCAGTGTGGTAATTCTGCATCATTGTAACAAAGAATCTGGCCAATGGCAACAGTTTCTGATAACCTAGCAATGGGCTCTGTACTCCTCCCTGAGACTGTGAGAGCTGCAGTCATAGTGAGTGTTTATTTCCCCATTAGCCACAAGGAGCATAAATGACATGACAAATGAATTCTACATCCAAAAACAAATGGACCAGCAACCCTTTGGATGCAATTCTCTTAAAACAAAGTGCAGGGAGCAAAGTGTAGGTAAAGGACAGTGCACAGTGTGCGTCGATGAAGTGGCGGTGAACTTTTAGTATTTTTCAGAGTATTTTTGAGAGAGAGACCTCTGTGGATAATTTGGCTGCAAATAAAAATCTTCTGAACGATGAAGACTGAAGGAATCCCACAATAAAAACAAGCTGAACATGTAGAAACAAGATATGCTAACTTTAGCAGCAGCTCAGCTAACAGCCATCAGTTCCTTACTGACATCCTGTGTCCACTGAAGAGCGCCAGAAAAACACAGATTTTTATCGTGACGCTACTTTATTCAGTTTTTTTTTCTAGTTTCAATTATTGGGTCTGTTTGTTTTAGAGCGGTTGAAACCCCCACAAAAATAATTTGGTTCCTGGTAAAAACTTCATGAATGATAAACACAGATGGAATCTTAACCTGCAAACACGACACACAATGACTTGTATGAGTCGTTTAACAATGCAAAAAATAATTTGCATTACTTGTGGAAAACCCTGGCAGCCCAATAAATAACTCTTTTCTTTCACTTAAATGGATACTAAAGTTGCCTTCACTTACAGCTGGCAGTGCCTTGTTAGGAAGTCATGTTGTTTCAGTTACTGGCAGCTCTACATTTGTTGCCCTGGTTGCCCTGTGTTGTTTAATGTGGACACAGTGAATTGACAGCTTTTGAGCTTTAGAGATGTAAAGTTTTAATTGTCTTGTGATTTTTTTATGGAACTGAATGTGTGTCCATTATGTTCTGAGACAACATCAACTACTTTCTGATAACTTCAATAAAAATACAGAGATATAACCTACAGGTCTACATTGCAACAGATTTCATCAAGGTAACCAGAAAATGTGGGAGCACACAATCCGTCTTGACAATGAGTGTCACTCAGGTTAGAGATGGATCATGCGCTTACTGCCGTCAGATGGCTGTAAAGCGTGTTAATCAACGGAAAGAGAAGGTAGTTGTATATGCAAGCTGTTGTGGATGACAGATGCTGCTTAAAATGTGACGTGAATATTTACTTTGCCTCATGAGCGTCACTGAAATTGTATTTTTTCTGCAAACAGATGTGCATACTGGTCAAAGACAGTATAATGAAAATGAAAGAGACAGGCTCTTAGACATAAATAAAAGGAATATGTGATTTCGGAGAGATTTATAAGGCTGCACCTCCACTAATTAAAGTGGAGTAAACAGCACAGAATATAAGCGTTCCATGCATAGTTTGCGGTTGATCTGATCTGAGTTGGTGAGCTGGGCAACCAAAACAGTGATTACCACTGAATAATGTGCCCGCAACATGTAAAGCCCTCTGAGTCTGATGCCTGCAATACATGTGTTTATTTTTATTTTATTGATTTTATTTCATACATTTATGAAAGAAAACACACAAAAAGTTCTAGTTGCGATCGATCAAAAAATGTACCTGTTCTTTTCTATTTGTGCCACACACTATTTGCTTTTAACTTGTGTTACGCTGTCGATGACTCCTTATTGTACAGTATGAATAAGAGTACTTACAGTGGTAGGGGAGCTGCATTCACTGACTGACTGGCACGTTTCTGACGCCTCTGACGATGCTGAGCTGGATGACTTCTACAGCAGAAATATGGAGAAACAAATACTAAATTTTGTTTGATGATTTGGCCATAACGTTCCAAGAATCCATATGTTTATGAGACAATTGCATGCGTGTGCGAAGCTTAAATATACCATCACCCTTTTTTTTCCAAAAACAAGCTATAAAATATATGGGTGATTGTCAAAGTAAATAAATTGCTGATGCTAATTTGGTGGTGTGGCAGGACAGTAGGTGTGTAACGATACATCGATTCAATGATCAACGATCCCATGGCATCGATCCAAAATGAAAACATTGATCAGACATCATACATATTGTAATATCTTTCGCCAAGCAAGCACAGAGATGTCAGCTGGTTTTGCCACAACTTTTATTAAGCGCAATAACACAGCGTTTCCTCACTAATCCAATGCTAACATAACATCACAGTCCATCACAATATAATAATTTATAAGATGCGCCTTTATTTTGAAATTCCCCTGACACGTCTTTCTCTTCCTAAGCGCACACATCTCCCCCCAAAAAATGTATAATTATTAAATAATAAATGTAAAAATGCAAGCAGCACGGGTAAACTGACAAGTTGCATGGTGTGTAAGCTATGCCACTTCGAGATAAAATACTCAAGTTTACACAATATGCTGCTTTAATGTAGACAAATAGGAATTTAATTCTTTCAACTGAATGAGAAATGTGAAAAATTTAAAGCTCAATATATCAGAATGTGGCACTTAATAGTGAACAGAATTTATCTATTTTTATGAAGAGAGAAGATTTTTTTTTCATTTAAATGTCTGGTTGAGCTCAGGGTCAAAAGGATGTCAAATGATATTGTAGTCGCGGTTTGTGATTTGATATGAACGGAAGTGTTGTGTTAAATCAGCAGATGATATTGTCTCACATCGATCGCTCGCTCCTGAACCGAATCAAAATCATACCGTAGCAGACTTTGTGATACTGACAAACACTGAATCGTTGTCCATTGAATTGATATAATATCTTATTGTGATGATTTACACCCCTACAGGACACCAACATTTTAAATCCCAACACTGCACTTACTTTGAATTTTTGTGTATAAATATGTGTGTATACTTCAGTGTGCATGTAAGGCAGCTGTACCTGGCTAGTGATGTCCGAGGGCATGGGTGAGGGGGGCTTGGAGTAGATGTTAGCATCCTGGGACACGAAGCCCGAGTCATGGGAGGAGACACTGCTGAGGCGGTGTGCCGCAATGCCCCCTGGTGGTGGAGGCTGGTGTGGCAGGCTGCTGCGGTACCGATAGGAGGAGGAGGAGGAGGTGGGTGAGTGGGGTTGGGAACCTCCACCACCACCACCAATACCACCACTCCCGCCTCCTCCTGATGAACGGGAGGCACTACTGTGGGCGCTGTTGACGCTGCTGCAGGGGGGTGGAGGGGTGCAGAGGAGCAAGGGGAGGGTGGATTGTTGAAGGGGTGAAGAGTGTGAGGGTGCGATGAAGGTAATGGTTGCCAATGTAGAGTAAGGACAGTATTAAGGGAGAGAGAGCATGATTACAGGAATGTGTCAAAGTGACGGATTTGATTGTCGGAGGTGGACGTTGAAACAAAATTTGAGGGGTTGGTTATTGATGGTTGGAGGAATGCGTTGGAGGATTTTGTGATTGGTTTAAGTGATGGATTGAAGTTCAGGAACAGTTCACAGGAAGTTGTTGGTTTATCAGGTTAGTGACGCAACAGTCACATTTAAAAGCAGAGACCCCAAAATGAAACCAGGTAACCGAACGCCCAGCAGGAGAGAAAGAGGGCAAATCACGGGGGCACACAAACAAGATACAAAAAACAGAAGAGTAAAAAGAGACAAGTACAGAGAATGTGGTTGTGGTGAGGGAAAGGGGGGGGAGGAAAAAGGGGGGTGGGGGGTGGGGGTAGACAGAGAGTGTGTAAGCTTATGAAGATCCAGAGCACACACTCAAACACACACTACACACTGCAGGCAGAAGACTCTGATCTTGCATGCTTTAGAGCCTCTCCTTGAGGGCAACTGAAACTACATGCATATACTGACAGACACTGACACACACATACACCAAGTGTTTTTTTCAGACAAAGAACCACAGAAATCCATTTTTACTTTAATCAGGGTTTTCTGTAAGCACAGGCTGCAGGCCAGATGGCCGGACACTGGAGCATTTTCAGCCTGCTACTTTCTTAATGTTACAAGTCACATCACTGTCATTTTTTAAAATAACGTTTATGAAGGATTTTTGTCACTGGACGTCTGGTAAGTAATCAAGCTGCACAAAAAGCCGCTCTTGCAGCCCCTCCTGACGTCCTGCCCGCCTGACAGCGACACAGAGAAACACTGATTTGTAACATTAAACTGTAACATTAAACACTCGTTCAGTGTTATTTTAATGGATTTTAATTACTTGTTCCTTTTGCTTTGGAGGAGACCTCAGTAAAAACCTTTTAAATGATGAACACTGAAGATATCCCACAATAAAAACAAGATGAGCATGTAGAAACAAGCTACGCTAACATTAGCGGAAGCTCAGCTAACAGCCGTCAACCCCTTACTGACGTCCTGTATCTACTGAAGAGCGGCAGAAAAACAGATTTTTAATGCGACGCTATTTTATTCAGCGTTTTTTTCCAGGTCCATTTGTTTTGGAGCAGTTAAAACCTCTGTGGATAATTCAGGTCCCGGTTAAAACCTCATGAACGAAGAAGGAATCTTAACCTAGAAAGAATTTTAACCTACAAACACAGGGTGCAATGACTTGTATGAGTCGTTTAACAATGCAAAAAATAACTTCTGCTACATTCATGCACTTGTGGAAAACCCTGCTTGTAGTATTCATTTTACTATTCAGAGACACTGAATTTGGGTACTATTTTTGTTTACAGTTAAAGAAAGCAAAGATTAAAATTTACTACCGTAATTTCCGGACTATTGAGCGCACCTGAATATAAGCCGCACCCACTAAATTTAAAAAGAAAAAGAAAAAAGTACATATACAGGCCGCACTTGTCTATAAGCCGCAGGTGTCTAAATGTTTTTGCGGCATGAAGCTTGTTAGCCCATAAAAATCTACATATTAGCTGCATCATTGTTTAAGCCGCAAGGTTCAAAGTGTGTGAAAAAAGTAGCGGCTTACAGTCCAGAAATTACGGTAATTAAAAATTACTCTTCTGGTGATATCTTGTTTGTATCTAATGTATATATTTAATATTGATGCCAAAATGCAGCTGTTTCTCTGTCTGAAGGCTGTGGTTCGTTTATTTGGAGATTCCACTGAACTTAAGGTGACTGGACAAACAGCAATGATGAACTGACACAGACAGAAGGACTGACAGTCACAGTGCAACATAAACATCAGGGAGGGCTCCTCTTTCTGATATTCAGTTTATAAATCACTGCAAAGAACACTGTAGCATGGGCACAATGTGTTGGTTATGTCTGTGTGTACACGTGTGTGTTTGTGTGTCAGTACCTGCACATGCTGCTCTTGCGTGAGCCGGAGCTGCTTGGAGATGAAGGAGGGGTCTGATAGGACCAGCTGTAATCTGACCCCTTCAGATCCTTAATCACCTGAGAGAGAAACAGAGCGAGTAGACAAGTTTGTTTATTGTTTATCTCTTTACACGTGTTCTGCATGTTGTGTGTGTTTGTGTGTGTGTGTGTGTATGCTTCACCTGTTCACTGGCAGGGGGCAGTTTGTGAGGATCGGTTGTCAGCACAGTGAGGTCATCAATGATGGCCTGGAGGTGAGTGATCTCTCCCAGCATGGCGATCTCTCCATTCTAAAAGAACAAGATCAAAACAGTGCTTCACTCATGGAGCTTTAAAATTTTTTAGACATCAACAATATGTTTCTCCTTGTTTACTGTGACAACTACAGGATGACGTGCTATCACCAGTGTCACTGTTTGTATTTTGGCATCACACAAGCCTCGAGTCACTTAGTGTAAGACCTACATCTTTATCAGTAGAGCAGCTTAGCAAATGATTACACCATGCAGGAGGTCAGAAACTGATTCACCCCCTCTCTACCCCTCCTCCCTTCCTTCCACCATACCACCGCTCCTCTTCAATCTCCTCACCACAACTGGCTGAAGGAAGCCAATGAAGGTACAGAAGCGACCCCTCTCCTCCACCAGGGCATACACTGCTCAAGCCCGCTTCCTCCATCAACAGGCACATGTCGGTGACATCCTGCATGGCACTGTCCAGCTGAGGCTGCAGGTCCCCTCGCCCTAGGATGGGGAGGGTATAGTGGTGGTGAGAGAAAAAAAAATGGAGGAGAGAGTGAGACAGGCAGGTCAGGCAAAGAATGATGATAGAAAAGGTATGAGGGACAGAAGTGGGAATTTCATCGGAGGACGATGATGAAAGGGAAGTAGGAAGGAAAGGTGGAGGAGCAGATAGTATATGAGGTGCGATCAAAAAGTTCTGAGACTGTTCCTGATGTGAGCAAACGGAGCACAGCATGGTTTCTTAGTCAGTAGTGCACGCTACGTCATGCAGTGAACGCCAAGGCCTGTGTTACACGCGCTGCTATGTGACCATTTGCGCAATATCGCTATTTCACCATGGAGCGGAGGCAGCACCGCTATCCAACAATGCAAGGATCTCCATCAACACTCGGTGATGACCCAACCTTCATGTCGAGGGATCATCACCAGTGATGAGGTGGGTCTACAGCCAAGTGACCCAGAGACCAAACAACAGTCTTCCCTCTATCCAAGACCAAAGAAGGTGTTAGACTGTCAATGCTGACTTCCATCTTGGGAGTTGTTCTCCATTATGACATCCGCCCACTCACTGTGCATTAAAAGATGCCTTTTGACACAGTGGAGGAGAGATTGAGCGCAGTTGCAGATGGTGCTTAGACACACTTAGAGAACAGAAAGTGTACCAATATCAGAAGGGTTGGAAGTGGTGTAGTTGCTAAACAGTACTACTTTGAAGGTGAACTAAACTGCTGTGGTTTTTACATGTTAAGTAGTCGCTGAACTTTTGATCACGCATCCTAAAATGAAAGGAGAAAAGTGTTTTAGATAATTACTGCGGGGGAAATTGAAAGATTAATATGACATGGCTTGATAGATATCTCTTCACTAGCCTTCTGTTTCATAATGCACTACTCTACAAATTTACTAGCATACATTATGAAACTCAAACCGAATGAGATTAACATACAGCAACATCTTTGTTTGATGTTTTGCTCTGTATTTATTGTTTTGTGTGAATTCATAATGTAAGTGCATCACGTTATATAACTCTTTAAACATCATTACATTAGACATGTGCCATCACTCTGTTGGACACACATCCTGCACACTATATATGGAGGGACATGAAAAGTGTGTATAGTACAGTTGAGCATTTGCCACTGTTGTACCTTTTAAGCCAATATCTTGACAATCTATATCTAATAATTTACAATGTTGATGTATTAATAATATGCTGTAATATGTAATATTGGCTGTTTCTCTCTCTTTGTCCTCAGAAACCGAACAGATCATGTTTAGCAGATTAAATGTAAGAACTTTACTGTAGCATGGGGGCAGCAGAAACAAAGTGTGAAAAACAGTGGCATGTAATTGTTTTCATTTTGTTATGATTATGATACACAGCAATGAGTCATGTCTACCTGACTCCTTTTAACTCTATTTTTGGTTTCAATCAACTCCTAAGGGAAATACCCGGCTCCTCAGCCGCTAAATGCCCCACTGTGTTGACTAGCTAGTTGCTAACTTTGCATGTCTGCTGTTTGTTATTGGCCAGGTTTATACTGGAACCAAACCCAGGTCTCTCTCATGCAGGGGACCTGGCCTTGGTTCCCGTTTAGCACCTCACAGTTATTGCTGTTTCTTTGCTAAGCTATTTTAGCAGAAACCATGATCTTTTCCTAAACGTAACCAGGTACTTTTTATGCCTAAACCTAACCAAACAGAGACTGTTCAATAATGTTAACCACATGTTTATTATTGTTATCATGACGATGAAGCTCCAGTACGCCTGTCGCCTACAGCTGGCATGCTGCCACAATGAACTATGTCCTGCCGCCAGTAGGAGCACTGCTTTAGGAAACAGTCTTCTTAGTCGTATCTAAGTGTAGGAACAAGCAAACAATATGGTTGCATGAGCTGGAGGACTTGTTGGGTAGAATTGATTCTTTTTTTTTTTTTTAAGTCTAATTTTTCTGAGTTTACGCCC